>OV702286.1:390516119-391766119 GCA_916181665.1 Avena sativa | reverse complement strand
CAAGTCATGCTACAACAAAGAATACTAAGCATAAAGCCAAAAAAATATCAAGCATGGCATGACAAAGCATAGGCCACAGTCAAAACAAGCTCTTTTTACCACATAAGTATGAACTTTCCTACTCTTTTCCAAACCAAGCCAAACTATTTGCAAACCAATGTATGAAAGAGAGGGTCCAACCAATTTAATCAGAAAACTAAGAAAACCAAGCAAACAAAAAACTAAAACAAAAACGAGAAACAAAACGATCCAAGAACAACACAACTGTGCATGAAACAATAAAAATGAAGCGTTTGGAAGAAACCTGGGATTTTTATTGATGAAGAAGGGGATGCCTTGGGCATCCCCAAGCTTTGACGCTTGTACTTCTTGGATATTTCTTGGGGTGACACACGTGGCATCCCCAAGCTTGAGCTTTAGTCCATCCTTCATCTCATTACTCATTCCTTCCATACACCTGAAATTTTTCCTTCATACAAAACTTCACACAATCTTTATTAGCAACATTAGTGCACATCAAGATAATAAGTATTAAGGTTGAGTTCTAACACCAAATAAACTTCCATTAGAACACTAGCTACTGTAGTACTTCCCTCAAAAAGCTCAATTTCCCAAAAGAACTCAAGAAGGAACCAACAAGAAGCAAATGCAGAAAATGGCAGAAATATGTGAAAAGAGACCAGCAGGTTGCCGAAATTTTTCGAAGACCTTCTGTTGCTCAAATCAAAAAGTGTTGAACTAAAAAAAGTTAGATAACAACCTGGGGCAGAAGCACAAAAATTAACGCCTCAAAAAGACGTCCAGAGATTTTACACGAATTTTTACGGTGAAGCACATAAATCTGTTTCGGGACAGCAACTTTCCCAATCATTACTTCTCTCTCATTAGAGGTTACTCTTGGCACAAAAAGCAAATAAAAAGGATAAGGAGCGGTTATTACTGAAGTAATAACTTCCAAGACTCATCTAAAACTTTTGGGTTATCTCCCAATAAGTACTTTTTTTAACGCCTTTAAGTTAGGCATAAGAAGCAAAGAAATAATCAGGTGTTCTCAAATGAAGAAGCATTAAGACCAAATTTCTTGCCCTTACCTCTCTTACTTTTATTCTTAACCTTGGGAAAAATATGATTATTTGGTGGAGAAGAAAGGTGCATGGTCCCCTTTCCCACATCTATTATTGCTCCAAGGAGTTCTAATAGGGAGCTTCCAAGTGTAATTTGTCCTTTTCCTGCACATTCAATAACAAGATAATCAGTAGAAATCATTTTCCCAAGGATCTTTGTAAACACTCCTTCAGCTATTCCAAGAGGTAATATGGTAGTATTATTAGCAAGATATATTTCTTTTCCTCCTTCAGTAAGCCCCCAAGTATTCAGAGATTTATAAATATCTTTGGGCATAAGACAAAATTCAGACATAATATCACAGCGAGCTTGAAAAGTTTCAGTGTTTATCTCAATCTTTACTATAGGGAGCCACTTTGATGGTTCAGAATTTATTGGAACATAATTGTGATGATCCCTAAGCGTATTATAGCAATTTTCTAAGCTAGTAGTGCTAGTCTCAAGAGTGTTCAACCTAGCAAATATTTTTGCGAAAGAAATATCAGTTTGGCTAGGCAAGTTGTAAGTGAGGATCAATTTCTTTATAGCATTAATAGCATCATCCTCATTACATTGGAGGAAATCTCCTCCCACAACAGCATCTAAAGCATATCTATAGCAAAGAGCAATTCCAAGGTAAAAACTGCTAAGGAACAAGCTTTGAGTCATTTTAGGCTCAGTTTTTTCATGTAGATCAGAAATTCTAGACCAAGATTCCTTAAAACTTTCCTCAATTCCTTGTTTAAAAGTGAAAATCATTTCCTCGGGTGACATAGTGACTGGAGCAAGGCTAGACATAGTGGCAACTCAAGATAGGAACTAATTTTTTTGTGTTTTTGAATAAAGAAAGCAAACTGGTAAAACTATTTTTTTTGTGTGTTTTTGATAACAAAACAAGCAAACAAAGCAAAAAGAAACTAAGCAAAACAAAAATAACAAAGTAAAGAGATTGGTTATGAGGGAATCCCCTTGTGAAGATGTCCTTGACTCCCCGGCAACAGCGCCAGAAAAATGTCTTTTGATGGCATGTAGTTGACGTGGGAGTTTCTTCTTCTTCTTCTTCGATCCCCGGCAACGGCGCTAGAAAAATGCTTGATGGATCTGTGTACGGTGCCAGAAAAATGCTAGGGCGTGGTTGATGTAGAGCTTGTTGGGAACCCCAAGAGGAAGGTATGATGAGCACAGTAGCAAGTTTCCCTCAGTATGAAACCAAGGTTTAATCGAACCAGTAGGAGCAAGGAAACACCCCAAAGGTGTTACTAGCTGAGCTTTGGCAGGGCGCACTACCGGTACTAGTAGCAACGTGGAGACCTGCATAACACAACCACAGAACTTTGTCCCCAACTTGCGATGAGGTTGTCAATCTCACCGTGTTTTGCGGAAAACAAAGGATTAAACGTATCGAATGGAAAGAAGTAAAAGTTTGTAGAAAGTAAACACAAAGCAGTAAACAGTTTATAGATTGTATGTAAAGAAAAGGACCGGGATCCATAGTTCACTAGAGGTGGCTCTCCTTAGATAGATAACATGTTGGGTGAACAAATTACAGCGGGGCAATTGACAAACATCGAGAAAGCAATACATGCATATACTAATCATCTTGACTCCTTTGAGATTCAATTGGGCATTACAACATTATACATAGACCGCCATCCAACTGCATCTATGACTAATAATCCACCTTCAGGTTATCATCCGAACCCCCTCCAGTATTAAGTTTCAAGCAACAGATTATTGCTTTACGAATTGCGTGTAATGTAAACAATACGATTGTTCTATGAACAAAGGATTGTTTTTTTCTCCCTCGTAGCAACAACACATCTAGTACCTTAGAGATTTTTGTCACTTCCCCAGATTACCAGAGGCATGAACCCACTATCGAGCATAAATACTAACTCTTGGAGTTGCTAGCATCTACTTGGCCAAGATAGCTACTAACAACGGAAAGCATGCAAGATCACAAATAACAAAGACATGATAGAATCAATAATCAATCTAAAATAGCATCTCAATATCCATCGGATCCCCGCAAACACAACATGCAGAATTACAAATAGATGATCTTGATCATGAACGGAGCTCACAAGATCTAAACATGAAAGCACAAAGGAGGAGAACCAGCCATCTAGCTACTACATGGATCCGTAGTCCAAGGATGAACTACTCACGCATCACACCAGAGGCTTGCATGGTGATGAAGAAGGCCTCCAGGGTGAATTCCCCTCTACGGCAGGGTGCCGGGAAGAGCTTCAGATCCCTCCCGATCTAGGGATGGAGATGACGGCGGCTACAGACTCTTTCATGGATTTTTGGTCGGGCACTTAGGGTTTACGTCCCGAGGGCATCTTATAGTCGGAAGGGGAGGCCGAGGGGGTGCCAGGGGCCATCACACCACCCCTTGGCGTGGGCCTAGCCTGGCCACGCGGCCAGGTGGTGTGGCCGGCCTCTGGCCCTTTTTCGTCTCGTATTCTGGCACTTGACGACTTCCGGAAAAATAGGCACTTTGGCTTTTGTCCCATCCAATTCCGAGAATATTCATTTTCTGACTTTCCTAGAACCAAAAACAGCAGAAAACTGGCAGCTGGCACTGTGGCTCTTGTTAATAGGTTAGTCTAAGAAATCATATGAAAAGTACTCCAAAAAGTTGGAACAAAACACAAGAAAGTGGATAAAACCAAGCATAGAACATCAAAAATTATAGATACATTTGCAATGTATCAGTGGTGTCCCTAGTCTCGCACACCATCTTGTAGTTCTTCACAAGAATGCATACTATTTGTAGATTAGGCAGCACAACATAGTGTCGGGCACTGAAGACATAATGCTGACACACTCACCCCTAGTGCTTCCACCCACCCAAAATAGTGTCGTCATTTACTGGCTTAGTGTTTCCCACTAAGAACATAGTGTCGACATGTTGTCGCCACATCCACATTTAGTCCCGGTTGGTGCCTCCAACCGGGACTAAAGGTTCATCATATCTTTAGTCCCGGTTGTTGGCTTTAATTTTGTTTTTTAGACCAGTACTAATTTTATTATCATGATTTTGCTTGATGTATTTAATTAATTATATAATGCAGATGAGCCGGCAATGGATGTACACTGACCGACTCTCTAGCGAGTTTGTTATTTTTGTTTTCCTTAGTTTCTTTTTGCTTTGTTTGCTTGTTTCTTTATAAAAAACACAAAAACAAATTAGTTCCTACTATAGTTGTTATTTTCATTGGTCTGTTACTGTCTTGCTTTATCATGCTTTCTATCAGTGGTCGGTTTCTTTGAAACTGAATCTTATTGGCAAGGTGGGTTCACGGAAGAACAAAAATATTATTATACGGAACACCGCTTGTCACAAAAAGGGAAACACTTATGGGAACAGATTGATAAATTGTATACCATTGCTATAAACGTGTGCTCTACTTATAATATGACTTATTGCTTTGATAAATCTTGTTGCTGTAGGAGGTATAAACACCTCCCTTTTCAATGTGAGTATAATGATAATGTTACCATATCTTCTTATGTTAAAGGAAATTATGAGTTTTATGATGTGGAACAAATTGAAGAATTTATTGCTTGGAAGGGTGCATTTGAACTTGCTAGTTTGCTTGAAAATACTGATGATGCACCTTATAAATATGAGGTTTATGATATACTTCAATTTTGCTTTGAGAATTACAAGGAATAAAATGGCTATATTCTTGAATATCTTAATAGATGCTCTCCACCAGCGGAAGAGACTAATGCCTTGCAGGAGCCTATGAAATAAGAAATTGCTGAAACTGGAAGCTCATTGGATGAAAAAGAGGAGGAGAGTGATGATCAAGAGGAGGAAGAATGGATCTACACATTCCTACCTTATAATGAGAGTAACCCTTTACCCCTTACAATATTTGATTGTCCCCCATGCTTACTAAAGGAGGATGAATGTTATGTTCCTGAGGATTCTTTTGAAAATGTTTATAATAAATCTCTATTGCTTGTAGATCATGAAAAGCATGCTTTATGTGATAATTATATTGTTGAGTTTATTCATGAGGCTACTGAAAGTTATTATGAGAGAGGAAAATATGGTTGTAGAAGTTTTCATGGTACTGAAACACCTCTCTATGTGCTGAAAGTTTTGAAGTTACTTTTGTTTTATCTTCCTATGCCTATCACTTTGTTCTTTGTGAGTTTATTTACGTATAAGATTCCTATGCATAGGAAGTGGGTTAGACTTAAATGTGTTTTGAATTTTCTTCTTGATGCTCTCTTTTACTTCAATTCATATTTCTTATGTGAGCATCTTCTCAAACTATCATGCCTAACTTAAAGGCGTTAAAGAAAAGTACTTATTGGGAGATAACCCAAAAGTTTTAGATGAGTCTTGGAAGTTATTACTTCAGTAATAACCGCTCCTTATCCTTTTTATTTGCTTTTTGTGCCAAGAATAACCTCTAATGAAAGAGAAGTAATGATTGGGAAAGTTGTTGTCCCGAAACAGATTTCTGTGCTTCACCGTAAAATTTCGTGTAAAATCTCTGAACGACTTTTTGAGGCGTGAATTTTTGTGCTTCTGTCCCAGGTTGTTATCTAACTTTCGATAGTTCAACACCTTTTGATTTGAGCAACAGAAGAGCTTCAAAAAATTCGTCTTTATCTGGTGGTCTGTTTTGATAGATTTCTGCCATTTTCTGCATTTGCTTCTTGTTGGTTCCTTTTTGAGTTCTTTTGGGGAATTGAGCTTTTTGAGGGAAACCACAGTAGCTAGTGTTCTAATTGAAGTTTATTTGGTGTTAGAACTGAACCTTAAGACTTATTTATTTTGAGTGCACTAATGTTGCTAATAAAGATTGTGTGAAGTTTTGTATGAAGGAAAAATTTCAGGTGTATGGAAGGAATGAGTAATAAGATGAAGGATGGACTAAAGCTCAATCTTGAGGATGCCACGCGTGTAACCCTAAGAAATATCCAAGAAGTACAAGCGTCAAAGCTTGGGGATGCCCAAGGCATCCCCTTCTTTATTAATAAAAATCCCAGGTTTCTTCCAAACGCTTTATTTTTATTGTTTCATGCACAGTTGTGTTGTTCTTGGAGCGTCTTCTTTTTCGTTTTTGTTTTGGTTTTTCGTTTGCTTTTGTTTGCTTAGTTTTCTGAATAAATTGGTTAGACCCCCTCTTTTATACATTGGTTTGCAAATAGTTTGGTTTGGATTGGAAAAGAGTAGGAAAGTTCATGCTTATGTTCTAAAAAGAGCTCGTTTTTGACTGTGGCCTATGCTCTGTCATGCCATGCTTGATATTGTTTTGGCTTTATGCTTAGTATTCTTTGTTGTAGCATGACTTGTTATAAACAATTGAGATTGCTTAATATGCCTTTGGATGAATCATGCGTTGTTTTAGCATATTAAAGCATAGTATAGTGGTATTCTCCTTTGATGCTTTATTTGGGTTGACTTGACGCATGCTCACACCATGTTATGACTATCTCAAGTCACCATAGCCTTTATGATCCTTTAGTTTTCCACTTGTAGTATCACTTTATGCTTTGATCAATGTTTTTTGTCGCTCTGCATGATTATGGCCAATATTGCTCTCTTAGTTTGTCGCTCCCAGTCTTTTGCTAGCCTCCACAACCAAGTGTGAGTTCCACTCATGTATCCAACTCCCTAAACCAAGTTATTCCAAAGAGTCCACCATACCTACCTACTAGCTTATGCTATTCCAAGTATATTCATGCTTTTGTTTACCTTCCAAATTAAACTTGTTATGAGAAAACTAGTGATTAAAGCTCTCACGAACTTGATGGCACACTTTACTTTTCTTGCCCTTAATAAACTTGAACCATTGTGTCGTCTATGTTGTATATGCTTGCACTTATTTGTTGGGAATTAGCAGAACCATGATGTCATGGGGAACGCTTTCAACATTGCACTTGGTACTTTGTACCTAGTTTATATCATGCTCTTTTGTATATGGATGTCGTCGGTGTGAAATGAAAGGGGAGCTTGTAAGTCCATGGAGTTATGTATATGTGTTAGAGAAACGCCTGGGCCGCTGGTCTAATCCATCCTGACATGGTGGAAACCTGCAGCGTAACCATAATGAGCTGTCTATGAAGCATTCTTCTTATAAAAAAAGAGTCCTACATTGAGAAAAAAGAGAAAAGAGAAAAAAAAGAGATTATGAAAAGAGGAAAGAGAGAAAAAAGCACCATATTCCCATGGTAAATAAGAAGATTGCTGAGATGCTCGTTGTCTGCTTGCCTTGTCATTTTTATATGGGGATTCTTCCGTATCATCGGGCAAGGAGTACCGCGTTGGCGGTTATCTATGATACACATGTACTTACGATGACAAGAACTTACCGGTGACTAAACTTGAGTAGCATGAGGAGCGGCCCTCGTATACAAGGGACATGAGATTTCTAACTTATACTTCGTCGAGCATGTACACCATAGTTTGTTCACTTTAACCTTAATCACCTTCAAGATGCTTATGATAGGGGCAATGAGAGCTGAAAGTTATAAGTACCATAATTTTTGGAAGCTCTTTATGAGACTTGAATCCCTACTTCCTTCTATGAAGGCCTTTCTTCCACCATTATATTGAGTCTCCACCTTCTACCTTTATGCTCCTACTTTGAGAGCATAGTGGCCATTCTTAGTTCTATGTGCATTGTCCCAAGACTAGTTGATTGATGCATAATTTGATATTGCTTGTTTTAAACTATTTGTACCTAGTCACTCTTATGAACTTTGAAGGTGTCCTATGCATTTATATTTGCTACTCTATGAGGGACAAGCTGAATACTATTATGCTATGTTTTCTTTATGTGAAACAAACAAACGTCTTGCACAGCATTGTTATTCATGAATCTTTTGTTTGTGCCTTTTCATGTTGCATCATAGTTTCTTTGTCTTATTGCTAGAACTTTGTCTTTCATGTTATGATTGAAGTACTATGATCCCAGCTTTGAATGTTTTACAAATACTTTGATCAAGTCTTTGATGGTGCATGTCACCTAAAAAATTATTCTTTCTTTTTATCACTTACCTACTCGAGAACGAGAAGGAGTTAAGCTTGGGGATGTTGATACATTGCAAATGTATCTATAATTTTTGATGTTCCTTGCTGGGTTTTATCCACTTTCTTGTGTTTTGTCCACACTTTGGAGTACTTTTCATATGATTTCTTGGACTAACCTATTAACAAGAGCCACAGTGCCAGCTGCCTGTTTTCTGCTGTTTTTGGTTCTAGGAAAGTCAGAAAATGAATATTTTCAGAATTGGATGGGACAAAAGCCAAAGTGCCTATTTTTCCGGAAGTCATCAGATGCCAGAATACGAGACGGAGAGGAGCCAGGGGGCCACCACACCACCTGGCCGCGCGGGCCAGGTCTGGCCGTGCAAGGGGGTGGTGTGGCCAGCCCAGGCACCCCCTCGGCCTCTCCTTCCGCCTATAAGATGCCCTCGGGACGAAAACCCTACGTACCCGATCAAAAATCCACGAAAGAGTCTGTAGTTGCTGTCATCTCCATCCCTAGAACGAGAGGGATCTGAAGCTCTTCCCGGCACCCTGCCGGAGAGGGGAATTCACCCTGGAGGCCTTCTTCATCACCATGCAAGCCTCCAGTGTGATGCGTGAGTAGTTCATCCTTGGACTACGGATCCATGTAGTAGCTAGATGGCTGGTTCTCCTCCTTTGTGCTTTCATGTCTAGATCTTGTGAGCTCCGTTCATGATCAAGATCATCTATTTGTAATTCTGCATGTTGTGTTTGCGGAGATCCGATGGATATTGAGATGCTATTTCAGATTGATTATTGATTCTATCATGTTTTTGTTATTTGTGATCTTGCATGCTTTCCTTTGTTAGTAGCTATCTTGGCCAAGTAGATGCTAACAACTCCAAGAGTTAGTATTTATGCTCGATAGTAGGTTCATGCCTCTGGTAATCTGGGGAAGTGACAAAAATCTCTAAGGTACTAGATGTGCTGTTGCTACTAGGGAGAAAACAACAATCCTTTGTTCATAGAACAATCGTATTGTTTACATTACACGTAATTCGTAAAGCAATAATCTGTTGCTTGCAACTTAATACTGGAGGGGGTTCGGATGATAACCTAAAGGTGGATTATTAGTCATAGATGCAGTTGGATGGCGGTGTATGTATAATGTTGTAATGCCCAATCGAATCTCAAAGGAGTCAAGATGATTAGTTTATGCATGTATTGCTTTCTCGATGTTTGTCAATTGCCCCGCTGTAATTTGTTCACCCAGCATGTTATCTATCTTAAGGAGAGCCACCTCTAGTGAACTATGGATCCCGGTCCTTTCTTTTACATACAATCTATAAACTATTTACTGCTTTGTGTTTACTTTCTGCAAACTATTACTTCCTTCCATTCGATACGTTTAATGCTTTGTCTTCAGCAAAACCGGTGAGATTAACAACCTCATCGCAAGTTGGGGACAAAGTTCTGTGGTTGTGTTGTGCAGGTCTCCACGTTGCTACTAGCACCGGTAGTGCGCCCTGCCAATGCTTAGCTAGCAACACCTTTGGGGTGTTTCCTTGCTCCTACTGGTTCGATTAAACCTTGGTTTCATAACTAAGGGAAACTTGCTGCTGTGCTCATCATACCTTCCTCTTCGGGTTCCCCAACGAGCTCTACATCAACACCGATCCATCAGACATCTTCGAGAAGCTCTACCATAGTGGTGTCCCTGCTCTCGCACACCATCTTTCAGTTTATATCTTCTCTAGCTAGATCAGTATGCTAGTGGAGCTAACTAATTTCACATATTAGAGAGTGCCTCTACGGCGACATCTTCGAGAAGCTCCGCTGTAGTGGTGTCCCTGGTCTCGCACACCATCTTGCAGTTCTTCACAAGAATGCATACTATTTGTAGATTAAGTAGCACAACATAGTGTCGGGCACTGAAGACATAATGCCGACACACTCACCCCTAGTTCTGCCACCCACCTAAAATAGTGTCGTCATTTACTAGCTTAGTGTTTCCCACTAAGAACATAGTGTCGACATGTTGTCGCCACATCCACATTTAGTCCCGGTTGGTGCCTCCAACCGGGACTAAAGGTTCATCATATCTTTAGTTCCGGTTGTTAGCTTTAATTTTGTTTTTTAGACCAGTACTAATTTTATCATCATGATTCGGCTTGATGTACTTAATTAATTATATAATGCAGATGAGCCGGCAATGGATGTACGCTGACCGACTCTCTAGCGAGTTCATTAAAGGCGTGCATTCTTTTCTCCTTGTGGCCGAGACAAACAAGCGGAATGGTTTTATGTCTTGGCCATGTGGTGTCTGTCGGAATCATAAGGAATACTCTTCCTCAAGAGTCCTTCACAGCCACCTGTTTCGGTCTGGTTTCATGACCGGCTATAATTGTTGGACCAAGCACGGAGAAAGAGGAGTTATGATGGAAGACAACGAAGAAGAAGAGAACGATAACGACTACCCTACTATGTCCCCTGAATACGATGGTACTACAATGGAAGACATTGATGAAGAAGAAGATGAAGAACATGCATCAGATCTTCCTGATGATGATCTTAGTCGGGCCATTGCTGATGCCCAGGAAGAATGCGTAACTGAAAGGGAGAGGTTGAAGTTCAAGCAGATGTTAGAGGATCACAACAAATTGTTGTATCCAAATTGTGAAGATGGCACAAAAAACTGGGTAGCACACTGGAATTGCTGCAATGGAAGGCAGAGAACGGTGTGACTGGCAAAGGATTTGAAAAGTTGCTGAAAATAATGAAGAAGTTGCTTCCAAAGGATAACGAACTGCCCGCCAGTACCTACGAAGCAAAGAAGGTTGTCTGCCTTCTAGGATTAGAGGTGCAGAAGATACATGTATGCATTAATGACTGCATCCTCTACCGCGACGAGGAGTACGAGAATTTGGATGCATACCCAGTATGCAGTGCATTGCGGTATAGTATAAGACGAGATGACCCTGGTGATGTTGAGGGCGAGCGCCACATGAAGAGGGTTCCTGCCAAGGTGATGTGGTATGCTCCTATAATACCACGATTGAAACATTTGTTCAGGAACAAAGAGCATGCCAAGTTGTTGTGATGGCACATGGAAGACTGTAAGAAAGAAGAGATGTTGAGACACCCCGCTGATGGGTCGTAGTGGAGAAAATCGAGAGAGAGTTCCCGGACTTTGCAGGTGACGCGAGGAACTTATGGTTTGGTCTAAGTATAAATGGCATGAATCCTTTTGGGGAGAAGAGCTATAGCCATAGCACCTGGCCTGTGACCCTATGTATCTATAACCTTCCTCCTTGGTTGTGCATGAATTCATTATGATGCCAGTTCTCATCCAAGGCCCGAAGCAACCCGGCAACAACATTGATGTGTACCTAAGGCCATTAGTTTAAGAACTCTTACAGTTGTGACACGGACAAGGTGTACGTGTGTGGGATGAGAACAAGCAGGAGGAATTTGACCTACGAGCGTTGTTGTTCATAACAATCAATGATTGGCCTGCTCTTAGTAACATTTCAGAACAGACAAACAAGGGATACAATGCATGCACACACTGTTTAAATGAGACTGGAAGTATATATTTGGATAAATGTAAGAAGAATGTGTACCCGGGACATCGTCGTTTTCTTCTGCCCACACACACCCTAAGAAAGAAAGGTAATCATTTCAATGGTGAGGCAGACAGCCGGTGTAAGCCTATCCGCCGTACTGGTGATGATGTATTTGATATGGTGAAGGATTTAAAAGTAATCTTTGGAAAGGGTCCTGGTAGACAATCTGTTCCGAAGGACGATGTCGGACACGCACCCATGTGGAAAAAGAAATCTATATTTTGGGAGCTACCCTATTGGAAAGTCCTAGAGGTTCGCTCTGCAATTAACGTGATGCACCTGACGAAGAATCTTTGCGTGATGCTGCTAGGCTTCTTGGGCGTGTATGGGAAGAGCAAAGATACACCAGAAGCACGACAGGACCAACAACGTATGAAAGACCGAGACGTCATGCATCCAGAGTTGTTTGAAGGTACTACCAGCTACGCTCTTACCAAAGAAGAGAAGGAAATCTTTTTTGAAGTCCTTTAAAGTATCAAGGTCCCGTCTGGTTTCTCATCGAACATAAAGAGAATAATAAATATGGCAGGGAAATTTTTTTCAAAACCTAAAGTCTCATCACTGCCACGTTCTTATGACCCAGCTGCTTCCGATTGCATTGAGGGGACTCCTGCCGAAAAATGTTCGAGTACCCATTGTGAAGCTATGTGTGTTTCTCAATGCAATTTCTCAGAAGGTAATCGGTCTAGATAGTCTACCAAGGTTACAGAATGATATGGTCCAATGTCTTGTCAGCTTCGAGTTGGTGTTCCCACCATCCTTCTTCAATATTATGACGCACCTCCTAGTTCACCTAGTGTAAGAGATTAACATTCTCGGTCCTGTATTTTTACACAATATGTTCTCCTTTGAGAGGTTCATGGGAGTCTTAAAGAAATATGTTCATAACCGTGCTAGGCCAGAAGGAAGCATCTCAAAGGGATATGGAACAGAGGAGGTCATTGAGTTTTGTGTTGACTTTATTCCTAACCTTAAGCCCATCGGTGTTCCTGAATCACGGCTTGAGGGTAGACTGAGTGGAAAAGGCACGCTAGGAAAGAAAGCAAGGATATGTATGGACGGACATTCTCTCACTAAAGAACACTACACAGTTCTGCAAAGTTCCACCTTGGTGGCTCCGTATATCGAGGAACACAAGAATATTGTACACTCCAACAACCCGGGGAAGCCTGGCTCCTGGATTAGAGATGAACACATGAGGACTTTTGGCGGTTGGTTGAGGACACATCTCATGAATGACATAAATGTTGGAGAGCAGTTGTACTCATTGGCCAGGTCACCATCTTCGACTATATTGACTTTCCAAGGGTACGAGATAAATGGGAATATATTTTACACGATCGCGCAAGATAAAAAGAGCACCAACCAAAACAGTGGTGTCCGATTTGATGCAATAGACGAGAATGGGCAAAAGGATACATATTATGGTTACATAGAGGAGATATGGGAACTTGACTATGGATCTTATTTTAAGGTTCCTTTGTTTCGGTGCAAATGGGTCAAGCTGACAAGAGGCAGGGTTGAGGTAGACAAGAAATACGGAATGACAACAGCGGATCTCAACAACCTTGCGTATAGAAATGAACCATTTGTCCTAGTCAATGATGTGGCTCAGGTTTTTTATGTGAAGGACATGTCTACCAAACTGAGAAAAAGGAAAGATAAGCAAAAGAATACAACATACGATAAGCCAAAGCGCCACATAGTTCTTTCAGGAAAAAGAAACATTATGGGGGTGGAGAATAAGACAGACATGTCAGAAGATTATGATAAGTTTCATGAAATTCCGCCATTCGCTGTGAAGGATGACCCAAGCATCCTGTTAAGTAAGGAATATGCTCCATGGTTACGGATTAGAAGAAAACCCTAACAATAGAGATGTATGGATGTTGATGATGTACAATATTATTAAACATTTATTTTTAATGATCTGCTTATATATATACATATGGATATGAACTGTCTCGATCTCAATAGGTAGTAGTGCAACTTGCTGTGGCCATCCATTTATTAATATTAAAACATAAAAATTAGTCATAATCATATCTAGCCCTGTAGTACACAGCTTCAGGGTCGTCTTCAGAATCGTCATCGTCATCGCTCGTAGCACGCGGCTGGATCCTCAGCCCTTCCCCAGCTTGTGCACGGGGGAACGGGGGAGGGGGCACTTGCCATTCTGGCCTCGGATTCACGACACGCGGGGGAGGGGGCTCCCGGATGACGACCTCGGTACGCCCTCGGCCTTCACCACCACCACCATTCTTGTGGCTATGCGGCTGGTGAAAGTGCGGGTACCTCAGGCGAGGATGGTCTCCCATGGCGATGTAGCGCATCACGCCGGTGATAGTCCGGTTCGCCCACCACAGGCGGCGACCGACCTCGTTGTGGTTCACTGGGGGCGGGCCGTCACCCTCGTAGCTGGCGAGCTCCCTTTCCCGTCGGTTTGCGAAGAAGACATTCCAGGTGTCGAGGTTGTCGGGATCCCAATAGGGATCCATCCGCTGCTCCGGCGTGAGGTCGAGGTAGAAGTGGTTCGTGATGGCCGCCTGGCGGGCCGAACCTTGAGGCACAGGAGGAATAGGAACCCCTCCAGCGCTTAACATCCAGCCGGCGGGCAGCCGGTACCCCGGCGGGCATGGGTAGCTGGAGGCGTACAGCGCCTCGGTCTCCTCGAGCGTCAGAAAGGTCCAGTAAACGGTGTCCATTGTTGTGAGAGAGAAGGTGTGGATGTGTGGATGGATATGGCGGCCGGCCTAGATATAGAGGGAAATGGTCCGAAGCGGGGAGAAATGGCGAAAAAACATAGCGGGAAGCGGGAGAAAATGGCGGAAAAACATGGCGGGAAGCGGGGGAAATGGCGGGAAAATATGGCGGGAAGCGGGGGAAATGGCGAGACATATCTAGTCCTGGTTAGTGGCTCCAATCGGGACTAAAGGCCCCGAAATATCTTTTAGTCCCAGCTACTAGTTTTAGTATTAAATATTATATTTCTAATGAGTATATTATTTTTTTGAATATTTTGGTATATTATATGTATTTTTCTGTTTTTTAAATAATAAACTATATATTTCCAACATCTATTATATATTAAAAGTACATTACAGGCTAACCAGAAATTAGATAATTAGGCTTTAAAAGTACATTACAGGCTAACCAGAAATTAAATAAAAAGGCTAGAAAATTCCAAAAAAAACATAAACATCTGACCGTTTATTTGATAGACCGATAATCCATAACCATTAGGACTAACGTGTTCTCTCACCGTTTCTTTCCCTTTTTTCCACAGAGCATGGCCGCCACATCACGAAATCAATCGTGGAATCATGGACTGAAAAGAAAAAGGATGCCCTAGCGTCGACGAGCTAGCTTCAACGCCGGCGGCATGGACAGAGCCAGCTAATGGGAAGAAGAGGCTCCTCCCACTCGGCCAGGATACTCACCGACAATTCCCGGTTCGTGAGATCCTCTCGGTATCATGCATGCACCTTCGTTCCATTGGATCATTGCTTTTTAGGTACGAGCACTCATGGCAAAAACATGGTATTTCTGCACCGATCCCCTATGTGCTTATTGCTTCAGATCGTGTCAATTTATTCCACCCCAATCTCACTGGTATGATTTGATTTAATTTTTGGCATGTTCAGTAGATCAGATTGATACCTTTTACTTTTAGGTGCGCTTCATCAAAGCAGATGCAAGGGCCGCATAGTCCATTAAGAGTTGTTTTTTACCAGATATGGAGATCAGAAGATCGATACATGCAGATTCATAAATGGTGTTCATGGCCTCAAGAATCAATATGGCAGCGGTGTGCGGGATCTAGCCAACGGAGCATTCTCGCTGAATCGCTCGGCCATGAACATCGACTGCAAATCGATCCCTGTAGCGGATGTTCACGGTAGTCGGTCATTCGTGCACAGTCGCGGACAATATTCCTGCCCTCAAGATGGCCACTGTGTCTGGAATCTAGCTACCAGACTACCGGAGCATGCTCACTGAATCCCTCGGCCACGAACAGAGATGGCAAATCGATCTTTGTAGCAGACGTTCATGGCAGGTGGTCACGTCAATGCTCCTGACAGAGAGCATGCATGTCAAAGCCACATCCTCCCAACAATGGTTCTTAACCGTTTCTTTCTTCTGAATTGCTCTTGCTTCATATGTGGAATTATAGAGTTTTTAAATTACATGTCTCTTCTCTCGCAGAAGGTCAACTTCTCAGGACTACAAGAAATAGTTTCAGAGTTTATGACAAGCTTAATAAAGAGGGTGCTATTTCGTGAGCTGAGTTAGGAATAGGGCTATTCAAAATTCTTGCTCTTCAGATTGCACAATCCTTATAAATGATATAATGTTCCTACATGCTGCAAGGGTCTAAGTTGTACTAGCATGATTAGGGGAAACAGGGGAATAACTAACTACTTAAAAAAACGGCCGTTGCAAGGAAAAAACAGAAGCTGAATTACCAACTGTTTATTTGATCGTTTCAAGAAAACTAAATCTGAACTGCCAACTGTTATCTCGGTTATAAGCACAAAAATCACTCTCTTATTCAGGAAAAGAAGTGTACGTACTCAAAGGAAGCAGTATATCTTAAGTACCATAATTTTTATCATACATTTTTTAATATACTCGGAGTCATCCTCTGTATATACTTGGCTAGAATAGGGTGATTTCTTCTTATGGTCAATATGCACTTTCATGTATAACTGCTAATAACCAATTTTACCACTGTTAATTTTGTTTTTGCACAAGAAAAACACTCTGTTTCCTTTCTTAGAGAAAAAAGACCAATATTCAGTTAGAAGTTTTCTCATTAATGATCCAGAGGGTGACACAATTTTTATCAGATTTATAGGTATATTCTATCAAGTTCCATCATTTATTTGTCACTCATATTAATGTGTACATAGACTCATCTTTTGTACACCCTTTAGGCTAAACTGGAGACAGCCTATAAGTTATATATGGTCAGTTCATTTATGGCTTTATTGGATGGGATATTCAGTAGAATATACTGAGCACGTCAAGTTAATAAATATGATTCGACCCTGAGCGTCCATACTGAATTTCGACGTTTCAAACTTCTTAATTTTGTAGGTTTACATGATTTATAAGCCTTGCATTCTTAATTTCAATTTCTTAAATTGCAACCAAACAAATTACTTCTGCAGAAAATCTGAGTTACTACAAAAAAAACATATGACTAAGCAAATATGAAGAAGGAAAATGACAATGGCCCACATGCAGATGGTGCTCTTACTTATTATTCCATTCATCACGTGCTAACTCTCTGATAGAAATTGCTTGTCCATAAGGTTTCAATGGATATCTATCAGTCCTATACCCCTATAAATAGTCCTTTCATATGATTTACCATTTACTGCTAAATGCGATGGATCAGTGGTTTTCATATGCTTTTCTTCGCTGAATACAGATATCAAATTTTATCAACCCTTCAATTAAACGATTTGAAGCTGCATGTAAAATATCTGGTATCTATTTCATATGAACTATGCTCCCAACTTATTGGATCTGATAATTTTGTTATTTTTTTATTAGTGCTAATTAAGAAATGCAGGAGAACCTATAGCATATAGGGAAGCCTCGATTTAATGAAGCTTAAAATAGAAGGTTTTTGGTAGTGATATTACTTTTTTATCGGTATTTATATGTCTATCTCATGTGTTCCTTTGCATATTTTCACTGTGTGTAGGTGTTGTGCAAGTTTATAAGCACCTAAGACACATAGTACTTCCACTTTACCTACCTAGGGCCCCCAGTACATTCATGAATTGCTAAAGTCTTCTTTGTTTAAGTGATCTATGTGGCTATTTTCTTAAAGTTGTGTATATCATTCTTCATAAGTTCAACTTTTATCCAAAGCTTATTCATTCTTATCTATTGCTACCTATTGGATATAATTAGAAGTATTCACGGTACAATGCAGTTTTTGAGCAATTCCAATATATATGCAATATGCATAATATATTTACTAACAAAAGCAATATTTGCAAGCAACTTTGGTTATGTATTACTTAAACTTAAAATGTACTCCCTCTGATCCATAATGTTGTACTAAATCAACAATAATTGAATTTGGACGTTTCAAACTTCTTGATTTTGTAGGTTTACATGATTTATAAGCCTTGCATTCTTAATTTCAATTACTTAAATTGCAACCAAACAAATTACTTCTGTAGAAAATCTGAGTTACTACAAAAAACATATGACTAAGCAAATATGAAGAAGGAAATTAACAATGGCCCACATGCAGATGGTGCTCTTACTTATTATTCCATTCATCACGTGCTAACTCTTTGATAGAAATTGCTTGTCCATAAGGTTTCAATGTATATCTATCAGTCCTATACCCCTATAAATAGTACTTTCATATGATTTACCATTTACTGCTAAATGCGATGGATCGGTGGTTTTCATATGCTTTTCTTCGCTGAATACAGACATCAAATTTTATCAATCCTTCAATTAAATGATTTGAAGTTGCATGTAAAATATCTGGTATCTATTTCATTTGAACTATGCTCCCAACTTATTGGATCTGATAATTTTGTTATTTTTTATTAGTGCTAATTAAGAAAGGCAGGAGAACCTATAGCCTATAGGGAAGCCTCGATTTAATGAAGCTTAAAATAGAAGGTTTTTGGTAGTAATATTACTTTTTTTTATCGGTATTTATATGTCTATCTCATGTGTTACTTTGCATATTTTCACCGTGTGTAGGTGTTGTGCAGGTTTATAAGCACATAAGCCACATAGTACTTCCACTTTACCTACCTAGGGCGTCCAGTACATTCATGAATTTCTAAAGTCTTCTTTGTTTAAGTGATCTACTACTATGTTGCTATTTTCTTAAAGTTGTGTATGTCACTCTTCATAAGTTCAACTTTTATCCAAAGCTTATTCATTCTTATCTATTGCTACCTGTTGGATATAATTAGAAGTATTCACGGTACAATGCGTTTTTTGAGCAATTCCAAAATATATGCAATATTGACAATATATTTAGTAACAAAAGAAATATTTGCAAGCAACTTTGGTTATGTATTACTTAAACTTAAAATCTACTCCCTCCGATCCATAATGTTGTACAAAATTAACAACAATTACCGTTAATTTACTGACAAGTATTGTTGACGATCTTCTCTGATCTTTGGTCTGCACTACATTTGTATTTCATAAGGGAAAAACTAAATTAGTTCGAAGGGGTCAATATGTCATAGAATTCATAGCCATGATACCTGGACATCTTCGGTAACTTTTCCACTTAGTTGTGACATGATGATTATGTCAAGGCGCTAATAGTGTCAAATTGTTAATCAGCTACAAGCTTATTATTTTTCTAAACATGAGTGCCTATTAATTTTTTCAATCCCTCCATGCTTTCTTATTCAAGGTGTTGAACTTTAGATATGCTTCCTTTCACAAACTAAAGAACATTAGAAGGTGTGGTCAAGGTAAAGCCGAGACATCTCAATAGTTCATGCAAGCCTTCTATTGGTCTCAATGTAGGCCCTTGGTTGTCTAGGATCAAGATTCTACACCATGGTTTGTTTGCAGCTTGCATCAACGGTTGTGTTTGAAACGTAAATGAAAAAAAGTTCTATAGTGAGCACCTCTGCTATAGTTGCTTATTAAAATGATTAACACATTATGTGTTGATTCTCTAAAATAATTGTTCCTCAGCTCAAGGAGCTTGGCCTCACTGCTCTTTGGTGGGTAAATTTGCAATTTTCATTTTTATCTCCTTCAGTATAATAATATTCTTGGCTTGTATATATGTTAGTTGATATCTTATGTATGCAAAATTTTGGACTAACCTTTTGTTTGAGATATTACTTTTCAGATTAACCTTTAAATAATATTGTATTGTGTTCATAACTGTTTTCCTCAATTTAACTTTTTATTATCATCGTTCCTTTTCTAATTGGTAGTAAAAACTCTTAGAGATTTCTGAAGCAACTATTCATCACTGCTCCATTCTACATATGCATATACCAGATACCATGGATTATAACCATATTATGTCTGGTTAGCTAATTTCAAATTGTTGCACTATAGCTAGCCAGCCACAGCCAAACAAACATGCCCGTAGTATCTTTGTCTCCTAAAAAGAGAGCTTCTATTGACACCATAAGTAAAGTCAAACGAGCCCGAGCTAAACCTTTTGGAAGAGGCTAGCCTGCGCTTATTAAGGATGTTTCCCAGATAAATTATAGAATATTATTATATATAGGTTGGATCCTCTACGTTATACTCTAATATAAATTAACCTCCCTCTTCTAATACTTTAGGGAACAAATTATTTATACCTACAAAAATAATCTGCCTTGCAAAAAAAGCAACGGTTTCTAGCTATTAAAGACACGTCAATGGAATGGTACATGCATAGTACTGCTCAAGTAATCTAACTTTATTACCATTGAAAACTTTCTTAAGGAAAATTTATCTATGGTCAACATATTGTATCATTCTTAATATTTTTTATTTATATGTTCCATGTAAATCTTTCTAGACGTGCAACCCACCAAGAACCTACTAATAATCCATTTAATTCGTGCAATAAATGGATAATATAATATATTTAATTATTAGCATCATACCTTTAACCCTCAAAATATAATATCATACCTCTAACCCTCAGAACATAATATCATACCTTTTCTTTTTTTGATGATACATTTTCCTACCCAAACTGAATGTTGTTTGTATCAAGTGTTGTAGCATCAGCCGATGCAATGTGATGCTCGATCGACAATTTTGATTTTCACTATTCATACCCATCACACTATAAAAATTATATATTTTCAACATTTAGCCAAAAAGTTCTATTGAGGTTTATCTACTAAATGTTATATCAATGCTCTAATCAAATCCTTGATAGAATTATTGTTGATGATATGTGAGTTTTATACTAGACGTTCCTTCTTATATGAACACCAGAATCAAGGAATGATAGTTATTCAATTGAATTTGTTGCCTTGAGTTTGATAGTTCTCAAACATTGAGTAATGTGCATACAATACTAATTATATTGTTATTTGTATAGATACTGTATAGACTATGAACTTAGTGTTGCGCGTTTGGTCGTTCAGATTGACCTTTCATTTTTTATATTGTAGAGTAGATGAAAAATAATTTGCACAACTTAATAATTTTATATGTGTAATTTTTATACAGAAAATGGTGTACAGACTTAATCAAGACATTTTCATATGTAAATAGATACGATTAGTGTTGCAATTTTTTACTCATGAAAGTATTAGTTCAAAACAAACACGCTAAATATGATGCATGTGCACATAAATGTAATGAATCCTACTTTTTTAATTCAACTACCACAACATGACCTAAGATTCTATAAAATACAATAAGACAACAATACCTAAATAATATACAACAAAGTCCTTGTCCGCGCACATGCGCGGGCCACTTTTCTAGTTTATAAGTTGTATAATAGAGTATGATAATAGATTTAAATTATAGATCTTCTTTTTCTGAAAATTTTAATATATAATACATAATTTTCTGAAAACTATAAACTATTTTTCTTTTTGGTGCCAAAAACCTCTTTTTGCCCCGGTTTGTAATATAAACCGGGATTAAAGGGTGACCTTTAGTCCTGGTTTGTATTACAAACCGAGGCTAAAGGGGTATGGCACGCGGGAAGAGCGGCGGGCCGAAAACACCTTTAACCTCAGTTTGTATTACAAACCGGGGCTAAAGGTTGGGGGTATAAATACCCCCACCTCCACCTCGGGTCTAGCCACGACCCGGAGCAGCCCATCTTCTTCCCGATGACGAATCACCGCCTCCTGCGCCCGTGGAGGAGCACGCTGCGCCACCGCCCGCGTCGTCGCCCGTCGAGGAGAGCCAGCCGCGCCACCGTCTGCGCCACCGGCCGCTCCACTGCCCTGGAGGTGAAGGGGAGACGACACTGGGAGAAGTCAGGAGTGGCTTCATTCTTTGGAAAAAGGAATACATCAAGTTTCTAGGCTCGTTACCAAGGCCACCTTCTCCACCGAGAAACAATTCATCACCTCCAAGGCCACCGTCTCCTCCCAGTAAAAGTCCACCTCCAAGGTCAGCGTCTCCTCCCAGTAAAAGTCCACCCCCTCCAAGTACAATCCATGACCTCAACACGAGTCCAGCTCAATCTACACAGCCACCTCCACCCACTAAGGGCCAAAAGTGGAAGAATAACACCGCTCCGTTGAGCGATAACCGACGCCTAAAGCGACAGTTGTCGCCCCTCCCAAGAGTATCGCCGGTTCCTCCCAAGAGGGCTTACGACCTGAACAATGAGGAGGCCGATGCGGTTGTATAGGCCAAAGTGGATGCTCATTTTAAGAAGAAACAACCTGAGCCAGAGGTCCAAATAAAACCAGAAACCAAGGAGCACTTTAGGAAATTACTGATGCAACCATCCCAAGCTCAGTTAAATGTGCCAGATGACTATACATGATGTCTTCAAAAGACATTGAAACAGAAGAGATCAAGTGGTAGAGAAAGCATCGCAAAATACGTTCCCCAGCAGGGGGAACAAGGAAAACAATCGAGTGGTAGCGGAAGCATCAGAACGGACGTTCCCCAGCTAGGGAAACAAGCAAAACAATCGAGTGGTAGCCGAAGAACCAAAAGAGACGTTCCCCAGCTGGGGAAACAAGCAAATCAATCGCTCCCCCCGTTCCAGGTGTTACCCGAACCTCAACTATATGGGGGAGAACCTATGGATATGGAAACAGCTAAGATATTGGCCGAGCAATGTAATATGTCTATTCATGACATTATTCACGGTTCTCATATGCCTAAAGCTGAGGTAGCACCCAAATTTATTCACGGGGAGCCTCTGGTCAGTTCTGAGAGGCTTCGGGATATGCCAACAAAAATGCGACGATTGCATGAATGGTACATGAAAGTATCAAAAGAAGAGCGATATTGGCTCATAGTGAAAGTTCGAAAAGAGCAATACTTCACTGAATACGAGGTCCCTATTGAATTTACAGAATTCTTTCAGTTATTCAATCTAAAGGAACTCGACAAATCTATCCTCAGTTCCTATTGTCTGTAAGTGATTACTTTATTTCTGTAATTAAGTCTCTAGCTCAGCTTGTTCAATTCATTGCCGGTAAGTATACTCACTATATTCTTTTGTATGCTATATATAATGATGCAGATTGAAGATTCTCGAATGTAAAAGAAAGGCTATCAACGGATTTGGGTTCATTGACCCACATCGAGTTAATGGAGCTGTGCTAAAGGATAAGCCACTGGAGACCGAGCAAAACTTACTCCGGTTTCTCACGAACCAGCATTTCTGTAATGAAATACTATTTCCTTACCACTTCGGGTGAGTGTGTTATTGTCTTTTACACATTAACTTTTGCTTACTCGATGTTCAGTGTAATGATGAGTTACTGACGTATGTAAACTTTGCGTAGCTACCACTAGATTCTTCTAAGCATTTCAGTTGACTTGGGAAGAGTTCACATCATGGACTCACTAAACAAAGACATGGAAGAGCACCACATCATTATCGATACGCTCCAGAGGTAATTTCAACCATTATCACACTATATCGGTTTCTTTCGTTCATTTTCTGGGATATCAAGTAGTTATTAACTCATACATTCATTTTCTTTGCCGGGTAGGGTTTGGAAACGGTTCAAGAACAAGGTCTGTGGTCAATGGCGTGAGGAGCTATTTTTTAAATCGGTCTCGGTAAGTAGTACGAGCTAGGTCCGCGCATCTATTTAATTCTAGTTTACTTACATTTATCATGCTAGAGTTATTATTTGATTGAATTATATTCTTATAAAGCGCGCGAGTGTAAAACCCTCGAATCGGCCCTATGCAAGTTTTAGCCCTTTCCGCCAAACCCGCATAGAAACGATTCAAGGACGCCCACCAGGCACTTTTGTGCGGGTGGAAAACGAAGTAACACCATTACACAACAGTCCTTGATGGGACCCATAGAACAGATATATACATCAAAGATTCCATGAGTCAAGAATACAGATATATTATACAAAGATCCAAATCACCTTGAAAACGATAGAGCGTCCGACTACGGACAAGATGCAAATGGGGCTAAGAGCCCTGAAGAATAACCAATGGCGTCCATAACCCTGCCCAGGCCAAGCCGGAAGGGTAACCCTGCTAATGACGTTGATCTCAAACCTGCTAAAACAAAAGGGGGTGCCGACAAAGGACAAAGGAAAAAGAGGAGCGTCAGTACTGAGGCCAGTACACGGTGAGACTAGAATTCGGCGGCTCTCGCCTACATAGGTATGGTGGACTGAAGCGGCAGCGCAGCACCACTAAACAACCTATAGAGACTCAGTAAGACTGGCGGCTATTAGAGAGGGATAAGAAAGACCTATTCGGATCCAACCTGATACTAACACCAATCATACCCATCCTGGTTTTCCCCCTCGAGACCACACGAGGAAGTCAAACCGAGGAACTCACACAGTTGGCAGATTTACTCATTCCGTTATAGTTGCAGCACTTACTAATCAGATATATATAGCATGAGTCATCCTGAAGCATAAGTAGTGGGCAGTTTTAGTTAACCATTCCGTGGTAGTTGGAACATTTACTAGTCAAATATAATTGTCCTGAGGAATCCCAAAACCCAACAATTGTTGGCACTTTTATCACATTCCATTGGAGTTGCAATACTTACTAGGCAGGTATAGCATGTCACAAAACATCCCCAGATCCACCAGTTGTTGGCATTTTAATATCCATTCCATGATAGTTGAATCTGATTACTAGTCATATATTAAGTCAAGTTTATAGCACTACTTTAGTTATGTTTGTCTATGATCGAGATACTGTGCTCCAAGTCGTCCATAACCGCGGACACGGCTTTCAGAAAGTTTTACCCTGCAGGGGTGCACAAATAGCAACACGCACTCGATCAACCTCGGAAAAACCAACTCAAAACCCAACGAGGCTTTCACGACAAAGCAATCACAGGATTCATAAATATTTCAGGGGGCCACCCCACTAAGCTATCCGCAACAAAGTTGGCCGGCTGCGGAACAGACCCAGAGTTTGCGACGACGGCTGTAAACGACTGGGAACCCGAAAGTGTGATTGGGCTTGTCGATACCGTGAAAATGTGGCGCGATCCAAAATAGTACAGGTGCTCCACGCACAATCTTAAATAAAGCAGTAAAGCATGGCATAAGTATAGGATAGTAATAAAGCCCCAAACTACTTTGTGGCCCCAAGAAATAGAAATGAATCAAGCTCTGGCTCAGGGGGGTCCATAAGGCCTCCCAGATGTGGATAGTGCGAAAAATCAAGGAACATGTATCAAGTACTCGGGGTCCTACTGGACACAAGTGAGAGTGGAAGAACTAAATAACATCTATTGCCACCGATGCCTCTGCATTAGTTATATCTAGCATTTTAATAGTTGTATTTAAAGTCATGATCATCTCCACCATAAACATCTGCCAGCCTTCCAACAACTGTGGTACTTGACAACACGAGATCGCACCTGAGAAAGCAACTACGACTCGCAAGGCCAGCTATCTACCAAACACAGGTATTAGGAGGTGTCTATGGCAGTATAGAGGCTGCACAGGATATAACTGGGACAAGGAAACTAAAGCATCGTGACACGGATAGCAATAGATCAACATGAGGAAATAAAGACTATAAATGCAAAATAGGTAGAAGGGGGAGAGATGCTTGCCTGGGAAACACTGCCGAAGGTTCATATCCAGAGAACTTGTCGATACTCGCATCAACTCATCAGCCTAATCCGCGAAAAAGCAAACACTAGAAGAAACACTGAATGCAATATTTAATACTACGGCAGAAGATCCGGCATGCTTATGATATGATGCAGATGTGGTGCAATTAGGCAATATTAAGCGGAACCGGGGTCCCGACAATTATTTATATGGTTCAAGTTATTTATCTACCCCGCACATTAAATGTTGTATTAACAGGGTGAAACATGGCATCGGTTCGCTACGCCAATTTAAATGGAGTCCGGAATAAGACAAAAGTATCCCACATATCGACTCCATATTTAATTTAGGTGAATCGATTATTTAACCCAACCCACCAGATGACATGTATGCAAGCATGATGATTTAATGATGCGACAGGTTATGTCATATTATAAAAATAGGGGTCTCGGAAGGGGAATCATATTAGGGTTCGGCGAACTTGGGCTCCGAGGGGTTCGGGTCTGGGTCTCAGGGTCCGGAGCTGGTGTAACACCCTGTCCACTCCTGGGCCCGGGGGATGTCACTCCTGGCATCTTAATAGGATATCTAGACTGACCCCACAGACCAACACTAGTCTTTTCTACGCACTTTGTCCTCACTCGTGCGCACCCGGTTATCCACTTCCCGGTCGGTCACCCATCCTAGAATTGCTCTAGGCCAAGCACGCTTAACCTTAGAGTTCTTTTCGAATGAGCTTTCGGAAAAGAAGTTGCAACTTTTTTATATGGGTATCCTAACAATCCTATTAAGCCATGTGCCTGGATTTCACATACACCCACCCTTTAGAAGATCGATGCCCTCATCGATCAAGCACACCCCAGGAACGTTTCCTCTTGGCACGCGTCTGTGCGTCTAGTGCCGGCACATGTGCCATGCCGTGTCCACTCCGGGCCACACGCGTCATGCTCCACATGTCCCGCCACTGACCCGCACACACCCGTGTAATCGCAAGGGTCGGCTCTGATACCACTTGTAACACCCCGTCCACTCCTGGGCCCGGGGGATGTCACTCCTGGCATCTTAATAGGATATCTAGACTGACCCCACAGACCAACACTAGTCTTTTCTACGCACTTTTTCCTCACTCGTGCGCACCCAGTTACCCACTTCCTGGTCAGTCACCCATCCTAGAATTGCTCTAGGCCAAGCACGCTTAACCTTAGAGTTCTTTTCGAATGAGCTTCCGGAAAAGAAGTTGCAACTTGTTTATATGGGTATCCTATCAATCCTATTAAGCCATGTGCCTGGATCTCACAGCTGGGGTTCGGGGATGACAGGATCGGAGAGGAAGAAGATAGCTCCAGGGTTCGGTTGTGCCGTTCCGTGAAGAAGACCTTGTCGATCCGTGGGGTCGATCTTGCCGTTGATGGCGAACTTTAATGGATCAGGTACCGGTGGTCTTTGGGTCCGTGTAGGAGATCTTGACGCCTATGATCAAGAACTCGGGTTCGGACGGAGGTCTTGGCGTTCCGATGGATCGGTCCCTAGGGTCGAAGAACTTGGCGTGCTAGGGTTCGGTCTTCAGATCTTGGTCGGGTCGTCAGTTTTCTCGGGCTGAAGGACTTGGCATCCGAGAGACGATCTTGGCGTTCTGGGTTCTCGGGCATCGGATCCGTGAAGGTCATGGCGTCCGGGCAGTAGATCTTGTCAGCTCCACCCCATAGGCCTTGTCGTTTCGCGGCGGAGATCTTGGTGTTAGACTCGGGTCGCTTGGTCCTTGACGGCAATAACTCATCAACATCTCCACATCAACAGATTGGCCGAGACAAGAATGTCACCAACTGGAAACATGCTAGATGTTCGCGAGACACTGAGCCAGGGAGACAAAACAGCTGGTTCCCTACAACATCACAAGCACAAAGCGAGGTCAATAGGGACTAGCACATCACAAGGAGTGCTCGCAGGCTCGGCTCGAGGCGACAGGGTGCCCACGGGCCCGCGGACAAAGACGGGCAGCGCCGGGAGGGCGCAGGTGCAAAGGTCGTCCGACGCGAGGCCGACGAGCCGTAGCAACAGTGGAGCTTGGATGGATGCGCGCCAGCTACGGGCAAACAAGCTCGGGGCAGCGACGCTTGCGCGTGAAGGGGTCGCTGCGAGGGCCTGCGTCGGGAGGATAGAGGCGCGCTCGGGCTCGGGAGAGAGAGGCGGTTGGGCACCACGCGAGCTGGGAGGAGGACGGCCGGTGCTGCGGCGGGGCTCGGGCATATGAGAAGCCGGGAGGAGAGCGCAGGCCGAGGAGAGGCGGTGCCGGGAGGAGAGGGCCCCGGAGCGAGGCGGCGGGGCCGGCGGAAGGCGGATCACCGGTGGAGGCGTCGGTGCCTGGCGGCGGGGTCCGGCCAGCGAGGTCGCGCACCCGCGACGGCAAGGAGGGGAGGTGGCCTGGCGGCGGCGGGGCTCTGGGATCGAGCGGAGGAGAGGGTCGGGCGGGGCGATGTTGACTTGCGTGTGGGCAGGGTAGGTGGGGAAGGAGGGCGCGGTTGGTGGGAGTGAGGTGGGGCCGGGGCGGGATAGGTGGCACGGGGCCTAGGGAGGGGGTTGTCGGTCGGTGGGTGTGCGTGAGGAGTGAGCGGGAGTGGGGAAGCGGGCCAGGGTGGACCTGGTCGGTGCGGCAGGTGAGGGAGGAGACATGCCAGGTGGGGGGTTGTGCGCGCGACAATTCATGCTAGTGCGTGCGCGTGTGTCAGGTGGGACCGGGCGGCAGTCGCACATCGCATGCGCGTAGAGTGCAGCGGCGGCGGCGGGTGGGCGGTGGCCTGGGGTAGGTGGGTTAGAAGGGCTAGGGTTTGGAAGAAAAGAGGGGAAAAGGATATGTATCTAGTCCAAAGTAGACTAGATGGGGCTAGTTTTAGGCTAAAACTTTAGACGGCCTTAAGCCTAATTTTATTTTTAGTCCAATAAGAAAACCTTTATTGTCACCTAATGACCGGAGACTATTGTTTTATTTTAAAACAACAAAGAGAGGTGATGGCTTAATATATATTAGACCGTACGGATATTTTAGAAAAACAAAATACGGTGTTTAATAAAAATACTTTTGCGTTTAGAAAAATGCAAGAAAAATATGCATGATGACATGACGATGCTCAAATGCAATGTGGCATGATGACATGAGCATGCGGTCATGGTGATGCAATGCACGAAAACACCGCGATTTTCTAGTAGTGGTTTTTGCGGGGCGCCACAATTCGACACCACTAACAATGGATCTCGCCCTCGAGATCCACCTCATGGTACCGGGAAGAAGGTCGGCGATCTGAATCTTCGCGCTGCATGTAGATCCTCGCGACACCACTTACAAGAGGTCGTTTTCCGTGATCGTCGAGAGAACACTCCGGGAAACAAAGGGCGAAGGTAGAGGTATCAACAAATAAAGCCACCTCTAGCTTCCGTGGACAGAGTAAAATTGCTGGATCCACCGATTCGATATATAAAAGCAAATGATAAGAGTAGTCGGATGGTGATCAGTCCATCGCGCACCCAAACCATTACTCTGCACACGAATAGGTGAATTATGCAACCAACTCTCGGAATTAGACTGAAGATCTTGACAAACAAGGTTCGGAACAAAGGAGTGATGCAGACTCTGCATCGGATCTGGCGTAGATGATGTCGTCGCGTCGGAAAACACCGGAAGACGCAAGAAGGAACAAAGAGAAGTCCAACGGATGAAGGATTCCTCAGATAGCACGAGGACCGGATGTAGAAACACCGTTACCAAAAGGGGGAAGTGAAACCCTGAAGGTACGACGGAAACCCAACCACGAGAATTCCTGGACTCGAAGAAAAGATAAGAGAGCAGATTTAAAACAGGCAGAGGTAAGAGGAGAACAGCAGAGGGATAAGGAGTAAAAGCAGACCTAATCAGATCTATCCAACCGATTTTGCAAAAATAGTTTTGACACTCTAGATCGTCCGTTAGCTAGGTTATCCTACAGGCTGGACCAGTGGGGTATCGCAACTGCTGAGCTCTGATACCACTCTGTAACTGTAACACCCTCGAATCGTCCCTATGCAAGTTTTAGCCCTTTCCGCCAAACCCGCATAGAACGATTCAAGGACGCCCACCAGGCACTTTCGTGCGGGTGGAAAACGAAGTAACACCATTACACAACAGTCCTCGATGGGACCCACAGAACAGATATATACATCAAAGACTCCATGAGCCAAGAATACAGATATACTATACAAAGATCCAAATCACCTTGAAAACGATAGAGCGTCCGACTACGGACAAGATGCAAATGGGGCTAAGAGTCCTGAAGAATAACCAATGGCGTCCATAACCCTGCCCAGGCCAAGCCGGAAGGGTAACCCTGCTAACGACGTCGATCTCAAACCTGCTAAAACAAAAGGGGGTGCCGACAATGGGCAAAGGAAAAAGAGTTGTGTCAGTACTGAGGCCAGTACACGGCGGGACTAGAATTCGGCGGCTCTCGCCTACATAGGTATGATGGACTGAAGCGGCAGCGCAGCAGCACTAAACAACCTATAGAGACTCAGTAAGACTAGCAGCTATTAGAGAGGGATAAGAAAGACCTATTCGGATCCAACCTGATACTAACACCAATCATACCCATCCTGGTTTTCCCCCTCAAGACCAAACGAGGAAGTCAAACCGAGGAACTCACACAGTTGGCAGTTTTACTCATTCCGTTATAGTTGCAGTACTTACTAATCAGATATATATAGCATGAGTCATCCTGAAGCATAAGTAGTGGGCAGTTTTAATTAACCATTCCGTGGTAGTTGGAACATTTACTAGTCAAATATAATTGTCCTGAGGATTCCCAAAACCCAACAATTGTTGGCACTTTTCATTGGAGTTGCAATACTTACTAGGCAGGTATAGCATGTCATAAAACATCCCCAGATCCACCAGTTGTTGGCATTTTAATACCCATTCCGTGATAGTTGAATCTGACTACTAGTCATATATTAAGTCAAGTTTATAGCACTACTTTAGTTATGGTTGTCTATGATCGAGATACTGTGCTCCAAGTCGTCCATAACCGCGGACACGGCTTTCAGAAAGTTTTACCCTGCAGGGGTGCACAAATAGCAACACACACTCGATCAACCTCGAAAAAACCAACTCAAAACCCAACGAGGCTTTCACGACAAAGCAATCACAGGATTCATAAATATTTCAGGGGGGCCACCCCACTAAGCTACCCGCAACGAAGTTGTCCGGCTCCGGAACGGACCTAGGGTTTGCAACGACGGCTGTAAACGACTGGGAACCTAAAAGTGTGACTGGACTTGTCGATACCGCGAAAACGTGGCGCGATCCAAAACAGTACAGGTGCTCCACGCACAATCTTAAATAAAGCAGTAAAGCATGGCATAAGTACATGATAGTAATAAAGCCCCAAACTACTTTGTGGCTCCAAGAAATAGAAATGAATCAAGCTCTGGCTCAGGGGGGTCCATAAGGCCTCCCGGATGTGGATAGTGCGAAAAATCAAGGAACATGTATCAAGTACTCGGGGTCCTACGGGACACAAGTGAGCATGGAAGAACCAAATAACATCTATTGCCCACCGATGCCTCTGCATTAGTTATATCTAGCATTTTAATAGTTGTATTTAAAGTCATGATCATCTCCACCATAAACATCTGCCAGCCTTCCAACAACTGTGGTACTTGACAACATGAGATCGCACCTGAGCAAGCAACTACGACTCGCAAGGCCAGCTATCTACCAAACACAGGTATTAGGAGGTGTCCATGGCAATATAGAGGCTGCACGGGATATAACTGGGGCAAGGAAACTAAAGCATCGTGACACGGATAGCAATAGATCAACATGAGGAAACAAAGACTATAAATGCAAAATAGGTAGAAGGGGGAGAGATGAGGGCCTGGAAAACACTGCCGGTGGTTCATATCCGGAGAACTTGTCGATACTCGCATCAACTCATCGGCCTAATCCACGATTCGTGCTAGTGCGTGCGCGTGTGTCGGGTGGGACCGGGTGGCAGTCGCACATCGCATGCGTGTAGAGTGCAGCGGCGGCGGCGGGTGGGCGGTGGCCTGGGGTAGGTGGGTTAGAAGGGCTAGGGTTTGGAAGAAAAGAGGGGAAAAGGATATGTATCTAGTCCAAAATAGACTAGATGGGGCTAGTTTTAGGCTAAAACTTTAGACGGCCTTAAGCCTAATTTTATTTTTAGTCCAATAAGAAAACCTTTATTGTCACCTAATGACCGGAGACTATTGTTTTATTTTAAAACAACAAAGAGAGGTGATGGCTTAATATATATTAGACCGTACGGATATTTTAGAAAAACAAAATACGGTGTTTAATAAAAATACTTTTGCGTTTAGAAAAATGCAAGAAAAATATGCATGATGACATGACGATGCTCAAATGCAATGTGGCATGATGACATGAGCATGCGGTCATGGTGATGCAATGCACGAAAACACCGCGATTTTCTAGTAGTGGTTTTTGCGGGGCGCCACAGCGAAAAAGCCACAGGGGACTAATCTATGTGGATTCTACGTGTGCGAGTTCATTCGCATCACTACCGAGAAGTCCTTGGAAACTGTTCGAGTAAGTAAACAATATATTTACCCTTTATTTTTATTACAAAAAGTTGTGTTGAGTCTAATTCATATGATCTCCTTCTTTATAGTTGGACGCGGTGTGGGACAAGCTCCTACCACAGGATCGCCTACTAGCAATCCAAGAGGAATTGGCTGGATTTTTTGTCGACGAGGTCATAGACCCATACGGAGAATACTCTATAGCTAGACCCTAAAGCATCCGTGTAATGATCTTCATGTAATCAAATAGACAAGCTCTGGACCTGGTTAGGACTCCATGTAATGATTGACCTCCATGCATGTATATGCTTGTAAGAGAAATTATATTATATATACATCAACGTGTACAAGTACTGTGTAGTAGCATTATGTATGTATACGAAAACTTGTCTGTAATGAATACATAGAATAAAAAATAATTAAACATAAAACACAAAATGAAAAGAAAAACACAAAACCCTAAAACTCTATCCTCTGCTGCAGTAGCCAGCCACGACAGAGAACCTTTGGTCCCGATTCGTGTTACGAACCGGGACTAAATGTCCTCCAGCCTAGCGTGGCTCGCGGAGCCACGTGGTGGACCTCTAGTCCCAGTACATAACAGAATCGGGACTAAAGGCCGGACCTTTAGTTCCGCTTTGGTAGTCTCGGTTTGCAATCCGGAACTAACGTCCTTACGAACCGGGACTAATGGCCTGATTTCTACTAATGTTACCTGTTAATTGTATAGTGACGAAAAGATGCAAATCATGACCAACCGACATTGTAGTGAGCTTGGGGTTCTTCTCACTGTCAATGAACTGCTCATACTTGGCATTATCGACACTGAAAATGAGATTTAGAACCACTAAGCTACATAGAATGGAAGTTATACGCTAGTAACAAAATACTTCCGGAACTATTGTATTCTACTCGACGCATCATGAATTTTTATATAAAATTACAGCCCAACATTCTAACACCATATAAACATGAGTGATCAATAACGATCCGGCTACCGAGTGTGTTTCTATGCAGCATAAAGTGGAACATTGATAGAAGCAATTTGACATGCGATTTGAAAGTCTAATTAGTTAAGATATTTTCACCAGAATACAAATAGGTAAAGTTATGAAGCTGAATGTTACCTAAACCTTGTTGTCGAGCTCAAGTATCAGCTGCTTGCAACCTCAAAGTTTTTCATGCAACAGTGAAAATCATAAGACCAACTAAAAGAAAAAGAGGCTTGCTTCGGTACCCCCTCTCCCACAAAGGAAAATTTTGATTGAAAAACTGGCTTACCGGTCTAGGCCGTTATTTTTCTTTTGTACGGATATGCGTATCTAAGGTGTTATGTACATGTCGTGGGTAGTGAAAAAATATTTGCCACTCCCACGTGCGGTCCTGAAGCAAATGCCGTTCCACGTTGCATCTCGATCGTCGCTGATACCAGCTGCGTCGTGCGCCTCCGATCTTGATCGAATTGCATCTCCTGGACAAGCCGTAAGACACAGACGGAAGGAGAACAAGAGGTGGCCTCCTCTCGTGTAGCCGCAGTAGATCGGAGAAGATTTGGGCGAGAAAGAGGATGTGGACGGAGGCGACGGGGCCGACAATTCCTTCATGTGGACCGACCGTTCGGTCTCCGTATTTTACTCAGCAAAGTACGCATATGGGGTCGCGCATACGGATTAAAACAAACTGATCGGATCCGGAACAAGCACGTAACCACCGAAAAACCGGTTATTCCCTGAATGATTCCCTATAAGGGAGGGGGTACCGAAGCAAGAGTGAAAGAAAAATTATAAGTAGAAGCAGCACAATTTGCAAAATGCTTGCAATAAATTAAAAACACACGTAGCATTTCTTTGAGATATACTAAACTATCGGAAGTGAAATCAGAATTATCTCGTAGCAGAGCTAGGTGCAACTTCTTGTTTCGAAACACCTGAACACAATTATCTGTTGTCTCATACTTAGAATAACCACGAACAAACTGCAGATAACCTTTTTTCTTTTAGCGGAAGTACCATTCTTGTTTGAATCAAGAGCAGAAGAAGAAGAAGCGCACCAATTAGGGAAATCATTGAGTAGAAACCCCTTTTTTCTTCAGAGATAGAGTGTGTGTGAGGAAGGATTAGGATAGATTGATGCGAGCAGGCCTCACCTCGTTGGGGCTCTAGAGGAGTCCTGAAGGCGCTGCCTTCCACGGACCAAGAGCCGTGGGGTCAAGGTAGAGCTTTGTGAGCTGCTGCACTTGCCGAAAAGGGGCCAGTGATGGAGGTACGGTGTGCCACCGTCGCTTGATGTACCCACCTCAGGCCTAGATCCATCACGAGAGGCGATGGGGGATGGGTAGCCACAGACCAAGCCGCCCCTCCTCCCATCGCTGGGACACAGGGCTGCCACTCATCGACCTTCCTAGCGCCAAGCTTCGCCCCTGCCCATGCCAGTGTTCGCCGCCTTGAGCTCCTGCACCTTCCCCGCGCCAAGCTTCGCCCCTGTCCAGCATAACGTTCCCCACCTCGAGCTCCTTCCGGGGCAGGCCACCAGGGGCGCATCCGCGACCGATAGGTGTTGGGGAGCCGTGAATGGCGTGGTCGGAACCTGGGGCAGCGGGGATCCAGGGACGGCGATGAGCTGATGGTGGCAGCAAATCCGTGGGTGGTGGTGACCAAATCGGAAGGCCTTGGAGACGGGGGATCGACCGGCGCAGGAGGGTCCGGAGCACATGGGCGACGGAGATCCGCGTCAGCTGGTTGCCTGGTTCCGTTTCTGCCATTGGAGGAAAGAGACGGCGCTGCTCGCCTGACATCGAGGGTGGCAGCTGGATGGTGAGGGCGCTCTGTCCGGCTCGCGGGCAATGGTTCATTTGCTCCACTTGGCGGTGGCAGTGCCTGTTATTTCACGAACTACCAGGGGCAAAGTCGTCCATAAACAGGCAGACGGAAACTTCAGAACTGACTAACCTCTTCAATCTTTTTAATAATCTAACGTAACCATACGTTCGTCACCCAGGAAAATTTCCGTCTGCATTTATTTTAACGAGTTTGCCCCTGCGCGGAATAAGGAATTACCCACCAGTGCCATGGATTAGTGGAAAAACTGGTTCATATTTTTTTCTCATCGCTGCCCTTTTTTCCCCCACACGACCAGACCTTGATTGGGTTCTTCCCCAACTGGTCACAACCGCTCGATCTCCGGCCAGCAGTGCCACCTACCTCCTCCAGCGGGAGTAACGGGATTGTCCGTCGCAGATCCACCGCCTCCGATCTCAGGGTTCTCCTTCTCGGGGCCCTCCCACGGTCGAGACCCTGTCTCTGACAGCTCCGATTTGGTTGCCGCGGCCTTCTGCATTTGCTGCCGCCGTCAGCTCGTGACCGTCCCAAGCTGCTGCCACCAAAGTGGTCACATTATCCCCTCCATAACTCACCCCATGCCCTGGCTCGATCTGCTCAACCCCTCTGTGATGGCTGAGACGTTGCTGCACCGAGTACGTATACTCTGCCCTAGAGCCGTCCGTCGACGCCTCGACCCTGGAGCTCTAGCCCCCACACATGCGACTTGGATGACCCAGCTCTACACGAGACGCCCAAGTCTCTCTCATTCCATGACTACTTTCGTTTTGTATATCTTTGTTTTCTACACGTGTATTGCATGTTGTTTCACGATTAAAAACTGGTAAGAACAATTTTCTTGCATACTGCATATGAATAAGGCTTATAGTGTCTCATTTTTCTCAACCGAAGCTCTGTTCACTGAACTTTATAGTTCCCTTATGAGGTTTAAACAAGTATACATAAAACCAAAGTTCCTTTTCCCACCAATTTCAGATGGTGAGTAAGGAGATCACGAAGATACTGACAGAAATGACAATAATATTTAACATTGCCCTCGGCAATGTGTTCATAAGTAGGCTGAGATTTAGAAAGGAGTTTACTCATGCCATTGAGGCCTTAGGTTGCTCAAGAGGCCGAGCGTCTTTAGTGTGCCAAGTTCTAGATAAAGTAGAACAACATAACAAAAAGTGATGTCGGTTATACTTTTTGAATTGAGCGTACCTCTAAAAGTGCAGAGCCTATCCAATCAAATGCATGGATTCTTGGAGGTCAACTTCAATATTGTCCATTATCAACTTTCCGTCTGGGTATTTCAGTAGTAAGTTTTTTGCTGGTCACTTGTAAACTTATTCCATGCCTCGAGTTATGAGTGCATCTATCTAAAAGATATTATGAGTTCATCATGCTCATTTTGTGTTGCTGCTGATTTCTGACTGCTCATTCACCGTGATATTCCACACCCTATCTTTTACCTTGGAATGAACACTGATCTGATGTTTTCCTTTTCTTCCTGTTGTGAGTAACTACTTTTTGAAACAAACAACACCGTTACCTTTGGCAAGAAACATTAACATAACCAATGTAACTTCTACATAAGTAACATTATTAGGACAAAGGTAAAGTGTTTGATGTCAATTTTATTTACCAAATAATGATGACATGTTCATCTTCTACTGAAGAGTAGGGTTACAAACTGCAATAACACAGAATAACCCATTGCATGTTTAATTAGTCATCCCAGATTTGACTTGGCTTGGTTATTTCCTCTAAACTTTACAAGTCTAAATAAAGTCACTCAAAACTATTAAAGAGCAAAGCAAATGTATTTCAACTCGCATATTAAGAATCCAATGCATGATTTATACTGCTACGTAGTGGATGAGAATATTCTGCAAGTTAAATTATAGACAGTAAGATTTTGGGATGCTTTAGAATTGGATTAAGTAGGGCAACAATCTATATTAGATCGATACATACATCTGCTGGTGAACTCTTTTCCCTGCAAGTGATGAAATATCTTTGGGTTTACAACACTACAACTGCAATATACATTTCTATTTTATATTTATCTTACTGCAAAGAACGCATGCATTTTGAGCTCATGAAGCTTGAACTGCAACTTCAAGTTTTGGGTAAAATGACAAAATAAGATGACACATTTATTTTTGTTTTAAAGAGAGAAACATCAACTACTGTGTGTATAACTCAAGCGTAGAATATCTTTTGACTGTTCTTACAGATTTTTGGATTTTGTTCTTGCTTATGTGATGCAGCTGTAAAAGAAGAAAGACTTTGAACTGCAGCAGAAGTCACATGTCGATGACCTGAGCACAATGGAGATGAAGATTGAGAAGCTCATGCTGAGATCCGCTTTGTACTACTACTAGGTAATAATTATTTGTGCTTAGAACATATACTGCTCATAATTTTTTCAGGTGTAGTAGGCCACTATGGGGCAAGTTGTTCAAATGCCAGAAAGTGTCGTCAACATTTAGATGCATCTGATTAATATGTGTATGCCTTTAGATGTGGACCTCAGGATAGTTCGAGGTAGAGGAAGTGGAAGCGATGTGCTTTGATGTGCTATGAAGATATATATAGGATGCAAGACTAAGTTCAGGCTTCAATGTTCATATATTTTGATATTTTGTATCGGACAGATTGATCCTGCTACTGTATTAATTTTCTTTCTAGGAGGATGTACAATCAAGTCATCTTGCAGTTCGTGTTTTATGCATTTCAGTTGCATATAGGAAAGAGTTGTTCTATTCTTTGGTATTTACACATTTATCCAAGAAAATATTCTATAATATAATAATATTTATTATTTATTCTATGTTTAACGAGAGAGATCCAAATGTTGTTGTTGTTGTTATCCTCATTGTTTGCCTTTAAAAAGTGCTGATTAAAATTTGTCATATTCTACACATCATGGCGCATAAACTTGATGACCCGTGGCAACGCACGGGCCTTCAACTAGTATATATATAGATTTGCCACAAGTGTATCACCGGGTATGTTTGAAAAAAATCCAAGGGAATTGGGTAAAGGTAGAGATAATTCTAACACCATGAATTCAATTTCACGGCAGTGCCAAGGATGATCATACTAATTCAAATAAAATTCAATTTTTACACTCTGGTCATAAGCACCAGCACATGGAATAAGGCAGAGGCTGGATCGGTGGCATGGACCATGGTGGCTTCGGCTTATGTCATCTTGGGGGGATAGGAAGGTGATGTGGTGTAAGGATGGACGCGGCGGCATCGACAAATAGGAAGTCAGCAGAGGCTAGGCGGCAGGGCAATCGTCGGTGTCATTGCTCTGTGCGCCGATGGGGCCATGCAATGCGATGAGAAAAGTGAAAAAGCGAGGTATCCAAGGTTTCTCCAACGCACTTTTGCCCGACATAGTTTCTTGGCTTTGCTGAAATTAAAGTTCAGCGAATTGTTCAGTAATCCAGGTTCGTCTTGCGCACATGTGTACATGCACGTGCTCCGGGTTGTCAATAGAGGAGGACCCCACCTCGCGCGCGCATGTATGTTATCTCAGCATACATGCTGATCACGCACATCTTCTAACCAAAGTGTATTATTAGTTAGCATCTCAGTAAAATAAGAAATTAAGTAGCTAAACAATTTGGTGACAAAAGATGGTAATTTAGTTGTTCAGCTGTTTGACAAGACAAAAGTACCTAAAGATAAAACTTATAGACAAAATCTCTTTTCCTCCACAAACAGAAGAAGGACAGATCAAAATATCCTAGTTTCTCTGCAAAGAATGGTAAGAGCTGAATCATCTCGAACTGTACTAGATCTCACTTCCAATTTAAAACATGAACAACAACACATAATTATCAAGAAATAGAGTTGAATCATCTTGAACTTTACTCTCTCCCATTTTTAATATATACCACAGGAAACATAACACAGATCAATTTGTTGCTTCAAAATTAGTAACATATTACTAGTTGTTAAAGCTGGAACTAATAAGATTAGTAGTAGATCAACTAGTAAGCATGCATAATATCATGAGTATTGTGTACTTGTACTATTGTACATGCCATCTAAAAACACTTGCACATACCACAAGATCTGGAACCGGAAATGGTAAGACACTGAGACCTCACCAAAGAGGCTAAAATGATTGGATGGTGAGACTTGGAATTTAATGGTTGCTAAGAACAACACATGCAAGCTTCTCCTACAAAAAGCACCGGATATCATGTTCAGTGTCTCGATTCCACATACTTAATTCTATCAATAGAACAAAGATTCACGGTTCATATTCTGACCATTGACCATCTAAATCAGCATGGTAGTGGAACAATAATCGCGATATGAAAATACAATAAATTCAGTGATAAATAGGCAGTCCCAGAATATCGTAGCTAATGAAAATATCACCAAAATCATAAGCTGTATAGCAATGCTCACCAGATTGACATATCTTACTTAATGTACACAAGGGAAGTCTTCCTAAGATTGTTAACATTATTCAGATGCATATATACTAACAATAATACCTTATCTAATTCAACATCGTTTCAGCTCAATAACGCAACCAGTCAAAATAAAATGTGTACTTGCGTTTTAGTCAAAGTCAAGACGCGTGTGCTTAAAATAAAACAAGACTCCATGGATGTAAAAATCAGGAACCAGGATATCAAGAATAATTGGCAAAAGGAAGTTAACAGATCTAAAAGGAAATGCAAAATAAAATACAGCGGAACACAAATCATATATTACTAGAGGCAATTAACAGATCCAAAAGGATATGAAGTGGCATCATGAACTATATGCAATTAACTATAGGCAAACACGGTAACCATATATTACTTCAATAATTGATAGATCTAAAAGGAAATGCATTGGAACACAATTCTGAATCCGTAGCCACTAGCTCACCATGGGCATCTAGAACTAGGGGTAGTTAAAAATATCTCACGGGGACGTCAAGAAACCTAGATCATTCATCTAGCAGTTGTATCCGTTGCAATTTGAGGTATTTGCATGTTAGGCTTTTAACCTGTAACAATTACAAATTCTGAAATTTTCTTTGGTCCATTATTTGTGGCAGCTCATGTGTGTGCTAAAGTTTAATCTCACATTGCTAGTTGAGTGAGAGTTACAACTCTTTATATACTAGGTTGTTCTACCACTCACTAAGGTATGAAAAGAAGAGAAGCTCTCGCGCACTCCTCCTCCGACGCCACCCGCCTTGCCACGCCTCGTCACAACGCGCGCATCGCGGGTTGCGGGAATCTCGTTGAGCCGAACTTTATTTTTGCTATTCGGAAAAATTAATCATGGATTAATTACAAATCATCAACGGACGCGTTAATTAGTCAACCATTTCCAATTTTTTTGGATTGTAGGCTATTACCGACCTGCACTATATAAGTGTCTACGCTAAACCTAATCGACACTGCCAATCACACGCGTCTTCTTCCAGTCCATTGTGCCGCCTTCGTATTCCTTATCCCGGCTTGCGACGTGCACCGCAGATCTGGACCGTAGGCCTCCGGAATCCTGCCACTTGTGAACCTGTACGGGTAAGGGGCGATCAGTTTTTTGGGGAGCACTCCAGCGCGACTACTGACATCCACGACATCGTCCGACTACGAGTTTCCTCACGAAGACTTCTTTCCGGATGTCACCGACCTCTTCAACAACCTCAACATGGGCGACAACGTTGTGGCTAATGCTGCTGCAACCGCTTCGGCTGCTACTTCCAACGCTGCACCATACGTAACTCTGAACTTTCTGTTTCAGATTCTTCTAGAGTTCTTTATTCTAGCGTTTGGTGTAGATGTGATAGGTTTATCTTATTTAGATATAATCTATTCATCTACTCAGTTAATTTGTATGATTAGTTTTGGTATTATTTATATAATCATGCTTTATCAGTTTATTATTCGGATTAAATCATATAGATTATTGTTTATATTTTTAATATTCCAAAATCTGATTATAGACAACTGAATTCCACTGGTGTAGCCACGACTACTAGGCCACCTCCTTTTGATGATATGCACTATAATAGATGGCACACGAGATCTTTCTGCTGAGCAGGAAGTGACCTTTAAGAAAGCCGATACCATGTTTCTAGCGGCTCTTTTCAGTGTTCTTGGAGATAACATTGTTGACCCATACATACCATTTGATAATGGAAAGAACACGTGGGATGCGCTCGAGGCCAAGTTTGGGGTCTCGAATGCTAGCACTGAGTTGTATGTCATGGAGAAATTCTATGACTACAAGATGGTTGATGAATACTCCATCATTGAGCAAGCTCATGAGATATAATCGCTTGCCAAAAAACTTGAGCAGTTCAAGTATACCTTACTGGAGAAGTTTATGGCCAAAGGCATTATCGCCAAGTTTCCTCCCTTGTGGAGGAACTTTGCTACTTCTCTGAAACATAAGAGACAAGAATTTTCCGTTATGGATATCATTGGGTCTCTTCATGTGAAAGAGAAGGCAAGAGCAAAGGACACACGTGCTCAATGATTTGAGAGAGCTTCTAGTGCCAATTTGGTTTAAAAGAAAAACTTCCAATTCCACAAGTTCAAGAATAAGAACAAATCTGAAGGAAAAGGGAATTTTGAGGGAAAGAACAAGGACACGCACTCAACCAACTTTAAGAGGAAAAATGATAAGAAGAAAGGTTCTTTCCATGTCTGTGGTGATCCTGATCATTAGGATCCTAGCTGTCCTAATCGCTTTAACAAGCGTCAACATGGGAACAACGAAAAGACCGTTAATGTTGTTATTAGAAATACTGAGATGAACGACGTTGGGTACTGTATTTTACCTGCTATCCTTTCAGTATGTCATTCTCCTGATTGGTGGACACACACGGGTGCTAATACACATGTATGTTCTGATATTTCCATGTTTTCTTATTATCAGGTCTCAAGGACTTCTTCCGTGCTGATCGGAAACAGCTCACGTGCTTCTTTTCATGGTGTTGGTACAGTAAATCTGAAGTTTACTTCGGGGAAGTAAGTATAGCTGAAGAATGTGCAACACGTTCCCTCCATCAATAAGAATCTCGTCAGTGGATTGCTTTTATGTCGAGATGGTTTTAAGTTGGTTTTTGAGTCCACTAAAGTTGTAATTTCTAAGTATGTACAATTTGTTGGAAGGTGTTATGAGTGTAGAGGTTGATGGCTCAGTGTCGGCGCCAGGAAAATGCTGGTGCAATGTTGATGTAGAGCTCGTTGGGAACCCCAAGAGGAAGGTATGATGAGCACAGCAACAAGTTTCCCTCAGTTATGAAACCAAGGTTTAATCGAACCAGTAGGAGCAAGGAAACACCCCAAAGGTGTTGCTAGCTGAGCCTTGGAAGGGCGCACTACCGGTGCTAGTAGCAATGTGGAGACCTGCACAGCATAACCACAGAACTTTGTCCCCAACTTTCGATGAGGTTGTCAATCTCACCGTGTTTTGCGGAAAACAAAGGATTAAACGTATCGAATGGAAAGAAGTAAAAGTTTGTAGAAAGTAAACACAAAGAAGTAAACAGTTTATAGATTGTATGTAAAAGAAAAAGGATCGGGATCCATAGTTCACTAGAGGTGGCTCTCCTTAAGATAGATAACATGCTGGGTGAACAAATTACAGCGGGGCAATTAACAAACATCGAGAAAGCAATACATGCATATACTAATCATATTGACTCCTTTGGAACTTGATTCAGCATTATAACATTATACATAGACCGCCATCCAACTGCATCTATGACTAATAATCCACCTTCAGGTTATCATCCGAACCCCCTCCAGTATTAAGTTGAAAGCAACAGATTATTGCTTTACGAATTGCGTGTAAAGTAAACAATACGATTGTTCTATGAACAAAGGATTGTTGTTTTCTCCGTAGTAGCAACAACACATCTAGTACCTTAGAGATTTCTATCACTTCCCCAGATTACCAGAGGCATGAACCCACTATCGAGCATAAATACCAACTCTGAGTTGCTAGCATCTATTGGCCAAGATAGCTACTAACAACGGAAAGCATGCAAGATCACAAATAACAAAGACATGATAGAATCAATAATCAATCTAAAATAACATCTCAATATCCATTGGATCCCCGCAAACACAACATGTATGATTACAAATAGATGATCTTGATCATGAACGGAGCTCACAAGATCTAGACATGAAAGCACAAAGGAGGAGAACCAGCCATCTAGCTACTACATGGATCCGTAGTCCAAGGATGAACTACTCACGCATCACACCGGAGGCTTGCATGGTGATGAAGAAGGCCTCCAGGGTGAATTCCCCTCTCCGGTAGGGTGCCGGGAAGATCTTCAGATTCCTCCCGATCTAGGGATGGAGATGACGGCGGCTAAAGACTCTTTCGTCGATTTTTGATCGTGCACTTAGGGTTTTCGTCCCGAGGGCATCTTATAGGCGGAAGGAGAGGCCGAGGGGGTGCTGGGGTCGGCCAGACCACCCCCTGGCGTGGGCTAGGCCTGGCCGCGCGGCCAGGTGGTGTGGCCGCCCCCAGCCCTTCTCCGTCTTGTATTCTAGCATCTGATGACTTCTGAAAAATAGGCACTTTGGCTTTTGTCCCGTCCAATTCTGAGAATATTCATTTTCTGACTTTCCTAGAACCAAAAACAACAGAAAACAGGCAGCTGGCACTGTGGCTCTTGTTAATAGGTTAGTCCAAGAAATCATATGAAAAGTACTCCAAAGTGTGGACAAAACACAAGAAAGTGGATAAAACCAAGCATGGAACATCAAAAATTATAGATACATTTGCAATGTATCAACATCCCCAAGCTTAACTCCTGCTCGTCCTCGAGTAGGTAAGTGTTAAAAAGAAAGAATAATTTTTAAGGTGACATGCACCATCAAAGACTTGATCAAAGTATTTGTAAAACATTCAAAGCTGGAATCATGGTACTTCAATCATAACATGAAAGACAAAGTTCTAGCAATAGGAAAAAGAAACTATGATGCAACATGAAAAGGCACAAACAAAAGATTCATGAATAACAATGCTTTGCAAGACCTTTGTTTGTTTCACATAAAGAAAACATAGCATAATAGTATTCAGCTTGTCCCTCAATAGAGTAGCAAATATAAATGCATAGGACACCTTTAAAGTTCATAAGAGTGACTAGATACAAATAGTTTAAAACAAGCAATATCAAGATATGCATCAATCAACTAGTCTTGGGACAACGCACATAGAACTAAGAATGGCCACTATGCTCTCAAAGTAGGTGCATAAAGGTAGAAGGTGGAGACTCAATATAATGGTGGAAGAAAGGCCTTTATATAAAAGGAAGTAGGGATTAAAGTCTCATAAAGAGCTTCCAAAAATTATGGTACTTATAGCTTTCAGCTCTCATTACCCCTATCATAAGCATCTTTAAGGTGATTAAGGTTAAAGTGACACAACTAAGAGGATATGCTTGACAAGTTATAAACCGAAATCTCATGCCCCTTACTTACGAAGACCGAACCTCATGCTACTCAACTTTAGTCACGAGTAAGCTCTTGTCATTGTAAGTATATGTGTATCATTAAGAACCGCCAACGGGGTACCCCTTGCACATGATACGGGAACTTTCCCATAATCAAAATAATAAGGCAAGCAGACAATGAGCATATCAGCGATATTTTTATTTGCTATTTGCATAGGTTTTTATTGAGGATGCTTCATAGAGTGCTCATTATAGTAGTGCTGCAAGTTTCCACCATGATTAGGCATGGCTTAGGCTAGCGGCCCAGGCGTTTCTCTAACACACATACAAACTCCATGATCTTACAAGTTCCACTTTTATTTCACACCGCCGGGATCCGTAAGCAAAAGAACATGATATCAACGGGGTACAAAGTACAAGTGCGATGTTGAAAGTGTTCCCCATGAAACATGGTTCTGCTAATTTCAACTTATAAAGCGCAAGCATATACGCAACAAAGAAGGACCCAATGGTTCAAGTTTATTAGATGCAAAAAAGTAAAGTGTGCCATCAAGTTCGTGAGAGCTTTAATCACTAGTTTTCTCATAACAAGTTTAATTTGGAAGTTAAAAAAAATCATGAATATACTTGGAATAGAATAAGCTAGTAGGTAGGTATGGCGGACTCTTTGGAATAACTTGGTTTAAGGAGTTGGATGCATGAGTGAAACTCATACTTTGTTGTGGAGGCTAGCAAAAGACTAGGAGCGACAAACTAAGAGAGCAATAATGGCCATAATCATGCAGAGCGACAAAACATCATTGATCAAAGCATAAAGTGATACTACAAGTTGAAAACTAAAGGATCATAAAGGCTATGGTGACTTGAGATAGTCATAACATGGTGTAAGCATGCGCCAAGTCAACCCAAATAAAGCATCAAAGGAGAATACCACTATACTATGCTTTAATATGCTAAAACAACGCATGATTCATCCAAGGCACATTAAGAAATCTCAATTGTTTATAACAAGTCATGCTACAGCAAAGAATACTAAGCATAAAGCCAAAACAATATCAAGCATGGCATGACAAAGCATAGGCCAAAGTCAAAAACGAGCTCTTTTTACCACATAAGTATGAACTTTCCTACTCTTTTTGTCGTGGTGGTGTCACGAGCCCAGAGACGATGTGTTCGCCGTTGCTGATGAGGTTTCCCGTCCGGATCTTCGCTCCTGCTAGCGCCGCTAGCCCCACGGTGGGCGCCAACTGTCGTGGTGGTGTCACGGCAGATGCCATGGATAGGCTAAAGGTGGGGCCAATATGCACTAGAGGAATCCAGGGAGGGATAGTGTGGTTATTCCACACGCAGATGCTTTGTATTCACTAGGTTCCCAAGGTTTACAAATGCTCCTTGAGCTGTATTGGGGAGAGGAGGAAGAAGGAGCTCTCTTACTCTCACCACTACCTATCTCCCAAGAACCAACTCCTCAAATGCCAACCCTTTCTACAAAGGCCCTAGCGCTCCTTATAAAGGGGAAGCTAGGTCTCCAATTAGGGCATACGTGGAGGCATATTCATGGGAATATGCCTCTTCCCAAAATAGCAAACCGACTGGGTCACTTTTCGCCATCGTAAGCCATGCAGAGGCTACGTAAACCTCTACGGTGCCAGCGTCATCCGACACAGGGCGCATCACCCTTGTCGGCCACGCCTCGGTGGTCCTTCCCTCTATCCGCTTCGCTCATGCTCTAGCGTATAGTGACCACCTTTTGACCAGCGAGATACCTTCCTTCTCTTGCAAGCCTGATATAACCCGGATCATGCCTGGTTAATCCGACCACGTGGGTACCTGCATACAAGTTACATAGATCCTGCCGACATACGACATACGTCGGCCGGGACTCAGTTAGGTGGACATCCTCCGGTCCGGATTACTCCGTGATTCGGCCTACCTTGAGGTGACTCGGCCAGCATTCGCTTTGACCTAGCCGTACCTCGGCTAACTCGGCCTTGATACCCTGGTGTGACCCTACCCGGGGGTATCCCCCCAACATTAGTCCCCGAAGCTGGTGCGGTCTTAGCAGCTCCAGCTGCTAAGGCCACAGCAGGTTCAATTTACCGAGCTTTTTGCTCCCCTTTCCAAGTTACCTCATAGCCTGGATTTCTTTGGCTAGCTTTTCCCTTGGCACATTCCGAGTTTTCACTCGCTGGCCGGGTCACCCTCTAATTCTCCGGGTTATCCTTCCTTCTCTCGTATGCTTCCCCACGTCCCACGTGGAGGGTAATCATTATCTTGCCTCATTTTAAGGGCCTGCGCCAGTTACTGCACTTAATGTCAGGTGTTACTGTTGCATACATCACGTCGCATCTGTCTCCTCGTTAACTGTATCACCACGTCGTGTCGTGGGATCCCCTATGCCCTGTGGCCCTTCCTGTGGCTCGCCTCTAATTGGCTGACCCGGCAGATACACGGCCACACCGTGTGGCCTAGACGCACCGCACGATCCCACTACCCTCGCTGGGGCGTGGTTAAATAGGGGAGGGGCACGCCCCTTGGTCCTTTTCACCTTCTCGCGCCCCTCTGCCTCTTCTTCTTCTTCTTCTTCTTCTTCTTCCTAGCGACAGCGCCGCCGCCGCCGCATCTGCTCAGCAGCGCCGCCGCCGCACCGTGTTTTCTTGCACCTGCTTCGCTGCCGCTCCCGCGCAGCTCCACCGCCACGGGTCTATGACAGTCCAAATCTCTGCCCCCACCTCCGATAGGGCCGGTGAGGACAGTGATCTAGGCATGAACGAAGAAGAGCTCGCCGTCGCTGAAGCAGAGATGGAGGAGAGGGCGGAAAACGCAGAGCGCGGCGCCTGGGCTGGTTTCTGGGTGTGCCAGGATGATCTGGACTGGCTCTACCGCACGCGCCGCATCCCCGAGGACGTGGTTGCCCGCCTCGCCTCCGAGGAGCTCGCTCCCTCACCCAATCCGGGTGAGTTCGTCGTGTTCCTCTCCCATTTTCAGCGCGGTTTCAGCCTCCCTGTCAGCGATTTCTTTCATGACTTGCTCAACATCTATGAACTCCAACCCCACCATCTTCCGGTGAACGCCATTACGTCCCTTTCTTCATTCGCCTCCACCGTAGAAGGGTATGTCGGCCTGTGGCCTACCAAGGAGCTCTGGATCCGGTTCTTCGGTCTACGAAGGAACGTGATTCCGAATAAACTACTTGACCCGTAGGACAAACATCTGACACAATTCGGTGTTGCCTCTATTTGCCCCTGGAAATAATCCGTATTTCCCCAGGTCACGGGGCTTGATTCCTGCAAGGGCTGGGCCCGAACTTTCTTCTATGTCAGAAATGGCACGGATGAAGACCTGATCCGGCTGCGCCCCTATGCTCTGGGTCCTCCTAATCCGGATTTGTGGGACCGGGTTACCAAGAAACCCACCGTCTTGGCGAATCAAGTCAACAAGCGGTTCAAGGAGTTGAAGGATTTGGGGCTGCGCAACGAGGACACGATGATCACTTTCATTCGTAGCCGGATCTCCCCTCTCCAGAAGCGCACACACAAGCTTTGCTATATGAGCTGGCGACTTGACACCAACCAGACTTCTTCCTTTGAGCTGAACAACACAGAGATATTCCGTCAGGTCAAGGCCCTTTTTACAACTGACAAGGAGTTCTCCACTGATTGGGAGTGGGGATTGGAGCATTATTGCCGGGACAAGCCTCCTCCTACGGTAAATCTCGTGATTCTATCTTTTTCCGAGTTATATTCTATGTCAGAGTATGTTGTTTATCTGATCCTTTTGTGTTTCCTTCTTAGCTGTTTCTTCAGCAAACCCTCAAAGATGGCACCGAGCCTTCGCTCAAATGGGCGAAGGATCGACTTGTCTCGGACGAGGAGGAGTCGGATCAGGAGATGTTCCTGCCATTCCCCGATGCAACCAAGCGACCCACTGGTAACTTCTCTTCCTTAAGAGATTGGACTAATGATGAAGATGATTTCGACGTTGAGGTGATGGAAGCATTTGACGTTGTACCCATTTGTTATGCCTTTTCGGCTTCAGCTAACCCGGCTGGGCAGATCCACGAAGATCCTCCTCTCCCCACGGGTGAGCCGGTCCCAGCCGCGTCAAAGAAACGGGCGGCCGCTTCTGCTGCTCCTTCCGGACCTTCTAAACCAACCAAGAGGCGAAAGAAGTCCGTAGACAAAGCCGCCACCAAGCCTCCGACTAAGGCCATGACTCGGAGAGCTCGGAAGCCCAAGGAGCCATTGACTTCTGATGAGTAAGTCACCTTCTTCTTCGTCTAATTCTCTGCTTCGTGCTTTGCTATTCATATGCTTTTCCTTTGTTATAACTTATTATTCGTCGTTTGATTCGGCAGTGCTGTGGTGGAGGTTCCTCAGAGTGGCTCGAGCATCTCCTCCTCCTTCCGGCATAGCCCATCTCCCTCTCGTGGCGACGATACACGCCCGCTGAGCCCCATTCAGGAGGGTTCAATGGCTGCTCCGGGTTCTAGCCCACCTCGTCCAGAGGAGGGCAACCTTGGAGCAGGGGGAAGTGGCTCCACCGAGGCAGCGGATACTCCTAGCTCCTCATCGGCTCAGCCGCAACCTGCCACCTCCGAGGTACCAACAGCACCCCCGCCAAGACCAGCACCAGCGCCAGCACCAACAGCAACACCACAAGTACCAACAGCAGCACCAACTCCTTTTGCCTCGTCCGAGTCTTCCAAGACTCGGCGAGAAGGCCCAGTTAGCACCAAGGCTGCACCCAAGACCAAATCCGTAGCTCAAACCTCAACCTCTCAGTAGTAGCCTAAGGCCAAGAAAACTTCTGACGCCGCCAGGGCAGCATCCATCGAGGCTGGACAGCGCACGCTCGCGTCCATTCTTCCGAAGAAAACTCCACCGAAGAAAGATGCCTCCCCCGAGCCAGCTAGCACGCAGCTTGCATTGCACACCAGCCCTGCTGCCGCCCAAGTTGAAAGGAGGGAGGCTCATGCCAAGGGTCTGATTGCGCCCCACATGCTTAGCGGAGAGCGATATCCCCCGCCCTAATTGAATATGTCAATAACTGGAACAAGGCGGAGTTTGTCAATCCCAATGACAATCTTTCGGAGAAATTTGGGCCTACGGAGTTTAGCGCTCAAATGAACACAATAGCCAAGGCTATCAACCTTGCCGGCCGAATGATGGAGGTACGCTACTTTGTCTTTTCTTTAGTGTGCACAAGTGCTTAGAGATATATCCATTAGTCCCTGAGCCTCCGGGGGAGTAACTTGTTACTCGGCCGGATGCTCCTTAGAGAACTAGCGTAGCTCCTTAGTAACTTCGGATATGCACACACCTAGAGCCGGGTTAAGTTCCACTTGGCCCGGATTTTGTACACTTCGAATATGCACACACCTAGAGCCGGGTTAAGTTCCACTTGGCCCAGATTTTGTACACTTTGAATATGCACACACCTAGAGCCGGGTTAAGTTCCACTCGGCCCAGATTTTGTACACTTCGAATATGCACATAATTAAGTCAACTTTGCTTTCCTCAGGTCACCACCAATCATCGAAGCACTGAGTTCCAGCGCCTCTTGGACACACACAAGGGTCTGCGCTCAAGGCATTCTATACTTCTTGCTGAGTTTGAGAAAAGGGGTAAGTTTTCTCTTTGCCTCTTTTCCCATTTTTCTTTGTCTTTCCCCACCGGACTAATTTGTCATTCGGATTGCGCAGCTGGAGTAGAGGCCGAAAACACCATCATGAGGAAGAACTTGGAGAAGATAAAAGGTAAGTCACTTTGGTTAATCTTCTTCTGTGCTCTTTCTCCTTTTCTTCTTGGCTCGGCAGATATTTATGCCTCGGCTCTGCCGGGTTAACACACCGTTGCAGCATCCCTTGAAGATAGTGTGCCCGTGCCTGATATGATGCTGCATTTTCTCGAACAAGCAAGGCAACATCAGGCCGAGCTCAAGAAGAAAGATGATGAACTTGCCATTCTCCAGGCCAAGGATGATGAAATTGCCAAACTTAAGGCTGAAATGAAAAAGCTCAAGGTGCTCCACCAAACTGAAATGGAGAAAGCTGGCCAAGACTTCACCGAGGAACGAGAACGTCTCAATCTTCAACTTGCTAAAGATCAAGAGCTGCTGAAGGAGGCCGACGTCAAGCTCGAGTCGGCAAACGTTGAACTTGAGAAACTCCGGAAGAGGCGTGCTGATTGCACCACAAAACCGACCCAGATCCATAGTCATATCTCTCGTAAGTTCTTTTCCTTCAGCCGAAGTGAATCTCTCCGGGTCAACCTCCTTGACCTATTTCACTTGTCTTGCTTTCAGGCAAATTCCCAGAGGGCGATGCTATTGCGGTTGCTACAGTTACCAAGTTCTGCTAGCAGAGGGGTACCCCAACTGGTCCTAGCGCTAAAAACATTCCCTATGACATGGAGGACTTGCTGGTCAACCTATCCTCTCGCATCGAGATCGTGAAGAACTATGGTTCGGGTCTCCTAGATGCAGCAATTCGGATCTGTCGTGCCCTTTGGCTCGGTGAAGATACTCCGGAGGGGTCCACTGCTCTGATTACCAAGTTGATGGATTGCGAGACCCAGCTTGACCTCTGGAGGTGAAACTGTCCTGCATTTTGTTCTCACGTGGTATGAAAAGTTGGATCTAAAGCTTCTTGAGCGCCTGCGCACCGGATCAAAGTGGTCGGATGACCCGGATTGGGTGGCCCGGTGCAAGGCTTGCGCCCACAACCTCATCCAGTTTGCTCCCATCCATCAATGGAATGAAGGACCAAGTTTCCTTGGCGCTATTGACGACGAATACGTCGAAGATGGTTGGGGAGACGAGGAAGAGGACGAAGCTTCAGATATTGAAGAGAATGAAGACGATGATGAGGCTGAAGCCGGAGTTCCACCTGCTGTTGCTCCTTGAGCATAAAAAAACACTTTGAAATTTATTAGATCCCCGGTATGTCGGGTGCAGATGTATTAAGTACACAGATTATATTTTGCTACTAAGTTGCTCATGCCGGATTAACTTGGGTGTAGTCCCCGAGTTTCATTTTCTTGTTTCTCCAATTTTCCTGGCTCGGCTTATGTCTACCTTGATTCGGTTTTGTGACTTACGAGTCCGAGTTTCAAAAATTGACTTAACAATACTTGGAAACTTTAGGACTAGCTCAAAATAATCTAGCACAGTAAAAACAAGATAAACATAAGGTTAGTCCGAATAACAAACGTCGGCTCGATTACGTTCTTCTCCTTAGTCGTTTTTCGTGTGCTACACAATTCCAAACTTGTTCTCTTGCTTGCCATGAAGCCAAATCTTGTTGGACAGCAACAAGTCGAAGAGTTGAGTTTTTGGTGCTCACACACTACTAAACCGGCTTAGGCAGAAGAAACTTAAGCCAGCTGACATAAAAATAAATTACAAGTATAGAAGATAACAAATATTATTAAGGCAGTCCCCGAGTTACTACTCGAGGTGCCAAGATTTCATTGATAAACTCATTGCCGGCATACATACCGACATATGAGATACTCGGATACACACACTTCTTTGTTAAGTGTAGAAGGGACGAAGTAGAGCTACATTCCATGGATGCTTAGATTCCTCGCCGGACTTGTCCGCCTTGTTCTTCTCCTGTGGTTTTGCATCGATGAGATAATAAGAGTCATTGTGCAATGCTTTGCTCACAATGAATGGCCCTTCCCATGGGGGGGGGGATAACTTATGCATGCCAGCAGTACGTTGTACCAACCGGAGTACCAGATCACCTTCCCGGAAGAGCCGGGGGTTAACTTTCCAGATATGATAGCGTCGGAGATTTTGCTGATACATAGCGGATCTGGACAATGCCAATTCTCTCGCTTCTTCCAGCAGATCAACATCATTTTGTCGGGCTTCTCGCACTTTGGCTTCTATGTATTGGGTGACCCTAGGCGAATCATGCTCTATGTCGGCTGGTAATACAGCTTCTGCCCCATATACCAGAAAAATGGCGTATAACCTGTTGATCGATTCAGAGTTGTTCTTAAACTCCACAGTACCGCTGGTAATTCTTCTATCCAGCACCCCGCTGATCTTTGCAGCGGCTCAATGAGTCAGGGTTTTATCCCGGATAATACTAATCCATTGGATCTCTCCACTTGTCCGTTTGATGCGGGGTGGGCTACTGAGGCAACGTCCAGCCGGATCTTCTTATCTCGGTAGAATCGCGCAAATGCCCCTTCAGCAAAATTGGTGCCATTATCTGTTATGATACTGTGAGGATAGCCATATCTCAGAATGATATCTTTGAGGAATGTCACGGCTGTAGCTCCATCACATTTTCTTATTGGCTTTACCTCAGTCCACTTCGTAAACTTGTCCACCATAACTAAGATATGGGTCATATTTCCTCTTGCCGGTTTAAACGGGCCAACCATATCCAGACACCATACGGCAAATGGCCAGGTAATTGGTATGGTTTTGAGCTCTGGCATTGGCATATGTGTCTTGGTGGCGTACCTTTGACAACCATTACATTTTCTTACTAGATCTTCTGCTTGTTCCAAGGCACTTGGCCAGTAGAACCCATGCCGGAAAGCTTTTGCCACTAAAGCTCTAGATGAGGCATGATGCCCACATTCCCCTTGATGTATATCTCGGAGGATGTCAAGCCCTTCTTCCGGGCCAACACATCATTGCAGGACGTTTGTGACACTCCTCTTGTATAGCTCGGCATTGATAATCATGTATGCCTTTGCGTGCCTCTGAATTTTCCTGGAAAGCACCTCTTCACCGGGCAAAGTTCCATCCTTCAGGAATTGAAATATGGGAAGTGCCCAAGCTGGTATAGCTCGCACCAGAAACACATCTTCATCAATTTCCATTTGATCCATCGACATAACTTCGGCCAGATCGCGTTGTGCAGTCCCCGGGTTTCCTGAACCACATCCCACATCAATGTTCATGGGTACAGCTCCGGACTCCGGATCTGCCGGGATATAGATTGAGTCAGTTTCTGGAGATGGCCTGATAGATGGTTTTCTGAGGTGTTCTAGTGCTACACCCGGTGGAATTGCTTGTCGGGTTGATCTGAGCTTAGACAATATGTTGGCAGCCTTGTTTTCCAGCCGGGGTACATGGTGAAACTCGCATCCCTCAAAGTACCCTGATATCTTTTGTACATGAAATCTGTACAATGCCATGTTTGGATCCAAAGCGTCCCATTACCCCAAGACTTGCTGAACTACCAAATATGAGTCGCCAAAGCATTGGATCCGACGTATTCCAATTTCTTTTGCCACTTTGAGCCCATGCACAAGTCCTTCATACTCGGCGACATTGTTTGATGCTGCGAAATGGATCTGCAGCACATACTTCAACTGGTCCTTCTTTGGTGAAGTAAGTACAACTCCGGCGCCTAACCCGGTTTTTGCTTTTGATCCATCAAAATGCATTCTCCGGTAGTTCGGATCTGGCAACGGTGGCTCATATTGCATCTCGGCCCAATCCACAAAAAAGTCGGCCACAGCCTGAGACTTGATCGCATCTCTTCTATCGTATTGTGGAGCATAAGGGGCTAGCTCGATAGCCCATTTTGTGATCCGGCCACTCGCATCCTTGTTGCTCATTATCTTAGATATGGGGGCTTCACATATCACTTTTATTGGGTGTTCTACAAAGCAGTGTTTTAGCTTCTTTTCTGCCATATACACACCATACGCCATCTTCTGATAGTGAGGATAGTTTTGCTTCGATGCTGATAATACCTCGCTCAGGTAATATACTGGCCTTTGCACTGACTTACCCTCTTCGTCACGCTCTACCACTACTACTACACTTACAACTCGGTTGGTTGCGGCTATGTAGAGCAACATTGGCTCTTTTGATAGTGGAGAGGATAACACTGGTGCAGTGGCTAACATTTTCTTTAACTGGATGAAGGCTTCATTGGCCTGCGACGTCCATACGAACTTGTCCGCTTTTTTCATTAGTTGATAGAGAGGCAATGCCTTTTCTCCCATCCGACATACAAACCGACTTAAAGATGCCAGACAACCAGTGAATTTCTGGACATCATTAAGACACTTCGGCAGTTCCATTCGCTCTATGGCTCGGATTTTAGTTGGTTTAGCTTCGATACCTCGACTAGAGACAAGAAATCCGAGTAATTTTCTAGCCAGGACACCGAAGGTACATTTCTACGGGTTAAGCTTCATTCGGAATCTTCTTAGTTTGCGAACATTTGCCTAATATCATCAAGGAGCGTTTTGCTTTCCTTGGTTTTTATAACCACATCATCCACATATACTTGAACATTTCAGCCGATTTGGTCGTGTAAACATTTTTGCATACATCTTTGGTACGTTGCCCCTGCATTACGTAAACCAAAAGGCATGGTGCGGTAGCTATAAGCCCCATACCGGGTGATAAACGCAGTCTTTATTTGATCATTCGGGTTCAGAGGTATCTGGGGGAAACCAGAATATGCATCCATGAATGACAACAGTTCACACCCAGCAGTAGAATCTATGACTTGATCTATCCTTGGCAGTGGGAATGGATCTTTTGGTCACGCCTTATTCAGGTTCGTGTAATCGATGCACATATGCCAAACCACTGCCACATTCGAATCATCTTTCTTCTTTTCCACCAGCACCGGATTAGATAGCCAATCTGGGTAAAGCACTTCCATGATAAACCCAGCTGCTAGGAGCCGAGATATCTCATCTCCAATGACTTTTCTCCTATCTTCGGCGAAGCGGCGGAGAGGTTGCTTCACCGTCTTTGCTCCGGGTCTCACGTTCGAAGAGTGCTCGACCAACTCCCTCGAAATACCTTGCAAGTCCTGTGTGGACCAAGCAAAGATATCCCGAATCTCACGGAGGAAGTTGACGAGCTCGCTTTCCTATTTGTCATTTAACCCGGCACCAATTGTTATGGTGCGCTCTGGGAACAGATCATCAACATGCACTTTCTTTGTATCTTTAGTTGCTTGAAATGAGACACTTCCATGCGGGTTACTCAGCGTCGGCATATATTGCTATGCAGACTGAGCCAATGCCGCCACTTCCTGGATCTTTCTCTTTTCTTGTGCGATCATGAGTGACTCGGCCAGGTTAGACCCGGCTGACGCACACTCAATGGAACGTCGGAAATCTCCTGCTATGGTAATTACTCCATTTGGCCCGGGCAACTTCATCTTCAGGTAACTGATGTGACAACTTGCCATGAATTTGTTTAGGGAAGGCCTGCCGAGTAACGTGTGATATGCGCTTTCTAGGTTCACCACCTCAAACTCCAAATTTTCAGTTCGACAGTTATCTCTTGTGCCAAATAAAACGTCTACCCGGACCTTGCCCATGGGTTCACAGGAAATGCCTGGCACAATACCATGGAAAGTTGTTCGTGTGGCCTGGAGCATGTTCTCCGAGATACCCAACTTGCGCATTGTATCCACGTACATAAAATTGATGCTGCTGCCATTGTCAATCAGCACCTTAGAGAATCTTACATTGATATTTGGCCCGATGAACATTGGGTCTAGCACCAGTGCATACGAACCAGGGCTAGGCATAAGCTTTGGATGGTCCTTGATACTCCACGTAATTTCCTGATCCGACCAAGGCATATACCTCGTCACTGCCGGCATTACCGCATTCACTTCCGTATGTCGGCGCTGCAAGATCTTTCTATCTGTATCCTCCGTGGTAAACACACAGTAACTTTGGTGATGCTCTCTGCATTCATTTCTCCCCTCATTGCCGGGATATCTTTGATCTGGTTGATGCTGATTTTCCACCTGATGCACTGCATCCCTTCTCTCATGGTTTTCATACCTCGGCGGAGGTGGTGGCAACATTAACTGTTGCGTGTTTTCATACCTCGGCGGAGGTGCCTGAGCATTCCCCGAACCACTGTGACCCGCCGGGTTACTCGGATTTGGCGTGTGAAATTTGCATGGCTGATGCAGGCAACCTCATACGTATACCTCGGTCGGTCCTTCTTTTCTTGCCACTGTTTCTTTTGTTCGGGCGTCCAAGTTTTCTTGCCATCATTTCTTGGGGTCCACTGTTGCCCTCCAGTTTTCTGACGCTGATTACTCCCTGCTCCGGGTTGATCTTGATTTACAGCAGCAACTTGTTGTGAACTGTACCTATAATCCGGTCTATCATCCCTTCTCTTACCCCGGTAATCATTCCGCCGGGATGACCCAGCTCCATCTCGCTGGTAGTACTCATTTGACTCGTTTGACACAAGCCTAGGTTGGGTCGGATCACCCAAAGCATATGAATCAGCAATCCGGATTGTCTCTGCCAGTGTAGTTGGCATGTCCCTTTGCAACCTTTGCCACAACATGCTTGCATATCTACATCCTTGCACAAACCAAGCTATGGTCTGTGACTCAATCACGCCCTCGCACGAGTTTTGCACGGTGCACCAGCGGGTTAAGAACTCCCGGTTTGTCTCATTTGGTCTCTGCTTGCACATTGCTAGGGTCTGTGGCCTATTGGGCCTCTGATACGTGCTTGAGAAGTTAATGACAAACATTTCCTCAAAATGGATCCAATAGTTGATACTACCGGGTGGTAAATTGTTTAGCCATACCCTCGCTGGCCCTTCCAGCATCTGAGGTACATATCTCATAGCCCATCTCAAGTTGCCTGTAGAAATTTTCATCGCCATCGCGTAGTTGATCAACCAATCCTCCGGCTTGGTGCTACCGTCATATGTTTTCATGCCTCTGGGTAACTGAAGTTAGGTACTGGAGGTTCTTTCATGATCCGGGGCCCAAAGCACGCTGGACCCGGCGGACCTTGCCCCTCAATCTGCTTCGACCTATAAAGCCGATCTAGTTTCAACCTGGCGTCGTCAGGCATCAAGTTCCTGCTTCCCAACCTTGACCCTATCACGTGATAGTCCGGCCTAGGATATCCTGCGTTCACCATCTCCGAATCACCATCATTGTATCTATCTAGCTCTTGTGGAGCGGCTCTCTGTTGCATACCTTGGCTGGCACTTCGCTCTTGCTGTGGTATATTCCGTTGCTCTGGTTGCCCTGCACCCGCCGGGTTGCGCTGTCCGGCATTGCCGTTCACAGCGTTTCCCTGACCGGCATTGCCTTGGTCGCGGTTACCTCGGACAGCTTCACCTCGGCTGACACTTCGTCGATCCTCATTTCCCTGCACTGCTTTTCCTTTCCCTGCCCTTGCTGGGTCATATGGGACTATCTGTTTCTTTCTCCTCGCCGAGGTTACCACTTCCTCTCTTCTTGGGCCACCATGAGGGGACGATGCAGCTCCAGCGGATTTCTCCGGGTTATCTACCGCTGAATAAATGACTTTGGAAGCCCCAGCCCTTGCCAGATTAGCCCTGAGCAATTCTTCATTTTGTCTATTTGTGATCCGAACTAACTCATTGACCCTATCCTGCTGTCTTTTCCGGGCTTTACTCGTCAAACCCTCTAACTCGGACGCAGCTGCATCTGCTGCTCCGAGGTTCTTTGCCGGGGTACTGTACTTCGGCAGCCCCACGGACAGAACTTTCTTTGATTCCTCGACTCTAGTATCACCCTCTTTGTTCATTTCACTAATGAGGTTTCTCCCCTTTACTTTCACAACATCTATCTTATTTGCTCTTGCGTACTCGCGCAGTGTCATGTTCAACAACTGCTGAGCCACGGCTATCTTTTTCGCACCCTCTAGTATTTTCTGCCTAGTTTCCTCTAACTCGGCCTGTGCCTGAGCCGGATCTACCACAGGTGCTATGGGACTTGCCAAGCTATCTATTGCTTGCTGCAACACGTTCTCTGGCCTCTCTAGTGGATGACCTCTACTTTTCCTTGGTGCCTTAGGAGTTACCTCCGGATCTGGTGCCGGATCCTTGCTCGCGCCAGCGCTAGGCGCCGTCATCATCACCTCGGTGCGGTCAGGGGAGCGAGTGATATGAGCCCCGTGAGCCGCACTAAGGGGTGGCTCGCCTCCCTCGACGACGTGCCGCGGGTGAACGCACGACACATCGACGGCGACGTAGATCTTGTGAGCGCCAAGCTTGACGAAGAGGCCGTTGCGCGGAAGAGGTCGTTTGCCGAAGCAGCCAGCATTGTCGCTAACAAAGTCCAGCGCTCCAAAGCGCTGAACGAGCCCAGAGACAATGTGTTCGCCGTTGCTGATGAGGTTTCCCGTCCGGATCTTCACTCCTGCTAGCGCCGCTAGCCCCACGGTGGGCGCCAACTGTCGTGGTGGTGTCACGGCAGATGCCATGGATAGGCTAAAGGTGGGGCCAATATGCACTAGAGGAATCCAGGGAGGGATAGTGTGGTGATTCCACACGCATATGCTTTGTATTCACTAGGTTCCCAAGGTTTACAAATGCTCCTTGAGCTGTATTGGGGAGAGGAGGAAGAAGGAGCTCTCTTACTCTCACCACTACCTATCTCCCAAGAACCAACTCCTCAAATGCCAACCCTTTCTACAGAGGCCCTAGCGCTCCTTATAAAGGGGAAGCTAGGTCTCCAATTAGGGCATACGTGGAGGCCTATTCCTGGGAATATGCCTCTTCCCAAAATAGCAAACCGACCGGGTCACTTTTCGCCATCATAAGCCATGCAGAGGCTACGTAAGCCTCTGCGATGCCAGCGTCATCCAACACAGGGCGCGTCACCCTTGTCGGCCACGCTTTGGTGGTCCTTCCCTCTGTTCGCTTCGCTCATGCTCCAGCATACAGTGACCACCTTTTGACCAGCGAGATACATTCCTTCTCTTGCAAGCCTTATATAACCCGGATCATGCCTGGTTAATCCGGCCACGCGGGTACCTGCATACAAGTTACATAGATCCTGCCGGCATACGACGTACGTCGGCCGGGACTCAGTTAGGTGGACATCTTCTGGTCCGGGTTACTCCGTGATTCGGCCTGCCTTGAGGTGACTCGGCCAGCATTCGCTTTGACCTTGCCATACCTCGGCTAACTCGGCCATTATACCTCGGTGTGACCCTACCCGGGGGTATCCCCCAACACTTTTCCAAACCAAACCAAACTATTTGCAAACCAATGTATGAAAGAGGGGGTACAACCAATTTATTCAGAAAACTAAGCAAACAAAAGCAAACGAAAAAACAAAACAAAAACGAAAAAGAAGACGCTCCAAGAACAACACAACCGTGCATGAAACAATAAAAATGAAGCGTTTGGAAAAACCTGGGATTTTTATTGATGAAGATGGGGAGGCCTTGGGCATCCCCAAGATTTGACGCTTGTACTTCTTGGATATTTCTTTGGGTGACACTCGTGGCATCCCCAAGCTTGAGCTTTAGTCCATCCTTCACCTCATTACTCATTCCTTCCATACACCTGAAATTTTCCTTCACACAATCTTTATTAGCAACATTAGTGCACTCAAGATAAATAAGTCTTAAGGTTCAGTTCTAACACCAAATAAACTCCCATTAGAATACTAGCTACTGTAGCACTTCCCTCAAAAATCTCAATTCCCCAAAAGAACTAAAAAAAGAACCAACAAGAAGCAAATGCAGAAAATGGCAGAAATCTGTCAAAATAGAGCAGCAGGTAAAGACGAATTTTTTCGAAGACCTTCTTTTGCTCAAATCAAAAAGTTTTGAACTAATGAAAGTTAGATAACAACCTGGGTCATAATCACAAAAAATCACGCCTCAAAAATATGTTCAGAGATTTTACACGAATTTTTACGGTGAAGCACAGAAATCTCGGGACAGCAACTTTCCTAATCATTACTTCTCTCTCATTAGAGGTTATTTTTGGCACAAAAAGCAAATAAAAAGGATAAGTAGAGGTTATTACAGAAGTAATAACTTCCAAGACTCATCTAAAACTTTTGGGTTATCTCCTAACAAGTACTTTTCTTTAACGCCTTTAAGTTAGGCATAAGAAGCAAGAAAAAGAATCAAGTGTTCTCAAATGAAGAAGCATTAAGATCAATACCAGAAATATTTTCAACAAGGCAAGGTATATCATCCAAATAAGTTCTAGAGGATCCTCTCTCAATGCTCTTAGGTTCACTATTCTCATCAAAAGGGTTTGTACAAACAATCCAATCAAGATTCTTTTCTATGGCATCATGTATTGCTACTAGTTTAAAGGGTATTGGTATCTTAGGTTCCTCCCCATTAGGTTCGGTTTTGTTCATCTTTTCTCATGTACCAAGAACATCTACACATGAGCCTAGCATATTGAAACGTTCAAAGACTTTCCTAGCTTCCTTGGCAACATCATAGAACTCCTTAAACAAAGTTTCTAGAATAAAATCTCTCTTTTCAGGGTCCTCAATTTCTTTAAGCTTAAGAAACATTACTTGCATTAAGGGGCCGAGGTTAACAAACCTAGCTTCTAACATGTGAATTAAAGAAGCTACAACAATCTCATAGTTTGGAGCAAGTTCTGCAAGGGATCTATCTTCAGTATCTTCATGCTTACTAACATGATTAAAGAATTTTTCAATATTATCTTTCCCAATTATAGAACCACTACCAATTCAAAGGTCTTTCAGGGTGAATTTGGGGATCAAAATGGTGAGCTAAGAAGAGGCAACAACTAAGGGAGACTTAATTTTTTTTTGTGTATTTTGAATAAGGAAAGCAAACTTGTAAAACTATTTTTTGTGTGTTTCTGAATAAAGAAAGAAAACTAAACAAAAAGAAACTAAGCAAAACAAAAATAACAAAGTAAAGAGATTGGTTATGAGGGACTCCCCTTGTGAAGATGTCCTTGAATCTCTGGCAATGGCGCCAGAAAAATGCTTGATGGCTCAGTGTCGGCGCTAGGAAAATTCTGGTGCGATGTTGATGTAGAGCTCGTTGGGAACCCCAAGAGGAAGGTATGATGAGCACAGCAACAAGTTTCCCTCAGTTATGAAACCAAGGTTTAATCGAACCAGTAGGAGCAAGGAAACACCCCAAAGGTGTTGTTAGCTGAGCCTTGGCAGGGCGCACTACCGGTGCTAGTAGAAACGTGGAGACCTGCACAACACAACCACATAACTTTGTCCCCAACTTGCGATGAGGTTGTCAATCTCACCGTGTTTTGAGGAAAACAAAGGATTAAACGTATCGAATGGAAAGAAGTAAAAGTTTGCAGAAAGTAAACACAAAGAAGTAAACAGTTTATAGATTGTATGTAAAATAAAAAGGACCGGGATCCATAGTTCACTAGAGGTGGCTCTCCTTAAGATAGATAACATGCTGGGTGAACAAATTACAGCGGGGCAATTGCCAAACATCGAGAAAGCAATACATGCATATACTAATCATCTTGACTCCTTTGGAACTTGATTAGGCATTACAACATTATACATAGATCGCCATCCAACCACATCTATTACTAATAATCCACCTTCAGGTTATCATCCGAACCCCCTCCAGTATTAAGTTGCAAGCAACAGATTATTGCTTTACGAATTGCGTGTAAAGTAAACAATACGATTGTTGTATGAAAAAAGGATTGTTGTTTTCTCCCTAGTAGCAACAGTACATCTAGTACCTTAGAGATTTTTGTCACTTCCCCAGATTACCAGAGGCATGAACCCACTATCGAGCATAAATACTAACTCTTGGAGTTGCTAGCATCTACTTGGCCAAGATAGCTACTAACAACAGAAAGCATGCAAGATCACAAATAACAAAGACATGATAGAATCAATAATCAATCTAAAATAGCATCTCAATATCCATCGGATCCCCGCAAACACAACATGTATGATTACAAATAGATGACCTTGATCGGAGCTCACAAGATCTAGACATGAAAGCACAAAGGAGGACAACCAGCCATCTAGCTACTACATGGATCCGTAGTCCAAGGATGAACTACTCACGCATCACACCGGAGGCTTGCATGGTGATGAAGAAGGCCTCCAGGGTGAATTCCCCTCTCCGGCAGGGTGCCGGGAAGAGCTTCAGATCCCTCCCAATCTAGGGATGGAGATGACGGCAGCTACAGACTCTTTCGTGGATTTTTGATCGGGCACTTAGGGTTTTCGTCCTGAGGGCATCTTATAGGCGGAAGGAGAGGCCGAGGGGGTGTTGGGGTCGGCCAGACCACCCCCTGGCGCGGGCCAGGCCTGGCCGCACGACCAGGTGGTGTGGCCGGCCCCCAGCCCTTCTCCGTCTCGTATTCTAGCATCTGATGACTTCCAGAAAAATAGGCACTTTGGCTTTTGTCCCGTCCAATTATGAGAATATTCATTTTCTGACTTTCCCTGAACCAAAAACAGCAGAAAACATGTAGCTAGCACTGTGGCTCTTGTTAATAGGTTAGTCCAAGAAATCATATGAAAAGTACTCCAAAGTGTGGACAAAACACAAGAAAGTGGATAAAACCAAGCATGGAACATCAAAAATTATAGATACATTTGCAATGTATCAGAGGTCTGTTCCGCTTATCTTTGTCAGACTCATGTACTAAAGTAATTAATCATGTTTGCAATGATGATGAGTCCAATATTTGGCATTCACGACTCTGTCATATTAACTTTGGTTGCATGACGCGGCTAGCCAATATGAGTTTAATCCGAACTTTACTACTGTCAAAGGTTCTAAGTGCCAACTTTGCGTTCAAGCAAAGCAACCTCGCAAGTCTCATACGGCTGCGACACCGAGAAATTTAACAACACTGGAACTTATACATTCGGATCTATGTGAGATGAATAGTGCTTTGACAAAAGGTGCAAAAAGATATTTCATGATGTTGATTGATGACTCCACTAGATACTGCTATTTTTATCTTCTGAAATATAAAGATGAAGCTTTGAACTACTTCAAAATCTATAAAGCTGAAGCAGAAAATCAACTTGATCGTAAAATCAAGCTGCTAAGGTCGAATCATGGTGGAGAGTACTATCCAAACGAATTTGATCTATTCTGTAAGAAACATGGTATTATCCATGAGAGGATGCCTCCCTACTCACCTTAGTCAAATGGGGTGGCCGAAAGAAAGAACCGCACTCTAACTGATTTGGTTAACACCATGTTAGATACATCGGGTCTTTCCAAGGAATGGTGGGGGAGGCGCTAATGACTGTGTGTCATGTCCTAAACCATACTCCCATAAAGGATAAAACCATGACTCCATTGAGGAATGGGATAAGAAAAGGCTTAAACTCTCTTACTTACGAACTTGGGGATGTTTTGCGAAAGTCAATATTCTAATACCCAAGAAGAGAAATCTTAGACCAAAAACTGTGGATTGTGATTTTTCTCGGATATGGTTTTCATAGCATTGGCTATAGATTCTTTATAGTAAATTCTGAGGTCTCTGACATGCATGTTGGTATGATTATGGAGTCAAATGATGCGACCTTCTTTGAGGACATCTTTCCCATGAAAGGTATGTCTACCTCATCAAATTAGGAGATGACTAGTTCATCTAGTCAGGAATTTGTTATAATTCTTGAACCCACTATGCCGGTAGAACACTATGATGATCCCGTGGAGAATGACAATGAAGCTCCTAAAAGGATCAAGAGACAAAGGACTACAAAGTCATCTGGTGATGATTTCGTTGTGTACCTTGTGGATGATACTCCCACTTCTGTTTCAGAAGCCTATGCATCTCAAGATGCTAACTACTGAAAAGAAGATGTCCATAGCGAGATGGATTCCATCTTAGATAATGGAACTTGGGAGGTCACTAATTGTCCTTATGGGTGCAAACCTGTAGGATGTAAGTGGGTGTTCATGATTTTTTTTAGACCTGATGGTACTATTGAAAATTACAAGGCACGTGTTGTGGCTAAGGGTTATACCTATAAAGAAGGTGAAGACTTCTTTGATACCTACTCACCTGTAGCCAGATTGACCACTATTTGAGTACTACTCCTTGGCTGCCTCACACGGTCTTCTCGTTCATTAAATGGACGTTAAGACAACTTTTCTTAATGCAGAGCTAGATGAGGAAACTTATATGGAGCATCCTGATGGATTTGTAGTAGATGGTCAAGAAGGAAAGGTGTGTAAGTTAGTGAAGTCTTTGTATGGTTGTTAGAGAAAGTGTCCCATGAAGAAACAAGTGATTCAACAAGCCCTGAGTTCGTGAGGGGGCTGAACACGCATTCTGAGCTACTCTGTCGACGGCAGAGGCGACAACGCATGAACACGACAGAGAGGTTGACATAGGTTTTTTTACCCAGGTTCGAGACCCTCGTGAGGAGGTAAAGCCCCTAGTGCTGCTTTGTTGTATTGCTCGCTGATGCTTCGTGAGGGTATAATGGAGAGCCTATTTCTAGGGTTACAGATCTCTTGGAACGAACTTTCCAAGGTAGGAGGAGGTCTCTTTATATAGGGCGGCTGGGCCTCTTCACCCCAAATGTTGGGCGGGAAGGGCCTCCACAATGCCTGTCTCGGTGGACTCGGTTCACTAGTCTACTTTTGGTTAGTTTGGTCCATCGTCCTGGGCGCCCTTTGGTCCTTGGTAAAGCAGGAGTCCCTGACGCTGCCCTTCGCAACTCGACATCATTGTTGTCCCCTTAGCATCGAAATGGCAACGGGTCGCCTCCCTGCCTCTGGTGACGACTATGATTCCCACGCACCAGAGAGGCTGGTCCACCCCCTCTTCCTACGGGGTCTACCATGCCCTGCTGTTCCTATAGGGATTTGTCTTCTTCCTTCCTTCTCGTCTGCAATTACAATGGCACCCCCGGGACAGGTTCCGAGAATCTGAGGCTAACTAGAAAAGCCGTTAAGCGAGGGTCCTGTCGAGGCCAGCCAGAGGACTCGGGCGCGACTCCCCCTTGAGAGGACAACCTTAGTCCTCCCTCTTGAGGACATCAGCCTCTCACTTCCTCCTTTCATGGGGGCGGTGTCCTCCCGGTGGGACCATGGACCGAAGAGTCATGGTAACCCGAGTGCCAAGAATTTGACAGTAGCTCCTAGGCACTCAGATCGCATGCCACTTCTGGGAAACGGGGGGGGGGGGGGCAAGCACCCCAACAGTCGGCTGGCGTCACCCGGGTGCGCACCACCCCCGTTCCTTGGGCCCAGCCCTCGTGCGGCCACACAACCAACGCAGAAGCCGGGATCCTATCTTGTGGGCGGTTCTGCCCTCATAAAGTCAAGCCTTCGCTCGCTGAGCCTCCTGATTCCAACCACCGACCCGCCATTTCTCCTACCCCTTCTGCCAAACCCCTGACCTTGTTCCCACGAGATGTCTCGCCGGGTGACTTCCAACGTCAAGACAAAGCCCGCCATGGCCGAACCTTCTTAGGACGAGGATGAAGAGGAGGAGAATGGCGAGGTGTTGGTCCCTTCCACCATTCGTCTGGACTCAGAAATCGACTGCTTGCAACTCTCCTCGAGTTGGAACGAGTGGGGGCGACCCGGGCGTGGCCTGGTTCCGTAGATCTGGCGAGCCTCGCCGGCTCCGTGCGTGCCTTCTTCTAGCGTACCTTGCTCGCGTGTCTTGTTCCCCTGTTCTCTCCTTTCTTCATAGTGGTCCTGGAGCACTATCAGATCTCTGCCCTACACCTCCACCCCAACTCCATCACCACCCTGTCCATCTTTGCCTTTTGGGGCGAGGCGCTCATTGGGGTGAAGCCTCCCATGGAGCTATTGTGATGTATGTACGACCTTCGCCTCACCTATACTTCCCACAGCGCCAGCTATGTCTCCTTGGTGAAGGAGGGAACCTTCATGTTCCCCATGGGATGGACCAAACGAGTGGAGGACTTCCGGAAGCGCTGGTTCTTCATGGATGTCCTGGAGGATGACCCCTAGCTTCACCTCCCTATTTCTTTGGCCGATAAGATCAGCAAATGATGGTCTGCGGCCAAGCTGGAGGGGTACAAGGTCAAGGCGTTGGACGCATGCGTTGAGTAGCTCAATGCCTCAGGGATGAATAGGCCTCTGGTAGCGATGGATTTGTGGGACCTGGAGAAGGAAGACCATTCGTCCATGGGAGGCAGCATCACCGACGACTCCGCTGTGGTGAAGTTCCTCCACAAGATTCTCCATACCTCCGCCGCTTTGGAGCTTCCTACGGGGGTCCTACCTCTCTTCCTCGACCTCCTCAAGGCCGAGATCTGGAGGTGTTGAGGGCTAACCTCGAGGATGGCCTGATCTTTCACGAATCCCTTTCAAATCAAGGAGGAAGTGCGGGGGAAGGAGAGAGCGGATGAACACGATGAACTCACGCCCGATGAACATGATGAACACACTCACGCAAAAACACGATACAAGCCAATAGCTCATGCTGGCGGTGACCGGTCCAGCGCAATCCCTAGGATCGACGTAGGGCAAAGATCTCTCTCTCTCTCAAACTGGCACGGCAAGTTGGGAGTCTTGGTGAGACCTTGACGTCTTGGCAAAGGGACTCTGATGTCAAGGCTTTGTACAACGATGGTTCAACGATGCAAACTCCAACAAGGTGGGGGATATTTGGTGCTCCTCTATCAAAGGAGCATGAGGCAAGAACAGGGTGTCCACTAATTCCAAATATCAAGCCTAGGGTTTACAAAGGAGGTGGGGGCTATTTATAGGCCAACCACTAGTTTAAGGGTAGTTTGGGCAACTGAAAATATAAAAGGGTGTGTTACAAGGCATAAGGGCCTAGTTGGTGCATGCAGGCACTGTGACGTCCGGTAGTACCGGAACTAAGGACTGGTAGTACCAATGGCGGCTAGTCGTACCGCGCCCTAGTACCAAAGAGGCTCGAGGCATTGGTGTGGTCTTTAGTAGCGAGCGGTAGTACCGCTCGCCGGGTCCGGTAGTAATAGCTGGAGCAGTAGTGCCTCCGTTATGGTACCGAAGAGGTCTGGAGCTGAAGGCGGAAGGTCTCTGTCCCATGCGGTAGTACTGTTGTCACCGGGCGATAGTACCGCTTGAGAGGTAGTACCGTAGTTGTGGACCGGTAGTACCGGTTGCGCTTGGCAGCTGCTAGAGGCTTCGGTCGATGCTAGTTTGCTCCGTGGGTTCATGTCTTGTTACCTGAGGATACACATCATCGAGGTATGAAGTAGCATGCCATCCAAGGATGTATCAAAGTCACACGAGGATAGGAGCAAATTCACCTTAGCTTGGAGGAGCTTGGATCGGGCATGATTCATCGGTTCACTTGGGGGACATGGTGGTGTAGATGTTGGAGCGTCCATAGGACAGGCTGCATCAACTCTCCCCCTTGGGAAAGAGTCGTCCTCGAGTCTTCATGCATATCATCTTGAACATCTCCATAGAAAGGTGAAAGGTCCTTGACGTTGAACGTATTGCTCACAAGGTACTTGGGGGTCGGGATGTCGATGATGTAGTCGTTGTTTTTGATTCTCTTGAGGACCTTGAAGGGACCATCTCCCCCAGGCTTGAGCTTGGAGTCGTGTTCCTTGGGAAAGCGGTCTTTGCTTAGGTGTATCCACACAAGGTCGCTGATACATTGCAAATGTATCTATAATTTTAGATGTTCCATGCTTGGTTTTATCCACTTTCTTGTGTTTTGTCCACACTTTGGAGTACTTTTCATATGATTTCTTGAACTAACCTATTAACAAGAGCCACAGTGCCAGCTGCCAGTTTTCTGCTGTTTTTGGTTCCAGGAAAGTCAGAAAATGAATATTCTCGGAATTGGACGGGACAAAAGCCAAAGTGCCTATTTTTCTGGAAGTCATCAGATGCCAGAATACGAGACGGAGAAGGGCCAGAGGGCGGCCACACCACCTGGCCGCGCGGCCAGGCTTGGCCCGCGCCAGGGAGTGGTGTGGCCAGCCCAGGCACCCCCTCGGCCTCTCCTTCCGCCTATAAGATGCCCTCGGGATGAAAACCCTAAGTACCCGATCAAAAATCCACGAAAGAGTCTGTAGCCGCCGTCATCTCCATCCCTAGATCGGGAGGGATCTGAAGCTCTTCCAAGCACCCTACCGGAGAGGGGTATTCACCCTGGAGGCCTTCTTCATCACCATGCAAGCCTCCGGTATGATGCGTGAGTAGTTCGTCTCTGGACTACGGGTCCATGTAGTAGCTAGATGGCTGGTTCTCCTCCTTTGTGCTTTCATGTCTAGATCTTGTGAGCTCCATTCATGATCAAGATCATCTATTTGTAATTCTACATGTTGTGTTTGCGGGGATCCGATGGATATTGAGATGTTATTTTAGATTGATTATTGATTCTATCATGTCTTTGTTATTTGTGATCTTGCATGCTTTCTGTTGTTAGTAGCTATATTGGCCAAGTAGATGCTAGCAACTCCAAGAGTTAGTATTTATGCTCGATAGTGGGTTCATGCCTCTGGTAATCTGGGGAAGTGACAAAAATCTCTAAGGTACTAGATGTGTTGTTGCTACTAGGGAGAAAACAACAGTTCTTTGTTCATAGAACAATCATATTGTTTACATTACACGCAATTCATAAAGCAATAATCTGTTGCTTGCAACTTAATACTGGAGGGGGTTCGGATGATAACCTGAAGGTGGATTATTAGTCATAGATGCAGTTGGATGGCGGTCTATGTATAATGTTGTAATGCCCAATCAAGTTCCAAAGGATTCAAGATGATTATTATATGCATGTATTGCTTTCTCAATGTTTGTCAATTGCTCCGCTGTAATTTGTTCACCCAGCATATTATCTATCTTAAGGAGAGCCACCTCTAGTGAACTATGGATCCCGGTCCTTTATTTTACATACAATCTATAAACTATTTACTACTTTGTGTTTACTTTCTGCAAACTATTATTTCCTTCCATTCGATACGTTTAATCCTTTGTTTTCAGCAAAACCGGTGTGATTAACAACCTCATCGCAAGTTGGGGACAGAGTTCTGTGGTTGTGTTGTGCAGGTCTCCACGTTGCTACTGGCACCGGTAGTGCGCCCTACCATCGTTCAGCTAGCTATACCCTTGGGGTGTTTCCTTGGTCCTACTGGATTGATAATCTTGGTTTCGTACTGAGGGAAAACTTGCTGCTGTGCTCATCATAGCTTCCGCTTGGGCTTCCCCAATGAGCTCGATCTATTTTGGGCCATCAAGCATATTTTCTAGCGCCGTTGCCGGGGAGTCAAGGACATCTTCACAAGGGGAGTCCCTCATAACCAATATCTTTACTTTGTTATTTTTGTTTTTCTTAGTTTCTTTTGTTTTGTTTGCTTGTTTCTTTATAAAAACACAAAAAAATTAGTTTTACAAGTTTGCTTTCTTATTTGAAAACACACAAAAAATTAGTTCCTATCTTAAGTGCCATTATGTCTAGCCTTGCTCCAGTCACTATGTCACCCGAGGAAATGATTTTCACTTTTAAACAAGGAATTGAGGAAAGCTTCAAGGAAGCTTGGTCTAGAATCTCTGATCTACATGAAAAAACTAAGCCTAAAATGACTCAAAGCTTGTTCCTTAGCATTTTTTACCTTGAGATTACTCTTTGCTATAGATATGCTTTAGATGCTGTTGTGGGAGGATATTTCCTCCAATGTAATGAGGATGATGCTATTAATGCTATAAAGAAATTGATCCTTACGTACAATTTGCCTAACCAAACTGATATTTATTTCGCAAGAATATTTGCTAGATTGAACACTCTTGAGACTGGCACTGCTAGCTTAAAAGATTGCTATAATACGCTTAGGGAGCATCATAATTATGTTCCAATAAATTCTGAACCATCAAAGTGGCTCCCTACAGTAAAGATTGAGATAAACACTGAAACCTTTCAAGCCCGCTGTGATATCATGTCTGAATTTTGTCTTATGCCTAAAGATATTTATGAATCTCTGAATGTTTGGGGGCTTACTGAAGGAGGAAAAGAAATATCTCTTGCTAATAATGCTACCATTTTACCTATTGGAATAGACGAATGAGTGTTTACAAAGATCCTTGGGAAAATGATTTTTACTGATTATCTTGTTATTGAATGTGCAGGAAAAGGACAAATTACACTTGGAAGGTCCCTATTAGAACTCCTTGGAGCAATAATAGATGTGGGAAAGGAGACCATGCACCTTTCTTCTCCACCAAACAATCATATTTTCCCCAAGGTTAAGAATAAAAGTAAGAGAGGTAAGGGAAAGAAATTTGGTCTTAATGCTTCTTCATTTGAGAACACTTGATTCTTTCTTGCTTCTTATGCCTAACTTAAAGGCGTTAAAGAAAAGTACTTATTCGGAGATAACCTAAAAGTTTTAGATGAGTCTTGGAAGTTATTACTTTAGTAATAACCGTTCCTTATCCTTTTTATTTGCTTTTTGTGCCAAGAGTAACCTCTAATGAGAGAGAAGTAATGATTGGTAAAGTTGCTGCCCCGAAACAGATTTCTGTGCTTCACCATAACAATTCGTGTAAAATCTCTGAATGTCTTTTTGAGGCGTGAATTTTTGTGCTTCTGCCCCAGGTTGGTATCTAAATGTCGTTAGTTCAACACTTTTTGATTTGAGCAACAGAAGGTCTTCGAAAAAATTCGTCTTTACCTGCTGGTCTGTCTTGATAGATTTCTGCCATTTTCTGCATTTGCTTCTTGTTAGTTCCTTTTTTAGTTCTTTTGGGGAATTGAGCTTTTTGAGGGAAGTGCTACAGTAGCTAGTGTTCTAATGGAAGTTTATTTGGTGTTAGAACTGAACCTTAACACCTATTATCTTGAGTGCACTAATGTTGCTAATAAAGATTGTGTGAAGTTTTGTATGAGGAAAAATTTCAGGTGTATGGAAGGAGTGAGTAATGAGATGAAGGATGGACTAAAGCTCAATCTTGGGGATGCCACGCGTGAAATCTCCAAGAAGTATAAGCGTGAAAGCTTGGGGATTCCCAAGGCATCCCCTTCTTCATCAATAAAAATCCCAGGTTTCTTCCAAACGCTTCATTTTTATTGTTTCATGCACAGTTGTGTTGTTCTTGGAGCGTCTTCTTTTTTGTTTTCGTTTTGGTTTTTGGTTTTCTTTGGTTTTCTTAGTTTGCTGAATAAATTGGTTGGACCCCCTCTTTCATACATTGGTTTGCAAATAGTTTGGTTTGGTTTGGAAAAGAGTAGGAAAGTTCATGCTTATGTGGTAAAAAGAGCTCGTTTTTGACTATGGCCTATGCTTTGTCATGCCATGTTTGATATTGTTTTGGCTTTATGCTTAGTATTCTTTGCTGTAGCATGACTTGTTATAAACAATTGAGATTGCTTAATGTGCCTTGGATGAATCATGCGTTGTTTTAGCATATTAAAGCATAGTATAGTGGTATTCTCCTTTGTTGCTTTATTTGGGTTGACTTGGCACATGCTCGCACCATGTTATGACTTGTAGTATCACTTTATGCTTTGATCAATGATGTTTTGTCGCTCTGCATGATTATGGCCATTATTGCTCTCTTAGTTTGTCGCTCCCAGTCTTTTGCTAGCCTCCACAACCAAGTATGAGTTCCACTCATGCATCCAACACCCTAAACCAAGTTATTCCAAAGAGTCCACCATACTTACCTACTAGCTTAAGCTATTCCAAGTATATCCATGCTTTTGTTTACCTTCCAAATTAAACTTGTTATGAGAAAACTAGTGATTAAAGCTCTCACGAACTTGATGGCACACTTTACTTTTTTGCATTTAATGAACTTGAACCATTGGGTCCTTCTTTGTTGCGTATATGCTTGCGCTTTATAAGGTGAAATTAGCAGAACCATGTATCATGGGGAACGCTTTCAACATTGCACCTGTACTTTGTACCCCGTTGATATCATGTTCTTTTGCTTATGGATCCCGGCGGTGTGAAATAAAAGTGGAACTTGTAAGATCATGGAGTTTGTATGTGTGTTAGAGAAACGCCTGGGCCGCTAGCCTAAGCCATGCCTAATCATGGTGGAAACTTGCAGCACTACTATAATGAGCACTCTATGAAGCATCCTCAATAAAAACCTATGCAAATAGCAAATAAAAAGATCGCGGAGATGCTCATTGTCTGCTTGCCTTATTATTTTGATTATGGGAAAGCTCCCGTATCATGTGCAAGGGGTACCCTGTTGGCGGTTCTTAATGATACACATGTACTTACAATGACAAGAGCTTACTCGTGACTAAAGTTGAGTAGCATGAGGTTCGGTCTTTGTAAGTAAGGGGCATGAGATTTCGGTTTATAACTTGTCAAGCATATCCTCTTAGTTGTGTCACTTTAACCTTAATCACCTTCAAGATGCTTATGATAGGGGCAATGAGGGCTGAAAGCTATAAGTACCATAATTTTTGGAAGCTCTTTATGAGACTTGAATCCCTACTTCCTTCTATGAAGGCCTTTCTTCCACCATTATATTGAGTCTCAACCTTCTACCTTTATGCACCTACTTTGAGAGCATAGTGGCCATTCTTAGTTCTGTGTGCATTGTCCCAAGACTAGTTAATTGATGCATAACTTGATATTGCTTGTTTTAAACTATTTGTATCTAGTCACTCTTATGAACTTTGAAGGTGTCCTATGCATTTATATTTGCTACTGTATGAGGGACAAGCTGAATACTATTATGCTATGTTTTCTTTATGTGAAACAAACAAACGTCTTGCAAAGCATTGTTATTCATGAATCTCTTGTTTGTGCCTTTTCATGTTGCATCTTAGTTTCTTTGTCTTATTGCTAGAACTTTGTTTTTCATGTTATGATTGAAGTACTATGATCCCAGCTTTGAATGTTTTACAAATACTTTGATCAAGTCTTTGATGGTGCATGTCACCTCAAAAATTATTCTTTCTTTTTATCACTTACCTACTCGAGGACGAGCAGGAGTTAAGCTTGGGGATGTTGATACATTGCAAATGTATCTCTAATTTTTGATGTTCCATGCTTGGTTTTATCCACTTTCTTGTGTTTTGTCCACACTTTGGAGTACTTTTCATATGATTTCTTAGACTAACCTATTAATAAGAGCCACAGTGCCAGCTGCCTGTTTTCTGCTATTTTTGGTTCCAGGAAAGTCAGAAAATGAATATTCTCGGAATTGGACGGGACAAAAGCCAAAGTGCCTATTTTTCCGGAAGTCATCAGATGCCAGAATACGAGACGGAGAAGGTCCAGAGGGCGGCCACACCACCTAGCCGCGCGACCAGGCTTGGCCCGCGCCAGGGGGTGGTGTGGCCAGCCCAGGCACCCCCCCTCGGCCTCTCCTTCCGCCTATAAGATGCCCTCGGGACAAAAACCCTAAGTACCCAATCAAAAATCCACGAAAGAGTCTGTAGCCGCTGTCATCTCCATCCCTAGATCGGGAGGGATCTGAAGCTCTTCTCGGCACCCTACCGGAGAGGGTAATTCACCATGGAGGCCTTCTTCATCACCATGCAAGCCTCCGGTGTGATGCGTGAGTAGTTCATCTCTGGACTATGGGTCATGTAGTAGCTAGATGGCTGGTTCTCCTCCTTTGTGCTTTCATGTCTAGATCTTGTGAGCTCTGTTCATGATCAAGATCATCTATTTGTAATTCTACATGTTGTGTTTGTGGGGATTCGATGGATATTGAGATGCTATTTCAGATTGATTATTGATTCTATCATGTCTTTGTTATTTGTGATCTTGCATGCTATCCGTTGTTAGTAGCTATCTTGGCCAAGTAGATGCTAGCAACTCCAAGTGTTATTATTTATGCTCGATAGTGGGTTCATGCCTTTGGTAATCTGGGGAAGTGATAGAAATCTCTAAGGTACTAGATGTGTTGTTGCTACGAGGGAGAAAACAACAATCCTTTGTTCATAGAACAATCGTATTGTTTACATTACACGCAATTCGTAAAGCAATAATCTGTTGCTTGCAACTTAATACTAGAGGGGGTTTGGATGATAACCTGAAGGTGGATTATTAGTCATAGATGTAGTTAGATGGCGGTCTATGTATAATGTTGTAATTCCCAATCAAGTTCCAAAGGAGTCAAGATGATTAGTATATGCATGTATTGCTTTCTCAATGTTTGTCAATTGCCCCGCTATAATTTGTTCATCCAGCATGTTATCTATATTAAGGAGAGCCACCTCTAGTGAACTATGGATCCCGGTCCTTTCTTTTACATACAATCTATAAACTATTTACTACTTTGTGTTTACTTTCTACAAACTATTACTTCCTTCCATTCGATACGTTTAATCCTTTGTTTTCAGCAAAACCGGTGAGATTGGCAACCTCATCGCAAGTTGGGGACAGAGTTCTGTGGTTGTGCTGTGCAGGTCTCCACATTGCTGCTGTCACCGGTAGTGCGCCCTGCTATCGTTCAGCTAGCTAGACCTTTGGGGTGTTTCCTTGCTCCTACTGGATTGATAACCTTGGTTTCGTACTGAGGGAAAACTTGCTGTTGTGCTCATCATACCTTCCTCTTGGGGTTCCCCAACGTGCTCGATATATTTTGGGCCATCAGTCTCCTTCTTCGAAGATCAACTCTTTCTTGTCCTTGTTTATCCATGAGGCTCGATGGTGAACTTGTTTCTTGATTGTAGCTCTTGTCTATTCATGGAGGTTCTTCATAGCTTGGGCGCGCTTGTCGATGTCCATGTTGGTGCGCTCGTGTAGGGGAAGTGATAGTATGTCGAGTGCGGTGAGGGGCTCGAAACCATAGATGACCATGAAGGGGCTATGTTGTGTTGTAGAGTGCTTGGCGCAATTGTAGGCAAACTCGGAGTGGGGAATGCATTCATCCCAATCCTTCAAGTTTTTCTTGATCAACACGAGGAGGAGTGTGCCAATGTTTCGGTTGATAACCTCGGTTTGGCCATCGGTTTGCGGGTGTGAGGCATATGAGAAGAGGAGCTTTACACCGAGCTTGGCCATGAGGGTATTCCACAAGTAATCATGAATTTGACGTCGCGGTCAGAGACGATTGTTCTTGGCACACCGTGAAGACGGACAATTCCCCTGAAAACAAATTTGCAACATGTGAAGCATCATCGGTCTTATTGCACGGTTTGAAGTGTGCCATTTTTGGAAAAGTGATCCACGACAACAAATATAGAATCATGACCATGCTTAGACCTAGGCAATCCTAACACGAAATCCATGATAATGTCCGACCATGGTGCATGAGGAATAGGCAATGTCATATAAAGACCATAAGGGTTAGCTTGCGACTTAGCTTGTAAGCATGTGGGGCATTGTTGGACGTAGCGCTCCACGACTCGCTTCATCTTGGGCCAATAGTAATGAGTGGAAAGCATGTCCAATGTCTTGTCACGGCCAAAGTGACCCATGAGGCCTCCACCATGTGATTCTTGGAGAAGCAAAAGTTGGAGAGACGATTTCGGAATGAAGCTTATTTTCTTTAAAGAGAAAGCCCTTATGCAAATAGAAATCATCAAATCCTTTGTCAATGGAGCACTTTGCGAAAATTGTTCCAAAAAATGGGTCAGAAGTATATAAAGTTTTAATTTCATCAAGACCCAACATGTTTACTTCAAGTCGAGTAAGAAGGCTCGTGTGCTTGCGAGACAAGGCATCCGCAACTATGTTTGCCCTTCTTTTACTTGAAAATGTAAGGAAAAGACTCCATAAACTCAACCCACTTAGTGTGTCTCTTGCTCAAGTTGGTTTGGCCTTTGAGATATTGCAACGACTCATGGTCAAAGTGTATTATAAATTCCTTAGGCCAAAGGTAGTGTTGCCAAACTTGAAGAACATAAACTAAGGCAAAAAACTCTTTGTCATAAATTAGATAGTTAAGGCAAGCACCATCAAGTTTCTCGCTATGGTAGGCAATAGGACGTCCATTTTGCATGAGTACTCCTCCAATTCCAATACCACTAGCATCACACTCTATCTCAAAAGTTTTTGTGAGTCTAGTAACGCAAGAAGAGGTGCTTCAGTAATCCTCTTTTTAAGCTCATCAAAAGCTTTTTATTGTGCTTTGCCCCCAACGAAGGTGACATTATTTTAGTCAACTCATTGAGGGGACAAGAAATGGTACGGAAGTCTTTCACAAAACGACAATAGAAGCCGGCCAACCCATGAAAACTTCGGAGTTCACTCACATTTGTGGGGATTGGCCAATCTCAAATGTATTTGACTTTAGAAACATTGACTCCAATGCCATTGGAAGAAACAACAAAACCAAGGAAAATCAACTTGTCATTAGCAAAAGTGCACTTGGGAAGATTAGCGTATAGCTTTTCATGTCTAAGGATTTACAAGACCTCCTTGACATGTGTAACATGTTCCTCAAGTAACTTGCTATAAACAAGTATATCATCAAAATAGACAACACCACTCTTTCTAATGAGAGAACACAAAATATGATTCATAAGGCACATGAAGGTGGATGGGGAATTAGATAAGCCAAACGGCATGACCAACCATTCATAGAGACAAAGTTTGGTCTTGAAGGCGGTTTTCCACTCATCACCCTCCGTCATACGTATTTGATGGTAACCACTATTGAAGATCAATTTTCGAGAAAATAGTGTCTCCACACAACTCATCAAGCACGTCATAAAGATGTGGTATGGGATGTCAATAACACATGGTGATAGCATTGATTGGACGGTAGTCCATGTATAACCGCAATATATCATCCGTTTTTGGAACAATAATCACAGATACCACACTCGGGCTAGTGCTGACTTGGATCAAACCTTTGGAGACGAGTTGCTTGATTTGATGTTTTATCTCCTTCGTCTCCTTCGGGTTCATGCGATAGGAAGCATGGTTTGGAAGAGGTGCGTCGGGTATGAGGTCAATCCGATGCTCTATTCCATGAAGAGGAGGAAGTCCATGAGGAATCTCTTCAGGAAACACATCCTTGAATTCCTGCAAAATAGCCATCAAAGAGGGAGGAATATTTGTCAAGTCATTAGTTCCTTGCGCTAGTCCCTTGCAAATGAGGACATAGTGCAAAATGGATGGGTTGTTCCTCACATCTCTCATCTCACTTTTGATGGCAAGAAGAACACTCTTAGTTTTTCCACTTGGGTTAGGCTTGTGGCTCTCACTTGCTATTAGGTGGTTCTCTCTCTCACCACTCTTCTCACAAGAATGTGTTGTGTTTTGCGCCCTTTCTAAAGCCTTTGCATTGTCCGCAATTATTTGGCTAGGAGTCATCGGTTGCAAAACACATGTCTTGTAAGTCATTTGAAGATGTATACATTTGTGCGACCATCATGTAGGGCACCTTTGTCGAATTTCCATGGTCGACCAAGCAACATATGGCAAACCATCATTGGGAGTACATCACACTCCACCGTGTCTTTGTAAGGGCCAATTGAGAATGTTATCAAGACGGTATGCTTGACCTTCACAGACCCTTAGTCACTTAGCCATTGCATGTGGTAGGGGTGCTTGTGTGGATGGAGGGTGAGGTTGAGCTTCTCACACAACTTGGTGCTAGCAAGTTTGTGGTAACTGCCTCCATCGATGATCACCTTGATAGATCTCCCATTGATGTTGACATGTGTTTGGAATATGTTGGATCTTTGATCTTCATGCTCTTGTGCTTGAGTGGTCAAGATCCTTGTGACGACAAGCAATGTACTTGCATCATGTTCACACATGAGGAGTTCTTGGTAATCTTCCACATGTTGCCTTGTCATTGCCTCTTTAACTCTAGAATCAAATTCTTCCTCACTCAAGTAATCTTCATCGCCATTGTCATGGACGAACAATACTTTCTTGTTTCCACACTAGGCCGACTTGTGTCCTTTGCCTCCACACTTGTAGCATTCTCCGTTGAATGATGTGGCATCCTTTGTATACATGCCACTTGGGGGCGGTTTGCCTTGAGGAAGTGTGGGCTTGAAGGAAGGCTTGAAGGTACTTGAGAAGGTTCCATTAAAGGTTGTTGGCGTAGTGGTTGAAGCTTGCTTGTAGGTGAAGTACATCTTGGGCTTGTTGTACTTGATGTCCTCTTGTACTTGACGCTCGGCTTTTACTGCGATGTGCACAAGCTCAACCATGTCGTTGTATGTTTGGAACTCAACGATGTGCTTGATTAGATGGTTCAAGCCGATGAGGAAACGAGCCATTATTTGCTCCTTACGCTCTTCAATGTTGGCGCGGATCATGTTGAGCTCCATTTGATTGAAGTACTCTTCCACGGTCTTTGTCCCTTGACTAAGCGATTGTAGATTATTGAAGAGGTCGGGCGTGTATGTGAAGGAATAAAGCGGGATCTCATATGAGCCTTCATGTCATGCCAAGTTGTGATTGGAGGATCTTCTCTTGCGTCATGAGCAACTTGAACTTGTTCCCACCAAAGGTTGGCGTAATCATAAAAATCAAGCAAGGCCATGGCGACCATCTTATCATCACTATAGTTATGCATACAGAAGATCTTGTCGACTTTAAGTGCCCGTGAGAGGTATTCTTCTAGGTCATCTGAACCCGTGAACTTGGGCATTATGAACTTGAGCTTGCCAAAAGTTTCTTCATCATTGCAGTCATGGTAGCGGTTGTTGCCATGATGTTGGCGTGCTTCATCTTCCATGCAATCATTGCGACAAGCTTGGTGACCTTGTTTATGTGCTTGCGGTTGAGTAGACGCATTAGGAGGTGGCAGAACTTGATTCTCGTGACATTATTGGGGAGCTTGCTCTTTCTCTTGGCGTGGTTGTTGATGAGGTTGAGGCGTTGGGCCTCATGAGGTTGCCGAAGATGTGGAGCCTCTTGACGTGGTTGTTGACAAAAAGGAGGCTCGTTCCTTGGTTGCTGATGTGGGTGAGGCACTTGGGCCTCACGACGAATATCATGGTCTTTAGCCTCATGACATGGTGGTCGTCGCTCAATATGAACCATTTGATGCTCCATATCTTGATGTGGTGGAGGAGGCTCGTCATGGTGACCATGGTGGAGATGTTGATTTTCATGACAACGATGTCGAAGAAAAGGGTGTTGAAGAGATTCATGTCGATGGCGAGCTTGATTCTCCAAGTTGAAGTCATCACTTGTCCAGTCAAGAATGTATCATGGACGATGGTGGTCTGGTTGCGGTTGCAGTTGTGGTTCCACTTGTGGTTGCGCTTGTTTGATCACTAGTGCCCTTGCGTGATGATGGTGTCCTTCTCACCTTGCTTGGGGCCTTGAGGAAAAATTACCATCATAGCTTGGCATTGCGGCATGCCGTGGGGAAGGTACATAGTGCGAAGAGCTTCCATCTTCAACCATGGGGGCATCATTGCATCTTGGAGCACTTGGATTATTATCTTGACGAAGAGGAGAATGGTGACACGATGATCTTGAAGAGCTTGATGTGCAAGAATGCAGTCTTGTCATTCCGTCGATGAGGAGGCGAAGCTTGTCATTTGTTTCGGCGATGGAACGTTGCAGCACTTTGTTTTGATGGCCAAAGTTGTGTTGCATCGCATGCATTTTTCTTTCAAGGCCATCAAAGCAATTGTCGATGTTCTTGAATTCGGCTTGAGTCTCGTCGAATTTCTCATATTGAAGTGTCTTAAGAGCCTTGCAACATTCACGGAACTCATGCCAGATGCTATAGTGTCTTGTGCGCATCATGTACATGCCTTGTTCTTCTTCTTGGAGAGGTAGTTGGATCGACTCACCGTGCCTATCCATCATGCAAAACACACAAGGGTTATATATGTAAGTGTAAAATGGTGTGTGTTAGCCCTTTACCTGACCTTGGGGATTGCACCGAACTAGAAACCAAAAGAGAGAGTTATTAGCTTACAAAGTGAAATCGCAAAGAAACCTCACACTAAAGAAAGGACTAAAACTCTCAAAAGCTTTTGGTGGAAGGTTATGAAGTTGTAAAACCAAACGAAACGATCTAAAGAAAAGGTTATTGTTAAAGGTGAAAGAGAACCAAAGATCAAAAGCAAAAAGGAGACGATCTACAAAAACACAAAGATACACACACGTGGAGACGGATGTGGTTAGCACGACTATAAAACTGAGCACAAAATGTCCTAACAATGACTAAGCTCGGTTGTCATTCCAACACAAGGAGAGACGGCAACTTGTTCGCCAAAAGAGGATAATCAATGTATTTTTGCACTTGCCTTGGTCGCGCTCTTTTCTCTCTCTTTGCTTACAAGCTTGAGACTCTCTTTGTATTGGGAGACTATGTATCTTGTGATTTTTCTTTTGCTTTTGCTTTTTCTCTATTTTTATTGTTTTTCTCCCTTTCTATACTACTATGTAAACTCTTGAATTTTCTTACACACTCTCACTTTCTAAGGTCAAGTGCACAATGCTTAGGAAAACACAAGATGAGCTGCTCTTATAGGATAGATACACACAAAGGAAGAAGGGATAACAAGGTGGAGCAAGTTATACCTTTGGTATTGATGACTTTCTACCGGTGTTGTGGATGATGTTTGGGTGTCGCGGTGTTGAGGAGCACGGTATGTAATGATTTGCGGAAGCTTGTTGTTAGTTTGGGTGACACACGCGCGAAACAGGAACAAGCAAAATACAAAAGTCAGAAAAAAATTGAGGTGAAAAGGGGAAGAGAAATCTGTCTGTCACGGGCGGTAGTACCACTGATGGCAGCCGGTAGTACCGCTGCCCGGATTCCTGGACGATCCGATCTTGAAATTGGGCAGAAATCTGGCCCGAAAATCCTCAAATTTGCGGAAATCTGACCAAAATTGGGGCTGGAAGCACACAAGGAAGGTAGATCGGCACCAATCGCAACAGATCTATGGATGAAATCCACAAATTCTCACCAAAACTAGAGATCAATATGAAGGCAATTTGGGGTTATTTTTTGGGGATTTTCAAATTTTTGGTGGATAGAAGAAAACTTGAGGGGGAATTCGTGAGCAACGAAGCTCTTGATACCAATATGTTGAGAGCTAACCTCGGGGATGGCCTGATCTTTCACGAATCCCTTTCAAATCGAGGGCAAGTGCGGGGGAAAGAGAGAGCGGACAAACACGCCCAACTCATGCACAAAGAACACGATGAACACACTCACGCAAATACACGATACAAGCCAATAGCTCACGCCGGCAGTGACTGGTCCGACGCAATACCTAGGATCGACGTCGGGCGAAGATCTTTCTCTCGAATCGGCACAGCGAGTGGGGAGTCTTGGTGTGGCCTTGAACTCTTAGCAAAGGCACTCCGATGCCAAGTCCTTATACAATGAGGGAGGCATGATGCAAACTCCAACGAGGTGGGGATATTTCATGTTCCTCTATCAAAGGAGCATGAGGCAAGAACTAGATAGATCCATAAAGGGTGCGCACTAATTCCAAATATCAACCCTAGGGTTTACAAAGGAGGTGGGGGCTGTTTATAGGCCAAACACTAGTTCACGGGTAGTTTAGGCAACTAAAAATATAAAAGGGTGCGTTATAAGGCCTAAGGGCCGAGTTGGTGCGCGCAGGCACTGCGATGTCTGGTAGTACCGAAACTGAGGACTGGTAGTACCAGTGGTGGCCGGTCGTACCGTGCCCTGGTACCAGAGCGGCTCGAGGCGTTGGTGTGGTCTTCAGTAGCTAGCGGTAGTACCGCTCGCCGGGTTCGGTAGTACTAGATAGAGCGGTAGTGCCACCGTTCTGGTACCGGAGAGCTCTAGAGCTGGAGGCGGGAGGTCTCTATCCAATGCGGTAGTACCGCTGTCGCCAGTATGTAGTACCGCAATCGTGGGCCGGTAGTATTAGTTGTGCTTGGCAACTGCTGGAGGCTTCAGCTGATGCTGCTTTGCTCCACAGGTTCATGTCTTGGTACCCCTAAGGATACACAACGTCGAGGAATGAAGTAGCATGCCATCCAAGGATGTATCGAAGTCACATGAGGATAGGAGCAAATTCACCTTAGATTGGAGGATCTTGGCTCGAGCATGAGTCATCAGTCCACTTGGGGGACTTGGTGGTGTAGATGTAGGAGCGTTCGTAGGACGGGCTGCATCATGGGGTCTCTCCCACTGTTTGATAAATGGGGGATTCTACCCGCCGACCATACAGGGAAATGAGAGAACCTGCTGGGCCCGACCTCCGCTGACCCTGATGAGGGGGGTCGCTGGGCTACCTCGGGGGGAGCCACCGATACTAGGACCAGGGCTACCAAGTCAGGCCCTCTAGAGGCACCCTGCTAGAAACGTGCTCGGTCACCCCCTCCCAAGGTTGCCGGGATAGGTGACCTCACCTCGCGAGGCCGAAGCAAATGTAAGTGAGGCCGCGGAGATCGCCGTGGCCTTCATCCTGCATGGCACGAGACGGGGGAGCTAGGGCTACCTTCTCTCCACCACCGGCGCCTCTAGGTAAGGCTATATTGATTTCGCATTCCTCTTGACAGGGGGCTTTTGTGACTGAGTTGTTTCATGCTTCGCAGTGACGAGTCTCCCCGGAAGAGACAAGTTAAGTGGACTTCCTCCAGGAAGGTCCGCTCGGCGATTCGCTCTGGCGACCTCACGGTTTACCATTTGGTCGCGCCCATCCCGCCAGTAACTCTCGAGGCGGGGGAAGCTGTTGCGTCGGCTCGTGTACCGCCTTCTCATGTCCTTACTCCACCCTCGGTTGCAGCGGGTGATGCGCCGGGCGGACCTCCTAAGTTGGGCAGTCCCCCGACCACCACCCCACCTAGGGAGGGGGTACACGAGGCACCACCCCTGTGACCGGCACTACCCGTCTCTAGGGGCCCCAAGGATGCGCTCATCCGTTGCTAGGGGCGATGCCTCGGGTTAGGTTCTGCCGACCAGGAGAACCTTCTTGGGGGAACCAGGGTGAGGGTGGTGCTCATTGGGCGGCCCCGTCGCCCCTTGCTCCTCTGACGAGGGCTGGTTCTGATCCTGGTTCCAGCCTCCAACACCCCTCTGCGTCTAGGATAGCCCTCGAGGCAGGTCACGCTGAGTCCCGGACGCTGGTCCTCGCCACGCCGGAGCTTGCTGGCGGCAGGCGGGTCGAGCACCTAGTAGGCTCATTTCCAGCATTCGCGGGAAACTGGATCGGTTTCTGGCAGACAGTACGAGGGAGGACCTTCAGCTGGGGCTGGATCATGGCCGGCTTAGCGTGGATCAGAGGGTGCTGGTTGCGGATAAGGAGTAGACCCGCCTCTCTTTGTGGAGGTCTCCATTAGGGAGGCCTTGGCATAGGCAACAAAGATTGTCGCTGATGCGAAAGCGCGCGTTTCCTGTAAGGAGCATACTTTGTCCGCTCGCAAGAAGGTTGTCTTTGCGGGAGGCAGTCATGGCCAACCGCCAATGGGAGCTGGACGCTCAGCTCCACGCGGTCAACGCCAGACTGGAAGAGGTCGAGGGCTCCTTGGACAAGGAGCAGGAGGGGAGCTCCCAACTGCGGCAGGCTCTGGAAGTCGCGGGGAAGCACCAGGACGAGTCGCTTCGCGCAGTCGAGGACATTAAGGGCGAGGTGCGGCTCTAAAGAGGAACGCCGTTGCCGTCTTGAAGGCTCGAGAGGAGCACGAGCAGAAGGCTCGCGAGGCGTGGGAGGCCCACAAGGAGTTATTCTCCACCCTTGCGAAGCAGGGCACGAGCATCCTTCCCGCCATTGGTGTCGAGAGCTTTCATGCCCCTAACCTACCGACATGTTGGTGTTGGAGTCCTATTACCCAGGGTACCCTGTTCCTATGGGTGACAGGCCCACCGAAGGGGTCACCTCCCTTTTATGTGGGGACAAGATGGGTGGGAGGCCTCGTGAGGGAAGGTCGAGGCTAGCACCTGGAGAGGGTGTTCCCGCACCCTCGACTCTACCTCTCACAAGGTCAGACTCTCCAGGGTATCTAAGGGGACCTCGAGAGGGTCAGAACAGGGGGTGTGCCTGCAATCCTGCCACAATACGGAGGAAGAAGACAATAGTTTGCAGGAAGGACCGAATCGCCCGGTAAAGAAGGGAAGGACCATGCACCGACCGGTGTATGGACGCCAAGGACATCAGGGGAGCCAAGGCAGCTGTTCCTTACCACTTTGGTGCTAAGGGGACAAGGGCGATGTGGGGAAGTGGAGGATGGCGTCAAGCGGACCGTCTTTACATAGGACTAGGTAGTCTGGTAGACCGGGTCCTTGAGAGGCGGCAGTGTGGTGACCCTTCCCGCCTAGTGATTTGGGGGAAGAGGCCTAGCCTCCCTATAAAAGGAGGCCTTCTTCTACATTGGAGGAGGTCGATTCTACAAGACTTGTAACCCTAGACATTCATCCATCATTGAACCCTCGTGAAGCATTGTGAGCAATACAACCAAGCAGGATTAGGGGCTTTACCTCACGAGGGTCCCGAACCTGGGTAAAAAAACCCGTGTCAATCTCTCTACCGTGTGTGTTCATCATCAACTTCTTCGTTGTTGAGAAGCTCAGAGCACGTGATTCAGCCCCACTCAAACTCAGGGCTCGTTGGACCCCTGTTTCCATTACGGGACACATCTCTGACATTTCGCGTGCCAGGTAGGGGGCTGAGGCGCGTCCGAGTACCTTCACCAGATTCAACAACATGTCGTCTCACAGGGAGACATGGGCGGGGCGCGCCATCCGCCCCGCGGCCAGTCGGGCTCAGACGGAGGCCACCCTCCGGCATACTTCGCTGGAGCCATCCTCATGGACGAACGATGAGGCGGACTCTTCCTTCCACCTATCACGGGGGTCCCTGCCTTCCTCCCACGGCAACACATCTCTCTCCCGCACCGCCTCCTCCCGAGACTTGCCAGACCAACTCACACCAGAGGCTGCAAAGCGTATGGTGTACGAGATGCTCAACCACGCGTAGGCAGAAGCAGGGTAGGTGAAGTGGTGTTAGCGGCTTGATGAGCTCCTCGACATCGCCACCCTCGCCCCTCAAGCGTCGGGGGCCGAGCCCGAGAGCAAGGCACGAGGGGCTGTCGACCATCCTCGGGCCCCACCATCTAGTCGGGGGAGGGAGGGGGGGGGGAGGTCAGCGACGCTGCATCTCGCCCCTGCCACAACTGCCAAATCATCTCCCCTCCCATGGCGGCCGCTATTCCAGCCATCACACTACCGCGCGGACGAGAAGACCACATCCTCAAAGAAATCGCTGCGACAGGACAGCAAAACCGCGCTTCCCTTGCTAATGACAAAGAGGTGTAGGGAAATGGATGCCTCGCCTTCACCAAGGAGCTCCGGCACGTGCTGGGGCAACACAAGTTCTGCCCTGAGATCCCATCATGCTATGACGGGACCGCAAACTCCTTTGAGTTCCTACAACTCTACACCATGTGCATCGAGGCGGTAGGGGGAGACGACCATGTCATGGAGAACTGGTTCCCACTAAGCCTGAAGGACACGACGCGGACTTGGCTGATGAACCTTCCTAAGGAATCCATCACCTCATGGTTGGCCCTCTGCTCCCTCTTCATCGCCAACTTCAAAGGAACCTACGAGCGACCGCTTGCCTACTATGACCTTCGTCAAGTCCGGTAGCAGCCGGGCGAGACCCTCTTCAAGTTCCTATAGAGGTTCAGCCAGATTCGCAATAAGATTCCTAAGATCTCAGACTCCAACATGATCACCGCTTTCTTGGAGGGGGTCAAAGACGTCCGCATGAGGGAAAATATTAGCATTCATGGGGAAAACCTCATCACGGACGCCGAGTTATTTGTCATGGCAGAGAAGTGCGCCAAAGCTGAGGCAGGATGGATGTTTGGGCTTGGCGAGGCAGAGGGTTTTCCCAAGCCCTCTAGTGCCTCCAAGATCATGAGCAAGGACCCCAAGATAAATCTCGCCACGGTCTTGGCCGCCGAGCCTGAGCGAAAGAGCGCTCGTGAGGGTGGTGGCGAAAGGGAGCATGACGACCAAGCATACTGTGTTTTCCATAGGAAGCACGGGCACCCCACGTACAACTGTTACAAGCTCAAGAAGCTCACGACCAGCACAACAACCAGCGGAAGGGAAGACAAGAAGTCGAGAGCGGGAACAACCATAGTGGCAACCGAGACGGGGGACGCTAGGACAACAGCCATGGTGGCAAAGGGGCGCACCACATGGGACATCAGGCCAATGCCGCCCAGCAGCTCCCCTGCACTCATGATAAGGTCGAGGGGAGCACTAGAGGATATCAGGAGCCGAAAGGCGCCATAGCCTGCATTCTCGTCGGCTCCCAGGCCCCAACGTCAAACATGTACTTCAAGCAGCTCACCAGGGAGGCGGCCGCCGCTAGGCCTGGGGCCTTGTACCCAAGGCTCAAGTGGTCGCAGTACCCCATCACCTTCGACGCGGAAGACCACCCCCCTCCACCAGGGCGGTTGGATCCCTTCCCATGATCTTCACACCCACAATCAACAACATCGCGATCGCCAAGACGCTCATCGATGGCGGGACTGGACTGAACATGATCTCCACCAAGACCTTCGCCAAGCTACAAGTGTTTTGTACGATCAGATGATGCCTACCATGCCCTTCTTGGGGGTTACAGATGGCACCACCATACCCATCGAGCAGGTGCGCCTCTCCATCCCGTTCGGGAGGCAAGGGAGAGGTCATTATCATCCACTGCGATGAAAAGGAGGCTCTGCACTCCCTTGAGTATGCCAGAAGGTTGTAGCCACTGCCTATCCGAAGGATGTGGACGCCCTCGACTACATCAGAGGCCCCACAAGGAAGAAGCGGATGGTGTCCTAGGAGAATGCGCTGGCAAAGAGGGTGGCCGTTACTCTGTACCCACCTAATAAGGGTTACACTATGATCACCCCCGCAGCCAGGAGATGTCTCCGGCACAGGTTTCCCCCACCCTTGTAGGCGTCGGTGGCACCTGTGAGGGCGAGGGGGGACCCACGGGTCCTGACTTCCTGGTGGACTGCACCCAGCGCACATTCGACCCCAACCCTTTCCCTAGGGGCTTCTAAAGTGCCTCGGGGGAAGCCCAGTGCCGAAAGGGCAGGGGAGCCTCGCCCTCGCTCCCCCTCTCTCTCTCCCTTGCGAAGGATGACCAGCCGCCTCCCCTTTTTGAAGCTTATACCCCAAACTCCCACCCCTGGCTACCTTTTTTTTGTTGTGAGGCCCCGTGAGGGTCACAACGGTGCTGTAATAATTTGAACCTATTTGGTACTTCCTTGTTTGGATCTTGCGCCCAACACCAGTACTTCCATTGGTTTTCCCTTTGAGAAAATATCTTCAAAAATCCACGCGCGGATGAGGCTCCTCAACAGGGGCCACGCGAGTGGGGTCTAGGCACGGTATCTTCCGCCGGGCCACCTCCCAGCAACACAGGGCCTAAAGTGTAGAGCGCTGAACTCTCGGACTAGTTCCGGTCATGAGTCAACTCACCCACGGTGCCTGTCACTTGTGACCCTCGCGGGGCGCTTGTAGGGAAAATTGGCCATGTATGTTTTCTGCTTTACGACCCCCTCCACGATCTTTCCCGCTAGACCACAACCGAGGGCCTAAAGCGTAGAGAGCTAAACTCTCAGAATAGTTCCAGCCATGAGTCAACTCACCAACGGTACCTGGTGCACAAAGCCCTCACGAGATGCGTGTGAGGAAGTCGTCCCTTACCTTTTTTCGATGGCTCTCTCTCTCTGTGGCGTTTGTCTCAAGGGCACCACCCGTCGACCCAGGACCTAAGGCTTTGAGATCTAACTTACGGACCTAGTCTGGCAATGAGCCACCTCACCGACGGTCCTTGGAGCTCAAAGGGGCGGCTCCGGTAGCAAGTCAACTCACCCACGGTGCCTGGTGCTCTAAAGGGTCATTCCCCATCGACCCAGGGCCTAAAGTGTTGAGATCTGAACTTAAAGGCCGGCCCCGACAGTAAGACACATGTGGCGTCCAGCACACGGATCCCTCACAAGACATGTGCAAGAGCCCTCGGTAGCCCGCGTTTTGGTTCCACGGTCCCTTCCTCGAAGGACCGATGGGCTGGATGCTGTCAGACCATCCTCTCCTTGAAAGATAATGGGGAGGGCCAACGGGATGAGCGGTGGCCCTACATTCTTCCCCTCGGGAGGCTCGCAAGGAAGCACGGCCGCCCTACGGTCTTCCCCTAGGGCAGCTCGCAATGAGCATGGACGCCCTACGGTCTTTCCCTCGGGAGGCTCGCAAAGACAGCGCGCGAGAACATCTTTGTCGATGGCTAGATCTAGATCACCGAGCTTACGGGCAAGGTCGGCAACAAGGTCGAAACCCGTGACGGCTACGGCGGCTGGATCGTGGTACCCTCCATAGCACCCCTCTGATTCACAATGGTGCCACCCAGACTCGGGGGCTAGCTGCACACAACACAAGATCGGCAACACACACCGGAGAAGACATCCATGGAGAGAAGCCGTTGAAGAAGTTCATTACATCCACACCCAGGAGGCAACACCCAGACTCAGGGGCTGGCCGCACACAACACAAGATCAAAAACACACACAAGAGAAGACAACCACGAGGAGAAGCGGTTCAAGAAGTTCATTACATCCACATCCGAGAGGCAAAATACCATCAATACACAACAAATGCCACCAGGCGACCAGCGTTCCCCGCAGAGTCATGTCGTCTTGGGTGGCGGCTCCACCCTAGTCTACCTAAGGTGGCTTGGGTAGTTGATACATCGTAAATGTATCTATAATTTTTGATGTTCCATGCTTGTTTAGTATCTACTTTCTTATGTTTTGTTCATACTTTGAGGTATTTTATACATTTTGTGGAACTAACCTATTAACAAGATGCCATAGTGCCAGTTGCCTATTTTCTGTTGTTTTTGGTTTTAGAAAAGCTAGTAAGGAAATATTCTCAGAATTGGACTGGACAAAAGCCAAAGTCAATATTTTACCCAAAGCAACATGGAGTCCGGAGGAGAGACGAAGTGGCACACCAGGGTGGCCACACCTAGTGGCGGCACGGCCTGGGGGGCGCCACCAGGGGGTGTGGTCCCCCTGGTGCTCCACCGACCTTTCCCTTCTGCCAATAAAAGCCTCCCAGGCCGAAAACCCTAAGTACCCGATCAAAATTCCATGAAAGAGTCTGTAGCCACCATCATCCCCATCCCTAGATCGAGAGGAATCTGAAGCTCTTCCCGGCACCCTGTCGGAGGGGAGAGATCACCCTGGAGGCCTTCTTCATCACCATCTTGCCTCCGGTGTGATGTGTGAGTAGTTCATCCTTGGACTACGGGTCCATGTAGTAGCTAGATGGTTGGTTCTCCTCATTTGTGCTATCATGTTTAGATCTTGTGAGCTCCGTTCATGATCAAGATCATTTATTTGTAATCTTACATGTTGTGTTTGCGGGGATTCGGTAAAAATTGAGATGCTATTTCAGATTGATTATTGATTCTATCATGTCTATGTTATCTGTGAGCTTGCATGCATTTCGTTGTTAGTAGCTATCTTGGCCAAGTAGATGCTAGCAACTCCAAGAGGGAGTATTGATGCTCGATAGTGGGTTCATGCCTCTAGTTATCTGGGGAAGTGATAGGAATCTCTAAGGTACTAGATGTGTTGTTTCTACCAGGGAGAAAACAACAATACTTTCTCCATGGGACAATCGTATTGTTTTCTTTATACACTTTGCTTAATGCAATTATCTGTTGCTTGCAAGTTAATACTGGAGGGGGTTCGGATGATAAACTGAAGGTGGATTATTAGTCATAGATGCAGTTGGATTACGGTCTATGTATAATGTTGTAATGCCCAATCAAATCTCATAGGAGTCAAGATGATTAGTATATGCATGGTATGCTTTCTTGAGTCTGTCAATTGCCCCGCTGTAATTTGTTCACCCAACATGTTATTTATCTTAAGGAGAATCACCTCTAGTGAACTACGGACCCCGGTCCATTCTCTTACCATTGATAAATCATCTACTATTTATTGTTTACTATTTACTTTCTGCAAGCAATTACTATCTTCCACACAATACGTTTAATCCTTTGTTTTCAGCAAAATCGGTGAGATTGACAACCTCACTTTAAGTTGGGGAAAAGTTCTGTGGTTGTGTTGTGCAGGATTCCAAGTTGGAAACAACACCTTGGAGTTGTTTCCTTGCTCCTACTGGTTTGGTATCCTTGGTTTCATAACTGAGGGAAAACTTGCTACTGTGCTCATCATTCCTTCCTCTTGGGGTTCCCAACGAGCTCGATATATTTTGAGCCATCAGTAGTCCACGTGGCACATCAGCGGGTCGTAGATGGCCACCAAGAAGGCCCTACGGGCATAGCGGAATCGTAGCACCGAGCCCTACCGAACGCCGTGCTCCGTGAGGAAGCGGGCCCAGCCATCAGTAAGGTACATCTCTCCAAGTGAGTGAACCTCCACGTTGACGTCCCACCTCTCGTGGCCACCAGAGTGGCGCAGTAGAACCTCTGGGGCGAGCTCGTCATCCATCCGAAGTGTGAAGAGCCGTGGAAGCCGCACCCGCGTGAACAAATTAGGATCCCAAAGGAGGGTGATGATGTCGACGATCGCGGGGGCTCGGGGTCATCCTTCATCTCGATCATGACCGGTTGGGGAGGCAGAGAGGGAATCAGCATGGGTTCTAGGAAACCCAGGCCCCCTTGATGTGAGAATATCATTTTGCAGCCCGAAATTTGAGGCTCCCAGGCAACGCGGTACCCAAGTTGCATGTAATCAGCCGCGATGACTACAGTTGGCGTGCCAAATACTCAGAGGGTCTTTTTTGGCACGAATTCAACTTTATGTTTTAATAAAAAATATCAGGCTAACGCCCGCAAGTTGGGCCCCCCGTCAATTTTTGCTGTTATGTCGCCCTTGTCGCTTAGGCTTCAATTAGGCTTGCAGTGTTGGCGCTTGCATCCATTACGCGTCTTCTTCTTCCCCAGAGTAGCAATCTATGGGGCATTGCGGCCATGGCGTGGAGCTAGGACGGGGCCAAACCTGCTCGGCCCTGCTCTCCTCCCTGTAGGCTTGCAGCGTTGGCGCCTGCATCCATTACACATCTTCTTCTTCTTCTTCCCCGGAGCGGCAATCTATGGTCGCGGACATGGCGTGGAGCTGGGACGAGATGAACCTTCTTGGCCCTGCTCTCCTCCCCATCCTGAGTCGGAGCTCACCCTCACCATGGCCGCACCCATGGCATCGTGCGGGGACGAGAATTGGTTCCCAGTGGATCTTTCACCATGTTGACCATTCTCGGTCCTGTTTTCCTCCTCCAGAATCTGAGCTCGCCATCACCGTGGTCGCACCCGCACCAATTCTGCCACCTCTGCTGAGGTATCCGTGGTAGCTCAAGTTCTGCCATGTTGAACCTGTAAGCGAATTCGGAGCTGGGCGGCAGCAACCCGTTTTTGAACCTGTAAGGAATTTGCTGAAGACTGCATGCCGCTCCAAGGTCTTCGGCTTCTTCCAATGTCCACCACCGATGTGAGATCATTTAGTTACTTCAATACAAAATTTCGACCAATTTAACTTGTTGATGTATTCCTTGAAAATTATAATATAATCAAGCACTAGAAATATTTTGTAGTGTGCATGAGCATGATCAGTAATATAATTAAACACTAGAAATTTTAAGGCACTCCATATAAAGGAGTAGATTAATATATATAGAAGGTTCACCAGAGACACCACATATATATTGTCTTACATTCCACACACGTGTGATAATTAACTAAAACAAAATAAAAGCAGGGGCAGCAGCAGGAGACCGGGACACGGAGACGCCTAGCAGGGCAGGGGTATCAGCAAGAGGAAGGGATAGCCTAGTCAAGGGGATACAGGCCAGTCCTGACATAATCCTAGAGGAATTTGCCAAAGGCTGCGTGCCACACCAAGGTAATCGGCCGATGCCTTCTGCCTCTGCCTCTGGCAACACCCACCGCATGCTGGATCATGCTGTCAAGGTCCATGTTGATTGCTCTGCCACAGAATGGGCAAAACAGTCCCCCTATGGTAGAAACGGATTAGCCCACATCGTAACCGCCTCAGCACGTAGCGGCTCTTGTTGTCCATGGATTCCTTGCTACCGTCCACTTCATCATCATCATCCTTTTGATTTTTAAGAACATAACTTAGAACTAACACATATGATTGAATTGTATTACAACTCAAGAATTGACAACATGTATATGTAAGACAATATATCTATGAATATCAAAGAGAAAGCATCTCATCAATAGTTTGATCAGTTCATATATCATTTCATCTCAACACAATGATAATTAAATGCATCAGAGTGTATGTAGAATAAATCTAGGGGCCTCATAAGTTTCTTCAGGGATGGAGTGAGTGAACCAAGTAACAATTTCACAACGTCTAATGTTATTGTACATCGTCCAGGTTCGCTAACTCATCCCTAAAAAAATCTGACACCAATGTGTCTGCCTCTCTTTTGGGGAAAATTTGAATCATTGGCCACAATAAGAAATTGAAATGTAATCGTACAAAACAATATTCATGGATATACATAGTCAGGTACAAAAACAAGGCTAAATATTGTAATTATAAATAAAAAATCAAACAATTAATCTTCAGGTACATGTAAAAATACTTATGATCAAAACCATTCATATACATATGCATCATACGAATCACTCAAAGATCAGAAACAATTCAAAGATCATATATGTAGTTCCATATGAGAATAAATCAAGGGCCTCATACTTTTTTTAGAGATGGAGTTGGTGAACCAAAGTACCAACATCACAACCTATATTGTTTGTGTGCATTGTTGCCTCAGGTTCACCAACTCGTCCCTAAAACACGACACCATCATATGTGTCTCCCCTTGAACTCTTTTGGGGCAAATTTCAATCATCGGCCTCTGTGACAAACTGAAATGTAATTCTTATACACTATGAATGCATGCATGGAATAGATAATTCAAATATCATAGTTCTATGAATGTAGAATAAAGATTGCAGCCTCATAAGTTTCATCAGGGATGGCGTAAGTTAACCAAGTAACAATTGCACAACCTATATTGTTCTTGTACATGGCCCCTGGTTCTCTAACTCATCCCTGATAAAATTTGACACCAATGTGTCTGCCTCTCTTTTGGGGAAAATTTGAATCATTGGCCACAATAAGAAATTGAAATGTATTCATACAAAACAATATTCAGGCATATACATAGTCAGGTACAAAAACAAGCCTAAATATTGTAATTATAAATAAAAAACCAAACAATTAATCTTCAGGTACATGTTAAAGATACTTATGATCAAAACCATTCATATACATATGCATCATACGAATCATTCAAAGATCAGAAACAATTCAAGGATCATATATGTAGTTCCATATGAGAATAAATCAAGGGCCTCATAATTTGTTTTAGAGATGGAGTTGGAGAACCAAAGTACCAACATCACAACCTATATTGTTTGTGTGCACTGCTGCCTCAGGTTCACCAACCCATCCCTAAAACACGACACCATCATATGTGTCTCCCCTTGAACTCTTTTGGGGCAAATTTCAATCATCGGCCTTGGTGAAAAACTGAAATGTAATTCTTATACACTATGAATGCATGGAATAGATAATTCAAATATCATAGTTCTATGCATGTAGAATAAAGATTACAGCCTCATAAGTTTATTCAGCGATGGCGTACGCGAACCAAGTAACAATTGCACAACCTATATTGTTCTTGTACATGGCCCAGGTTCGCTAACTAATCCCTGAAAAATTTGACAACAATGTGTCTGCCTCTCTTTTGGGGCAAATTTGAATCATTTGCCACAATAAGAAATTGAAATGTAATCGTACAAAACAATATTCAGGGATATACATATGCATCATATGACTCGTTCAAAGATCAGAAACAATACAAAGATTATATATATAGGTTCCGTCTGAGAATAAATTAAGGGCCTCATTATTTTTTCAGAGATGGAGTTGGAGAACCGAAATATCAACATCACAACATATATTGTTTATGTACATTGCTGCCTCAGGTTCACTAACCATCCCTAAGAAAACGACACCATCAGTTGTGTCTCCCTTGCACTATTTTGAGGCAAAATTGAATCATTTGGGCTCAGTAAGGAATAGAAATGTAATGATATAGGCATGTTGTGTATCGAAATCAACACTCAACTAGCAAACTTAACTAGATGGCCGATGAGCAGATTGGGGTTTTGTGACTAGAAGGATTGGTGTTTTGTGACTAGATGGCAAATGCACCAATCGACCATTCGAACCATATATATACTACCCTACTTCAAGAGAAAAAGAATCTATACACGATTGAGTAAATCCTATGTATAAGCAGTGAAATCTATGGCTACGACTAGAGAAGCTAGCAATGTAGTACCTCAGACTCCTCATCGGGGACATCCTCCTCGAACTCATCATTCTCTGCGATTGCATGGACGATTTCTTGGACGGTGATGGGGTCGTTGATGTAGAGCATAAGATTGCCTCTGCCTGCCGCCTGCCCCCATCCAGATCTACCGATGGCACCACGACGTTGTCGGCCACCTGCTGCTCGACAACCACGGCTACTGGCTGGACAGATGAGCTCGAACCCTCGACGGCGCGGCGCCAAGCGGCGTTCGTGCCCGGAGAAGACGCCTCCGCCTGCTTGGCAACGACCGAGCCATCCGTTGTTGCGCCTTCTACTGGCTTCAGCTCCGGCTTGTCTCCACGCGTACGCTTCATGGCACACCTTGGGTAGGAGGTGGTGCAAGCGAAGGAGCCTCGGCGCGCGCGGTAGGTGCATATTGCGGTTTTGGGACTAGACATATTGGGGAAAATGACACGATCTCGTGGAAGAAGATGGCCGAGCGGGTATATAAACACTAGACCATTCGTAGTCCTCGAGTGGACATGTGTGGTGGGCAGGGGGAAGGGGCTACCACGATCTCCACCTTTTTTGGGTTCCCCTTTTTTGAAACAACCATGATCTCCACTTTAGAATTGCATTGAAAACACGCTCATGGCAGACCTCGATTCCAATGCATGCAAGTGGCGCGGAACCAATTTCTAGCAATGTTAGATCTACTCGAGGGCCCCCCTTGATGCATGGAAGTTACATGCGGTAGGGCCCAGTTGGAAGTGAGATTGAGAGCGCTACGTAAAAATGGGATATGTGATACGTTGTAAACGTATCTATAATTTTTGATGTTCAATGCTTGTTTTATATCTACTTTCTTATGTTTTGTCCACAATTTAGAGTATTTTTTACACATTTTATGGAACTAACCTATTTACAAGATGCCACAGTGCCAGTTGCCTGTTTTCTGCTGTTTTTGGTTTCAGAAAGTCTAGTAAGAACATATTCTCGAAATTGGACCGGACAAAAGCCAAAGTCAATATTTTACCCAAAGCAACACACAGTCTGGAGGGGAGACAAAGTGGTGCACCAGGGCGGCCACACGTGGTGGCGGCGTGGCCTGGGGGGTGCCACCAGGGGGTGTGGCCCCCTGGAACTCCACCGACCTTTCCCCTTCACCTATATAATCCTCCTAGGATGAAAACCCTAAGTACCCGATCAAAATTCCATGAAAGAGTCTGTAGCCGCCATCATCTCCATCCCTAGATCGTGAGGGATCAAAAGCTCTTCCCGGCACCCTGCCGGAGGGGAGAGATCACCCTGGAGGCCTTCTTCATCACCATGCCTGCCTCCGATGTGATGCGTGAGTAGTTCATCCCTAGACTATGGGTCCATGTAGTAGATAGATGGTTGGTTCTCCCTCTTTGTGCTACCATGTTTAGATCTTGTGAGCTCCATTCATGATCAAGATCATCTATTTGTAATCTTACATGTTGTGTTTGCAGGGATCCGATGGATATTTAGATGCTATTTCAGATTGATTATTGATTCTATCATGTCTATGTTATTTGTGATCTTGCATGCTTTCTATTGTTAGTAGCTATCTTGGCCAAGTAGATGCTAGCAACTCCAAGAGGGAGTATTTATGCTCGATAGTGGGTTCATGCCTCTAGTAATCTGTGGAAGTGATAGAAATCTCTAAGGTACTAGATGTGCTATTGCTACTAGGGAGAAAACAACAATCCTTTGTCCATGGGGGAATCGTATTGTTTACTTTACACACTTTGCTTAATACAATTATCTGTTGCTTGCAACTTAATACTGGAGGGTGTTCGGATGATAACCTGAAGTTGGATTATGGTCTATGTATAATGTTGTAATGCCCAATCAAATCTCATAGGAGTCAAGATGATTAGTATATGCATGTATGCTTTCTCGGTGTCTGTTAACTGCCCCGCTATAATTTGTTCACCCAACATGTCATCTATCTTAAGGAGAATCACCTCTAGTGAACTATGGACCCCGGTCCATTCTTTTACCACCAATCTACAATCTATTTACTATTTAGTGTTTACTTTCTGCAAGCAATTACTATCTTACACACATTATGTTTAATCCTTTGTTTTCAGCAAAACCGGTGTCAGGGGGATGATCCCCAGGTACCCCAACCGGACAAGAACCAAGCAGTCGGATTGCGACCGGCTGACCAAGCACAGCCGGACAGGGCAAGACAGGCCGGCTACCGTTCGACAGCCATGTCAGCAGGAAGTAGCCGGCTACGGCGACGTAGCCGGACCCAATCAGTGAGACAGGACGACGTGCGTATCAGTGCACGGTACGCCCTGTACGATGACAAGACTGGCAACCACTTGGCCATACCGAAGACTTTGCGGGGATGACGCAGGAACAGTGGCCCGATGCTGACAACAGGCTCGCACGGCGTCCACTGTGCCTATGACAGTCATACCGCTCGTACTCCGATGAGACACACCATACCGGACACTGTAGATGACCAGACGGCTGGGACCCGCATGTGGGGCCCGCCGGTCGGATTGGCCAGGGAGACCATTGCCTCTCTGCCTATATAAGGAGAGGCAAGGCCTCAGAAGAAAGGATTGGTCTCATTGCATTTAAGGGAGTAGCTAGAGAATATAGCTCGAGGAGCACTTGTAGTTCGTATATCCCTGATAGTCAGACTCGGCAGGAGTAGGGGCTTTACCTCACCACGAGGGCCCCGAACCTGGGTACTTCTTGCGTCCAGCTATGCTCGCTTGTATCCAATCCCGCCTGTGGATGCCGTCGATAGCTTCCCTGCCAGTCCCCACACCTCTATCTAACCTCCTTAGGTACTGCCGTTCCCAATACAACGACAGTTGGCGCCCACCATGGGGCTAGATGGCTTCGACCGGAGTCACGTTCCGCACGGGACCCCGCACTTCAGCCGGTGAGCGCGTGGCCTCTGGCCTGGTGCTCATGCTCGGCAAATTCGACTGCGTCATCGACAACACTTCCTGCTTCACCGGAACCTCCTTCCCGGCGAACGGCACCGTCCTGCTATTCGGCGACCTCCCTGTCTACGTCGCCACCGTTTTGAAGCGTTTCCCCAGGGAAATTGTCTCTGTCGCGGGGCTGCCGCGTCTAGGCGGTGGCACCTCCGTCGCACCCTGCGGCGTGGAGGTCATGATGGCCGGCTCCAGCTCTCACCCCCGCCAGCCGCGGGAGCGAGGCACGGACGAGGTTGGGACCTCTGCCCCCCCCGCAGCCTCGGAACCCGGTGGAGGATGCCATCGATCGGCTCCAGATGCCGGTCAACCTCGGGGATAACCCGGAGGAAAAGGAGGCAAACTTCGCCATGGAGAGACACATCCTCCTCCAGGAGGCCATGGAGCTAGCGGCAGCCCGCAAGCAACTCGAGATCACCCGGCGCGAGTACGACCGCGCGCACGGCTTCACTCCGGCTATCGCGGAGCCGAGCCGGCGCGGCCAGGTGCGGCACCGAGGCAGTGATCTAGGCGGTAGGATGGAAAAACATGGGGAGCCGGATCCCGCACCCGCCCTCATCCGGCCCACCTACAACACGCCCATCAAGAACCTGCACGCGGCATGGGCCACGACAGAAGAGCTACCCAGTCTGGAGGGCGAGGAGCGAGCCCGCCAGCACGCTCGCGTGCAGGAGCTCCTCTGCATCGCTGACGAGCAGGCCAACGCCAACCGGCAGATGCAGGAGGACCCCAGCTACTCCAGGGGGAGCAAGCTGCCTGCCAACAGCAGGGGCACGCCGCGCGACACCCAGCAGGCATCCTCCCCTTAGCCGGCTAAATCCCGCAGCAGGCGTCGCAGCTCCGACAACAGGGGCCAACCGCGCCAGGAGCAGACGGTGAACAGCAACCCACCGCCTCCCCTCCACCAACCGGAGCACCCAGACCAGCCGGATCCCGTCTCTCGGGCCAGGTGGGAGCGCCCAACCCGGATTATCCGGATGCCCGTGACCGCATCGAGCTCCTCGCTCAAGCGCGCGTCACGGAGGAGGAAGATTCTACCGGCCCGGTTTGTTTCGGGCCCCGCATCCGGAATGAGCCGTTTCCGGATAAGTTCTCCCTGCCAGGGACACACCCAAGTACGATAGCAACATGAAACCGGAAGACTGGCTGACCGACTATGCTACGGCTATCGGCATCGCCCATGGGAACAAGCGCACAATCGTACGCTACGTCCCCCTCATGCTAATCGGGCCAGCAAGGACGTGGCTCAACAGCCTCGCGCCCAATAGCATCAACGCCTGGCCGGACTTCGAGAAGGTGTTCGTCCGCAACTTCAACGGCACGTACAAGCGTCTAGGGCGCCCGTGCGCCCTGGCCTTGTGCGTCCAAGGTGACCGCGAGACCGACCGCGAATACCTCGCCAAGTGGACAGAGTTGCGCAACACCTGTGAGGGCATCCTGGAGAGCCAGGCCATCGGCTTCTTCATCGAGGGTTGCCGAGAGGGCACCATGCTTCGCCACAGGCTACTATGTGACGAGCCGAAAACCATGGTGGAGCTCATGAAGGTTGCGGACCAGTACGCCACGGCGGATGCTGCCATGAAGAAGCCCCTCCGAGTAAATGTCAACGGGCGTCCGACTCCTATGGAGCCGGCTCGCGACCGTCCAAGCAACCCGGCTGGCGAAGCCAGATCCTCCAGGCGCCATGGCAATGACAACCGGTTCCACGGGGACCACCAAGCCGGGCAACAGAAGCCCCGCTACCACGCGCGGTAGGTCAATGCTGTGGAGGGCGCGCCCGACGCACCGGCTAATGATGCAAGGAGGCAGAAGCCACGGCTCACCTTCGACCAGATGTTTGACGGCCCGTGCAAGTGGCACAGCGGTCCCTTCAAACCAGCTACGCACACCACCCGGAATTGCAGCTGGACCCGCTAGTTAAAAGACCAGGGTAACCAGCCTCGTCTCCCCCCTCCCCCTCCCAGTGGACCTCCACCACCGGCTAGGGAAGCCGGCAATGATGGTAACTGCGGCAACAACAACAATGGCTACCCACTGCCGCACGCCGCCTACCACATCTTCGAGACGGAGCAGGACGATAAGCACAGCCGCAGGCGACGCTCCAAGGAGGTCAATGCCATCGTCTCTCTGGCCCCCTAGTACCTAAACTGGTCAGAAACCCCCATCACCTAGAGCCGTGCAGATCAGCCGGAGCATCTGCCGACTCCCGGGGGCTACGCCATGGTGCTCGACCCCCTCATTATCTCCAACGCGCGTACCTGCCGATTCTCGCGCGTCCTCATCGACGGAGGCAGCAGCCTCAACCTCCTTTACCAGTCCTCACTGGAGAAGCTGGGCATTCACCAAAGCGACTTGTGCCCGACCACCACAACGTTCCACGGCGTACTGCCGGGGCCAGCCTGCGCCCCGCTGGGGAAAATCCAGCTGGACGTCATCTTCGGGACCGAGGAGAACTTCCGCCGTGAACCAATCTGGTTTGAGGTGGTAAACCTGACGAGGTCCTACCAAGCTCTCCTCGGGCGCCCCGCCCTCGCCAAGTTCATGGCCGTCCCCCACTACGCGTACCTCAAGACGAAGATGCCGGGACCCCGCGGCGTGATCACCATCGCCGGCTGCTTCAGGCGGTCAATGGAGTGCGCCTCAGCCGGTTCAAAACTGGCAGAGACCCTCATCATAGCCAAGGAGAGGCGTGTGATCATGCGCAACGTGGCCATGGCCCAGCAGGACATGCTGGCTAGCAGCAAACCGGCTGGAGAAGGAACTTTCTAGCCGGCAAAGGAGACAAAGAGGATTCTGCTCGACCCCTCCGACCCGACTAAGTTCGTCACCATTGGTGCCGGCTTGGACAGCAAATAGGAAGGCGCGCTCGTCGACTTCCTCCGTGAGAATCGGGACATCTTTGCATGGTCCCCCAAGGACATGCCGGGTGTGCCGAGGGAGTTCGCCGAGCACTCACTTCATGTGCGTCCGGATGCCAAGCCGGTCAAGCAACCTCTGCGTTGGTTCATAAAGGAAAAGAGGAAGATAATCGGTGACGAGATCACCCGGCTCCTTGCAGCTGGGTTCATCATGGAAGTGTAGCACCCGGACTGGTTGGCAAACCTAGTCCTGGTGCTGAAGAAGAACAAGACCTGGCGCATGTATATCGACTACACCAGTTTGAACAAGGCGTGCCCGAAAGACCCCTTCGCCTTGCCCCGTATCGATCAAGTCATCGATTCCACGGCCGACTGTGATTTGTTGTATTTTCTAAATTGCTATTCCGGGTACAATCAGATCCAGCTAAACCCGGCTAATCAGATTAAGACATCATTTACCACCCCCTATGGGGCTTTCTACTACGTAACCATCCCTTTCGGTCTAAAGAATGCAGGTGCTACCTACCAGCGCTGCATGCAGAAGTGCTTGCACTCACAGATAGGCTGAAACGTGCATGCTTATGTGGACGATGTGGTCATCAAGACCAAGGAGAAGCGCACCCTCCTCGAGGATCTGGGAGAAACATTCGGCAACCTCCGCCAGTACCAGATGAAGCTGAACCCGGAGAAGTGCGTCTTCGGAGTACCATCCGGTCAGCTACTCGGTTTCCTCGTATTGCAACGAGGTATCGAGGCGAATCCGGAGAAGATCGCGACCATCGAGAGGATGCAACCGCCTAGGAACCTGTTGGGGGTCCAGAAGTTCACCGGATGCCTGGCCTCCCTTAGTCGCTTCGTCAGCCGGTTGGGGGAGAAAGCACTCCCGTTGTACCAACTGATGAAGAAGACGGACAAGTTCTCCTGGACTGCACAAGCCGACACCGCATTTCACGACCTCAAGCGCATGCTATCCACGGCACCGGTTCTAGCCACGCCGGCTAGCAAGGAGCCGATGCTGCTCTATATAGCAGCCATCAGCCGGGTCGTCAGCGTCGTCCTGCTGGTGGAGCGCCCCGAGGAAGGCAAGGCTCAGCCGGTTCAGAGGCCCGTCTACTACCTCAGCGAGGTTCTCTCCCTCTCCAAGCAGAACTACCCCCACTACCAGAAAATGTGCTACGGCGTGTACCTAGCATGCAAGAAGCTCAAGCACTACTTCTAGGAGCACCCGATTAAGGTCGTGTGCACTGCACCCCTTTCGGAAATCATCGGCAACAAATACGCCACCGGCCGAGTCGCTAAATGGGCCATCGAGCTTGCCGCCTACTCCATCCAGTACGAGCCCCGACTCACGATCAAGTCACAGGCATTGGCGGACTTCCTCGTCGACTGGGCTGAGACCCAGTATCTCCCACCGGTTCTGGATTCGGACCACGGGAAGATGCACTTTGACGGGTCGAAGATGCTCGGGGGCTTGGGAGCCGGCATCATGCTCACCTCGCCCAAGGGAGACCGGCTGGAGTACGTGTTGTAGATCCACTTCAAGGCCTCCAACAACATAGCCGAATACGAGGCACTAGCGCACGGGCTCCGGCTGGCCAAGGAGATCGGTGTCAACCGGATCCTATGCTTCGGTGATTCGGATCTGGTGGTGCAGCAAGTATCCAGAGAATGGGACGCCAGAGATGCAAACATGGCCCTCTACCGATTCCACATCCTGAAGCTCAGCGCCTCCTTTGACGGGTGCGAATTTCACCATGTCCCTCGCGTCAACAACGAGGCAGCCGATTCGCTCTCCAAGATCGGATCCACCAGGCAGGCGATCCCACCAGGGGTCTCCTTGGAGCACCTGCGCAAGCCGTCCATCAACCCGTCACCAGAATCGGACTCCATCATCAGGGCAGGGAGCGTTCCAGCTGGCAGAACGGCAGAAGCGGAGCTGACAGAGCCACCGAAGAAGAAGACCCGCACCAATTCGGGCAAGGCAGCGCCCTCCGGCTCGCAGGACCCGGGGGCTGCCGGTTCATCAAGCAGCTCGGGGGATGTCGTCCCGGGAACGCCACCCGGACGCCTCCCCGACATCCGTCAACCGGAGGACGGGAGCGTCCTTGTCATTCGAGAAGTACTGTCCTGGGCACAGCCCTTCATGAGCTACATCGCCAACGGAGAACTTTTGGATGACGAGGTGGAAGCCAGGAAAATCCGGCGCCGCGCACACACGTACACCATCATAAACGGCGAACTTTACAAGCGCAGCGTATCCGGCATCTTCAAGAGATGTGTCGACATAGACACGGGCTACCGGCTACTCAGGGACATCCACCAGGGCGAGTGTGGGCATCACGCTTCATCAAGGGCGATAGTCGCCAAGGCGTTCCGCCACGGTTTCTATTGGCCCACCGCCCTCGAGGACGCTGAGCAGCTAGTCCGTGCGTGCAATGGATGCCAGCGCTTCGGGCAGCTTAGGCACATGCCAACTTCGGTGCTCAAGACCATACCGATCACCTGGCCCTTCGTGGTTTGGGGACTCGACATGGTCGGTCCCTTCAAGCGGGCGCGCGCGGGCATGACCCATCTGCTGGTAGCGGTCGACAAGTTCATGAAGTGGATCGAGGCTAAGCCCATCCAGAAGCTGGACGAGGCGACAGTCGTCACCTTCTTCACCGACAACATGAACCGATTCGGATACCCCAATAGCATCATCACCGACAATGGCACGAATTTCGCCAAGGGGGCCTTCGCCCGGTTCTACAGCAACAAGGGCATCCGGCTGGACCTTGCCTCCGTTGCGCACCTGCAATCCAACAGGCAAGTCGAAAGAGACAACGGCTTGGTGCTAGCCGGCATCAAACCATGCCTCATCGAGTCGTTAGAGCGGTCACCCGAATGTTGGATCGAAGAACTTCCGGCTGTGCTGTGGAGCCACCGCACCACACCGAATAGATCGACCGGCTACACGCCGTTCTTCCTGGTCTACGGATCGGAAGCCGTCCTCTCCGCCGACATCAAGTTCGACTCCCCGCGCAAGCTCCTATACGACGAAAAAGCCAACCAGGAGGCACGGGAGGATGGAGTGGACCTCCTGGAGGAGGCCCGTGAGCTGGCTCTGTCCAGGTCGGCCCTGTACCAGCAGCGACTACGTCGCTACCATTCAAGCCGGATTCGCCCAGTCGCGTTTCGTGAGGGCGACCTGGTTCTCCGACTGGTGCAAGACACGAAGGGTATGCACAAGTTATTGCCACCCTGGGAGGGCCCTTCATCATCAGCCGGGCGCTGCCCAACGACTCCTACTACCTCATCGACGCGCAGCAGCCATGCAAGAACAAGATGGACATGTCAGATGAAGAGACCGAGTGTCCGTGGAACGCGGCCCTGCTGCGCCCGTTTTACACCTAGTCGCCAGGCAGTGTATGTATCCCGAACACCCCATGAATGAAAATGCGGACCCCTACGAGAATCTCGGGGGCTCCTTGCTAGAAATGTGTTTTCGCATCTACTTTTCTGGTTCTGATTTTCCGGCTCCGGCAACCCCTACCCGGGGGCTTGCCGGCTGGCCCAGCCTGCTAAGTCAACAAAACCGGATGAGTAGTGTGCGATGATGTCAGAGGCCCACTCTTCGTCTCAGCTACAGACTGCAACCCGGCTGTCCAGCTAGCAAGAGCCAAAGCCTGAGGCATCCCACACGAAAAACAGGGAGGAGACGTGACAGACCTGGCGTTCCGGCCTTGCAACTAGCTCAACCAATCCAGCTACTAAGCCGTTAGTACCGTGCGCAATGTACTGTCAACTTCCTTCGATTCTGGCTGTAGACCGCAACTCGGCTGCCCGGCAAGGACGCAGCGAAAACAGCAGAGTACACGGGAAACCGACCATGTGTCTGGGGAGGCACAGGCCAGTTTTCGAAAAAACAAGCAGTTTTCCGGCTACAATTTGACAGACTAACCTATTTACCTGTGAGGATGTATGTGTATGTATATGTATATTCTTGCCCGACTACTTCGAGTCGGATTCAGGAAAAGGGAAGAAGATTCGAAGTCCTTGCCTTCATCAAGTGCTTCGAATCTTGGTGGCTACACCCACCGGTGCGCTTGTGTGCCCCTAGTGGAATCTTGTAGTTCCTGACCGGCTAAGGGCGTCTAGCCGGCCGTTCGGAGCCCAGGTGAGGGCAAGGGTAGGAGCAAGAGAAGACAAGGAAGATTCGAAGCACCTGGCTACGCCAGCTACTTCGAATCTCGGGGGCTACACCCAGTGGGTGCGCTTGCGCGCCCCAACTGGAATGTTAGTTCCCCGGCTGAAGGCGTTCAGCCGACAAAAGAAGCCGACTAGGACGAGGCTAATCGGATAAAGTTAGAAGACTTCGGAAAAATAAGGAAGATTCGAAGCACCTGGCTACGCCAGCTACTCCGAATCTCGGGGGCTACACCCAGTGGGTGCGCTAGCGCGCCCCCACTAGAGGTGTAGTTCCTCCGGCTAAAGGTGTGTAGCCGGACGAAGTTAGCCGGCGAAATATTGAAAGAAAATTCAAGACGCACAAGTTAAAGGAAACTCAAGAGTTCAATATTAACAAACAAAAAGGGGGCGAAGCTCCCAGAAGTTAACCGGCATCAGAGATTGCCGGTGCAGACAGACAAGTTTTATGCATAACGGAAGCAACACAAATACACCCGACATCCCGGGGCGGTGGCTAAGGGGAAGGACCCTTGCCGTGAGGAGCACCTTGACCAGCAGAAGCTTCGGGTGGAGGAGGAGGCGCGGAGCTCGATCCGGTTCCAGCACCCGTGGGCGGCGGCATCGGGCCTTCCACATCAGGAGTACCGATGGACTCCGAGTCGGTGAGCACCTCGTCGGGGTCCACGTAGTCGGCAATCTTGATGGCAGACCCGCGGAGCTCCGGATGGGCTTGGCGGACGACGGCAAGGTCGGCGCCGACACGGAAGCCTCCGTCGATCTTCTCGACCCGGGCGTCCTTGTACCAGGAGAGCATGAGGGCCAGAGCCATCTCTGCTCCGGCTCGTGCCGCCAGGTCCCGTAGCCAGTCCACCGCAGCTGACACCTCCCCCACCTTCGTAGCCAGCTGCGCCATCGTCTCCGGAACCGGAGCCTCCGGCCACACGAAGGAGAAGACGTCCCGTGCCGCTTAGCGAAGCTTGGCAGCCTCTTTGCCAAGCAGGACGATGAGCTCCTGAGCTGTCGGCTATGCTCCCGGCCAGTTCTCCTGCAGCCGGTTGTAGGCCAGCAGGTCTATGCCGGGGTAAAAGGCTGTCAGAAAAAAGGGTCAGATCCGGCTACCGGATCCAGAAAGAAAAGAAAGCGGAAAAAGGGAACTTACCCTTAGCCGTCTGGCCGACTTGCATCAGCTCCTCCACCAGAGCCTTCTCCTTTGTCGCCAGCCGTTTGATCTCCTTCTCTTGGTCCTTGTTCTGGGCCTCGAGAAGGGTGAAGGCTTCCGTCCGGCTGGTGAGCGAGGCATCGCGCTCCTTGATGGTGGTCTCCAGACCGTATATCCTCGCGTGCCAATCCTTATTCTGCAGCCGTAGAGTGGAATTGGACTTGCTCAGCCGGTCGTTCGCTTTCTTCAAGCGGTCGATCTCGCGCTGAGCGCACACGAGGATGGCTGCAACAAAACCGGCTATCAGTAAAAAAAAGGTAAAGACAGATGAAGCTAACTCACTCTAGGAACTCCCGTTAGCAGCAGCCAGCTTCTGCTCCAGGGACCGGTTCCCGCCGGCTGTGGCCTCCAGCAGCCGGATCTCCTTCACCGCCAGCTCGAGCGTGGGGGCTAGGTCCGTCAGCGAGGCGCGGAGGAAGCGTCGTCATCCACATCATTGATGGACAAGGACTCCTTCGCCATGGCCACCGTCGTTCGCCACTCCTCCCCAGGCTCCTCGTCGGAGTCGGAGTCACCAACAACCACGGGCTCCTTGCCGGCAGCGCCCCCCCGCGCGCCCGCGGAAGATCCATCCTGCTGCGAGGACTTCGCCTCCGGCTGAGGACTCCCTGATCCGGCCGGGGCAACCGGTTCAACTCGAGGGGAAGACGGAGGTGGCACTTCGGAGGAAGGGGGACGCTGGCAGATGCAGTCGGAGCATGGGGCGGCGACCCGGTTGGAGCGCGAGCCAGGCTCGCGGCTCCAAAGGAAACCAACGTGCTAAGAAGAAGGAGGAGAAGGCAAAGGCAAATAAACCAAAGTCAGAAAAAGGAGAAAAAGGGAAGCAGACAGAAAACACCGAAAGAAAAGGGGGGGAGAAGGGACGTACCCCGGCACAACTGGGGGTGCCCCCTTCTTCCGTCCAAGGCGACTCGGTGGCAGGGCACCGGATCGACTCCTCTTGGGAGCCGGCTCCTCTGTCGCGGGCTGGCGGGAGCCGGAACGGCTAGAGCCGCTCCCGCCTGCCTCGCCGTCCGTCGCGGACCGTGTCGCCAGATCGATGGTCGGCGCGGCCTCCTCCTCCTCATGAACCTCCACGTGGGGGTCGGCAGCCGGCTCGTCATTCCAGCTGGGAAAGGCATCGCCATCCCCGTCCAACTCCTCGCCGGACCTTTGAGCGCGCGTCTCGGGCAAGTCAGTCGTGAACTCCTCAAGGGGAGCCTCGCCCTCCTCGCGAAGGATGCAAGCGAACATCTGCCGAATACAAGAAGTCAGCCGGACAGAACAAAAAAATGCGGGAAGAACAAATGAAATTTCCGGCTAGAACAACTTACCCGGGGCGCGCGGTTCTCCCGGCTGTAGGGCGCCAGACTGAACTTCCAGTTCTCCGGCAGCCGCTCCTTGGTGATCGTCCACACCCACTCCTTCAAGTTGTGGTAGCGGGGATCACGGCGCGACAGCCGGGTCGGGTCCATCCGGGCGGAGTAATAGCACATCTTGTGCGCCCGCTGCTGCATCGGCATCATCAGCCGGGACATCCAGCTGAGGGTGATGTCTAGGCCGGTTAGCCGGCAGGTGACGAGGGAGCGCATGCGCTGCAGCATCGCGTCCGTCTCCGCCTTGTCACCATGGATCTTCAGCTCCCAGTTCTGCCGGCTGGACTCGACATCTTGGAAAGCCGGAAGATTGATCCGGTCGACGTTGGTGACGTTCTTGACGTAGAAGTATGACTGCTGCCACATCCGTACCTTGTCCTGAATCAAGAACTTGGGGTAGCCAGATTGGGAGCAGGAGTAGATGGAGGCACCGCCACAGACGACTAGCTGCCCCTTCGTGTACTGCACCTGCGGCCGGACTCGGAAGAGCCGGCAGAAGAGCCCGAGATCCGACTGGATCCCGAGGTAGCTCTCGTAGAATGCCATGAAATGCGCCAACGTCCTGATTGTGTTGGTGCCGAGGTGGTGGAGGCGGAGGTCGAAGAAGGCGAGGAAGGTTAAGAAGAACGGGTGCACCGGCAGGGCAAACCCGCGCGCCAGGTGGGAGAGGACGATGACGCGCTCCCCCTCCGCCGGGTGCGGCGACACCTCCCCCGCCGGTGCCAACCGCACCGCCACCTCCTCCGACGACGGGAGAACGTGGGTGGCGTGGTACTTCGTGATGTGGTCCTCCGTGACGGAGGAGCCGCACCAAGCCCCGCGATCGGCGGCCATCTCCGGCTGATAGTGGGGAGCAGCGACGGAAGAGTGGCGGTGGCCCATAGCGATGACGACGAGCGGGCGACGCAGCGGGCTACGGCGCAGAAGGCAAGGGCGCAGAAGCAGGAGCACGCGAGGGAAGGGGAAACTGCAGCGGGGGAGCGAAGGAAAGGAAATGCCTACCCCGCGGCGTCCCTTTAAAGGGCCAGAAGAGCAACCGTCGACAGGGCCACGTGGCACGCATCCGGACGGCCCTCACCCCAACCGCCGCCCAAATCCCGTGTGCCGAAGCAGGATGCACAGAAGATCCCGGAGCAAGAACCGAAGCGCCGGACAGTGGCTTCCCGAGGTGACGTGCGAAGGGACGTTACGCTGCCCACTGCAGGGAAATGATGGCGCGTGCGCGCGTGGCCGGCGTCAGCACTGACGTCACGAGTAGCGCAACCGCCAAGCTCAGCCGGACGCAAATTCAAAAGCAGGAGGGAGCGCACGCACATTTTGCCTAAGGGCGGAATCCACACGCGCTTGGGGGCTAGTGTCAGGGGGATGATCCCCAGGTACCCCAACCGTACAAGAACCAAGCAGTCGGATTGCGTCCGGCTGACCAAGCACAGCCGGACAGGGCAAGACAGGCCGGCTACCGTTCGGCAGCCGGGTCAGCAGGAAGTAGCCGGCTACGGCGATGTAGCCAGACCCAATCAGTGAGACAGGACGACGTGCGTATCAGTGCATGGTACGCCCTGTACGATGACAAGACTAGCAACCACCTGGCCATACCGAAGACTTTGCGGGGATGACGCAGGAACAGTGGCCCGATGCTGACGACAGGCTCGCACAGCGTCCACTTTGCCTACGATAGCCATACCGCTCGTACTCCGATGAGACACACCATACCGGACACTGTAGATGACTAGCCGGCTGGGACCCGCATGTGGGGCCCGCCAGTCGGATTGGCCAGGGAACCATTGCCTCTCTGCCTATATAAGGAGAGGCAAGGCCTCAGTAGAAAGGGTTGGTCTCATTGCATTTAAGGCAGTAGCTAGAGAATACAACTCGAGGAACACTTGTAGTTTGTATATCCCTGATAGTCAGACTCGGCAGGAGTAGGGGCTTTACCTCATCACGAGGGCCCCGAACCTGGGTACTTCTTGCGTCCAGCTACGCTCGCTTGTATCGAATCCCGCCTGCGGACACCGTCGATAGCTTCCCTGCTAGTCCCCACACCTCTATCTACCTCCTTAGGTACTGCCGTTCCCAATACAACGACAACCGGTGAGATTGACAACCTCACTGTAAGTTGGGGCAAAGTTCTGTGGTTGTGTTGTGCAGGATTCCTAGTTGGAAACAACACCTTGGAGGTGTTTCCTTGCTCATACTGGTTCGATAACCTTGATTTCATAACTGAGGGAAAACTTGTTGTTGCGCTCATCATACCTTCCTCTTGGGGTTCCCAATGAGCTCGATATATTTTGAGCCATCAAGCCTTTTTTCTGGCGCTGTTGCCGGGGAGTCAAGGACATCTTCACAAGGGGAATCCCTCACAACCAATCCCTTTACTTTGTTTTTTTGTTTTGCTTAGTTTATTTTCTGCTTTGTTTGGTTGTTTCTTTATCAAAAACACACAAAAATTAGTTGTACTAGTTTGCTTCTTTATATTAAAAACACAAAAAAATGACTACTCTTGAAAATACTAAGTTGTGTGACTTCACTAGCACCAACAACAATGATTTCATGTGCACACCTATTGGTCCACCCGTTCCTGAAGCTACTTTCTTTGAAATTAAACCTACTTTGCTCAATCTTGTTATGAAAGAACAATTCTCTGGTGTTGGTTTTGAAGATGTTGCTTCTCACCTTAATAACTTTTGTGAACTTTGTGAGATGCAAAAACATAGGGATATAGATGGAGATATTATTAAGATTAAATTGTTCCCTTTCTCTCTGAGGGGAAAAGCTAAAGAATGGTTGTTATCCCTAGCTAGAAATAGTATTGATTCTTGGACTAAATGCAAGATGATTTTATTGGAAAATACTATCCTCCTGCTAATATTATATCTATGAGAAATGAAATAATGAAATTTAAACAATATGGTAATGAAAATGTTGCTCAAGCTTGGGAAAGAATGAAATCTTTGGTAGAGAATTGTTCCACTCATGGATTGACTGCTTGGATGATATCCAAACCTTTTATGCAAGACTGGATTATTATTCAAGAACCCTGTTAGATTCTGCTGCTGGAGGTACCTTTATGACCATTACTTTGGGTGCTGCAACAAAGCTTCTTGATAATATGATGGTTAACTATTCTGAATGGCACACTAAGAGAGCTCCACAAGGTAAGAAGGTAAATTCTGTTGAAGAAACCTCCTCCTTGAGTGATAAAATTGATGTTATTATGTCTATGCTTGTTAATGGGAAAGCTCATATTGATCCAAATCATGTTCCCTTAGCCTCTTTTGTTGCTCAAGAAGAGCAAGTTGATGTGAACTTTATTACAAATAATAATTTTGGCAACAATGCCTATAAGAATAATTTTGGTAACAATAATTATAGGCCATATTCCTCCCAATAATGGTAATGCTTATGGAAATTCCTACAACAATAATAGAAGTGCACCCTCTGAACTTGAAGTCATGCTTAAAGATTTTATTAGTAAACAAACTGCCTTCAATAAAACTTTTGAGGAAAAACTCTCTAATGCTGAAAGAACTATAGCATCATTGTCTGAAGCATAACCTTCTTTGAATAAAATGGCTATTAAACCATTGAAACCCCTTTGCTATTACTAATGCCATACAAGTTAGAATTGATGAAAATGTTAGACTGTTAGCTGAATTGCATGCTAAGTTGGAAAGAGAAGATGAAATTGCTAGAAATAGTAGTATTTGTACTATCACCACCACTAATGTTGATGCTAGCAAACCACATGAAGTCCCCATTCCTTCTATAACAATGCCTAAAACAAATGGAACTGTTTAGATGGTAATTATGATTTTGATCTGGATGGTTGCAATATCTCTGAAGTAATTATGTTCCTACAAAAGCTTGCTAAAAGTCCTAATGCTAGTGCTATGAATATGGCCTTTACAAAACACATTACTGATGCTCCCATAAAAATTAAAGAAGAAAAGATGAAACATAAAGCTTCTATCCCTACGAAATTAGAAGATGGTTGGGAACCCATCATTAATATGAAAGTGAATTATTTTGATCTCAAAGCTCTATGTGACCTTGATAGTAGTGTTTCTATTATGCCTAGAAAGATTTATGAAATGCTTGATTTGCCATCATTGGAAGATTGCTATTTAAATGTCCAACTTGATGATAATGCTAAAAAGAAACTCATGGGGAGTATTAATGATGTTCTTATTATGGTTAACCATACCTATGTCCCTGTTGATTTCTATGTTTTGGATGTTGAATGCAATCTTCTTGTCCTATTATTTTGGGAAGAACTTTTCTTAGAACTGTTGGTGCCATTATTAATATGAAAGAAGGCACCATTAAATATCAATTACCACTCAAGAAAGGTATAGAACACTTCACTAAGAGGAGAGAGAAGATTCCTTTTGCCTCTCCTATTAAAACAAAATTTGCTCTTAATTCTTCTTCATTTGAGAATACTTGATTCTTGCTTCTTATGCCTAGCTCAAAGACGTTAAAGAAAAGCACTTATTCGGAGATAACCCAAATTTCTTTACGAATCTTTTGTTGACTCTTGGAAGTTATTGCTTAAGTAATAACATCTCCTTATCCTTTTTGTGTGGTTTTTGTGCCAAGAGTAACCTCTAATGAGAGAGAAGTAAGACTTGGGAAAGTTGCTGCCCCGAAACAGATTTTTGTGCTTGGCTGTAAAAATTTGTGAAAAATCTCTGTTTGTCGGATTGAGCTGTCATTGTTTGTGCTTCTGCCCCAGATTGTTATCCAAATTTCATTAGTTCAACACTTTTTTATTTCAGCAACAGAAGGTCTTCGAAAAAATCGGTTTTTACCTGCCGGTATGTTTTGACAGATTTCTGTCATTATTTGCATTTGCCTCTTAATCTCTTTCTCTTTGAATTCTCTTTGATCATTTGAACTTTTTAAAAGGAAGTGCTATAGTACCTTGTGTTTTAATGGAAGTTTTACTTGTGTTGAAACTGAACCAAAAGACTTATTATCTTGATTACACTAATGTTGCTAATGAAGATTGTGTGAAGTTTTGTATGAAGGAAATTTTATAGTGTAGGGAAGAGTAATGTGATAAGATGAAGTATGGAAAAAATCTCAAGTTTCGGGATGCCACCCGTGTCACCACAAGAAATATTGAAGAAGTACAAGCATGAAAGCTTGGGGATGCCCAAGGCATCCCCTTCTTCATCAATAAAAATCTTAGGTTTCTTCCAAACACTTCATTTTTATTGTTTCATGCATAATTGTGTTGTTCTTGGAGCGTCTTCGTTTTTTTGTTTTAGTTTTCTTAGTGACATGGGTATGCCCAATAGGCACTCAACTACAACCTACCTAGTGCGGCTCGACGGAAGGCCCACTCGACGAATTGCCAAGGTCCATGACACCTATGACGGTTCGAGTGGTATGAAGCCCATATGGAAACGGACTCCCAAACGCACAAGACAAGGGAGTCCCAATACTAGAGTTTGAATCTAACTTGTAACCAACTCGTATTGGTACCTGAGACCTAGCCTCCCCATATATAAAGGCTAGGAGGGTCCAACAAGAAGGAAATCGCGACTCCCCCAATAGATAGATCTATGATCTCCCACATTGCCACAATATACAATAGATCTAGACATCGATCTCTCGCACATACGCCAGATTCAATCTGCACAACACTGCCATCGGCGACATTGTAATCCTTTGGATCATCAGCAATCAAGAGCAGACAAGCAGGATTAGGATCCTCTACGAGGCCTGAACATGGGTAAACCTTGCATCCCTATGTGCTTGTTTGCTAGCCGATCGAGACTTCCAGTGCACCCCAATTCCTCGAACCTAAGGCCATAACAATGGGCATTGATGAGTTAAACCCTTGTCAATTGGTGCCGTCCGTGGGAGCTGGGAGCGCCGATGTTGCGATCTCGACGGCTCCAACCTTTGCAATTTACGACTCGTCTTTCGACGGGTTCCTTCATCACCAACGACGGCCTAATCACATCTGCATGAACGCATAGATCGGTTCTGTCCGATTAGTCAGCCGTCGGTGGCTGAACGGCCATACACGTGGCTAGATACGTCGATCGCTATTCGGAATTACCTGATCCAGTTCAGTGCTGCAGCTAGTTGAGTTCAAATCGGACATGTCCATGCATCAAGTTCAAGACAATCGAAGCAAAAGAAAAAATAAGGAAGTAGCAGCAGCCGTTGAAGCTAGATCCTAGCCATGCACGTATCTACTTTATATCAAGATCCAATCAAGCAAAGGCTCCACATAAAGATGAAGACTACGTACGGTTACATGGATTTTGCGGTGGGAGGTACTAATTGCATGCAAGAATTGATAATTACTGAAGCTAGCACCAAAGAATAGTGCAAACCAAGCTAGTATTGATCCATGCCACCGAGTTGGAACATGATTGGGTTTTCTCGGTGCATGACCTCATGGAGCAATAACGACTATTCCAATCCGATTCGTATTAAAGTTCGGCTGAATCAAACTAGTTGTCGCACTTGTGTTGTCTACGTACTTGATATCTTGGTATAAGATCAATTAGTGTGAAATCTCTAGAGGAAAAAGTGAGTAGTACCAAAACTACGTGAAGATGAAAAATAAAGAGAAAAATGATGTATCACTCGAAGACAATAGTATAGTACATTGGCGAGTCACTGGCTGCATGGAAAACTCGAAAGATACTCCGACTTCGTTATGGCTATCTTCGCCTTCGCTGCGGCTGCCAACGACTTCGAATCACGGGATCTTCCATCGCCGTCAACTCTGGAGGAATCGACATCGCCATCAAATAGCTCGGCTACAAGTTTGCTGTGTTGACTTCAGTCCGCTACCTCGGCTACAAGTCCGTCGCATCGAATACCTGGTCCGCCATGTTTACTCTAGATCGACCACACTGACTCTACACTCGGGGTCTCCGCCAACTCCGCTACGAGCCCCGCTGCTGTCTTCGGCTGTGGCGACCCGCTATGGTATTTAGTTGCGACGCCCCGTTGAGGTCTTTGACTCCAATGACTCGGGGGCTCCTTCGGCTCCATCGATCTGCTGCAATCTTCGACTCCATTGCAAGACTCGGAGGCTCTTTCGCTCCAGCAACCCACTGCGGTCTTGGACTCCAGCGACCTGGGGGCTCCCTCAGCATTGGCGACCTAGCGACTCACTGCGTCCTTCGACTCCGGCGAGATGTTGCCTCCTTCAGCAATGGCAACCCGTGCCGCCATCGGGTGTGGCGACCTGCTACAACCTTCGACTCCCGCAATCTGCGACCGCGTCGACTACGTCCACATCTACATGGATTTCGTCCATGACAACTACCCATAAAGCTAAGTTCTCTACTTTGAGTTGATTTCTTTCTTACTTTAATCGCACTCGAAACACTCGGGGGTTACTCCCTCTTCGAGTAACCTAATGTTCCGTCGAATCGACGCACTCGAGCACTTCATACGCGATAGCCCGAGTAGCTGATTCTGACTGATCGTTGAATCCTTAAACTCTGAGTACCTCGGCAAGGTACTGAGACTAAGGGTAATCAGGCTAACGAAAAGGCCTAGCATACAGTGCGAAAGTCTCGACTCGATTGGCACCAGAATCTTACTTTACAATCCAACATGCAACTATTTTTTACAAGATACAAGTACTTTACAATTCTTCATGTTTTATGCAGCTTATATGGATGTCGACTTTGTCGAGCTATTCTATCGGGTCCTGCAACAAGAGTCAACAAAAAAATGGCTACGCCATAATGCGAGACCCGAGTCGAGTACCTTCTCGGATGGTTGCATCGCTTGATGCTACACAGACGTGATGCTAACCACGCACCTGACAGAAGTGGTTGCGTCAACTCCATTCGCATCGTCCACTCACCCGGCTAATCGCCGCATTACTCCGCTACATGAACTCCGACTGCATCGTCGACTCTTGGCTCCTTATGCGTGAGACGCTGACTCGATGCACTTCCCTCGCATGATTTTCGACTACAACTGCAAGATACAAGACTTGAGTCTCTGCCCGAGTCTACGAATCCGCCAGACACTCGGGGCTACTCCAAACTGGAGCGCTGGACGCGCATACACAAGATCTTCGAGTGACACGCTCCGAATCCTCACTCAAATCTATGATTCGACTATGGACTTGGGGGCTACTCCCATAGGGCACGCTGGCCGCGCATTCGAAAAAAGTGTCGGTGTTAATGGCATTCGCAAGATCATCCCAAGTACTTGCGAATCGTTTCTGTCTACGCAACCGACGACTATGAATCTCTGATCGAGTCTGCGACTCAACAGACACTCGGGGGCTACTCCCATAGGGAGCGCTGGTCGCGCACCCTATAGTCCATTGTGTCGACTATGTCCACAATGTCGACCTGTTTACAGCAATCGAACTCATTGGCGACTTCACCCGCTATACACTACAATGTTAAGTTCAGAGACAACATCTCCTTGGCCACCCAAAACACCTCCGCGGTGACAAACATTCGGATGCTACATCTACGACGTAAAGATAAGACCTATAGATACAATCTGATGGCCTGGCAACTGCATCCACTGCGCTCTACCAGTTTAATACCATATCTACGACATGAAGAAAATCCCGATGGACGCATTGGGTATACATATGCATTAAAACTGGAGTTCGGCTGAGTAAGGCCTCAACGACATGAGTCGAACTACGCCAGCAATTTCTGGATTCGAGTCAGGGGACTCGAATTTGAGTAGGTAGCGTTGTTTTTGCCCTAGACCAATTAACTGGTCCTGATCCGTCGAGCGCACCAGGCACGTTTACCATCATCCCTATGAACAACTATAAATTTGACTGACTAGATGAACTTCCGGGTGAAGTGCTTCGCACTCGACACAATTGTCGACTTCGACATCCTAATGCAAAGATCAAGACTTCTGAGTCTCCACCCGAATCTAAGATTCGCATGGACACTCGGGGGCTACTGACATGGGTATGCCCAATAGGCACTCAACTACAGCCTACCTAGGCAGCTCGACGGAAGGCCCACTCGACGAATTGCCAAGGTCCATGACGCCTATGACGGTTCGAGTGGTATGAAGCCCATATGGACACGGACTCCCAAACGCACAAGACAAGGAAGTCCTAATACCAGAGTTTGAATCTAACTTGTAACCAACTCGTATTGGTACCTGAGACCTAGCCTCCCCATATATAAATGCTAGGAGGGTCCAACAAGAAGGCAATCATGATTCCCCCAATAGATAGATCTATGATCTCCCACATCGCCATAATATACAATAGATCTAGACATCGATCTCTCGCACATACGCCAGATCCAATCTGCACGACACTGCCATCGACGACCTTGTAATCCTACGTATCATCATCAATTAAGAGCAGACAAGCAGGATTAGGGTCCTCTACGAGGCCTGAACCTGGGTAAACCTTGCGTCCCTGTGTGCTTGTTTGCTAGCCGATCGAGACTTCCAGTGCACCCCAATTCCTCGAACATACGTCCATAACAATGGGCATTGATGAGTTAAACCCTCGTCACTTAGTTTGCTTGAATAAATTGGTTGGACCCCTGTATTCATACATAGTTTCAAATAGGTTGATTTGGATTGGAAAAGAGTAGGAAAGTTCCTGCTTATAAGTGGTATAAAAGGAGCTTGTTTTTGACTGTGGCCCAGACTTTATCATGTCACGCTTGATATTGTTTTAACTTTATTCTTAGTAATTATTGCTTTAGCATGACTTGTTACGAACAATTGAGATTACTTAATGTGCCTTGAAAGAATCATGCGTTGTTTTAGCATATAAAAGCATAATATTGTGGTATTCTCCTTTGATGCTATATTTGGGTTGACTTGGCGCATGCTCACACCATGTTAGACTATACCAAGTCACCATAGCCTCTATGATCATTTAGTTTTCTACTTGTAATATCACTTGATGCTTAAATTAATACTGTTTTGTCCCTTCGCATGATTATGGCCATTATTGCTCTCTTAGTTGGTCGCTCCCAGTCTTTTTCTAGCCTCCATACCAAGTATGAGTTGCACTCATGCATCCAACTCCAAATAAAACCAAGTTATTCCAAAGATTCCACCATACCTACCTATTAGCATTTGCTATTCCAAGTTTATTCATGTTTTTATCTACCTTCTGAATTAAGCTTGTTATGTGAAAATTAGTGATTGAAGCTCTCACGAACTTGATGGCACACTTTACTTTTCTTGCACTTAATAAACTTGAAACATTGTGTCATCTATGTTGTATATTCTTGCACTTATTTGTTGAGAATTAGCAGAACCATGCTGTCATGGGGAACGCTTTCAACATTGCACTTGGTACTTGTACCTAGTTGATATCATGCTCTTTTGTATATGGATGTCGTCGGTGTGAAATGAAAGGGAAGCTTGTAAGTCCATGGAGTTATGTATATGTGTTAGAGAAACACATGGGCCGCTGGTCTAATCCATGTTGACATGGTGGAAACCTGCAGCATAACCATAGTGAGCATCTATGTTGCGTAGATGCTTGCGCTTTATAAGCTGTGAATTAGCAGAACCATGTTACCATGGGGAACGCTTTCAACATTGCACATTATTTAGTTGATATTATGATTCTTTTGCTTATGGATCCCGACAATGTGAAATAAAAGGGGAGCTTGTAAGCTCATGGAGTTTGTATATGTGTTAGGGAAACGCCTGGGCAGCTAGCCTAAGCCATGCCTAATCATGGTGGAAACTTGCAGCATAACCATAGTGAGCAATCTGTGAAGCATCCTCAATAAAAACCTATGAAAATAGCAAATAAAAAGATCGCTGAGATGCTCATTGTCTGCTTGCCTTGTCATTTTGATATGGGAAAGCTTCCGTATCATCGGGCAAGGGGTACCCCGTTGGCGGTTCTCTATGATACACATGTACTTACAATGACAAGAACTTACTCATGACTAAAGTTGAGTAGCATTAGGTTCGGTACTCATAAGCAAGGGGCATGAGATTTTCAACTTATAACTTGTCAAGCATATCCTCATATTTGTTCTCTTTAACCTTAACCACCTAAAGATGATTATGATAGGGCCAATGAGAGCTGAAAGCTAATAAGTACCATAATTTTGGAAGCTCTTTATGAAACTTGAATCCCTACTTCCTACTATGAAGGACATTTCTTTTTACATTTATGTTGAGTCTCCATCTTCTATCTTTATGCACCTATTGATAGAGCATAGTGGTCATTCTTAGTTTAATGTGCATTGTCCCAAAACTATTGATTGATTCATCACTTTGATATTGCTTGTTCTTAAACTATTTGCATCTAGTCACCCTTATGAACTTTGAAGGTGTCATATGCATTTATGTTTTGCTACACTATGAGGTACAAGTTGAATACCATTCTCATTATGTTTTCTATGTGTGAAACAAACAAACGTCTTTCAAAGCATTGTTATTCATGAATATTTTGTTTGTACCTCTTCATGTAAGACCATAGTTGCTATGTCTTATTGTTAGAACTATATATTTCATGCTATGTTAAAGTACTATGATCCTAGCTATCAATGTTTTACAAATATCTTGATTAAGATTATGATGGTGCATGTCACCTCAAAAATTATTCTTTTTTATCACTTACCTACTCGAGGACGAGCAGGAGTTAAGCTCGGGGATGTTGATACGTTGTAAATGTATGTATAATTTTAGATGTTCCATGCTTGTTTTATATCTACTTTCTTATGTTTTGTCCACACTTTGGAGTATTTTTACACATTTTCTGGAACTAACCTATTGACAAGATGCCACAGTGCCAGTTGCCTGTTTTCTGCTGTTTTTGGTTTCAGAAAAGCTAGTAAGTAAATATTCTCGGAATTGGACCGGACAAAAGCCAAAGTCAATATTTTACCCGAAGAAACACAGAGTCCGGAGGGGAGACGAAGTGGCGCACCAGGGCGGCCACACTTGGTGGCCACGTGGCCTGGGGGACGCGCCACTAGGGGGTCTGGGCCCCCTAGTACTCCACCGACCCTGCCCCTTCGCCTATATAATCCTCCCGGGATGAAAACCCTAAGTACCCGATCAAAATTCCACGAAAGAGTCCGTAGCCGCCGTCATCTCCATCCCAAGATCCGGAGGGATCTGAAGCTCTTCCCAGCACCCTGCCAGAGGAGAGATATCACCCTAGAGGCCTTCTTCATCACCATGCCTGCCTCCGGTGTGATGCATGAGTAGTTCATCCCTGGACTACGGGTCCATGTAGTAGCTAGATGGTTGGTTCTCCTCCTTTGTGCTACCATGCTTAGATCTTGTGAGCTCCGTTCATGATCAAGTTCATCTATTTGTAATCTTACATGTTGTGTTTGCGGGTATCCGATGGATATTGAGATGCTATTTCAGATTGATTATTGATTCTATCATGTTTATGTTATTTGTGATCTTGCATGCTTTCCGTTGTTAGTAGCTATCTTGGCCAAGTAGATGCTAGCAACTCTAAGAGGGTGTATTTATGCTCGATAGTGGGTTCATGCCTCTAGTAATCTAGGGAAGTGACAGAAATCTCTAAGGTACTAGATGTGATGTTGCTACTAGGGAGAAAACAACTATCCTATGTCCATGGGGCAATCATATTGTTTACTTTACACACTTTGCTTAATGCAATTATCTGTTTCTTGCAACTTAATACTGGAGGGGGTTCAGATGATAACCTAAAGGTGGATTATTAGTCATAGATGCATTTGGATTACGGTCTATGTATAATATTGTAATGCCCAATCAAATCTCATAGGAGTCAGGATGATTAGTATATGCATGTATGTTTTCTCGGTGTCTGTCAATTGCCCCGCTGTAATTTGTTCACCCAACATGTCATCTATCTTAAGGAGAATCACCTCTAGTGAACTATGGACCCCGGCCATTCTTTTACCATCAATCTAATATCTGTTTACTGTTTACTTTTTACTTTCTGCAAGCAATTACTATCTTCGACAAAATATGTTTAATCCTTTGTTTTCAGCAAAACCGATGAGATTGACAACCTCATTGTAAGTTGGGGGCAAAGTTATGTGGTTGTGTTGTGCAGGATTCCAAGTTGGAAACAACACCTTGGAGGTGTTTCCTTGCTCCTACTAGTTCGATAACCTTGGTTTCATAACTGAGGGAAAACTTGATGTGTGCTCATCATACCTTCCTCTTGGGGTTCCCCAACGAGCTCGATATATTTTGAGCCATCAATATGTCGTATTAAAATCAAGTGGCAATAAATTGCAGCGTCCCGTCGACAACCATGCACTCGATGACCCCGTCGCCCTGTGCATGTGTTGTAGTAGGAGTAGTAGGATTTTCAGACTTGATTAAACATGACATGACCAGTCGACGACTTTTTCCATGGACAGCTTCGTCTTCCTTTGTGCAGAAGTTTTGCTGAGGGAGACGTCTATGCTGTCTCATGCTGTACTATGAAGGGCACGACGTGTGCAACGATCCTTGTTGGATCACACAGGATCAACGGTTGGTGCGCATGATCCTTGTGACAACTGTGACAACCAATCAGGGTGTAGAAAACAGAGTGAGCACATGTTTGGGCTTCTATGAAAGAGAGAGAGGGCAAAACTGAGTAGTATCAAAAAACCAAGGGCAAAATTGAGTAGTATAGAAATGGAAAGTGAGTGTCTTGTATAATGAAATACATCATGGCATACATCAAATTATGCCTAGATAGATCCACTAGAGTTCATTGGATGTGTGTTCTTCTCAGAAACCACATTGATCCACAAGAGTTCATTGCATGTGTGTTATTCTCATAAACCACATGGATCCACTAGAGTTCATTCGATATGTGTTATTGTCATAAACCACACAGATCCACCAGTGTCATTGCATGTGTGTTCTTTTCATTAACGACAACTAGAGTCATTGCATGTATTTTCTTCTCACAAACCACATATGGATCCACCAGAGTCATTGCATGTGTGTTCTTTTCATAGGCCACATATGGATCCACAACTAGAGTCACTGGATGTGTGTTCTTTTCACAAACCACATATGGATCCACCAGTGTCATTGAATGTGTGTTCTTTTCACAAACCACAGCTAGAGTCATTGAATGTCTATTTTTTTCACAAACCACATATGGATCCACTAGAGTCATTTCATGTGTTCGTTTCATTAACCACAGTTAGAGTCATTGCACGTCTGTTCTTCTCACAAACCACATATGGATCCACCAGAGTCATTTCATGTATGTTCTATTAAAAAACCACATATGGATCCAGCAATGTCCATGAATATGTGTTCTTTTCACAAACCACATAAGGATCCACCAGTGTCATTGCATGTCTGTTCTTCTCACAAACCACACATGGATCCACAGCTAGAGTCATTGGATGTATGTTATTTTCACAAACCACATATGGATCCACTAGTCATTGCATGTGTTCTTTTCATTAACCACAGCTAGAGTCATTGCATATATGTTCTCTTCACAAACCACATATGGATCCACCAGAGTCATTGCATGTGTGTTCTTTTCAATAACCACAACTAGAGTCACTACATGTGTGTTCTTTTCATAAACCACATCTAGAGTCATTGCATGTCTGTTCTCTTCACAAACCACATATGGATCCACCAGTTTCACTGCATGTGTGTTCTTTTCATTAGCCACAGCTAGAGTCATTTCATGTGTGTTCTTTTCACAAACCACATATGGATCCACCAGAGTTCATTGCATGTCTGTTCTTTTCACAAACCACATATGGATCCACCAGTGTAATTGAAATGTGTGTTCTTTTCACAAACCGCATATGGATCCACCAGTGTCATTGAATGTGTGTTCTTTTCACAAACAACATATGGATCCACTAGAGTCATTGAATGTCTATTCTTCTCACAAACCACATATGGATCCACCAGAGTCATTGCATGTGTGTTCTTTTCATGAACCACATATGGATCGACTAGTATCATTTCATGTCTATTCTTGTCACAAACCACATATGGATCCACCACAGTTCATTGTGTGTTTGTTATTTTCATAAACCACACGGATCCACCAATGTCATTGCATGTGTGCTCTTTTAATAAACCACAGATAGAGTCAATGGATGTGTGTTCTCTTCATAAACCACATATGGAAACAGCTAGAGTCATTGCATGTGAGTTCTTCTCACAAAACATATATGGATCCGCCAGTGTCATTGAAATGTGTGTTCTTTTTATTAACCATAACACTATAGAGATTGTATGTATGTTCTTTTCACAAACAACATATGGAACCACCAGAGATCATTGCATGTATGTTCTTTTCACAAACCACATATGGATCCACTAGTGTTCATTGCATGTGTGTTCTTTTCACAAACAACAGCTAGATTCATTGCATGTCTGTTCTTTTCACAAACCACATATGGATCAACTAGTCATTGCATGTGTTCTTTTCAATAACCACAGCTAGAATCATTGCATGTCTGTTCTTTTCACAAACCACATATGGATCCACCAGAGTCATTGCATGTGTGTTCTTTTCATTAAGCACAGCTAGAGTCACTGCATGTGTGTTATTTTCATTAACCATGGCTAGAGTCATTGCATGTCTGTTCTCTTCACAAACCACATATGGATCCACCAGTGTCATTGCATGTGTGTTCTTTTCATTAACCACAGCTAGAGTCATTTCATGTGTGTTCTTTTCACAAACCACATATGGATCCACCAGAGTTCATTGCATGTTTGTTCTTTTCACAAACCACATCTCGATCCAGCAGTGTCATTGAAATGTATGTTATTTTCACAAACCACATTTGGATCCACCAGTGTTATTGATTGTGTGTTCTTTTCACAAACCACGTATGGATCCAATAGAGTCATTGCATGTTTGTTCTTCTCACGAACCACATTTGGATCCACTAGTGTCATTGCATATGTGTTCTTTTCAAGAACCACATATGGATCCACCAGTGTCATTGAATGTGCATGTGTGTTCTTTTCATGAACCACATATGGATCCACTAGTGTCATTGAATGTGTGTTCTTTTCACAAACCACATATGGATCCACTAGAGTCATTGCATGTCTGTTCTTCTCACAAACCACATATGGATCCACCAGTGTCATTGCATGTGTGTTCTTTTCATGAACCACATATGGATCCACCAGTGGCATTGCATGTGTGTTATTTTCACAAACCACATATGGATCCACTAGACTCTTTTCATGTGTGTTCTTTCAACAAACCACAGCTATAGTCATTACATCTCTGTTCTTTTCATTAACCACAGCTAGAGTCATTGCATGTCTGTTCTTTTCACAAACCACATATGGATCCACCAGAGTCATTGCATGTGTGTTCTTTTCAGAAACCACATATGGATCCACCAGATTCATTGAAATGTGTGTTCTTTTCACAAACCACATATGGATCCACTAGTGTCATTGAATGTGTGTTCTTTTCACAAACCACATATGGATCCAATAGAGTCATTGCATGCCTGTTCTTCTTACAAACCACATATGGATCCACCAGAGTCATTACATGTGTGTTCTTTTCATCAACCACATATGGATCAACCAGTGTCATTGCATGTCTGTTCTTCTCACAAACTACATATGGAATCACAACTAGAGTCATTGCATGTCGATTCTTTTCATAAACGACATGGATCCACCAATGTCACTGCATGTGTGTTCTTTTAATAAGCCACAACTAGAGTCACTGATGTCTGTTCTCTTCATGTCGTGGTGGTGTCACGGCAGATGCCATGGATAGGCTAAAGGTGGGGACTAATAGCACTAGGGGAATCCAGGGAGGGATAGTGAGGTGATTCCTCACACATAAGCTTTGTATTCGATTCAGTTCATAGATTACAAGTGCTCCTAGAGCTGTATTGGAGAGAGGAGGAAGAAGGAACTCTCTTACTCTCACCCAGAGTTAACCCGTACAAGACCCTTAGAACCTAAAACCTTTCAGAATAGAGGAACCCCTTCTACAGAGGCCCTATCCCTCCTTATATAGGAGTGGCTAGGTCTCCATTTAGGGCATACATGGAGGATATTCCAGGGAATATGCCTCCTCCCAAAATAGCAAACCGACCGGGGTGCTTTTCCCCCGCGTCACCCACGCAGAGGCTATGTGAGCCTCTGCGGCGCCTGCGTCAGCCGACACGGGCGTCGTCACCTCTGTCGGCCACGCCTCGGTGGTCCTGCCCTCTTTTGCTTCACTCATGCAGTGCGTACCGGGGCTTCTTTTTACCAGCGAGATTCCTTCCTTCTCCTAGAAGCTAGATACGACCCAGACCATAGTTGATCCGGCCACACCCGTTCCTGCATACAAGTTAAATAAGGCCATTCTGACTTATGGCTTAAGTCGGTTGAGACCTAGTTAGGTGGATGCCCCTGGTCCGGGTTACCCCGTGATTTGGCCTGCCTTGAGGTGACCCGGCTAGCATCCGCTTTAGCCTTGCCGAACCTTGGCTAACTCGGCCTTTATACCCCGGCGTGACCCTACCCGGGGGTATCCCCCCAACATTAGTCCCTGAAGCTGGTGCGGTCTTAGCTGCCTTGGCTGCTAAGGCCACATCAGGTTCAATTCTATCGAGCTTTAGATGTTATTTCTCCGAGTTTCCTCCTTGTCTCGGATTCTTTGGATTTACTTTCCCTTGGCACGTTCCAAGCTCTCACTTGCTGGCCGGGTTACCACCCTAACTCGGACCTCATGGTTTTACTTTCCCTTGGCACACTCCAAGTTTTCACTTGCTGGCCGGGTTACCACGGTCTCATCCGGGTCTTCTTTCCTTCTCTCGTACGCTAACCCACGTGGAGGCTAATCATTAGGTTGCCTTATTTTAAGGGCCAGCCACAGTAACCGCTGCAGTAATTGTCAGTTATCACTGTGGCGCACGTCACGTCTGGCCTGCCTCCTCGTTAACCGCATCAATGCGTCACGTCATGGGATCAACTACACCCTGTTGCCTTCCTTGTGGCTCGCTGCTGATTGGTCGACGCGAGCAATACATGGCCACACCGTGTGGCATACCTGTTTGACACGATCCCACTTCCCCCTTGAGGGAGTGGTTAAATAGGGGAGGGGCGCACCCCTTAGGTCTTTTTATCCTTCCGCGCCCCTCTGCCTCTAGCTCTTCTTCTCCTTCATCTTCCCCATGACAGCGCCGCCGCCAATGCCTCTAAGTAGCAGCGCTGCCGCCACGCTGCTTCCCCACACCTCTGCATCGTCGTCGCCGCTGCGCACCTCCTCCGCCACGGGTCGCTGTCAATCTAGGCCGCTGCCCCCCCACCGCCGCTAGCGACAGTGAGGGCAACGAACTAGAGATGACAGAGGAGGAGCTCATCGTCGCTGAGCAAGAGATGGAAGAAGACGGCGCCACGGTGGACCGCGGTGCGTGGGCCGGGTCCTGGGTCTGCCAAGACGACCTGGACTGGCTCTACCGCACCAAACTCATCCCCGCCGGAGTCACTGCTCGCCTTGCCTCCGCTGAACTCGCCCCCTCACCCAATCCGGGTGAGTTTGTGGTGTTCTTGTCCCACTTTCAGCGGGGGTTCGGTTTGCCGGTCAGCGATTTCTTCCATTATTGGTTAAGTATATACGAACTCCAGCCGCACCACCTTCCTGCAAACGCAATTACTTCTCTTTCTGCTTTTGCTTCCATGATCGAAGGCTATGCCGGACTATGGCCCACGAAGGAGCTATGGATACGGTTTTTCGGCCTTCGTCGTAATGTCATTCTGAACATAGATCTAGAGCCGGAGGATAAATAGCTTACGTAGTTCGGTGCTGCGTCCATTTCACCTCGGAGATTCTCCGTCTTTCCCCGGGTTACCGGGCTGGATTCCTGCGAAGGATGGGCCCGGACCTTCTTCTACGTTCGGAATGAAGGCACTGAAGATTTGATCCGGCTTCACCCTATGCTCCGGGTCCTCCTAACCCGGAGTTATGGGACGTTGTCCCCAAGAAGCCCACTGTCTTGGCCAACCAGGTCAATAAGAGGTTCAAGGAGCTGAAGGATCTCGGGTTGCGCAACGAGGAAACCATGATCACATTCGTCCGCAACCGGATCTCGCCTCTCCAGAAGCGCACTCACAAGGTGTGCCACATGAGCTGGGGCCGCGACCCCAACCGGACCTCGTCCTTCGAGCTTAGCAACACAGAAATCTACCGCTGGGTCAAGGCGCTCTTCACCACCCACAAGGACTTCTCCTCTGAGTGGACGTGGGGAATTGAGCATTATTGCCGGGATAGGCTTCCTCCCGTGGTAAGCTTCATGCCACCCACTTTTTCCGAACTAGATCTTATGTCGGTTGCTGTTGTATTTTAGCTCCGTTGTCTTTTTTCTCCTTTAGCAATTCCTTCAGCAGACAATTGAGGATGGCACCGACCCCACCCTCAAATGCGCGCCTGACCGGGAGAGCTCGGACGAGGAAGAACCAGACCAGGAGATGTTCCTCCCAATGTCCGACGCGACCAAACGACCCACCGGTAAACTCTCTTCTATTAGAGATTGGCCCGACGATGAGGATGACTCGGATATTGAGGTGATGGAAGCTGTTGACGTTGTCCCCCTTTCTTATGCTTTTCCAGCATCAGCTAACCCCGGTGGGCAGATCCACGAGGACCCTCCCCTTGCCACGGGTGAACCTATTCCGATAGCACCGAAGAAGAAGCGTGGAGCTGCATCAAGTTCCTCCTCCGGACCTTCTCAGCCCTCCAAAAGGCGAAAGAAGTCCGGAGACAAAACTGCTTCCAAGCCAGCAGGCAAGGCCCCAGCATGAAGGGCTCGGAAACCCAAGGAGCCCCTGACCTCGGATGCGTAAGCCTCTTTTCCCTCTGCAACTTATTCTTCCTTGCATTGTTTTAGTTTCTCTTCTGACATTATTTGATTCGGCAGTGCTGCGGAGGAGGTCCCCCAGAGTGGATCTAGCATCTCTTCGCCGCTCCGACCTAGCCCTTCTCCCCCTTGTGACGACGAGTCACGCCTGCTGAGCCCTATTCCAAAGGGTTCTGCGGCTGCTCCGGGTTCCAGCCCACCTCGTCAAGAGGGGGGCAACCTTTGAGCGGGGGAGACGGACCCAGCCGAGGCAGCGACATCCACCACATCGGCTCCGCCGGAACCAGCAACTACTGAGACTACCTCAGCACCAGTACCAGCTCCAGCACCAGCAACCACTCCGGCACCAGCACCAACAACAAGAGCACCAGCGCCAAGCTCCTCGCCTCGTCCGAGTCTTCTCAGTCTCGGCGAGGAAGTACCCAGGCAGCTCCTAAGGGAAAATCTGCCGCAACTACTTCCTCCTCTCAGCAATTCAAAGGCAAGAAAGACCCTGACGCCACCAGGGCAGCGTCCGCCGGGTCTGGACAGCGCACCCTCGCGTCCATGCTTGCCTAGAAGCCTCTAGCACCGAAGGACGCCCCTGCCGAGCTAGCTAATGTGCAACAACTTGTTCTGCACACCAGTCCGGCCCTTCCTCAGGTTGAGAGGAGGGAAGCACATGCGAAGGGCTTGGTGGCGCCCCATATGCTCAGCGGTGAGCGATATCCTCCGACCTTGATCGAGTTTATGAACAACTGGAACAAGGCGGAGTTCGTCTATAACGATGATCTCCTGGAGAAGTTCGGTCCCGCTGAGTTCGCTGCTAAGATGAACACGGCCACTAAGGAAATTAACCTTGCAGGTCGGATGATGGAGGTACGTTACTTCACCTTTTCCTTAGCATGCACTAGCGATATAACCATTAGTCCCCGAGCCTCCGGGGGAGTAACTTGTTACTCGGCCGGATGCTCCTTAGAAAACTAACGTAGCTCCTTGACAACTTCAAATATGCACACACCTAGAGCCAGGTTAAGTTCCACTTGGCCCGGATCTTGTACACTTCGAATATGCACACACCTAGAGCCAGGTTAAGTTCCACTTGGCCCGCATCTTGTACACTTCAAATATGCACACACCTAGAGCCGGGTTAAGTTCCACTTGGCCCGGATCTTGTACACTTCGAATATGCACACACCTAGAGCCGGGTTAAGTTCCACTTGGCCCGGATCTTGTAAACTTCGAATATGCACACACCTAGAGCCGGGTTAAGTTCCACTTGGCCCGGATCTTGTACACTTTGAATATGCACAAGGCTTAAGCTAAAATTTTGTACTCTTTTCAGGTGACTACCAACCGCCGGAGCGCTGAGTTCCAGCGTCTCCTGGATACTCACAAGATGTTGCTCACAAAGCACAATGCACATCTTGCTGAGCATGAGAAAAGGGGTAAGTTCTCTTCTTCACATTTTTCTGTTTTCCTTCATATCTTTCTGTCGAACTAATCCGTCATTCGGTTTTCGCAGCTAGGGTGGAGGCTGAGAATAAGCTTATGAGGAAGAATCTGGATCAGATTAAGGGTAAGCTACTTTTGTCCGACCCTGCTTTGCTTTCCATCTCCTTTTCTTCCTGGCTCGGCAAACATTCATACCTCGGCCTTGCCGGGTTAACAAACTATTTCAGTATCGCTGGAAGATAGTGTGCCCGTGCCTGACATGATGCTGCATTTTCTCGAACAAGCAGGGCAGCATCAGGCCGAGCTCAAGAAGAAAGACGATGAGCTTGCCCTCCTCCGAACCAAGAATGATGAGATTGCCAAGTTAAAGGCAGAAATGAAAAAGATGAAAGCACAGCACCAAACCGAGCTTGAAAAGGCTGGCCAGGACTACACCGAAGAGCGCGAGCGCCTCAATCTCCAAATTGCTAAGGACCGAGAACTTCTCCAGGAGGCCGACGTCAAACTTGAGTCAGCGAACGCTGAACTGGTGCAGCTTCGCCAAAGACGCAATAATTGCATCAATGAATTGACCCGGATCCACAGCCACATTTTACGTAAGTTCCTTTTCCTTATCTGGCATATTTCTCCGGGTTACCTCACATGTCTTTTTATTACTTGCTTCTCTTGTCCCGTTTTTAGGAAAATTTCCAGAGGGTACTCCCATTGCGAGCGTCGCCGTTGCCAATTTCCGCCGAGATAGGGGTACTCCCATCGCTCCTGACGGTGAAGACATTCCCTATGACATGGAGGACCTGTTGGTCAGCCTGTCATCTCGCGTGGAAATCATCAAGAACTACGACAAGGATCTCCTTGACGTTTCAGTCCGAGTCTTCAACACGTTCTGGCCTAGCGAAGACACTCCGGAGAGAATCGCAATCCTTGCTGAAAAGCTGATGGAGATCGAGACCCAGCTCGACCTTTGGAGGGAGTCCACTGGACGTGCTGCAACTGAGACCGTTCTTCACCACATACTCACGTGGTACGAGAAGATCGATCTTAGCCTCCTGACGCGCCTGCACACCGGATCCAAGTGGACCAATGACCCGGAGTGGGTAGCTCGGCGCCAGGCTTGCGCCCATAGCCTTATTGAATATGCTCCCATTCATGAATGGACTGAGGGACCGAGCTTCCTAGAAGCCGCTGGCGACGAAGAGGTTGAAAATGTTGAAGATGGTTCGGACGAGGATGGAGAGGATGATGCCTCGGATATCGAAGAGGGCGAAGATGATGCCGAACTTCCTCCTCTTGCTGCTCCTTAAGTGAAAACACTTTGAAACTTATCAGATCCCCGGTATGCCGGGTGGAATTGTATCCCATACTCATGTGATATTTTGCTACTAAGTTTCTATGCCGGATTAACTTGGGCATAGTCCCCGAGTTTCATTTTCTTGTTCGTCCAATCTTCTGGCTCGGATCGTGTCTACCTTGATTCGGTTTTACGACTTACGAATCCGAGATTCAAAAATTGTTTTAACAATACTTAGAAACTTTAGGCTTAGCTCAAAGTAATTCAGCATAATAATTTGAAAGTAAATACAAGGTTAGTCCAAAAAACAAACGTCGGCTTGATTAAGTTCTTTTCCTTAGTCGTTTTTCATGTGCTACGCAATTCCAAACTTGTTCTCTTGCTTGCCATGAAGCCAATGCTTGTTGGACAGCACCAAGCCCAAGAGTTGGGTTTTTGGTGCTCACACACTACTAATCCGAGTTAAGTAGAACAACTTACTCCAGCTGACGTATAAATAATAAAAGACAATAAATATTATTAAGGCAGTCCCCGAGTTACTGCCCGAGGTGCCAACATTTCATTGATAGGCTCATTGCCGGCATACATACCGACATATAAGAAGACTCGGATAAATACACTTCTCTGCTAAGTGTAGAAAGGACGAAGTAGAGCTACATTCCATGGATGCTTAGATTCCTCGCCGGACCTGTCCGCCTTGTTCCTTTCCCGTGGCTTTGCACCGATAAGATAATAAGAATCATTGTGCAATGCTTTGCTCACAATGAATGGCCCTTCCCATGGGATGGATAATTTATGCATGCCAGCAGTACGTTGTACCAACCGGAGCACCAGATCGCCTTCCCGAAAGACTCGGGGGCTTACTTTCCGGCTATGATAGCGTCGGAGATTTTGCTGATATATGGCGGATCTGGACAATGCCAATTCTCTCGCTTCTTCCAGCAGATCAACATCATTTTGCCGGGCTTCTTGCACTTCGGCTTCTATGTATTGGGTGACCCTAGGCGAATCATGCTCTATGTCGGCTGGTAATACAGCTTCTGCCCCATATACCAGAAAAAATGGCGTATAGCCTGTTGATCGATTCGGAGTTGTTCTTAAACTCCACAGTACCGCTGGTAGTTCTTCTATCCAGCACCCCGCTGATCTTTGTAGCGGCTCAATGAGCCGGGGTTTTATCCCGGATAACACTAATCTGTTGGATCTTTCCACTTGTCCGTTCGATGCGGGGTGGGATACCGAGGCAACATCTAGCCGGATCTTCTTAGCCCGGCAGAATCACGCAAATGCTCCTTCAGCAAAATTTGTGCCATTATCAGTTATGATACTGTGAGGATAACCGTATCTCAAGATAATGTCTTTGAGAAATGTTACGGTCGTAGCTCCATCACATTTTCTTATAGGCTTCACTTCAATCCATTTTGTAAACTTATCCACCATGACCAAAATGTGAGTCATATTTCCCCTTGCTGGTTTAAATGGGCCAACCATATCCAAGCACCATACGGCAAATGGCCATGTAATTGGTATGGTCTTGAGTTCCGACATTGGCATATGTGTCTTGGTAGCATACCTCTGACAACCATTGCATTTTCTCACCAGATCTTCTGCTTGTTCTAAGGCACTTGGCCAGTAGAGTCCATGCCGGAACGCTTTTGCCACCAAGGCTCGGGACGAGGCATGATGCCCGCACTCCCCTTGATGTATATCTCAGAGGATGTCAAGCCCTTCTTCCGGGTCAACGCATCGCTGGAGGACATTGGTCACACTCCTTTTGTATAGCTCGGAATTGATGATTGTGTATGCCTTTGCTCTCCTCTGAGTTTGCCTGGATAGCACCTCCTTAGTGGGTAACGTTCCATCTTTCAGGAATTGAAATATAGGTAGTGCCCAAGCTAGTATTGCTCGCATAGGGAACACATCCTCATCAATTTCCATCTGATCCACCGGCATAACTTCAACCGGATCACGCTGAGAAGTCCCCGGGTCCTGCGAGGCAGTCCCCCAGTTCGCTGAGGCAGTCCCCGGGTTTGCTGATGCAGTCCCCGGGTTTCGCGCACCACCTCCCATGTCAATGTCCATGGGCACAGCTCCGGATTCTGTATCTTCCGGACATAGATTGAGTCGGTTCCTGGGGACAGCCTGATAGATGGTTTTCTGAGGTGTTCCAATGCTACACCCGGTGGAATTGCTTGTCGGGTTGATTTGAGTTTCGACAGCATGTCGGCAGCCTCATTTTCCACCCGGGGTACATGGTGAAATTCACACCCCTCAAGGTAACCAGATATCTTCTGCACATGAAATCTGTATAGAGCCATGTTTGGATCAAGGGCATCCCACAACCCCGACACTTGTTGTATTACCAAATCCGAGTCGCCAAAGCATAGTATTCGACGTATCCCAATCTCTTTTGCCACTTTGAGCCCATTCACAAGTGCTTCATACTCAGCGACATTGTTCGATGCCGCGAAATGGATCTGCAACACATACTTCAGCTGGTCCTTCTTTGGCGAGGTAAGCACAACTCCGGCGCCTAGCCAGGTTTTTGTTTTTTCCCCGTCAAAGTGCATCCTCCAGTAGTTCGGATCTGGTGGCGGTGGTTCATATTGTACCTCGGCCCAGTCCACAAAAAAGTCCGCCATAGCTTGAGACTTGATTGCTTCTCTTCTATCATATTGTGGCGCATAAGGAGCTAGTTCAATTGCCCATTTTGCAATTCTGCCACTTGCATCTTTGTTACTCATTATCTCGGGTATGGGAGCTTCACATATTACTTTGATGGGATGCTCCTCAAAGTAATGCTTTAACTTCTTAGCTTCCATATAGACACCATATGCCACCTTTTAATAGTGTGGGTAGTTCTGCTTTGAGGCAGATAATACCTCGCTCAAGTAATACATTGGTCTCTGCACCGACTTACCCTCTTCATCGCGCTCTACCACAATCACTTCACTTACAACTCGGTTGGTTGCGGCTATGTAGAGCAACATTGGCTCCTTTGATAGTGGAGAGGCTAACACTGGTGCAGTGGCTAACATCTTCTTTAAGTGGGCAAAGGCTTCATCGGCCTGTGGCATCCAAACGAACTTATCCGACTTTTTTGTGAGTTGGTAGAGAGGCAATGCCTTTTCTCCCAACCGACATACAAACCGACTTAACGATGCCAAGCAACCAGTGAACTTTTGGACATCGTTAAGACACTTCGGCAGTTCCATTCGATCAATGGCCCGGATCTTAGTTGGATTAACTTCGATACCTCGGCTGGAGACGAGAAATCCGAGTAATTTTCCAGCCGGGACACCGAAGGTACATTTTTCCGGGTTAAGCTTCATTCGGAACCTTCTTAAGTTCGCGAATGTCTGCCTGATGTCATCAAGGAGCGTTTTGCTTTCCTTGGTCTTGATAACCACATCATCCACATACAATTGTACATTTTGACCTATTTGGTTGTGCAAACATTTCTGCATACATCTTTGGTACGTTGCCCCTGCATTACGTAAACCAAACGACATGGTGCGATAGAAATAAGCCCCATATGGGGTGATAAATGCGGTCTTTATTTGATCATCCGGATTCAGAGGTATCTGGTGGAAACCAGAATATGCATCAATGAATGACAACAGTTCACATCCAGCACTTGAGTCTATGACCTGATATATTCTTGGCAGTGGAAATGGATCTTTTGGACACGCCTTGTTCAGGTTCGTGTAATCGATACACATACGCCAAACCACTGCCACATTCGGATCATCCTTCTTCTCCACCAGCACCAGATTAGATAGCCAATCCGGATAAAGCACTTCCATGATAAATCCTGCTGCTATTAACCGAGCTATTTCATCCCCAATGACTTTTCTCCTATCCTCGGCGAAGCGGCGGAGAGGTTGCTTCACTAGCCTTGCTCCGGGTCTCACATTTAAAGAGTGCTCGGCCAACTCCCTCGGAACACCTTGCAAGTCCTATGTGGACCAAGAAAAAATATCCCGATTCTCACGGAGGAAGTGGACAAGCTCACTTTCCTATTTATCATTTAACCCGGCACCAATTGTTACGGTGTGCTCTGGGAACATATCATCAACAGGCACTTTCTTAGTATCCTTTGCAGCTTGGAACGAAACGCTACCATGCAGGTTACTCAACGCCGGCATATGCTGCTGCGCGGACTAAGCTAATGCCGCCACCTCTTGGATTTTTCTTCTCTTGCGCAATCACAAGTGACTCGGCTAAGTTAGACCTGGCTGAGGCACATTCAATGGAACGTCAGAAATCTCCAGCAATGGTAATCACCCCATTTGGCCCGGGCAACTTCATCTTCAAATAACTGATGTGGCAGCTTGCCATGAACTTGTTCAATGCTGGTCTTCCTAGTAACGCGTGATACGCACTTTCCAAGTTCACCACTTCAAACTCCAGATTCTCAGTTCGCCAATTATCTCTCGTGCCAAAAAACACGTCAACCCGGACTTTGCCTATGGGCTCATAAGAAATGCCTGGTACAATACCATGGAAAGTTGTCCTTGTAGCCTGGAGCATGTTCTCCGAGATACCCAACTTGCACATTGTATCTGCATTCATGATGTTAATGCTACTGCCATTGTCAATCAGTACCTTGGAGAACCTCACATTGATGTTTGGCCCAATGAATGTCGGATCCAGCACCAACGCATATGAACTAGGACTCGGCATAAGCTTGGGATGATCTTTGATGTTCTAGGTGATTTCCTGGTCCGACCAAGGCATATACCTCGTTACCGCTGGCATTACCGCATTGACCTCCATATGTCGGTGCTGCAAGCTCTTCCTATCTGTTTCCTCAGTGGTAAATACACAGTAACTCTGATGATGCTCCCTGTACTCATTCCTCCCCTCATTTCCGGGGTACTTCTAATCCGGCTGATGCTGGTTTTCTACTTGATGCACTGCATCCCTTCTCTCATGGTTATCATACCTCGGCGGAGGGGGAGGCAACATTAGCTGTTGTGTGTTCGCTCCGGAGAGCAATTGCTGCCGGGGTAACTCCTGCCGAGGTTGATCATTCCAGGGTGCCTAAGCATTCCCCGAACCACCTTGTTCTATCTTGCGCATCCACTCACATTGCCTCGTTGTATGACCCGCTGGGTTACTCGGATTTGGCATGTGAAATTTACACGGCTGATCCAACATCGACTCATAAGTATACCTCGGACGGTCCTTCTTTTCTTGCCACTGTTTCTTCTGCTCTGGCGTCCAAGTTTTCTTGCCATCATTCCTTGGTGTCCATTGTTGCCCTCCAGTTTTCTGACATTGATTGCTCCCTGTTCCGGGCTGATCTTGATTCACAGCTGCAACTTGTTGCGAACTGTACCAGTGATCCGGTCTATCATCTCTCCTTTTACCTCTGTAATCATTCCTCCGGGATGATCCGGCTCCATCTCTCTAGTAGTACTCTTCATTCGACTCGTTGGACACGAGCCTAGGTTGAGTCGGATCACCCAAAGCATACGAAGCAGCAATTTGGATCATCTCTGCCAACATACTTGGCATTTTCCTTTCCAACTTTTGCCACAGCTCGCTTGCATATCTGCATCCTTGCTCGAACCATGCTATGGCCTGTGACTCGATCACACCCTCACACAAGTTTCGCACGGTACACCGCCGGGTTAAAAACTCCCGGTCCATCTCGTTTGGTCTTTGCTTACACATAGCTAGGGTTTGTGGCCTATTTGGCCTCTGATACGTACTCGAGAAATTGCTGATGAACATTTCCTCAAAATCGATCTAGCAGTTAATACTTCCGAGCGGCAAATTGTTCAACCATACCCTTGCTGGCCCTTCCAACATCTGGGGTACGTATCTCACGGCCCATCACAAGTTACCTGTAGCAATTTTCACAGCCGTAGCGTAACTTATCAACCAATCCTCCGGCTTGGTACTGCTGTCATACGTCTTCGTGCCTCTAGGTAACTGAAAGTTAGGTACCGGTGGCTCTTTCATGATCCGGGGTCCAAAACACGCAGGACCCGGAGGACCTTGACTTTCAATCTGCTCCGACCTATACAGTCGATCCAGTTTCAACCTGGCATCATCCGGCATCAAATCCCTACTTCCCAATCTCGATCCTATCACATGATAGTCCGGCCTTGGGTATCCCGCATTCACCATTTCCGAATCTCCATAGTTATACCGGTCTCGCTCTCGTGGCACATCTCTCTGTTGCATACCTCGGCCGGCACTTTGCTCTTGCCTTGGTATATTCCACTGTTGCGGTTGTCCTGCCGAACTGTGCTGTCCGGCATTGCCATTAACAGCGTTTCCTTGACCGACATTGCCTTGGTCACGGTTACCTCGGCCAGCTTCACCTCGGCTTACACTCCATCGATCGTCGTTTCTTTGTACCTCTTTTGCTTTTCCTGCCCTTGTCGGGTCATACGGAACAATCTGCTTGTTTCTCCTGGCCGAGGTTACTACCTCCTCTCTCCTAGGACCACCATGAGGAGATGATGCGGCTCCAGCGGATTTCTCCGGGTTACCCACCGCCGAATGAACGATCTTGGAGGCCCCAGCTCTCTCCGGGTTTGCCCTGAGAAGTTCCTCATTTTGCCTGTTCGCGATTCGAACCAACTCGTTGACCCTATCTTGCTGTCTCTGACGGGCTTCACCTGTCAGACCCTCTAGCTCGGATGCAGCTGCATCCGCTGCTCTGAAGTTTTTCGCCGGGGTACTGTACTTCGGCAGCCCCACGGACAAACAGTTTTCTAACTCCTCAATCCGAGTATCACCTTCTTTGTTCATTTCACACATGAGATTTCTCCCCTTCACTTTTATAGCATCTACTTTATTTGCCTTTGCATACTCACGCAGCGTCATGTTCAACGACTGCTGAGCCGCAGCAATCTTTTTTGCTCCCTCTAGAATTTTCTGCCTAGTTTCCTCTAGCTCGGCCTGTGCCTGAGCCGGATCTACCACTGCTGCTACCGGGTTTGCCAAGCTATCCATAGCTTCTCTCAGTACATTCTCAGGCCTCTCTAGTGGAGGTCCTCTACCTTTCCTCGGTGCCTTAGGTGTTACCTCCGGGTCTGGTGCCGGATCCTTGCTTGCGCCTGCACCTGGCACAGTCATCATCACCTCAGCATTGTCCGGGGAGCGAGTGATACACGCCCCGTGAACCACACTAAGGGGTGGCTCCCCTGCCTCGACGACGTGCCGCGGATGAACGCATGATACGTCTACCGCAACGTAGACCTTGTGCGCTCCAAGCTTGACGAAGAGGCCGTTGCGCGGAAGTGGGCGCGTGCCAAAGCATCTAGCGTTGTCGCTGACGAAGTCCAGCGCTCCAAAGCGTTGAACGAGCCCGGAGATGATGCGTTCGCCGGTGCCGATGAGGTTTCCCGTCCGGATCTTCACCCCTGCTAGCGCCGCTAGCCCCACGATGGGCACGAACTGTCGTGGTGGTGTCACAGCAGATGCCATGGATAGGCTAAAGGTGGGGACTAATAACACTAGGGGAATCCAGGGAGGGATAGTGAGGTGATTCCTCACACAGAAGCTTTGTATTCGATTCAGTTCATAGATTACAAGTGCACCTAGAGCTGTATTGGAGAGAGGAGGAAGAAGGAACTCTCTTACTCTCACCCACAGTTAACCCGTACAAGACCCTTGTAACCTAAAACCTTTCAGAATAGAGGAACCCCTTCTACAGAGGCCCTAGCCCTCCTTACATAGGAGTGGCTAGGTTTCCACTCAGGGAATATGCCTCCTCCCAAAATAGCAAACCGACCGGGGTGCTTTTCCCCCGCGTCACCCACGCAGAGGCTACGTGAGCCTCTGCGGAGCCTGCGTCAGCCGACACGGGCGTCGTCACCTCTGTCGGCCACGCCTCGGTGGTCCTGCCCTCTTTTGCTTCGCTCATGCAGTGCGTACCGGGGCTTCTTTTGACCAGCGAGATTCCTTCCTTCTCCTTGAAGCTAGATATGACCCGGACCATAGTTGATCCGGCCACACCCGTTCCTGCATACAAGTTAAATACATCATTCCGACTTACGGCTTAAGTCGGTTGAGACCTAGTTAGGTGGACGCCCCTAGTCCGGGTTACCCCGTGATTCAGCCTGCCTTGAGGTGACCCGGCCAGCATCCGCTTTAGCCTTGCCGAACCTCGGCTAACTCGGCCTTTATACCCCGGCGTGACCCTACCCGGGGGTATCCCCCCAACACTTCACAAACCACATATGGAAACAACTAGAGTCATTGCATGTGTGTTCTTTTCACAAACCACACATGGATCCACCAGTGTAATTACATGTATTTTCTTTTCACAAACCACATAAGGATCCACTAGAGTCATTTCATGTGTGTTCTTTTCACAAACCACATATGGATCCACTAGTGTCATTGCATGTGTGTTCTTTTCATTAACCACATATGGATCCACCCGTGTCATTGCATGTGTGGCCTTTTCATTAACCATATATGGATCCCCTAGTGTCATTGCATGTGTGTTCTTTTCATTAACCACAACTATAGTCATTGCATGTGTGTTCTTTTCACAAACCACATATGGATCCACCAGAGTTCATTGCATGTATGTTTTGTTCACAAACCACATATGGATCCACCAGTATTCATTGCATGTGTGTTCTTTTGATAAACCACAACTAGAGTAACTAGATGTGTGGTCTCTTCACAAACCACATATGAATCCACTAGTCATTACATGTGTTCTTTTCATTAACCACGGCTAGAGTCATTGCATGTTTGTTCTCTTCACAAACCACATATGGATCCACCAGAGTCATTGCAGGTGTGTTCTTTCAATAAACCACAACTAGAGTCATTGCATCTTTGTTCTTTTCATTAACCATAGCTAGAGTCATTGCATGTCTGTTCTTCTCACAAACCACATATGGAACCACAACTAGAGTCATTGCATGTCTGTTCTTTTCATAAACCACATGGATCCACCAATTTCATTTCATGTGTGTTCTTTTATTAAACCACAGCTAGAGTCACTAGATGTGTGTTCTCTTCACAAACCACATATGGAAACAACTAGAGTCATTGCACGTGAGTTCTTCTCACAAACCACATATGGATCCACCAGTGTCATTCAAATGTGTGTTATTTTTATTTACCACAACTAGAGTCATTGCATGTGTGTTCTTTTCACAAACCACATATGGATCCACCAGAGTTCATTACATGTGTGTTCTTTTCACAAACCACATATGGATCCACCAGTGTTCATTGCATGTGTGTTGTTTTAATAAACCACAGCTAGAGTCACTGGATGTGTGTTCTCTTCACAAACCACATATGGATCCACTAGTCATTGCATGTGTTCTTTTCATTAACCATAGCTAGAGTCATTGCATGTCTGTTCCTTCACAAACCACATATGGATCCACCAGAGTCATTGCATGTGTGTTATTTGAATAAACCATAGCTAGAGTCATTGTGACATGGGTATGATTACTCGGGTGCTCATTATTTGCTACCCTACGTTGGGTAAAAGGCTTACGGCCCATAAAGATTCCGGATAATGGCCCAAGGAAGCAACCGACAGAGAGTTTTTATTGTATTAGGAAAGAAACCACGAACCGACATTATGTTGGTATTGTAATCACGCGTGTATGAAACCTATCTGTATACGGCTTTGAGACCGGGCCTATTATATATAGGGCGGGAGAAGCCCAAGAGAGGGACAATATATTTTTGTGGCCCGAAAGTTGGGTCGCCCAGGCAATGCGGTACCCAAGTTTATTTTTATCAATGCGATTCGAAAAGTTGGGGCGCCGATTGCTGAGAGGGGTCTTTCGAGTGAATGATGGCCAAACCCAATATTTTCAAATCGTGCTCGTTAAGTCAGGATATTCCGTTACACTAGTTTCTGCTATGCCCCTTCTTCGTCGGTCACTCTTCTTAGCCACCCTGCATGTGTCGTAGGGGCTCCATTACTGTACTTTCCTAACTCTCGACACTGAATCTTGCTACGGCAGCAGCGGTCCCTTTTCTTCCCTTCCCCAACCCTAAATCTGCCGGCGGCAGAGGACCTTTTTTCTCCCTCCCCCGACACTGAATCCGACGGCGGTGGCCCAGCATGTCTTGCAAGGCGAAGGTTGTAGCTACGTCGCCGACTGATTCAGGTCCGTCGGGGCCCAAGTCTAGGGCTCAATGCGTAGCAGCGGCGAGGTCTTCAGCCCCGGTTAGCGAGGATGCCAGCAAGGATTCTGCTACCAAGGTACCTACGAGCAGCAGGTTGAAGAGAAAAGCAAGGCAGGCGGCGAATTGTTCGGCTCCAGTAGGCGGATGCAGCACCTAGATCTTGAAGAAAAAAACTCGGGAGAAGAGCGAGAGGTGAATTTTTCTTATTTGTGCCTTATCTTGCAAGTAGATTAGTTACGGCATAATAGAATCGAATGAACTGAAATGTTCCCCTTTTTAATTAAATTAGGCATAGCTTTGATACAAGGGATCTATATGAGTTCACAGTTCATGTTCGGCAGTACACTTCAAAACTTGATTTTGGTTGCGAGAGGGTTGTGTTCGGGCAAGATGTGCATCTTCTTGTGAATTGCAAAGAGGTTGTGTCTGTTTCGCAGCTGGTAGATATGCTTGCCGCTAGCATTCCCTGGGGTTCTAGACAGAGGACAAAATTGGTGTGGCGCAACATGAATGATACCGATCAGCAAATTGAGCACTCCCATGAGCTTCAGATGGTTTGGGAGTGTTGTGCAGCTGATCTTAAGGTGAAAGTTGAAGCGATGATTGATGATATGTATGCAGATGCTAGAGATCATGCTGCCAGAGCTTCTGCTCCTAGATAATACGGACCAATAGATGCTGATCTAGATAAAGTTCAGTATACGCATAGAGGTGGATTCATACATGTAAAAACATGATGAGGGAGTTAATAAGCCAGTTTCGTCATGTACTGTGGAGATCACTGTCGATTCCAAAAACATAACTCTTGATGAAATAAGAGAGATGATCGATAAGGAAATCAGTATTGGCCCTAAGCAGATGGCAAAAATCCGGTGGTGGCATCATAAGAAGCAGCAATTCATAGATGTTTTGGATACTAAAGATCTTATGTAGATTATGCGACGAAAGAAGCAAACCAGGAAGGTGTTCTTCCTTGGTACCATTTATGATGTTGTTGAACAGGTTATAGTGGATGTAGATGCCCCTATAGTGGTTGAATTGAATGAGGTGGTCGACGTTGATGATATCTGATGAGAGTTGCTACCCTAGGCTTGTCATATGGACCGTGGGGTTCCCCTGCCTGTATTTGTAATATTGACTGTTGTTGCATTTAGAGTGTGTTTCTGTGATTATGTTTTTTGAGAGATTGCGATATAATGCTGTGTGAGCTGTTGAGATTTTCGTACATGTCACTCACTGAAACCATCATTGTTGTAATAAGACATAAGTACATTGTAGTTGACAGGATTATGTTTCTTAAGATGACGTACCGTACTTGTTTCTGTTATTATGTTTGTTGGGACATTGTAATGTAATGTTTTGTGAAACCATGACTGGACAAGTGATGCATAAATACATTGTAGTTGACATGATTATGTTTCTTGAGATGATGTATTGTACTTGTTTCTGTTATTTTGTTTGTTGAGAGATTGTAATGTAATGTTTTGCGAAACCATGACAGGACAAGTGGTGTGTAAGTACCTTGTAGTCGACATGATTTTGTTTCTTGAGTTGATGTAATATACTGGTTTCTGTGATTACGTTTGTTGAGAGATTGTAATGTGATGTTTTGTGAAACCATGTTGTGATTATGTTTGTCGAGAGATTGTAATGTAATGTTTTGTGAAACCATGACTGAAGAAGTGATGCATAAGTACCTTGTAGTTGACATGATTTTGTTTCTTTAGATGATGTAATATACTGGTATGTTTTTGTTAGGCAATGAAATTGGGATGGAGGGAGTGCAGGTTTAATATTTGAAATGAGAATGTGTGAAGAGAATCCATATCAGGCAGGAGACAGTAATCCATGGAAAGGGCATGGTATCCATTAAACTATTGTAACATGCCAATTTAGTCATTGTTGCAGCGGTAGAAGGGCTTCCCTGCTCTCTCTCTCTCTCTCTCTCTCTCTCTCTCTCTCTCTCTCTCTCTCTCTCTCTCTCTCTCTCTCTCTCTCTCTCTCTCTCTCTCTCTCTCTCTCTCTCTCTCTCTCTCTCTCTCTCTCTCTCTCTCTCTCTCTCCCCCCGAAGCCGTCGCCTGCGATGACACATTCGCCATGTTGTTCTTGAACGGTGAGGACGACCAGTCAAGCATCGACAACCTTCTCTCTGACATCGAGTATTCCTTCCACGATGTGAGTTCCTCTATTTTCTTGGGCTTGGGTTAGGCAATGGTAAATCTCTCGATCTGAGCTCCATATGTGCATGCAATCGTGTTCGATTTCAGCTTTGCGCTTACCTATAGGTACCACGGACGATCTACGACTCTGAATGGGAGGGCCTAGATCTCGATGGAGAAGTGCCTTGTGACCATGGGCTAAAACTGAGGAGATATGTTGCATTCGAAGGCAATAACACTAGGAGAAGGTTTTTGGGTTGTACTAATCAGGTTTGTTTACATTATGTGCAATTGTGACATGAAGTAAAACATATCGTGCATGTTCATAACACTATAGTGTGTGTTTTTAGGTTGGCCTGGTGTGTAAAGCAGTAGAGTGGGTGGATCTTGAGTGGCCAGATGCACTTAAGAAATGTTTGGCACAGTTATGGGAGATGTATGAGTTGGAAAGGTCGGGGATATTTACTAATGTAAGTGATGCATTTGAAAAAAATTACAAGCTGTCGGTACGAAATAAGGAGCTGGAACAAGAAATCGAGAATTTGTAGTCAGAGCTAACTGACGGAATCGATGGGAGCTTGGTTGTTGGAACTGCAAAGAAGCTTCAGGATAGTCACAGGTTGCTGATTCATAATGCAGAAAAGGAGAGGGATCAGCTTAGGGAAGACAAGAAGAAGCTAGAGTACTGCATTGCGGATCTGTTGAAGGAACTGAAGAAGGCGCTTGAGGGTGAACAAGGACAGACTATAGAGGATAAAGGAAATTCGAGATGAATAATTTATGTTGTGCCAATGCCTAAAACTAGTTAATTGTAAGACTTGCAGTTGCGCTTTCCTAACTAAGCCAAACTCAATCCTCGAGCAAACTAATTTCAGACGAACACACATATCGTGCATAGAGTTAAGTTTATGCTTACAAAATCACCACTATAGAGGATAAAGTAGGAAGTTCAGTACTAAATAGACATATGTTGTGTTCAAGCGAGCCTAGCCCAGAGCTGCCTGTTTTCCTCCCTCAGATTGGCCAGCTCCTTCAGTACTATGTCGTGCTTCAGCTGTAGGCTCCAGCGCTCCGTCACGGATTGGAGAATTTGGTCCGTAGCCATACGATTTTCCTTCAAGATCCCTTTCAAGATCTCCGTCTGCTTCCTAGCCGAGGTGCGACCTTCACTGTGTTGCTTCGCCCAGCCGGCGTTTAACTCCTTCAGTTTCTGGCACTTGTCAGAAAGGACCGTGAGTTCAACACGCAGTTGGTCAAAGGCCATTTTCTAGGAATTCTGCTTCTCCCTTTGGATTGCTATCTTGTCATTTAACCAGGTCGCCAGGTCCTGGTCGATCTTTCGCCTCTTTCCCTACAACAAAAATACATAGTATGGTTTGTTCAGTTCACCAGGACAAGCTGGTTAGTTTCCATAATTAACTGAATCGACTAGTGGCACTGTCATAATTTCAAGGAAGAAGCAATCTAGGACTAATCAACATTTTTTGAATCGACTAGTGGCATTGTCATAATTTCAATTTCAAAGACAAATAAGTTTTATCTGTAGTTTAGTGTGCTATGGGTTTTTCCCAATATCACCAAATAGTAGTGGGAGAGTGGCAAACTCATAATGCATAAATCCATGTCCAGATACATAATGGAAAGAGCACATGGTGTCCATTCATGAACATGAACACCAACACATGTCCAGATAGATAAGGCGTTTCCCTAGGATTCTTATTGCACCCTATAATGGGAAGCAAACTTGGGCATTGCTCCCTGAACCCTAAACATTACAAAAGGAGTGGAGGATGAACTGATATTCGTGTCCCCGCTAACAGGAATCAGACTTGGGCATTGCTCTGATACGCTTCCAGACATGCCCTTAGCTCCTCGTTCTCTTTCCGAACACCCTCGAGTACGGTGATCCCTCTGCTCATGTCCGCCTTCAATCCCCTTGACTGCATCCAGGCAACGGTTCTTGTCATGGTAGGCTCGGATGGTAGCCTTGGTGTCCTCGACGCGTCCTCTAAGTGCCTCGCTGACTTCGTCCTATAGGAGAATGCACCTTTCCACGAGATTCTTCTTCTCATCCGTGAGTTTGTTGATTATCTTGATGGCCTGTTCTTGCCTTTTCAAGTTACGGTCGATCACTTTCTGCAGCCTAACGATGTCATGTGGAAAATCTAGCAAAATCTCCTACTGCACAGATAATTTCTTGCGTAGGCTCTCATTAGCCTGGGTGAGGGAGCGTGTAAGCTCATTTTGGTTGACAATCTTGGAACTAATCACGGCCACCTTGTCACGGTACTCGAACTTCGATCGCTGCATCGTTCATCTTAATTGAAATAGGAATTCTATAATTACACTCCAGGTCCCAGGTGAATACTAATACAGATCAAAAAAATCCCCGTTGAATCTATTGACCGTAGTTTTAATAAATGGACCTAGAGATCTATTCATGACCACAATAAACTAATCCTAATCACAAAAAATCCATAGTGAATCTATGAACAGCTGTATTAAGGAAAGACCAAGAGATCTAGTCATATTCATGAAAACTAATACAACTCGCAAAAGAAGAAGAAAAACCAATGCGGGGCGGACAGGATCTAAGAAATCCACATCACAACTCGAAGAAATAACATCTTGGAGATTTGCTACCTCACTGAGACATGGAACGGGGCCGAACGGGTCTTGCAACGCCTCCGTCGTGGTGGATTCAGGCTCCACAACCGGCCTGTAATATGTAGAAGAGGAAGAGCAAGAAGAAGAAAAACAAGAAGAAGATGAACAAGATCATGATGGAGAGGGAGATGGAGAAGAAGTAGAACAAGAAGACCGTACCGGGAGGAGCCCTCGCCTGCTAGAACATTCGGCGCCATTGTCGGGGGAGATTGGGCCTCGATGAGAGGGTGGGCTTGAGCGGCTGGTAGAGCAAGAAGTGTCTCGTGGCGATTTCTCTCCCTTTTCTCCGCGAGGATCGTCGACCGGCCTCTCCCCCTCCTCAGTGGAGCCATGGCTTGCAGGGTGAGGGTGGCGGCAGCAGGAGGAAGGATATAGTGATTAGTGTGGGAGAAGAGTCAAAGAGTACATGCCGTGGTCCAGTAGTACTAGTACTATTATACAAGACCACCGTGTACGGTCTACCTTCTCAAAGAAGCCAGGGAGGCAGGGGTAGGGAATCGATGGGACTTGTCTTTATTGCGATGGACACTTCAATGGTCTTGGGCACCGCCCGAAATCCAGTATATAATAAGGGGAGTGCGAGCCGGGTGGTCATCACGGGAATCGGCGCGCACATCCTGCGTGCGTGTGTCACGTGTTGATGGGGCAATGATGCACGATCACGTCGGCACGTCGAACTCCGTCGAACTCCACGTGACAGGAACGCACGAGATATTTACGAGTCTAGAATATGCTGTGCCACTTTTGTTGTGATCAAATTATGTTCAGTATGCGAGATATTACTTCTTTTTTTATACTCGACAAATGCATGCGTGGACACGACGCATGAAACCGCTGCTTGTCCTTCATCAGATCGGCACCCCACTTTGTGTACCCGCCATCGACCATTTGGAGCAACTACCTCGAGCATGATGCCCCCTCGCCATGGCAATGGCAGGTCCAAGCCGTCCACTGACCGTCCTGCGTCCCCGGCTATTCGCTGCACCGTTCGCGCTCGTGAGTCGCCTGTTGAGGCAGTACATCGTGTCCAACCGTTCCAGGATCCATCGACATCGGTACTCGAGGACACCGCGACGTCGAAGCTCGTACCGACCACACAGGAGGAGCGTGGGGTACCTGCAGCGTCGGACGAGCGCAAAGCAGCAGCCAGTACGGGGGCGCGTGTTGCACCGGTGAGTACGGACAAGAAGAGGAACGAGAATAAGACCAGGAAGAAGAGAGGAGATAGCTATTTGGACGAGTCTGACTCAGCCAACGAGGAGGCATTCATCGATCAATTGGAGGCAGAAGCGGAGGAGAGTGACATGGACCCGTGGGATACGAAGAGGAGGAGGAGGACTCTGACGAGGAGATAGCGCGCTTATTCAAGGAAGGGGGCGGTGTCGAGTCGTCAGAGGAGGACACCGACGGCGGCGATAGCAGGGACCATGGCGTTCACGAAGATGAGGACGAACCGGAAGACAAAGACGATGGCTTCTTCGAAATATGATCATTTATTTTATTTATTTTAGTTAGATAGATGGATTTTCACTTGTTTAGGGAGGTAAAGTATCGGTGGCACGGATAGAGAGGTGGCACGGATTGACCATGCATAAAAAAGTGGAGAAGGGAGGGGTTATCCTGCCCGTTGAATCACATAGGATCAAGTGTTGGTGGAGCCGATCCGCATGATATCTGTGTTAGCCAATCGGGGCATAGCACCCAGAGCGAGCACATGTTTGGGATTTCCACACGTTTGGGCTTTTGTGAGATTAGTGACCGAGAGAGAGGGCCAATCTCTTTTCACAATCCGCCTATGGATCCACTAGTGTCATTGAAATGTGTGTTCTCTTCAGAGACCACACATGGATCCACCAGTGTCATTGCATGTGTGTTCTTTTTACTAACAACAACCATAGTCATTGCATGTGTGTTATTTTCACATACCACATATGGATCCACCAGTGTCAATGCATGTGTGTTCTTTTCACAATCCACCTATGGATCCACCAGTGTCATTGCATGTGTGTTCTTTTTACTAACAACAACCAGAGTCATTGCATCTGTGTTCTTTTCACATACCACATATGGATCCACCAGTGTCATTCCATGTGTGTTCTTTTCACAATCCATCTATGGATCCACCAGTGTCATCGCATGTGTGCTCTTTTTACTAAACACAACCAGAGCCATTGCATGTGTGTTCTCTTCAGAGACCACACATGGATCCACCAGTATCATTGCATGTGTGTTCTTTTTACTAACAACAACCAGAGTCATTGAAATGTGTGTTCTCTTTAGAGACCACACATGGATCCACCAGTGTCATTGCATGTGTGTTCTTTTTACTAACAACAACTGGAGTCATTGCATGTGTGTTCTTTTCACATACCACATATGGATCCAGCAGTGCCATTGCATGTGTGCTCTTTTCACAATCCACCTATGGATCCACCAGTGTCATTGCATGTGTGCTCTTTTTACTAACAACAACAAGAGTCATTGCATGTGTGTTCTACTCAGAGACCACACATGGATCCACCAGTGTCATTGCATGTGTGTTCTTTTTACTAACAACAACCAGACTCACTAAAATGCGTGTTCTCCTTAGAGACCACACATGGATCCACCAGTGTCATTGCATGTGTGTTCTTTTTACTAACAACAACCAGAGTCATTGCATGTGTGTTCTTTTCACATACCACATATGGATCCACCAGTGCCATTGCATGTGTGTTATTTTTACAATCCACCTATGGATCCACCAGTGTCATTGCATGTGTGCTCTTTTTACTAACAACAACCGGAGTCATTGCATGTGTGTTCTTTTCACATACCACATATGGATCCACCAGTGTCATTGCAAGTGTGCTCTTTTCACAATCCACGTATGGATCCACCAGTGTCATTGCATGTGTGTTCTTTTTACTAACAACAACCAGAGTCAATGCATGAGTGTTCTTTTCACATACCACATATGGATCCACCAATGCCATTGCATGTGTGTTCTTTTCACAATACACTTAAGGATCCACCAGTGTCATTGCATGTGTGTTCTTTTTACTAACAACAACCAGAGTCATTGCATGTGTGTTCTTTTCATATACCACATATGGATCCACTAGTGACATTGCATGTGTGCTCTTTTTACTAACAACAACTGGAGTCATTGCATGTGTGTTCTTTTTGCTAACAACAACTGGAGTCATGGCATGTGTGTTCTTTTCACATACCACATATGGATCCACCAGTGTCATTGCATGTGTGTTGTTTTCACAATCCACCTATGGATCCACCAGTGTCACTGCATGTGTGTTCTTTTTACTAACAACATGCAGAGTCATGGCATGTGTGTTATTTTGACATACCACATATGGATCCACCAGTGTCATTGCATGTGTGCTGTTTTCACAAGCCACCTATGGATCCACCAGTGTTATTGCATGTGTGTTCTTTTTACAAACAACAACCAGAGTCATTGCATGTGTGTTCGTCTCACATACCACATATGGATCCACCAGTGTCATTGCATGTGTGTACTTTTCAAAATCCACCTATGGATCCACAAGTGTCATTGCATGTGTGCTCTTTTTACTAAAAACATCCAGAGTCATTGCATGTGTGTTCTCTTCAGAGACCACACATGGATCCACCAGTGTCATTGCATGTGTGTTCTTTTTACTAACAATAAACAGAGTCATTGACATGTGTGTTCTCTTCAGAGACCACACATGGATCCACCAGTGTCATTGCGTGTGTGTTCTTTTTACTAACAACAACTGGAGTCATTGCATGTGTGTTCTTTTCACATACCACATATGGATCCACCAGTGTCATTGCATGTGTGCTCTTTTCACAATCCACCTATGGATCCACCAGTGTCATTGCATGTGTGCTCTTTTTACTAACAACAACTGGAGTCATTGCATGTGTGTTCTTTTCACATACCACATATGGATCCACCAGTTTCATTGCATGCGTGCTTTTTTCACAATCCACATATGGATCCACCAGTGTCATTGCATGTGTGTTCTTTTTACTAACAACAACCAGAGTCATTGCATGGGTGTTCTTTTCACAATCCACTTGTGGATCCACCAATGTCATTCCATGTGTGTTCTTTTTACTAACAACAACTGGAGTCATTGCATGTGTGTTCTTTTCATATACCACATATGGATCCACTAGTGTCATTGCATGTGTGCTCTTTTCACGATCCACCTATGGATCCACCAGTGTCATTGCATGTGTGTTCTTTTTACAAACAACAACCAGAGTCATTGCATGTGTGTTCTTTTCACATACCACATATGGATCCACTAGTGTCATTGCATGTGTGCTCTTTTCACAATCCACCTATGGATCCACTAGTGTCATTGCATGTGTGTTCTTTCTACTAACAACAACCAGAGTCTTTGCATGTGTGTTCTTTTCATATACCACATATGGATCAACCAGTGTCATTGCATGTGTGCTCTTTTTACTAACAACAACTGGAGTCATTGCATGTGTGACTAACAACAACTAGAGTCATGGCATGTGTGTTCTTTTCAGATACCACATATGGATCCACCAGTGTCATTGCGTGTGTGCTCTTTTCACAATCCACCTATGGATCCACCAGTGTCATTGCATGTGTGTTCTTTTCACATACCACATATGGATCCACCAGTGTCAATGCATGTGTGTTCTTCTCACAATCCACCTATGGATCCACCAGTGTCATCGCATGTGCGTTCTTTTTACTAACAACAACCAGAGTCATTGCATCTGTGTTCTTTTCACATACCACATATGGATCCACCAGTGTCATTCCATGTGTGTTCTTTTCACAATCCATCTATGGATCCACCAATGTCATTGCATGTGTGATCTTTTTACTAAAAACAACCAGAGTCATTGCATGTGTGTTCTCTTCAGAGACCACACATGGATCCACCAGTATCATCGCATGTGTGTTCTTTTTACTAACAACAACCAGAGTCATTGAAATGTGTGTTCTCTTTAGAGACCACACATGGATCCACCAGTGTCATTGCATGTGTGTTCTTTTTACTAACAACAACTGGAGTCATTGCATGTGTGTTCTTTTCACATACCACATATGGATCCAGCAGTGCCATTGCATGTGTGCTCTTTTCACAATCCACCTATGGATCCACCAGTGTCATTGCATGTGTGCTCTTTTTACTAACAACAACAAGAGTCATTGCATGTGTGTTCTACTCAGAGACCACACATGGATCCACCAGTGTCATTGCATGTGTGTTCTTTTTACTAACAACAACCAGACTCACTAAAATGCGTGTTCTCCTTAGAGACCACACATGGATCCACCAGTGTCATTGCATGTGTGTTCTTTTTACTAACAACAACCAGAGTCATTGCATGTGTGTTCTTTTCACATACCACATATGGATCCACCAGTGCCATTGCATGTGTGTTCTTTTTACAATCCACCTATGGATCCACCAGTGTCATTGCATGTGTGCTCTTTTTACTAACAACAACCGGAGTCATTGCATGTGTGTTCTTTTCACATACCACATATGGATCCACCAGTGTCATTGCAAGTGTGCTCTTTTCACAATCCACATATGGATCCACCAGTGTCATTGCATGTGTGTTCTTTTTACTAACAACAACCAGAGTCATTGCATGTGTGTTCTTTTCACATACCACATATGGATCCACCGATGCCATTGCATGTGTGTTCTTTTCACAATACACTTATGGATCCACCAGTGTCATTGCATGTGTGTTCTTTTTACTAACAACAACTAGAGTCATTGCATGTGTGTTCTTTTCATACCACATATGGATCCACTAGTGTCATTGCATGTGTGTTCTTTTCACAATCCACCTATGGATCCACCAGTGTCATTGCATGTGTGTTCTTTTTAAAAACAACAACCAGAGTCATTGCATGTGTGTTCTTTTCACATAACACATATGGATCCACTAGTGTCATTGCATGTGTGCCCTTTTCACAATCCACCTATGGATCCACCAGTGTCATTGCATGTGTGTTCTTTTTACTAACAACAACGAGAGTCATTACATGTGTGTTCTTTTCATATACCACATATGGATCCACTAGTGTCATTGCATGTGTGCTCTTTTTACTAACAACAACTGGAGTCATTGCATGTGTGTTCTTTTTACTAACAACAACTGGAGTCATGGCATGTGTGTTCTTTTCACATACCACATATGGATCCACCAGTGTCATTGCATGTGTGCTGTTTTCACAATCCACCTATGGATCCACCAGTGTCATTGCATGTGTGTTCTTTTTACTAACAACAACCAGATTCATTGCATGTGTGTTATTTTGACATACCACATATGGATCCACCAGTGTCATTGCATGTGTGCTCTTTTCACAATCCACCTATGGATCCACCAGTGTTATTGCATGTGTGTTCTTTTTACAAACAACAACCAGAGTCATTGCATGTGTGTTCTCTTCAGAGACCACACATGGATCCACCGGTGTCATTGCATGTGTGTTCTTTTTACTAACAATAAACAGAGTCATTGACATGTGTGTTCTCTTCAGAGACCACACATGGATCCACCAGTGTCATTGCGTGTGTGTTCTTTTTACTAACAACAACTGGAGTCATCGCATGTGTGTTCTTTTCACATACCACATATGGATCCACCAGTGTCATTGCATGTGTGCTCTTTTCACAATCCACCTATGGATCCACCAGTGTCATTGCATGTGTGCTCTTTTTACTAACAACAACTGGAGTCATTGCATGTGTGTTCTTTTCACATACCACATATGGATCCACCAGTTTCATTGCATGCGTGCTCTTTTCACAATCCACATATGGATCCACCAGTGTCATTGCATGTGTGTTCTTTTTACTAACAACAACCAGAGTCATTGCATGTGTGTTCTTTTCACATACCACATATGGATCCACGAGTGTCATTGCATGTGTGTTCTTTTCACAATCCACTTGTGGATCCACTAGTGTCATTGCATGTGTGTTCTTTTTACTAACAACAACTGGAGTCATTGCATGTGTGTTCTTTTCATATACCACATATGGATCCACTAGTGTCATTGCATGTGTGCTCTTTTCACAATCCACCTATGGATCCACCAGTGTCATTGCATGTGTGTTCTTTTTACAAACAACAACCAGAGTCATTGCATGTGTGTTCTTTTCACATGCCACATATGGATCCACTAGTGTCATTGCATGTGTGCTCTTTTCACAATCCACCTATGGATCCACTAGTGTCATTGCATTTGTGTTCTTTCTACTAACAACAACCAGAGTCGTTGCATGTGTGTTCTTTTCATATACCACACATGGATCCACCAGTGTCATTGCATGTGTGCTCTTTTTACTAACAACAACTGGAGTCATTGCATGTGTGACTAACAACAACTGGAGTCATGGCATGTGTGTTCTTTTCACATACCACATATGGATCTACCAGTGTCATTGCGTGTGTGCTCTTTTCACAATCCACCTATGGATCCACCAGTGTCATTGCATGTGTGTTCTTTTTACTAACAACAATCAGAGTCATTGCATGTGTGTTATTTTCAGATACCACATATGGATCCACTAGTGTCATTGCATGTGTGCTCTTTTCACAATCCACCTATGGATCCACCAGTGTCATTGCATGTGTGTTCTTTTTACAAACAACAACCAGAGTCATTGCATGTGTGTTCTTTTCACATACCACATATGGATCCACCAGTGTCATTGCATGTGTGTTCTTTTCACAATCCACCTATGGATCCACCAGTGTCATTGCATGTGTGCTGTTTTTACTAACAACAACCAGATTCATTGCATGTGTGTTCTCTTCAGAGACCACACATGGATCCACCAGTGTCATTGCATGTGTATTCTTTTTACTAACAACAAACAGAGTCATTGAAATGTGTGTTCTCTTCAGAGACCACACATGGATCCACCAGTGTCATAGCATGTGTGTTCTTTTTACTAACAACAACTGGAGTCATTGCATGTGTGTTCTTTTCACATACCACATATGGATCCACCAGTGTCATTGCATGTGTGCTCTTTTCACAATCCACATATGGATCCACCAGTGTCATTGCATGTGTGCTCTTTTCACAATCCACCTATGGATCCACAAGTGTCATTGCATGTGTGTTCTCTTCAGATACCACACATGGATCCACCAGTGTCATTGCATGTGTGTTATTTTTACTAACAACAACCAGACTCATTGAAATGCGTGTTCTCTTTAGAGACCACACATGGATCCACCAGTGTCATTGCATGTGTGTTCTTTTTACTAACAACAACTAGAGTCATTGCATGTGTGTTCTTTTCACAATCCAGCTATGGATCCACCAGTGCCATTGCATGTGTGTTCTTTTCACAATCCACTTATGGATCCACCGGTGTCTTTGCATGTGTGTTCTTTTTAAAAACAACAACCAGATTCATTGCATGTGTGTTCTTTTCACATACCACATATGGATCCACTAGTGTCATTGCATGTGTGCTCTTTTCACAATCCACCTATGGATCCACCTGTGTCATTGCATGTGTGTTCTTTTTACTAACAACAACCAGAGTCATTACATGTTTGTTCTTTTCACATAACACATATGGATCCACGAGTGTCATTGCGTGTATGCTCTTTTCACAATCCACCTATGGATCCACCAGTGTCATTGCATGTGTGTTCTTTTTACTAACAACAGCCAGAGTCATTGCATGTGTGTTCATTTCACATACCACATATGGATCCACCAGTGTCATTGCATGTGTGTTCTTTTCACAATCCATCTATGGATCCACCAGTGTCATTGCATGTGTGCTCTTTTTACTAAAAACAACCAGAGTCATTGCATGTGTGTTCTCTTTAGAGACCACACATGGATCCACCAGTGTCATTGCATGTGTGTTCTTTTTACTAACAACAACCAGAGTCATTGAAATGTGTGTTCTCTTTAGAGACCACACATGGATCCACTAGTGTCATTGCATGTGTGTTCTTTTTACTAACAACTACTGGAGTCATTGCACGTGTGTTATTTTCACATACCACATATGGATCCACCAGTATCATTGCATGTGTGCTCTTTTCACAATCCACCTATGGATCCACCTGTGTCATTGCATGTGTGCCTTTTTACTAACAACAACAAGAGTCATTGCATGTGTGTTCTGTTTAGAGACCACACATGGATCCACCAATGTCATTGCATGTGTGTTCTTTTTACTAACAACAACCAGACTCATTGAAATGCGTGTGCTCTTTAGAGACCACACATGGATCCACCAGTGTCATCGCATGTGTGTTCTTTTTACTAACAACAACCAGAGTAATTGGATGTGTGTTCTTTTCACATACCCCATATGGATCCACCAGTGCCATTGCATGTGTGTTCTTTTTACAATCCACCTATGGATCCACTAGTGTCATTGCATGTGTGCTCTTTTTACTAACAACAATTGGAGTCATTGCATGTGTGTTCTTTTCACATACCACATATGGATCCACCAGGGTTATTGCATGTGTGCTCTTTTCACAATCCACATATGGATCCGCCAGTGTCATTGCATGTGTGTTCTTTTTACTAACAACAACCAGAGGCATTGCATGTGTGTTCTTTTCACATACCACATATGGATCCACCAATGCCATTGCATGTGTGTTCTTTTCACAATCCACGTATGGATCCACCAGTGTCATTGCATGTGTGTTCTTTTCACATACCACATATAGATCCACTAGTGTCATTGCATGTGTGCTCTTTTCACAATCCACCTTTGGATCCACCAGTGTGATTGCATGTTTGTTCTTTTTACAAACAACAACCAGAGTCATTGCATGTGTGTTCTTTTCACATACCACATATGGATCCACTAGTGTCATTGCATGTGTGCTCTTTTCACAATCCAGCTATGGATCCACCAGTGTCATTGCATGTGTGTTCTTTTTACTAACAACAACCAGAGTCATTGCATGTGTGTTCTTTTCATATACCACATATGGATCCACCAATGCCATTGCATGTGTGTTCTTTTCACAATCCACGTATGCATCCACCAGTGTCATTGCATGTGTGTTCTTTTCACATACCACATATAGATCCACTAGTGTCATTGCATGTGTGCTCTTTTCACAATCCACCTATGGATCCACCAGTGTGATTGCATGTTTGTTCTTTTTACAAACAACAACCAGAGTCATTGCATGTGTGTTCTTTTCACATACCACATATGGATCCACTAGTGTCATTGCATGTGTGCTCTTTTCACAATCCAGCTATGGATCCACCAGTGTCATTGCATGTGTGTTCTTTTTACTAACAACAACCAGAGTCATTGCATGTGTGTTCTTTTCATATACCACATATGGATCCACCAGTGTCATTGCATGTGTGCTCTTTTTACTAACAACAACTGGAGTCATTGCATGTGTGTTCTTTTTACTAAAAACAACGGGAGTCATGGCATGTGTGTTCTTTTCAGATACCCCATATGGATCCACCAGTGTCATTGCATGTGTGTTCTTTTTACAAACAACAACCAGAGTCATTGCATGTGTGTTCTTTTCACATACCACATATGGATCCACCAGCGTCATTGCATGTGTCTTCTTTTCAAAATCCACCTATGGATCCACCAGTGTCATTGCATGTGTGCTCTTTTTAATAACAACAACCAGAGTCATTGCATGTGTGTTCTCTTCAGAGACCACACATGGATCCACGAGTGTCATTGCATGTGTGTTCTCTTTACTAACAATAAACAGAGTCATTGAAATGTGTGTTCTCTTCAGAGACCACACATGGATCCACCAGTGTCATTGCATGTGTGTTCTTTTTACTAACAACAACCAGAGTCATTGCATTTGTGTTCTTTTCACATACCACATATGGATCCACCAGTGTCATTGCATGGGTGTTCTTTTCACAATCCATCTATGGATCCACCAGTGTCATTGCATGTGTGCTCTTTTTATTAAAAACAACCAGAGTCATTGCATGTGTGTTCTCTTTAGAGACCACACATGGATCCACCAGTATCATTGCATGTGTGTTCTTTTTACTAACAACAACCAGAGTCATTGAAATGTGTGTTCTCTTTAGAGACCACACATGGATCCACCAGTGTCATTGCATGTGTGTTCTTTTTACTAACAACTACTGGAGTCATTGCACGTGTGTTATTTTCACATACCACATATGGATCCACCAGTATCATTGCATGTGTGCTCTTTTCACAATCCACCTATGGATCCACCAGTGTCATTGCATGTGTGCCTTTTTACTAACAACAACAAGAGTCATTGCATGTGTGTTCTGTTTAGAGACCACACATGGATCCACCAGTGTCATTGCATGTGTGTTCTTTTTACTAACAACAACCAGAGTAATTGGATGTGTGTTCTTTTCACATACCCCATATGGATCCACCAGTGCCATTGCATGTGTGTTCTTTTTACAATCCACCTATGGATCCACCAGTGTCATTGCATGTGTGCTCTTTTTACTAACAACAACTGGAGTCATTGCATGTGTGTTCTTTTCACATACCACATATGGATCCACCAGGGTCATTGCATGTGTGCTCTTTTCACAATCCACATATGGATCCACCAGTGTCATTGCATGTGTGTTCTTTTTACTAACAACAACCAGAGGCATTGCATGTGTGTTCTTTTCACATACCACATATGGATCCACCAATGCCATTGCATGTGTGTTCTTTTCACAATCCACGTATGGATCCACCAGTGTCATTGCATGTGTGTTCTTTTTACTAACAACAACTAAAGTCATTGCATGTGTGTTCTTTTCACATACCACATATGGATCCACTAATGTCATTGCATGTGTGCTCTTTTCACAATCCACCTATGGATCCACCAGTGTGATTGCATGTGTGTTCTTTTTACAAACAACAACCAGAGTCATTGCATGTGTGTTCTTTTCACATACCACATATGGATCCACTAGTGTCATTGCATGTGTGCTCTTTTCACAATCCAGCTATGGATCCTCCAGTGTCATTGCATGTGTGTTCTTTTTACTAACAACAACCAGAGTTATTGCATGTGTGTTCTTTTCATATACCACATATGGATCCACCAGTGTCATTGCATGTGTGCTCTTTTTACTAACAACAACTGGAGTCATTGCATGTGTGTTCTTTTTACTAACAGCAACTGGAGTCATGGCATGTGTTTTTTTTCACATACCCCATATGGATCCACCAGTGTCATTGCATGTGTGCTCTTTTCATGATCCACCTATGGATCCACCAGTGTCATTGCATGTGTGTTCTTTTTACAAACAACAACCAGAGTCATTGCATGTGTGTTCTTTTCACATACCACATATGGATCCACCAGCGTCATTGCATGTGTCTTCTTTTCAAAATCCACCTATGGATCCACCAGTGTCATTGCATGTGTGCTCTTTTTACTAACAACAACCAGAGTCATTGCATGTGTGTTCTCTTCAGAGACCACACATGGATCCACGAGTGTCATTGCATGTGTGTTCTCTTTACTAACAATAAACAGAGTCATTGAAATGTGTGTTCTCTTCACAATCCACCTATGGATCCACCAGTGTCAATGCATGTGTGTTCTTTTTACAATCCACCTATGGATCCACCAGTGTCATTGCATGTGTGTTCTTTTTACTAACAACAACCAGAGTCATTGCATCTGTGTTCTTTTCACATACCACATATGGATCCACCAGTGTCATTCCATGTGTGTTCTTTTCACAATCCATCTATGGATCCACCAGTGTCATCGCATGTGTGCTCTTTTTACTAAACACAACCAGAGCCATTGCATGTGTGTTCTCTTCAGAGACCACACATGGATCCACCAGTATCATTGCATGTGTGTTCTTTTTACTAACAACAACCAGAGTCATTGAAATGTGTGTTCTCTTTAGAGACCACACATGGATCCACCAGTGTCATTGCATGTGTGTTCTTTTTACTAACAACAACTGGAGTCATTGCATGTGTGTTCTTTTCACATACCACATATGGATCCAGCAGTGCCATTGCATGTGTGCTCTTTTCACAATCCACCTATGGATCCACCAGTGTCATTGCATGTGTGCTCTTTTTACTAACAACAACAAGAGTCATTGCATGTGTGTTCTACTCAGAGACCACACATGGATCCACCAGTGTCATTGCATGTGTGTTCTTTTTACTAACAACAACCAGACTCACTAAAATGCGTGTTCTCCTTAGAGACCACACATGGATCCACCAGTGTCATTGCATGTGTGTTCTTTTTACTAACAACAACCAGAGTCATTGCATGTGTGTTCTTTTCACATACCACATATGGATCCACCAGTGCCATTGCATGTGTGTTATTTTTACAATCCACCTATGGATCCACCAGTGTCATTGCATGTGTGCTCTTTTTACTAACAACAACCGGAGTCATTGCATGTGTGTTCTTTTCACATACCACATATGGATCCACCAGTGTCATTGCAAGTGTGCTCTTTTCACAATCCACGTATGGATCCACCAGTGTCATTGCATGTGTGTTCTTTTTACTAACAACAACCAGAGTCAATGCATGAGTGTTCTTTTCACATACCACATATGGATCCACCAATGCCATTGCATGTGTGTTCTTTTCACAATACACTTAAGGATCCACCAGTGTCATTGCATGTGTGTTCTTTTTACTAACAACAACCAGAGTCATTGCATGTGTGTTCTTTTCATATACCACATATGGATCCACTAGTGACATTGCATGTGTGCTCTTTTTACTAACAACAACTGGAGTCATTGCATGTGTGTTCTTTTTGCTAACAACAACTGGAGTCATGGCATGTGTGTTCTTTTCACATACCACATATGGATCCACCAGTGTCATTGCATGTGTGTTGTTTTCACAATCCACCTATGGATCCACCAGTGTCACTGCATGTGTGTTCTTTTTACTAACAACATGCAGAGTCATGGCATGTGTGTTATTTTGACATACCACATATGGATCCACCAGTGTCATTGCATGTGTGCTGTTTTCACAAGCCACCTATGGATCCACCAGTGTTATTGCATGTGTGTTCTTTTTACAAACAACAACCAGAGTCATTGCATGTGTGTTCGTCTCACATACCACATATGGATCCACCAGTGTCATTGCATGTGTGTACTTTTCAAAATCCACCTATGGATCCACAAGTGTCATTGCATGTGTGCTCTTTTTACTAAAAACATCCAGAGTCATTGCATGTGTGTTCTCTTCAGAGACCACACATGGATCCACCAGTGTCATTGCATGTGTGTTCTTTTTACTAACAATAAACAGAGTCATTGACATGTGTGTTCTCTTCAGAGACCACACATGGATCCACCAGTGTCATTGCGTGTGTGTTCTTTTTACTAACAACAACTGGAGTCATTGCATGTGTGTTCTTTTCACATACCACATATGGATCCACCAGTGTCATTGCATGTGTGCTCTTTTCACAATCCACCTATGGATCCACCAGTGTCATTGCATGTGTGCTCTTTTTACTAACAACAACTGGAGTCATTGCATGTGTGTTCTTTTCACATACCACATATGGATCCACCAGTTTCATTGCATGCGTGCTTTTTTCACAATCCACATATGGATCCACCAGTGTCATTGCATGTGTGTTCTTTTTACTAACAACAACCAGAGTCATTGCATGGGTGTTCTTTTCACAATCCACTTGTGGATCCACCAATGTCATTGCATGTGTGTTCTTTTTACTAACAACAACTGGAGTCATTGCATGTGTGTTCTTTTCATATACCACATATGGATCCACTAGTGTCATTGCATGTGTGCTCTTTTCACGATCCACCTATGGATCCACCAGTGTCATTGCATGTGTGTTCTTTTTACAAACAACAACCAGAGTCATTGCATGTGTGTTCTTTTCACATACCACATATGGATCCACTAGTGTCATTGCATGTGTGCTCTTTTCACAATCCACCTATGGATCCACTAGTGTCATTGCATGTGTGTTCTTTCTACTAACAACAACCAGAGTCTTTGCATGTGTGTTCTTTTCATATACCACATATGGATCAACCAGTGTCATTGCATGTGTGCTCTTTTTACTAACAACAACTGGAGTCATTGCATGTGTGACTAACAACAACTAGAGTCATGGCATGTGTGTTCTTTTCAGATACCACATATGGATCCACCAGTGTCATTGCGTGTGTGCTCTTTTCACAATCCACCTATGGATCCACCAGTGTCATTGCATGTGTGTTCTTTTCACATACCACATATGGATCCACCAGTGTCAATGCATGTGTGTTCTTCTCACAATCCACCTATGGATCCACCAGTGTCATCGCATGTGCGTTCTTTTTACTAACAACAACCAGAGTCATTGCATCTGTGTTCTTTTCACATACCACATATGGATCCACCAGTGTCATTCCATGTGTGTTCTTTTCACAATCCATCTATGGATCCACCAATGTCATTGCATGTGTGATCTTTTTACTAAAAACAACCAGAGTCATTGCATGTGTGTTCTCTTCAGAGACCACACATGGATCCACCAGTATCATCGCATGTGTGTTCTTTTTACTAACAACAACCAGAGTCATTGAAATGTGTGTTCTCTTTAGAGACCACACATGGATCCACCAGTGTCATTGCATGTGTGTTCTTTTTACTAACAACAACTGGAGTCATTGCATGTGTGTTCTTTTCACATACCACATATGGATCCAGTAGTGCCATTGCATGTGTGCTCTTTTCACAATCCACCTATGGATCCACCAGTGTCATTGCATGTGTGCTCTTTTTACTAACAACAACAAGAGTCATTGCATGTGTGTTCTACTCAGAGACCACACATGGATCCACCAGTGTCATTGCATGTGTGTTCTTTTTACTAACAACAACCAGACTCACTAAAATGCGTGTTCTCCTTAGAGACCACACATGGATCCACCAGTGTCATTGCATGTGTGTTCTTTTTACTAACAACAACCAGAGTCATTGCATGTGTGTTCTTTTCACATACCACATATGGATCCACCAGTGCCATTGCATGTGTGTTCTTTTTACAATCCACCTATGGATCCACCAGTGTCATTGCATGTGTGCTCTTTTTACTAACAACAACCGGAGTCATTGCATGTGTGTTCTTTTCACATACCACATATGGATCCACCAGTGTCATTGCAAGTGTGCTCTTTTCACAATCCACATATGGATCCACCAGTGTCATTGCATGTGTGTTCTTTTTACTAACAACAACCAGAGTCATTGCATGTGTGTTCTTTTCACATACCACATATGGATCCACCGATGCCATTGCATGTGTGTTCTTTTCACAATACACTTATGGATCCACCAGTGTCATTGCATGTGTGTTCTTTTTACTAACAACAACTAGAGTCATTGCATGTGTGTTCTTTTCATACCACATATGGATCCACTAGTGTCATTGCATGTGTGTTCTTTTCACAATCCACCTATGGATCCACCAGTGTCATTGCATGTGTGTTCTTTTTAAAAACAACAACCAGAGTCATTGCATGTGTGTTCTTTTCACATAACACATATGGATCCACTAGTGTCATTGCATGTGTGCCCTTTTCACAATCCACCTATGGATCCACCAGTGTCATTGCATGTGTGTTCTTTTTACTAACAACAACGAGAGTCATTACATGTGTGTTCTTTTCATATACCACATATGGATCCACTAGTGTCATTGCATGTGTGCTCTTTTTACTAACAACAACTGGAGTCATTGCATGTGTGTTCTTTTTACTAACAACAACTGGAGTCATGGCATGTGTGTTCTTTTCACATACCACATATGGATCCACCAGTGTCATTGCATGTGTGCTGTTTTCACAATCCACCTATGGATCCACCAGTGTCATTGCATGTGTGTTCTTTTTACTAACAACAACCAGATTCATTGCATGTGTGTTATTTTGACATACCACATATGGATCCACCAGTGTCATTGCATGTGTGCTCTTTTCACAATCCACCTATGGATCCACCAGTGTTATTGCATGTGTGTTCTTTTTACAAACAACAACCAGAGTCATTGCATGTGTGTTCTCTTCAGAGACCACACATGGATCCACCGGTGTCATTGCATGTGTGTTCTTTTTACTAACAATAAACAGAGTCATTGACATGTGTGTTCTCTTCAGAGACCACACATGGATCCACCAGTGTCATTGCGTGTGTGTTCTTTTTACTAACAACAACTGGAGTCATCGCATGTGTGTTCTTTTCACATACCACATATGGATCCACCAGTGTCATTGCATGTGTGCTCTTTTCACAATCCACCTATGGATCCACCAGTGTCATTGCATGTGTGCTCTTTTTACTAACAACAACTGGAGTCATTGCATGTGTGTTCTTTTCACATACCACATATGGATCCACCAGTTTCATTGCATGCGTGCTCTTTTCACAATCCACATATGGATCCACCAGTGTCATTGCATGTGTGTTCTTTTTACTAACAACAACCAGAGTCATTGCATGTGTGTTCTTTTCACATACCACATATGGATCCACGAGTGTCATTGCATGTGTGTTCTTTTCACAATCCACTTGTGGATCCACTAGTGTCATTGCATGTGTGTTCTTTTTACTAACAACAACTGGAGTCATTGCATGTGTGTTCTTTTCATATACCACATATGGATCCACTAGTGTCATTGCATGTGTGCTCTTTTCACAATCCACCTATGGATCCACCAGTGTCATTGCATGTGTGTTCTTTTTACAAACAACAACCAGAGTCATTGCATGTGTGTTCTTTTCACATGCCACATATGGATCCACTAGTGTCATTGCATGTGTGCTCTTTTCACAATCCACCTATGGATCCACTAGTGTCATTGCATTTGTGTTCTTTCTACTAACAACAACCAGAGTCGTTGCATGTGTGTTCTTTTCATATACCACACATGGATCCACCAGTGTCATTGCATGTGTGCTCTTTTTACTAACAACAACTGGAGTCATTGCATGTGTGACTAACAACAACTGGAGTCATGGCATGTGTGTTCTTTTCACATACCACATATGGATCTACCAGTGTCATTGCGTGTGTGCTCTTTTCACAATCCACCTATGGATCCACCAGTGTCATTGCATGTGTGTTCTTTTTACTAACAACAATCAGAGTCATTGCATGTGTGTTATTTTCACATACCACATATGGATCCACTAGTGTCATTGCATGTGTGCTCTTTTCACAATCCACCTATGGATCCACCAGTGTCATTGCATGTGTGTTCTTTTTACAAACAACAACCAGAGTCATTGCATGTGTGTTCTTTTCACATACCACATATGGATCCACCAGTGTCATTGCATGTGTGTTCTTTTCACAATCCACCTATGGATCCACCAGTGTCATTGCATGTGTGCTGTTTTTACTAACAACAACCAGATTCATTGCATGTGTGTTCTCTTCAGAGACCACACATGGATCCACCAGTGTCATTGCATGTGTATTCTTTTTACTAACAACAAACAGAGTCATTGAAATGTGTGTTCTCTTCAGAGACCACACATGGATCCACCAGTGTCATAGCATGTGTGTTCTTTTTACTAACAACAACTGGAGTCATTGCATGTGTGTTCTTTTCACATACCACATATGGATCCACCAGTGTCATTGCATGTGTGCTCTTTTCACAATCCACATATGGATCCACCAGTGTCATTGCATGTGTGCTCTTTTCACAATCCACCTATGGATCCACAAGTGTCATTGCATGTGTGTTCTCTTCAGATACCACACATGGATCCACCAGTGTCATTGCATGTGTGTTATTTTTACTAACAACAACCAGACTCATTGAAATGCGTGTTCTCTTTAGAGACCACACATGGATCCACCAGTGTCATTGCATGTGTGTTCTTTTTACTAACAACAACTAGAGTCATTGCATGTGTGTTCTTTTCACAATCCAGCTATGGATCCACCAGTGCCATTGCATGTGTGTTCTTTTCACAATCCACTTATGGATCCACCGGTGTCTTTGCATGTGTGTTCTTTTTAAAAACAACAACCAGATTCATTGCATGTGTGTTCTTTTCACATACCACATATGGATCCACTAGTGTCATTGCATGTGTGCTCTTTTCACAATCCACCTATGGATCCACCTGTGTCATTGCATGTGTGTTCTTTTTACTAACAACAACCAGAGTCATTACATGTTTGTTCTTTTCACATAACACATATGGATCCACGAGTGTCATTGCGTGTATGCTCTTTTCACAATCCACCTATGGATCCACCAGTGTCATTGCATGTGTGTTCTTTTTACTAACAACAACCAGAGTCATTGCATGTGTGTTCATTTCACATACCACATATGGATCCACCAGTGTCATTGCATGTGTGTTCTTTTCACAATCCATCTATGGATCCACCAGTGTCATTGCATGTGTGCTCTTTTTACTAAAAACAACCAGAGTCATTGCATGTGTGTTCTCTTTAGAGACCACACATGGATCCACCAGTGTCATTGCATGTGTGTTCTTTTTACTAACAACAACCAGAGTCATTGAAATGTGTGTTCTCTTTAGAGACCACACATGGATCCACTAGTGTCATTGCATGTGTGTTCTTTTTACTAACAACTACTGGAGTCATTGCACGTGTGTTATTTTCACATACCACATATGGATCCACCAGTATCATTGCATGTGTGCTCTTTTCACAATCCACCTATGGATCCACCTGTGTCATTGCATGTGTGCCTTTTTACTAACAACAACAAGAGTCATTGCATGTGTGTTCTGTTTAGAGACCACACATGGATCCACCAATGTCATTGCATGTGTGTTCTTTTTACTAACAACAACCAGACTCATTGAAATGCGTGTGCTCTTTAGAGACCACACATGGATCCACCAGTGTCATCGCATGTGTGTTCTTTTTACTAACAACAACCAGAGTAATTGGATGTGTGTTCTTTTCACATACCCCATATGGATCCACCAGTGCCATTGCATGTGTGTTCTTTTTACAATCCACCTATGGATCCACTAGTGTCATTGCATGTGTGCTCTTTTTACTAACAACAATTGGAGTCATTGCATGTGTGTTCTTTTCACATACCACATATGGATCCACCAGGGTTATTGCATGTGTGCTCTTTTCACAATCCACATATGGATCCGCCAGTGTCATTGCATGTGTGTTCTTTTTACTAACAACAACCAGAGGCATTGCATGTGTGTTCTTTTCACATACCACATATGGATCCACCAATGCCATTGCATGTGTGTTCTTTTCACAATCCACGTATGGATCCACCAGTGTCATTGCATGTGTGTTCTTTTCACATACCACATATAGATCCACTAGTGTCATTGCATGTGTGCTCTTTTCACAATCCACCTTTGGATCCACCAGTGTGATTGCATGTTTGTTCTTTTTACAAACAACAACCAGAGTCATTGCATGTGTGTTCTTTTCACATACCACATATGGATCCACTAGTGTCATTGCATGTGTGCTCTTTTCACAATCCAGCTATGGATCCACCAGTGTCATTGCATGTGTGTTCTTTTTACTAACAACAACCAGAGTCATTGCATGTGTGTTCTTTTCATATACCACATATGGATCCACCAATGCCATTGCATGTGTGTTCTTTTCACAATCCACGTATGCATCCACCAGTGTCATTGCATGTGTGTTCTTTTCACATACCACATATAGATCCACTAGTGTCATTGCATGTGTGCTCTTTTCACAATCCACCTATGGATCCACCAGTGTGATTGCATGTTTGTTCTTTTTACAAACAACAACCAGAGTCATTGCATGTGTGTTCTTTTCACATACCACATATGGATCCACTAGTGTCATTGCATGTGTGCTCTTTTCACAATCCAGCTATGGATCCACCAGTGTCATTGCATGTGTGTTCTTTTTACTAACAACAACCAGAGTCATTGCATGTGTGTTCTTTTCATATACCACATATGGATCCACCAGTGTCATTGCATGTGTGCTCTTTTTACTAACAACAACTGGAGTCATTGCATGTGTGTTCTTTTTACTAAAAACAACGGGAGTCATGGCATGTGTGTTCTTTTCAGATACCCCATATGGATCCACCAGTGTCATTGCATGTGTGTTCTTTTTACAAACAACAACCAGAGTCATTGCATGTGTGTTCTTTTCACATACCACATATGGATCCACCAGCGTCATTGCATGTGTCTTCTTTTCAAAATCCACCTATGGATCCACCAGTGTCATTGCATGTGTGCTCTTTTTAATAACAACAACCAGAGTCATTGCATGTGTGTTCTCTTCAGAGACCACACATGGATCCACGAGTGTCATTGCATGTGTGTTCTCTTTACTAACAATAAACAGAGTCATTGAAATGTGTGTTCTCTTCAGAGACCACACATGGATCCACCAGTGTCATTGCATGTGTGTTCTTTTTACTAACAACAACCAGAGTCATTGCATTTGTGTTCTTTTCACATACCACATATGGATCCACCAGTGTCATTGCATGGGTGTTCTTTTCACAATCCATCTATGGATCCACCAGTGTCATTGCATGTGTGCTCTTTTTACTAAAAACAACCAGAGTCATTGCATGTGTGTTCTCTTTAGAGACCACACATGGATCCACCAGTGTCATTGCATGTGTGTTCTTTTTACTAACAACAACCAGAGTCATTGAAATGTGTGTTCTCTTTAGAGACCACACATGGATCCACCAGTGTCATTGCATGTGTGTTCTTTTTACTAACAACTACTGGAGTCATTGCACGTGTGTTATTTTCACATACCACATATGGATCCACCAGTATCATTGCATGTGTGCTCTTTTCACAATCCACCTATGGATCCACCAGTGTCATTGCATGTGTGCCTTTTTACTAACAACAACAAGAGTCATTGCATGTGTGTTCTGTTTAGAGACCACACATGGATCCACCAGTGTCATTGCATGTGTGTTCTTTTTACTAACAACAACCAGAGTAATTGGATGTGTGTTCTTTTCACATACCCCATATGGATCCACCAGTGCCATTGCATGTGTGTTCTTTTTACAATCCACCTATGGATCCACCAGTGTCATTGCATGTGTGCTCTTTTTACTAACAACAACTGGAGTCATTGCATGTGTGTTCTTTTCACATACCACATATGGATCCACCAGGGTCATTGCATGTGTGCTCTTTTCACAATCCACATATGGATCCACCAGTGTCATTGCATGTGTGTTCTTTTTACTAACAACAACCAGAGGCATTGCATGTGTGTTCTTTTCACATACTACATATGGATCCACCAATGCCATTGCATGTGTGTTCTTTTCACAATCCACGTATGGATCCACCAGTGTCATTGCATGTGTGTTCTTTTTACTAACAACAACTAAAGTCATTGCATGTGTGTTCTTTTCACATACCACATATGGATCCACTAATGTCATTGCATGTGTGCTCTTTTCACAATCCACCTATGGATCCACCAGTGTGATTGCATGTGTGTTCTTTTTACAAACAACAACCAGAGTCATTGCATGTGTGTTCTTTTCACATACCACATATGGATCCACTAGTGTCATTGCATGTGTGCTCTTTTCACAATCCAGCTATGGATCCTCCAGTGTCATTGCATGTGTGTTCTTTTTACTAACAACAACCAGAGTTATTGCATGTGTGTTCTTTTCATATACCACATATGGATCCACCAGTGTCATTGCATGTGTGCTCTTTTTACTAACAACAACTGGAGTCATTGCATGTGTGTTCTTTTTACTAACAGCAACTGGAGTCATGGCATGTGTTTTTTTTCACATACCCCATATGGATCCACCAGTGTCATTGCATGTGTGCTCTTTTCATGATCCACCTATGGATCCACCAGTGTCATTGCATGTGTGTTCTTTTTACAAACAACAACCAGAGTCATTGCATGTGTGTTCTTTTCACATACCACATATGGATCCACCAGCGTCATTGCATGTGTCTTCTTTTCAAAATCCACCTATGGATCCACCAGTGTCATTGCATGTGTGCTCTTTTTACTAACAACAACCAGAGTCATTGCATGTGTGTTCTCTTCAGAGACCACACATGGATCCACGAGTGTCATTGCATGTGTGTTCTCTTTACTAACAATAAACAGAGTCATTGAAATGTGTGTTCTCTTCAGAGACCACACATGGATCCACTAGTGTCATTGAATGTGTGTTCTTTTTACTAACAACAACTGGAGTCATTGCATGTGTGTTCTTTTCACATACCACATATGGATCCACCAGTGTCATTGCATGTGCGCTCTTTTCATAATCCACCTATGGATCCACCAGTGTCAATGCATGTGTGCTCTTTTTACTAACAACAACAAGAGTCATTGCATGTGTGTTCTTTTTACAAACAACAACCAGAGTCATTGCATGTGTGTTCTTTTCACATACCACATATCGATCCACCAGCGTCATTGCATGTGTGTTCTTTTCAAAATCCACCTCTGGATCCACCAGTGTCATTGCATGTGTGCTCTTTTTACTAACAACCAGAGTCATTGCATGTGTGTTCTCTTCAGAGACCACACATGGATCCATGAGTGTCATTGCACGTGTGTTCTCTTTACTAACAATAAACAGAGTCATTGCATGTGTGTTCTTTTCAAAATCCACCTCTGGATCCACCAGTATCATTGCATGTGTGCTCTTTTCACAATCCACCTATGGATCCACCAGTGTCATTGCATGTGTGCCTTTTTACTAACAACAACAAGAATCATTGCATGTGTGTTCTGTTTAGAGACCACACATGGATCCACCAGTGTCATTGCATGTGTGTTCTTTTTACTAACAACAACCAGACTCATTGAAATGCGTGTGCTCTTTAGAGACCACACATGGATCCACCAGTGTCATTGCATGTGTGTTCTTTTTACTAACAACAACCAGAGTAATTAGATGTGTGTTCTTTTCACATACCCCATACGGATCCACCAGTGCCATTGCATGTGTGTTCTTTTTACAATCCACCTATGGATCCACCAGTGTCATTGCATGTGTGCTCTTTTTACTAACAACAACTGGAGTCATTGCATGTATGTTCTTTTCACATACCACATATGGATCCACCAGGGTCATTGCATGTGTGCTCTTTTCACAATCAACATATGGATCCACCAGTGTCATTGCATGTGTGTTCTTTTTACTAACAACAACCAGAGGCATTGCATGTGTGTTCTTTTCACATACCACATATGGATCCACCAATGCCATTGCATGTGTGTTCTTTTCACAATCCACGTATGGATCCACCAGTGTCATTGCATGTGTGTTCTTTTTACTAACAACAACTAAAGTCATTGCATGTGTGTTCTTTTCACATACCACATATGGATCCACTAGTGTCATTGCATGTGTGCTCTTTTCACAATCCACCTATGGATCCACCAGTGTGATTGCATGTGTGTTCTTTTTACAAACAACAACCAGAGTCATTGCATGTGTGTTCTTTTCACATACCACATATGGATCCACTAGTGTCATTGGATGTGTGCTCTTTTCACAATCCAGCTATGGATCCACCAGTGTCATTGCATGTGTGTTATTTTTACGAACAACCAGAGTCATTGCATGTGTGTTCTTTTCATATACCACATATGGATCCACCAGTGTCATTGCATGTGTGCTCTTTTTACTAACAACAACTGGAGTCATTGCATGTGTGTTCTTTTTACTAACAGCAACTGGAGTCATGGCATGTGTGTTCTTTTCACATACCCCATATGGATCCACCAGTGTCATTGCATGTGTGCTCTTTTCATGATCCACCTATGGATCCACCAGTGTCATTGCATGTGTGTTCTTTTTACAAACAACAACCAGAGTCATTGCATGTGTGTTCTTTTCACATACCACATATGGATCCACCAGCGTCATTGCATGTGTCTTCTTTTCAAAATCCACCTATGGATCCACCAGTGTCATTGCATGTGTGCTCTTTTTACTAACAACAACCAGAGTCATTGCATGTGTGTTCTCTTCAGAGACCACACATGGATCCACGAGTGTCATTGCATGTGTGTTCTCTTTACTAACAATAAACAGAGTCATTGAAATGTGTGTTCTCTTCAGAGACCACACATGGATCCACCAGTGTCATTGCATGTGTGTTCTTTTTACTAACAACAACTGGAGTCATTGCATGTGTGTTCTTTTCACATACTACATATGGATCCACCAGTGTCATTGCATGTGTGCTCTTTTCATAATCCACCTATGGATCCACCAGTGTCAATGCATGTGTGCTCTTTTTACTAACAACAACAAGAGTCATTGCATGTGTGTTCTCTTCAGAGACCACACATGGTGTAGGGTCCCCAACCTTTAATAAGATTGAGCACCCTGTGTTTACAATGCTAGTCCCTGGATCAATAGCTAGCATCCATAGTTTAGATGTAATATCAAGAGACAAAGGTCATAATTTAACTTTATAACCGGGAATAACATAATTTTATTACATCCTTACATAGCTCATTTGGCTATTACATTACATTGCAGCGGAATAACTATAAGCATGGGGTCCTTCATCTTCAAAGTGCCACAGGCAGATGTTGGTTGTAGACTTTGTAATCCTAATCAATCAATCTTCACTAAAATCAATCAAACCTGCAACATTACAAGTTACAGCCACAAGGGTCAATACATTTGAATTGTATTGGCAAGTGATACTTTGGTAGTATAGTGGAGTCTATCATCTATATGCATTTGGCTAAGTGGAGTTGAGGCTTGCATTGCTCAAAATAGATTTTTCCCTATCATTTTGAAAATACTAAGTTTTTGTTTTGACAAAATCTTTCCCAAGGCCTCTACCAATCAAAGACTGAAGATCCTTTCCAAGGCATCTACCAATCAAAGACTGAAGATTTGATTGGCAAAATCATTTTTCCCAATCTAAGATTTCAAGATCCTTGTACCAAGCCATCTCTCCATCAAAGATTGAAGAATTCACACAACCCTTGTTCACCCACAAGTTTTAATTTAGAAATTGGAGTGATGAGATTCTTGATTGCTTCCATGTCTTGATGCTCAAATTGTCCTTTTCCAGGGACATGGCTAAGTACTTAGATTTTTCACTCTGCAGAGGTGGTGCACTTTCCCCACAAGACTTGGTTTCCCAAGACAAGATCTTTCAGAAGCTTTTTCTTAGACCATCATGGATGCGTTCCAACCTATCAAACACTACCACCAACTGTCCATATGGCTAAGTTCTTGCAACCTATATGATCATGGCAGAGCCCATATTGCCAAGTGGTTGCACTTGAAGCTTCTCAACATTTGACATCTCAAATCTCTTTGTTCCTGGGTGGCCATCCACAAGTGAGATACACTAAGGTAAACCATAAACATGGGCCTTGTGAACCACTCAACCAAAAACCACCAAGCAAGTCCCATTCCACCCAGGTGATTCATTAATTTAGTTGTTTTATTAAACAAAACATAAGTCCACAGACTTAGTAATTTTTCATAGCATGAATATATATTCCACCCTTGTTTTCTATTAGCTAGGCTAAGCTTGGTAGTAATAGGATTCCTAACTTAGGAAGATTTCCACTAAGGTTTCATCTACTAGGTGCTACTATAGCAAGGTCTATACTTTAGCAAAATAAAAACCATGCAAGTTTTACTTAGCAAAAATATGAAGCATCACTTGCCTTTTTGGTAGAGGGTATAAGTTCACTCCTTGTTCTTGCTAGTCTCACACTTCACTACAAGTCAATCAAGCAAACACAATTCAATTCACATTCCAAACCAAAGTCAAACAAACAATTTCTCACACACAAAGTAATGGGATCTAAGTCATGCATAAGCATGCAAAGATTGGTTCTATTGTAAGGATGGTCTTCACTAGGCTTCTAAACTTTGTAAGTTCCAAATTGGTCATTTACCAAAATGGCAAAGTCATTTGCAAAAGGTTTCACTACAAAACCATTTTCAAAACAAAGTGTCATTTTATGTGGTGTAGGAATATTTTTACTAAGGCTTTAACCTACAGGGTTCACCAAATGAGTTGCTATTGCAAAACTTGGTGTTTGGGTCTGTAGGTTTGGTTCAAAACATTTTCCCAAAGTTTTTACTCAAAACCATTTTTCATAAACAAAACAATAGTTTTAATTAGCTAGAAATGGACTAAACCAATTAATCCATTCTAAACTTTTCCAAATTCATTTTCCAAAACAAGGGTTGGTTCCTAGGGTCAGTAAGGTCACAACAAACCATTTTGTAAAGGTTTTAACCTTAAAATCATTTTTAAACAATTTTTCTACTCTAAACAAGCAATCAAATGTTTCTGCAAAATCAAGCAAACTAACAGTTACTATTTGCTAAACTAAAGGCAGGGTTGGTTAGGTCTTGCTCTCCTGAATCCAACGACATAAAATTTGTAATTTTTGGACGTGTGGATCCAAAGATACAAGGGTTTGAAAATGGCACTTAAATCTGTTTTTTCAAATTCTGTTTTAAAACAGATCTAGCCACGCGTCGCGTTCCTATTGGTCCATACCGGTTCGGCCGGATCAATCGCTGTGGAGCGTTGGATCAAGTTAGATCGCACGGTCCAAAGAACATACCCCTTCGGTGTTTAAGTAATCTATCCGATTCGTTCGATCCAGATCTAACGGCTGCTACTGCCTGGTCACAGATGGGCGGCGCTGCGCGGCTACCGGCGGCGGAGCTGTCGGTCGACGACGGTGCCGATGCTACAGGGGGTGAGGGAGAAAGAGGAGTTGCTCACCGGGCTCAGGGGGTCACGGCGATGCTCAACGTGCTGATGGTTTGTCGAGGGGCGCGCAAGGGCAGTCGTAATTCCTCGCCGGAGTGGAGGACGACGTCGGGTGCGTCGGGTGGTCGTCGCGGACGGTGCTGTGGTTCACCCCAAGGCAAGGCGAAGGCACGGTTAGATGCACAGAATCAGGGCGAGGCTGTGTGCGTGAAGGAGAGGGCTCGGGGTGGTCGGCTCTTACCAGGAAACGTCGCCGGAGAAGAAGGCAGACAGCGGTGCTGCAGGTCGTCGTTGAAGTCGAGCTTACAGGGCACCCGCGGATGAATGACTGGCACAGGAGGATGCGCCAGGATGCGGTGAGCGTGTTCGCGTGCAGAGGTAGGCGAGAGGCGGCGGGGTGTGGCCGGAATCGAGAGGGAGGCTCGTCGGAGACAGAGCGGCTCGGGGAGAAATTGGAGGGGCCTGGGGGCGAGCTTTGGGGAGGAGACAGAGGGGAAAGGAGGAGGGAATGCTGGCGCTTAAGTAGTCGTCGTCGCAGGGGGAGTAAAGGCCGTGGTTAACGCGAATTCAAGCCGCGGCTTCAACGGCAGAAACGGCCGCGCGGTGAGGGGAAGAAGGAGTCGCGGGGAGGACGATGAGCAGTAGAGGTGGGGTTGTCTTGTCAGCGATAGAAAGAGAGGAGGAGTGGGTCCCGGCTATCATTGACTACGTGGGTTCTGTCCGCGGTAAAGAAAAACGGTTCGGGGGCGAGGGTGAAACGACGAACAGTGATGTGGGTCCGCTTGGCAGTGAAGGAAGGGAGTGGGGGTGGGGTCCAGATGTCACTCTCTGTGCGGGTTATCTAATTGGTGCGAAAAGTTTTTCTGAGGGAAAGAGAGGTGGGCTGGGGTTGGGCCTGTTGGGCTGGCCGGCTGGGCTAGTTACTGTGCACTATTTTTTTTTCTCTGTCTGTTTTCTTTTTCCTTTTCTAATTCTATTTCTGTTTTAAATTTTCAATCAATAATTCAAACAATCAAACAAGGTTCAAATCAATTCAAACAAACACTCAACTTTGTACTTTGAATTTGGTTCTGTTTAGCAACATAATCCAAATCTCAAAATAAAATAATTTAATATTTTTATTCATTTTAGGATCCATTTAATAATTAAATAAAATGGATCTTTAGTTATTTAATAAAATAGGGTTTGATTTAATTAATAAAATTTCCATTTAAATCCAAATACTTTCAGAACCAAACCAGTAGGTTTTATTTGAAAATAAGGATATTTGGAAATCTTGTATTAACAAAATAACCTTTTATTTTAGGTTCCATTAATAATTAAATAAATGGACCTTAGTTAATAATCCATATAGGATTTGTTTATTTAAAAACTTTATTTTGAAATCCAAAATAAAACCAAAACACTTTAGTAGGTTTTATTTTGAGAAATCAAAATACTTGGAAAACTTATTTAAAATAAATAAGTTTTAGTGTTTATTTAAAATAGGAAAAGCCTTTACTTAAATAAAATTGGATATTTAAATCCTTATTATTTTATTTAAATAAATCTTTACTCATTTTATCAAAACAAAATATTTTATTTTCCTTTAATAAATGTTTATCTTTATAAATCCCTTTAGGATTATTTGCTCACCAATTGGTATGGGTTTTTGGTAAGGGCTTTATTAGCTTTGGAAATTCAATTTCCTTAACTTATTATATTCATAAGATTTTATTTATGGTTCCAAACAAAGTGAAACCAACTTCTAGGGTCTTTCTTGATCCTTTCTGAATATTTGTTGATCAATTTCGGTATGGATCAAATCCATGGGTTTGGAAATAACATGGAAATGATTTTTATTCCATTAGGTCTTAGGGTTTTGGATTTATTTTCCAAGTGTTCAAATTTCCAGATACATTCATTGAGGAATGCATTTCTCTTGATTTGGATTTGTTGAATTCAAACTTTAACCAAGGTTTGTTCAGGATGGGATTTTGAGTTTCCTTATAGAAACAAAAGTTTCTTTTCACCCTGATTTTCAACAAAAAATTATTTTGTTTATTTATTTTTCACATTACAAGATTTGGAAAATCTTGGGATGTGACACATGGATCCACTAGTGTCATTGTATGTGTGTTCTTTTTACAAACAACAACCAGAGTCATTGCATGTGTGTTCTTTTCACATACCACATATCGATCCACCAGCGTCATTGCATGTGTGTTCTTTTCACAATCCACCTATGGATCCACCAGGGTCATTGCATGTGTGGTCTTTTTACTAACAACCAGAGTCATTGCATGTGTGTTCTTTTCACATACCACATATAGATCCACCAGTGCCATTGCATGTGTGTTCTCTTTACTAACAATAAACAGAGTCATTGAAATGTGTGTTCTCTTCAGAGACCACACATGGATCCACTAGTGTCATTGCATGTGTGTTCTTTTTACTAACAACAACTGGAGTCATTGCATGAGTGTTCTTTTCACATACCACATATGGATCCACCAGGGTCATTGCATGTGTGTTCTTTTCACAATCCACCTATGGATCCACCAGTGTCATTGCATGTGTGTTCTTTTTAAAAACAACAACCAGAGTCATTGCATGTGTGTTCTTTTCACATAACACATATGGATCCACTAGTGTCATTGCATGTGTGCTCTTTTCACAATCCACCTATGGATCCACCTATGTCATTGCAAGTGTGTTCTTTTTACTAACAACAACCAGAGTCATTACATGTGTGTTCTTTTCACATACCACATATGGATCCACGAGTGTCATTGCATGTGTGCTCTTTTCACAATCCACCTATGGATCCACCATTGTCATTGCATGTGTGTTCTTTTTACTAACAACAACCAGAGTCATTGCATGTGTGTTCTTTTCACATACCACATATGGATCCACCAGTGTTATTGCATGTGTGTTCTTTTCACAATCCATCTATGGATCCACCAGTGTCATTGCATGTGTGCTCTTTTTACTAAAAACAACCAGAGTCATTGCATGTGTGTTCTCTTTAGAGACCACACATGGATCCACCAGTGTCATTGCATGTGTGTTCTTTTTACTAACAACAACTAGAGTCATTCAAATGTGTGTTCTCTTTAGATACCACACATGGATCCACCAGTGTCATTGCATGTGTGTTCTTTTTACTAACAACTACTGGAGTCATTGCACGTGTGTTATTTTCACATACCACATATGGATCCACCAGTATCATTGCATGTGTGCTCTTTTCACAATCCACCTATGGATCCACCAGTGTCATTGCATGTGTGCCTTTTTACTAACAACAACAAGAGTCATTGCATGTGTGTTCTGTTTAGAGACCACACATGGATCCACCAATGTCATTGCATGTGTGTTCTTTTTACTAACAACCAGACTCATTGAAATGCGTGTTCTCTTTAGAGACCACACATGGATCCACCAGTGTCATTGCATGTTTGTTCTTTTTACTAACAACAACCAGAGTAATTAGATGTGTGTTCTTTTCACATACCCCATACGGATCCACCAGTGCCATTGCATGTGTGTTCTTTTTACAATCCACCTATGGATCCACCAGTGTCATTGCATGTGTGCTCTTTTTACTAACAACAACTAGAGTCATTGCATGTGTGTTCTTTTCACATACCACATATGGATCCACCAGGGTCATTGCATGTGTGCTGTTTTCACAATCCACATATGGATCCACCAGTGTCATTGCATGTGTGTTCTTTTTACTAACAACAACCAGAGGCATTGCATGTGTGTTCTTTTCACATACCACATATGGATCCACCAATGCCATTGCATGTGTGTTCTTTTCACAATCCACGTATGGATCCACCAGTGTCATTGCATGTGTGTTCTTTTTACTAACAACAACTAAAGTCATTGCATGTGTGTTTTTTTCACATACCACATATGGATCCACTAGTGTCATTGCATGTGTGCTCTTTTCACAATCCACCTATGGATCCACCAGTGTGATTGCATGTGTGTTCTTTTTACAAACAACAACCAGAGTTATTGCATGTGTGTTCTTTTCACATACCACATATGGATCCACTAGTGTCATTGCATGTGTGCTCTTTTCACAATCCAGCTATGGATCCACCAGTGTCATTGCATGTGTGTTCTTTTTACTAACAACAACCAGAGTCATTGCATGTGTGTTCTTTTCATATACCACATATGGATCCACCAGTGTCATTGCATGTGTGCTCTTTTTACTAACAACAACTGGAGTCATTCCATGTGTGTTCTTTTTACTAACAACAACTGGAGTCATGGCATGTGTGTTCTTTTCACATACCACATATGGATCCACCAGTGTCATTGCATGTGTGCTCTTTTCATGATCCACCTATGGATCCACCAGTGTCATTGCATGTGTGTTCTTTTTACTAACAACAACTAGAGTCATTGCATGTGTGTTATTTTCACATACGACATATGGATCCACCAGTGTCATTGCATGTGTGCTGTTTTCACAATCCACCTATGGATCCACAAGTGTCATTGCATGTGTGTTCTTTTTACAAACAACAACCAGAGTCATTGCATGTGTGTTCCTTTCACATACCACATATGGATCCACCAGCATCATTGCATGTGTGTTCTTTTCAAAATCCACCCATGGATCCACCAGTGTCATTGCATGTGTGCTCTTTTTACTAACAACAACCAGAGTCATTGCATGTGTGTTCTCTTCAGAGACCACACATGGATCCACGAGTGTCATTGCATGTGTGTTCTCTTTACTAACAATAAACAGAGTCATTGAAATGTGTGTTCTCTTCAGAGACCACACATGGATCCACCAGTGTCATTGCATGTGTGTTCTTTTTACTAACAACAACTGGAGTCATTGCATGTGTGTTCTTTTCACATACCACATATGGATCCGCCAGTGTCATTGCATGTGTGCTCTTTTCACAATCCACCTATGGATCCACCAGTGTCAATGCATGTGTGCTATTTTTACTAACAACAACAAGAGTCATTGCATGTGTGTTCTCTTCAGAGACCACACATGGATCCACTAGTGTCATTGCATGTGTGTTCTTTTTACAAACAACAACCAGAGTCATTGCATGTGTGTTCTTTTCACATACCACATATGGATCCACCAGCGTTATTGCATGTGTGTTCTTTTCAAAATCCACCTATGGATCCACCAGTGTCATTGCATGTGTGCTCTTTTTACTAACAACAACCAGAGTCATTGCATGTGTGTTCTCTTCAGAGACCACACATGGATCCACGAGTGTCATTGCATGTGTGTTATCTTTACTAACAATAAACAGAGTCATTGAAATGTGTGTTCTCTTCAGAGACCACACATGGATCCATCAGTGTCATTGCATGTGTGTTCTTTTTACTAACAACAACTGGAGTCATTGCATGTGTGTTCTTTTCACATACCACATATGGATCCACCAGTGTCATTGCATGTGTGCTCTTTTCACAATCCACCTATGGATCCACCAGTGTCAATGCATGTGTGCTCTTTTTACTAACAACAACAAGAGTCATTGCATGTGTGTTCTCTTCAGAGACCACACATGGATCCACTAGTGTTATTGCATGTGTGTTCTTTTTACTAACAACAACCAGAGTCATTGCATGTGTGTTCTTTTCACATACCACATATGGATCCACTAGTGCCATTGCATGTGTGTTCTTTTTACAATCCACCTATGGATCCACTAGTGTCATTGCATGTGTGCTCTTTTTACTAACAACAACTGGAGTCATTGCATGTGTGTTCTTTTCACATACCACATATGGATCCACCAGTGTCATTGCATGTGTGCTCTTTTCACAATCCACATATGGATCCACCAGTGTCATTGCATGTCTGTTCTTTTTACTAACAACAACCAGAGTCATTCCATGTGTGTTTTTTCACATACCACATATGGATCCACCAATGTCATTGCATGTGTGTTCTTTTCACAATCCACTTGTGGATCCACCAGTGTCATTGCATGTGTGTTCTTTTCACATACCACATATGGATCCACTAGTGTCATTGCATGTGTGCTCTTTTCACAATCCACCTATGGATCCACCAGTGTTATTGCATGTGTGTTCTTTTTACAAACAACAACCAGAGTCATTGCATGTGTGTTATTTTCACATAACACATATGGATCCACTAGTGTCATTGGATGTGTGCTCTTTTCACAATCCACCTATGGATCCACCAGTGTCATTGCATGTGTGTTCTTTTTACTAACAACAACCGGAGTCATTGCATGTGTGTTCTTTTCACGTACCACATATGGATCCACCGGTGTCATCACATGTGTGTTATTTTCACAATCCACCAATTGGATCCACCAGTGTCATTGCATGTGTGTTCTTTTCACAATCCACCTATGGATCCACCAGTGTCATTGCATGTGTGTTCTTTTTACTAACAACAACCGGAGTCGTTGCATGTGTGTTCTTTTCACGTACCACATATGGATCCACCGGTGTCATCACATGTGTGTTATTTTCACAATGCACCAATTGGATCCACTAGTGTCATTGCATGTGTGCTCTTTTTACTAACAACAACAAGAGTCATTCAAATGTGTGTTCTCTTTAGAGACCACACATGGATCCACCAGTGTCATTGCATGTGTGTTATTTTCACAATCCACCAATGGATCCACCAGTGTCATTGCATGTGTGTTATTTTCACAATCCACCAATGGATCCACTAGTGTCACTGCATGTGTGCTCTTTTTACTAACAACAACTAGAGTCATTGCATGTGTGTTATTTTCACATACGACATATGGATCCACCAGTGTCATTGCATGTGTGCTGTTTTCACAATCCACCTATGGATCCACAAGTGTCATTGCATGTGTGTTCTTTTTACAAACAACAACCAGAGTCATTGCATGTGTGTTCCTTTCACATACCACATATGGATCCACCAGCATCATTGCATGTGTGTTCTTTTCAAAATCCACCCATGGATCCACCAGTGTCATTGCATGTGTGCTCTTTTTACTAACAACAACCAGAGTCATTGCATGTGTGTTCTCTTCAGAGACCACACATGGATCCACGAGTGTCATTGCATGTGTGTTCTCTTTACTAACAATAAACAGAGTCATTGAAATGTGTGTTCTCTTCAGAGACCACACATGGATCCACCAGTGTCATTGCATGTGTGTTCTTTTTACTAACAACAACTGGAGTCATTGCATGTGTGTTCTTTTCACATACCACATATGGATCCGCCAGTGTCATTGCATGTGTGCTCTTTTCACAATCCACCTATGGATCCACCAGTGTCAATGCATGTGTGCTATTTTTACTAACAACAACAAGAGTCATTGCATGTGTGTTCTCTTCAGAGACCACACATGGATCCACTAGTGTCATTGCATGTGTGTTCTTTTTACAAACAACAACCAGAGTCATTGCATGTGTGTTCTTTTCACATACCACATATGGATCCACCAGCGTTATTGCATGTGTGTTCTTTTCAAAATCCACCTATGGATCCACCAGTGTCATTGCATGTGTGCTCTTTTTACTAACAACAACCAGAGTCATTGCATGTGTGTTCTCTTCAGAGACCACACATGGATCCACGAGTGTCATTGCATGTGTGTTCTCTTTACTAACAATAAACAGAGTCATTGAAATGTGTGTTCTCTTCAGAGACCACACATGGATCCACCAGTGTCATTGCATGTGTGTTCTTTTTACTAACAACAACTGGAGTCATTGCATGTGTGTTCTTTTCACATACCACATATGGATCCGCCAGTGTCATTGCATGTGTGCTCTTTTCACAATCCACCTATGGATCCACCAGTGTCAATGCATGTGTGCTATTTTTACTAACAACAACAAGAGTCATTGCATGTGTGTTCTCTTCAGAGACCACACATGGATCCACTAGTGTCATTGCATGTGTGTTCTTTTTACAAACAACAACCAGAGTCATTGCATGTGTGTTCTTTTCACATACCACATATGGATCCACCAGCGTTATTGCATGTGTGTTCTTTTCAAAATCCACCTATGGATCCACCAGTGTCATTGCATGTGTGCTCTTTTTACTAACAACAACCAGAGTCATTGCATGTCTGTTCTCTTCAGAGACCACACATGGATCCACGAGTGTCATTGCATGTGTGTTATCTTTACTAACAATAAACAGAGTCATTGAAATGTGTGTTCTCTTCAGAGACCACACATGGATCCATCAGTGTCATTGCATGTGTGTTCTTTTTACTAACAACAACTGGAGTCATTGCATGTGTGTTCTTTTCACATACCACATATGGATCCACCAGTGTCATTGCATGTGTGCTCTTTTCACAATCCACCTATGGATCCACCAGTGTCAATGCATGTGTGCTCTTTTTACTAACAACAACAAGAGTCATTGCATGTGTGTTCTCTTCAGAGACCACACATGGATCCACTAGTGTCATTGCATGTGTGTTCTTTTTACTAACAACAACCAGAGTCATTGCATGTGTGTTCTTTTCACATACCACATATGGATCCACTAGTGCCATTGCATGTGTGTTCTTTTTACAATCCACCTATGGATCCACTAGTGTCATTGCATGTGTGCTCTTTTTACTAACAACAACTGGAGTCATTGCATGTGTGTTCTTTTCACATACCACATATGGATCCACCAGTGTCATTGCATGTGTGCTCTTTTCACAATCCACATATGGATCCACCAGTGTCATTGCATGTCTGTTCTTTTTACTAACAACAACCAGAGTCATTCCATGTGTGTTTTTTCACATACCACATATGGATCCACCAATGTCATTGCATGTGTGTTCTTTTCACAATCCACTTGTGGATCCACCAGTGTCATTGCATGTGTGTTCTTTTCACATACCACATATGGATCCACTAGTGTCATTGCATGTGTGCTCTTTTCACAATCCACCTATGGATCCACCAGTGTTATTGCATGTGTGTTCTTTTTACAAACAACAACCAGAGTCATTGCATGTGTGTTATTTTCACATAACACATATGGATCCACTAGTGTCATTGGATGTGTGCTCTTTTCACAATCCACCTATGGATCCACCAGTGTCATTGCATGTGTGTTCTTTTTACTAACAACAACCGGAGTCATTGCATGTGTGTTCTTTTCACGTACCACATATGGATCCACCGGTGTCATCACATGTGTGTTATTTTCACAATCCACCAATTGGATCCACCAGTGTCATTGCATGTGTGTTCTTTTCACAATCCACCTATGGATCCACCAGTGTCATTGCATGTGTGTTCTTTTTACTAACAACAACCGGAGTCGTTGCATGTGTGTTCTTTTCACGTACCACATATGGATCCACCGGTGTCATCACATGTGTGTTATTTTCACAATCCACCAATTGGATCCACTAGTGTCATTGCATGTGTGCTCTTTTTACTAACAACAACAAGAGTCATTCAAATGTGTGTTCTCTTTAGAGACCACACATGGATCCACCAGTGTCATTGCATGTGTGTTATTTTCACAATCCACCAATGGATCCACCAGTGTCATTGCATGTGTGTTATTTTCACAATCCACCAATGGATCCACTAGTGTCACTGCATGTGTGCTCTTTTTACTAACAACAACCAGAGTCATTGAAATGTGTGTTCTCTTCAGAGAAAACACATGGATCCACCAGTGTCATTGGATGTGTGTTCTTTTTACTAACAACAACTGGAGTCATTGCATGTGTGTTCTTTTCACATACAACATATGGATCCACCAGTGTCATTGCATGTGTGCTCTTTTCACAATCCACCTATGGATCCACCAGGGTCATTGCATGTGTGGTCTTTTTACTAACAACAACAAGAGCCATTGCATTTGTGTTCTCTTCAGAGACCACACATGGATCCACCAGTGTCATTGCATGTGTGTTCTTTTTACTAACAACAACCAGACTCATTGAAATGCGTGTTCTCTTTAGAGACCACACATGGATCCACCAGTGTCATTGCATGTGTGTTCTTTTTACTAACAACAACAAGAGTCATTGCATGTGTGTTCTTTTCACATACCACATATGGATCCACCAGTGCCATTGCATGTGTGTTCTTTTCACAATCCACGTATCGATCCACCAGTGTCATTGCATGTGTGCTCTTTTTAGTAACAACAACTAGAGTCATTGCATGTGTGTTCTTTTCACATACCACATATGGATCCACCAGTGTGATTGCATGTGTGCTCTTTTCACAATCCACATATGGATCCACCAGTGTCATTGCATGTGTGTTCTTTTTACTAACAACCAGAGTCATTGCATGTGTGTTCTTTTCACATACCACATATAGATCCACCAGTGCCATTGCATGTGTGTTCTTTTCACAATCCACTTATGGATCCACCAGTGTCATTACATGTGTGTTCTTTTTACTAACAACAACTGGAGTCATTGCATGTGTGGTCTTTTCACATACCACATATGGATCCACTAGTGCCATTGCATGTGTGCTCTTTTCACAATCCACCTATGGATCCACCAGTGTCATTGCATGTGTGTTCTTTTTACTAACAACAACCAGAGTCATTGCATGTGTGTTCTTTTCACATACCACATATGTATCCACTAGTGTCATTGCATGTGTTTTTTTTACAATCCACCTATGGATCCACCATTGTCATTGCATGTGTGTTCTTTTTACTAACAACAACCAGAGTCATTGCATGTGTGTTCTTTTCACATACCACATATGGATCCACCAGTGTCATTGCATGTGTGATCTTTTCACAATCCACCTATGGATCCACCCGTGTCATTGCATGTGTGTTCTTTTTACTAACAACAACCAGAGTCATTGCATGTGTGTTCTTTTCACGTACCACATATGGATCCATCGGTGTCATCGCATGTGTGTTATTTTCACAATCCACCAATGGATCCACTAGTGTCACTGCATGTGTGCTCTTTTTACTAACAACAACCAGAGTCATTGCATGTGTGTTCTCTTCAGAGACCACACATGGATCCACCAGTGTCATTGCATGTGTGTTCTTTTTACTAACAACAACCAGTCATTGAAATGTGTGTTCTCTTTAGAGACCACACATGGATCCACCATTGTCATTGCATGTGTGTTCTTTTTACTAACAACCAGAGTCATTTCATGTATGTTCTTTTCACATACCACATATGGATCCACCAGTGCCATTGCATGTGTGTTCTTTTCACAATCCACCTATGGATCCACCAGTGTCATTGCATGTGTGCTCTTTCTACTAAAATAAAGCAGAGTCATTGCATGTGTGTTCTCTTCAGAGACCACACATGGATCCACCAGTGTCATTGCATGTGTGTTCTTTTTACTAACAACAACGAGAGTCATTCAAATGTGTGTTCTCTTCAGAGACCACACATGGATCTACCAGTGTCATTGCATGTGTGTTCTTTTTACTAACAATAACTGGAGTCATTTCATGTGTGTTCTTTTCACATACCACACATGGATCCACCAGTGTCATTGCATGTGTGTTCTTTTTACTAACAACAAATGGAGTCATTTCATATGTGTTCTTTTCACATACCACATATGGATCCACCAGTGTCATTGAAATGTGTGTTCTCTTCAAACACCACACATGGATCCACCAGTGTCATTGCATGTGTGTTCTTTTTACTAACAACAACTAGAGTCATTGCATGTGTGTTCTTTTCACATACCACATATGGATCCAGCAGTGTCATTGCATGTGTGCTCTTTTCACAATCCACCTATGGATCCTCTAGTGTCATTGCATGTGTGTTATTTTCACATACCACAAATGGATCCACCAGTGTCATTGAAATGTGTGTTCTCTTCAGAGACCACACATGGATCCACCAATGTCATTGCATGTGTGTTGTTTTTACTAACAACAACTGGAGTCATTGCATGTGTGTTCTTTTTACTAACAACAACTGGAGTGATTGCATGTGTGTTCTTTTCACATACCACATATGGATCCACCAGTGTCATTGCATGTGTGCTCTTTTCATAATCCACCTATGGATCCACCAGTGTCATTGCATGTGTGTTCTTTTTACTAACAACAACTAGAGTCATTGCATGTGTATTATCTTCAGAGACCACCTATGGATCCACTAGTGTCATTGCATGTGTGCTCTTTTCACATAGCACATATGGATCCACTAGTGTCATTGCATGTGTGCTCTTTTCACAATCCACCTATGGATCCACCAGTGTCATTGCATGTGTGTTCTTTTTACAAACAACAACCAGAGTCATTGCATGTGTGTTCTTTTCACATACCACATATGGATCCACCAGTGTCATTGCATGTGTGTTCTTTTCACATACCACATATGGATCCACCAGTGTCATTGCATGTGTGCTCTTTTCACAATCCACATCTGGATCCACCAGTGTCATTGCATGTGTGTTATTTTTACTAACAACAACCAGAGTCATTGCATGTGTGTTCTTTTCACATGCCACATATGGATCCACCAGTGCCATTGCATGTGTGTTCTTTTTACTAACAACCAGAGTCATTTCATGTATGTTCTTTTCACATACCACATATGGATCCACCAGTGTCATTGCATGTGTGTTCTTTTCACAATCCACCTATGGATCCACCAGTGTCATTGCATGTGTGCTCTTTTTACTAAAATAAAGCAGAGTCATTGCATGTGTGTTCTCTTCAGAGACCACACATGGATCCACTAGTGTCATTGCATGTGTGTTCTTTTTACTAACAACAACCAGAGTCATTGCATGTGTGTTCTTTTCACATACCACATATGGATCCACTAGTGCCATTGCATGTGTGTTCTTTTTACAATCCACCTATGGATCCACTAGTGTCATTGCATGTGTGCTCTTTTTACTAACAACAACTGGAGTCATTGCATGTGTGTTCTTTTCACATACCACATATGGATCCACCAGTGTCATTGCATGTCTGCTCTTTTCACAATCCACATATGGATCCACCAGTGTCATTGCATGTCTGTTCTTTTTACTAACAACAACCAGAGTCATTGCATGTGTGTTTTTTCACATACCACATATGGATCCACCAATGTCATTGCCTGTGTGTTCTTTTCACAATCCACTTGTGGATCCACCAGTGTCATTGCATGTGTGTTCTTTTCACATACCACATATGGATCCACTAGTGTCATTGCATGTGTGCTCTTTTCACAATCCACCTATGGATCCACAAGTGTTATTGCATGTGTGTTCTTTTTACAAAGAACAACCAGAGTCATTGCATGCGTGTTATTTTCACATAACACATATGGATCCACTAGTGTCATTGGATGTGTGCTCTTTTCACAATCCACCTATGGATCCACCAGTGTCATTGCATGTGTGTTCTTTTTATTAACAACAACCGGAGTCATTGCATGTGTGTTCTTTTCACGTACCACATATGGATCCACCAGTGTCATCACATGTGTTTTATTTTCACAATCCACCAATTGGATCCACTAGTGTCATTGCATGTGTGCTCTTTTTACTAACAACAACAAGAGTCATTCAAATGTGTGTTCTCTTCAGAGACCACACATGGATCCACCAGTGTCATTGCATGTGTGTTATTTTCACAATCCACCAATGGATCCACTAGTGTCACTGCATGTGTGCTCTTTTTACTAACAACAACCAGAGTCATTGAAATGTGTGTTCTCTTCAGAGACCACACATGGATCCACCAGTGTCATTGGATGTGTGTTCTTTTTACTAACAACAACTGGAGTCATTGCATGTGTGTTCTTTTCACATACCACATATGGATCCACCAGTGTCATTGCATGTGTGCTCTTTTCACAATCCACCTATGGATCCACCAGGGTCATTGCATGTGTGGTCTTTTTATTAACAACAACAAGAGCCATTGCATTTGTGTTCTCTTCAGAGACCACACATGGATCCACCAGTGTCATTGCATGTGTGTTCTTTTTACTAACAACAACCAGACTCATTGAAATGCGTGTTCTCTTTAGAGACCACACATGGATCCACCAGTGTCATTGCATGTGTGTTCTTTTTACTAACAACAACCAGAGTAATTAGATGTGTGTTCTTTTCACATACCCCATATGGATCCACCAGTGCCATGGCATGTGTGTTGTTTTTACAATCCACCTATGTATCCACCAGTGTCATTGCATGTGTGCTCTTTTTACTAACAACAACTAGAGTCATTGCATGTGTGTTCTTTTCACATACCACATATGGATCCACCAGGGTCATTGCATGTGTGCTCTTTTCACAATCCACATATGGATCCACCAGTGTCATTGCATGTGTGTTCTTTTTACTAACAACAACCAGAGGCATTGCATGTGTGTTATCTTCACATACCACATATGGATCCACCAATGCCATTGCATGTGTGTTCTTTTCACAATCCACGTATGGATCCACCAGTGTCATTGCATGTGTGTTCTTTTTACTAACAACAACTAAAGTCATTGCATGTGTTTTTTTTTCACATACCACATATGGATCCACTAGTGTCATTGCATGTGTGCTCTTTTCACAATCCACCTATGGATCCACCAGTGTGACTGCATGTGTGTTCTTTTTACAAACAACAACCAGAGTCATTGCATGTGTGTTCTTTTCACATACCACATATGGATCCACTAGTGTCATTGCATGTGTGCTCTTTTCACAATCCAGCTATGGATCCACCAGTGTCATTGCATGTGTGTTCTTTTTACTAACAACAACCAGAGTCATTGCATGTGTGTTCTTTTCATATACCACATATGGATCCACCAGTGTCATTGCATGTGTGCTCTTTTTACTAACAACAACTGGAGTCATTGCATGTGTGTTCTTTTTACTAACAACAACTGGAGTCATGGCATGTGTGTTCTTTTCACATACCACATATGGATCCACCAGTGTCATTGCATGTGTGCTCTTTTCATGATCCACCTATGGATCCACCAGTGTCATTGCATGTGTGTTCTTTTTACTAACAACAACTAGAGTCATTGCATGTGTGTTATTTTCACATACGACATATGGATCCACCAGTGTCATTGCATGTGTGCTGTTTTCACAATCCACCTATGGATCCACAAGTGTCATTGCATGTGTGTTCTTTTTACAAACAACAACAAGAGTCATTGCATGTGTGTTCCTTTCACATACCACATATGGATCCACCAGCGTCATTGCATGTGTGTTCTTTTCAAAATCCACCCATGGATCCACCAGTGTCATTGCATGTGTGCTCTTTTTACTAACAACAACCAGAGTCATTGCATGTGTGTTCTCTTCAGAGACCACACATGGATCCACGAGTGTCATTGCATGTGTGTTCTTTTTACTAACAACAACCAGTCATTGAAATGTGTGTTCTCTTTAGAGACCACACATGGATCCACCATTGTCATTGCATGTGTGTTCTTTTTACTAACAACAACTGGAGTCATTTCATGTATGTTCTTTTCACATACCACATATGGATCCACCAGTGTCATTGCATGTGTGTTCTTTTCACAATCCACCTATGGATCCACCAGTGTCATTGCATGTGTGCTCTTTTTACTAAAATAAAGCAGAGTCATTGCATGTGTGTTCTCTTCAGAGACCACACATGGATCCACCAGTGTCATTGCATGTGTGTTCTTTTTACTAACAACAACGAGAGTCATTCAAATGTGTGTTCTCTTCAGAGACCACACATGGATCTACCAGTGTCATTGCATGTGTGTTCTTTTTACTAACAATAACTGGAGTCATTTCATGTGTGTTCTTTTCACATACCACACATGGATCCACCAGTGTCATTGCATGTGTGTTCTTTTTACTAACAACAAATGGAGTCATTTCATATGTGTTCTTTTCACATACCACATATGGATCCACCAGTGTCATTGAAATGTGTGTTCTCTTCAAACACCACACATGGATCCACCAGTGTCATTGCATGTGTGTTCTTTTTACTAACAACAACTAGAGTCATTGCATGTGTGTTCTTTTCACATACCACATATGGATCCAGCAGTGTCATTGCATGTGTGCTCTTTTCACAATCCACCTATGGATCCTCTAGTGTCATTGCATGTGTGTTATTTTCACATACCACAAATGGATCCACCAGTGTCATTGAAATGTGTGTTCTCTTCAGAGACCACACATGGATCCACCAATGTCATTGCATGTGTGTTGTTTTTACTAACAACAACTGGAGTCATTGCATGTGTGTTCTTTTTACTAACAACAACTGGAGTGATTGCATGTGTGTTCTTTTCACATACCACATATGGATCCACCAGTGTCATTGCATGTGTGCTCTTTTCATAATCCACCTATGGATCCACCAGTGTCATTGCATGTGTGTTCTTTTTACTAACAACAACTAGAGTCATTGCATGTGTATTATTTTCACATACCACATATGGATCCACTAGTGTCATTGCATGTGTGCTCTTTTCACATAGCACATATGGATCCACTAGTGTCATTGCATGTGTGCTCTTTTCACAATCCACCTAGGATCCACCAGTGTCATTGCATGTGTGTTCTTTTTACAAACAACAACCAGAGTCATTACATGTGTGTTCTTTTCACATACCACATATGGATCCACCAGTTTCATTGCATGTGTGTTCTTTTCACATACCACATATGGATCCACCAGTGTCATTGCATGTGTGCTCTTTTCACAATCCACATCTGGATCCACCAGTGTCATTGCATGTGTGTTATTTTTACTAACGACAACCAGAGTCATTGCATGTGTGTTCTTTTCACATGCCACATATGGATCCACCAGTGCCATTGCATGTGTGTTCTTTTTACTAACAACCAGAGTCATTTCATGTATGTTATTTTCACATACCACATATGGATCCACCAGTGTCATTGCATGTGTGTTCTTTTCACAATCCACCTATGGATCCACCAGTGTTATTGCATGTGTGCTCTTTTTACTAAAATAAAGCAGAGTCATTGGATGTGTGTTCTCTTCAGAGACCACACATGGATCCACTAGTGTCATTGCATGTGTGTTCTTTTTACTAACAACAACCAGAGTCATTGCATGTGTGTTCTTTTCACATACCACATATGGATCCACTAGTGCCATTGCATGTGTGTTCTTTTTACAATCCACCTATGGATCCACTAGTGTCATTGCATGTGTGCTCTTTTTACTAACAACAACTGGAGTCATTGCATGTGTGTTCTTTTCACATACCACATATGGATCCACCAGTGTCATTGCATGTGTGCTCTTTTCACAATCCACATATGGATCCACCAGTGTCATTGCATGTCTGTTCTTTTTACTAACAACAACCAGAGTCATTGCATGTGTGTTTTTTCACACACCACATATGGATCCACCAATGTCATTGCATGTGTGTTCTTTTTACAATCCACTTGTGGATCCACCAGTGTCATTGCATGTGTGTTCTTTTCACATACCACATATGGATCCACTAGTGTCATTGCATGTGTGCTCTTTTCACAATCCACCTATGGATCCACCAGTGTTATTGCATGTGTGTTCTTTTTACAAACAACAACCAGAGTCATTGCATGTGTGTTATTTTCACATAACACATATGGATCCACTAGTGTCATTGGATGTGTGCTCTTTCCACAATCCACCTATGGATCCACCAGTGTCATTGCATGTGTGTTCTTTTTACTAACAACAACCGGAGTCATTGCATGTGTGTTCTTTTCACGTACCACATATGGATCCACCGGTGTCATCACATGTGTGTTATTTTCACAATCCACCAATTGGATCCACTAGTGTCATTGCATGTGTGCTCTTTTTACTAACAACAACAAGAGTCATTCAAATGTGTGTTCTCTTCAGAGACCACACATGGATCCACCAGTGTCATTGCATGTGTGTTATTTTCACAATCCACCAATGGATCCACTAGTGTCACTGCATGTGTGCTCTTTTTACTAACAACAACCAGAGTCATTGAAATGTGTGTTCTCTTCAGAGACCACACATGGATCCACCAGTGTCATTGGATGTGTGTTCTTTTTACTAACAACAACTGGAGTCATTGCATGTGTGTTCTTTTCACATACCACATATGGATCCACCAGTGTCATTGCATGTGTGCTCTTTTCACAATCCACCTATGGATCCACCAGGGTCATTGCATGTGTGGTCTTTTTACTAACAACAACAAGAGCCATTGCATTTGTGTTCTCTTCAGAGACCACACATGGATCCACCAGTGTCATTGCATGTGTGTTCTTTTTACTAACAACAACCAGACTCATTGAAATGCGTGTTCTCTTTAGAGACCACACATGGATCCACCAGTGTCATTGCATGTGTGTTCTTTTTACTAACAACAACAAGAGTCATTGCATGTGTGTTCTTTTCACATACAACATATGGATCCACCAGTGCCATTGCATGTGTGTTCTTTTCAAAATCCACGTATCGATCCACCAGTGTCATTGCATGTGTGCTCTTTTTAGTAAAAACAACTAGAGTCATTGCATGTGTGTTCTTTTCACATACCACATATGGATCCACCAGTGTGATTGCATGTGTGCTCTTTTCACAATCCACATATGGATCCACCAGTGTCATTGCATGTGTGTTCTTTTTACTAACAACCAGAGTCATTGCATGTGTGTTCTTTTCACATACCACATATAGATCCACCAGTGCCATTGCATGTGTGTTCTTTTCACAATCCACTTATGGATCCACCAGTGTCATTACATGTGTGTTCTTTTTACTAACAACAACTGGAGTCATTGCATGTGTGGTCTTTTCACATACCACATATGGATCCACTAGTGCCATTGCATGTGTGCTCTTTTCACAATCCACCTATGGATCCACCAGTGTCATTGCATGTGTGTTCTTTTTACTAACAACAACCAGAGTCATTGCATGTGTGTTCTTTTCACATACCACATATGTATCCACTAGTGTCATTGCATGTGTTTTTTTACAATCCACCTATGGATCCACCACTGTCATTGCATGTGTGTTCTTTTTACTAACAACAACCAGAGTCATTGCATGTGTGTTCTTTTCACATACCACATATGGATCCACCAGTGTCATTGCATGTGTGATCTTTTCACAATCCACCTATGGATCCACCAGTGTCATTGCATGTGTGTTCTTTTTACTAACAATAACCAGAGTCATTGCATGTGTGTTCTTTTCACGTACCACATATGGATCCATCGGTGTCATCGCATGTCTGTTATTTTCACAATCCACCAATGGATCCACTAGTGTCACTGCATGTGTGCTCTTTTTACTAACAACAACCAGATTCATTGCATGTGTGTTCTCTTCAGAGACCACACATGGATCCACCAGTGTCATTGCATGTGTGTTCTTTTTACTAACAAGAACCAGTCATTGAAATGTGTGTTCTCTTTAGAGACCACACATGGATCCACCATTGTCATTGCATGTGTGTTCTTTTTACTAACAACCAGAGTCATTTCATGTATGTTCTTTTCACATACCACATATGGATCCACCAGTGTCATTGCATGTGTGTTCTTTTCACAATCCACCTATGGATCCACCAGTGTCATTGCATGTGTGCTCTTTTTACTAAAATAAAGCAGAGTCATTGCATGTGTGTTCTCTTCAGAGACCACACATGGATCCACCAGTGTCTTTGCATGTGTGTTCTTTTTACTAACAACAACGAGAGTCATTCAAATGTGTGTTCTCTTCAAAGACCACACATGGATCTACCAGTGTCATTGCATGTGTGTTCTTTTTACTAACAATAACTGGAGTCATTTCATGTGTGTTCTTTTCACATACCACACATGGATCCACCAGTGTCATTGCATGTGTGTTCTTTTTACTAACAACAAATGGAGTCATTTCATATGTGTTCTTTTCACATACCACATATGGATCCACCAGTGTCATTGAAATGTGTGTTCTCTTCAAACACCACACATGGATCCACCAGTGTCATTGCATGTGTGTTCTTTTTACTAACAACAACTAGAGTCATTGCATGTGTGTTCTTTTCACATACCACATATGGATCCAGCAGTGTCATTGCATGTGTGCTCTTTTCAAAATCCACCTATGGATCCTCTAGTGTCATTGCATGTGTGTTATTTTCACATACCACAAATGGATCCACCAGTGTCATTGAAATGTGTGTTCTCTTCAGAGACCACACATGGATCCACCAATGTCATTGCATGTGTGTTGTTTTTACTAACAACAACTGGAGTCATTGCATGTGTGTTCTTTTTACTAACAACAACTGGAGTGATTGCATGTGTGTTCTTTTCACATACCACATATGGATCCACCAGTGTCATTGCATGTGTGCTCTTTTCATAATCCACCTATGGATCCACCAGTGTCATTGCATGTGTGTTCTTTTTACTAACAACAACTAGAGTCATTGCATGTGTATTATTTTCACATACCACATATGGATCCACTAGTGTCATTGCATGTGTGCTCTTTTCACATAGCACATATGGATCCACTAGTGTCATTGCATGTGTGCTCTTTTCACAATCCACCTATGGATCCACCAGTGTCATTGCATGTGTGTTCTTTTTACAAACAACAACCAGAGTCATTGCATGTGTGTTCTTTTCACATACCACATATGGATCCACCAGTGTCATTGCATGTGTGTTCTTTTCACATACCACATATGGATCCACCAGTGTCATTGCATGTGTGCTCTTTTCACAATCCACATCTGGATCCACCAGTGTCATTGCATGTGTGTTATTTTTACTAACAAGAACCAGAGTCATTGCATGTGTGTTCTTTTCAGTTGCCACATATGGATCCACCAGTGCCATTGCATGTGTGTTCTTTTCACAATCCACTTATGGATCCACCAGTGTCATTGCATGTGTGTTCTTTTTACTAACAACAACCAGAGTCATTGCATGTGTGTTCTTTTCACATACCACATATGGATCCACTAGTGTCATTGCATGTGTGCTCTTTTCACAATCCACCTATGGATCCACCAGTGTCATTGCATGTGTGTTCTTTTTATAAACAACAACCAGAGTCATTGCATGTGTGTTCTTTTCATATACCACATATGGATCCACCAGTGTCATTGCATGTGTGCTCTTTTCACAATCCACATATGGATCCACCAGTGTCATTGCATGTCTGTTCTTTTTACTAACAACAACCAGAGTCATTGCATGTGTGTTCTTTTCACATACCACATATGGATCCACCAGTGCCATTGTATGTGTGTTCTTTTCACAATCCACTTATGGATCCACCAGTGTCATTGCATGTGTGTTCTTTTTACTAACAACAACTGGAGTAATTGCATGTGTGTTCTTTTCACATACCACATATGTATACACTAGTGTCATTGCATGTGTGCTCTTTTCACAATCCACCTATGGATCCACGAGTGTCATTGCATGTGTGTTCTTTTCACATACCACATATGGATCCACTAGTGTCATTGCATGTGTGCTATTTTCACAATCCACGTATGGATCCACCAGTGTCATTGCATGTGTGTTCTTTTTACTAACAACAACCAGAGTCATTGCATGTGTGTTATTTTCACATACCACATATGGATCCACTAGTGTCATTGCATGTGTGCTCTTTTCACAATCCACCTATGGATCCACCAGTGTCATTGCATGTGTGTTCTTTTTATAAACAACAACCAGAGTCATTGCATGTGTGTTCTTTTCACGTACCACATATGGATCCACCAGTGTCATTGCATGTGTGTTCTTTTCACATACCACATATGGATCCACCAGTGTCATTGCATGTGTGCTCCTTTCACAATCCACATATGGATCCACCAGTGTCATTGCATGTGTGTTCTTTTTAATAACAACAACCAGAGTCATTGCATGTGTGTTCTTTTCACATACCACATATGGATCCACCAGTGCCATTGTATGTGTGTTCTTTTCACAATCCACTTATGGATCCACCAGTGTCATTGCATGTGTGTTCTTTTTACTAACAACAACTGGAGTCATTGCATGTGTGTTCTTTTCACATACCACATATGGATACACTAGTGTCATTGCATGTGTGCTCTTTTCACAATCCACCTATGGATCCACCAGTGTCATTGCATGTGTGCTCTTTTCACATGCCACATATGGATCCACCAGTGCCATTGCATGTCTGTTCTTTTCATAATCCACTTATGGATCCACCAGTGTCATTGCATGTGTGTTCTTTTTGCTAACAACAACTGGAGTCATTGCATGTGTGTTCTTTTCACATACCACATATGGATACACTAGTGTCATTGCATGTGTGCTCTTTTCACAATCCAACTATGGATCCACCAGTGTCATTGCATGTGTGTTCTTTTTACTAACAACAACCAGAGTCATTGCATGTGTGTTCTTTTCACATACCACATATGGATCCACTAGTGTCATTGCATGTGTGCTATTTTCACAATCCACGTATGGATCCACCAGTGTCATTGCATGTGTGTTCTTTTTACTAACAACAACCAGAGTCATTGCATGTGTGTTCTTTTCACATATCACATATGGATCCACTAGTGTCATTGCATGTGTGCTCTTTTCACAATTTACCTATGGATCCACCAGTGTCATTGCATGTGTGTTCTTTTTATAAACAACAACCAGAGTCATTGCATGTGTGTTCTTTTCACATACCACATATGGATTCACCAGTGTCATTGCATGTGTGTTCTTTTCACATACCACATATGGATCCACCAGTGTCATTGCATGTGTGCTCTTTTCACAATCCACATATGGATCCACCAGTATCATTGCATGTGTGTTCTTTTTACTAACAACAACCAGAGTCATTGCATGTGTGTTCTTTTCACATACCACATATGGATCCACCAGTGCCATTGTATGTGTGTTCTTTTCACAATCCACTTATGGATCCACCAGTGTCATTGCATGTGTGTTCTTTTTACTAACAACAACTGGAGTCATTGCATGTGTGTTCTTTTCACATACCACATATGGATACACTAGTGTCATTGCATGTGTGCTCTTTTCACAATCCACCTATGGATCCACCAGTGTCATTGCATGTGTGTTCTTTTTACTAACAACAACCAGAGTCATTGCATGTGTGTTCTTTTCACATACCACATATGGATCCACTAGTGTCATTGCTTGTGTGCTCTTTTCACAATCGACCTATGGATCCACCAGTGTCATTGCATGTGTGTTCTTTTTACTAACAACAACCAGAGTCATTGCATGTGTGTTCTTTTCACATACCACATATGGATCCACCAGTGTCATTGCATGTGTGATCTTTTCACAATCCACCTATGGATCCACCAGTGTCATTGCATGTGTGTTCATTTTTCTAACAACAACCAGAGTCATTGCATGTGTGTTCTTTTCACGTACCACATATGGATCCATCGGTGTCATCGCATGTGTGTTATTTCACAATCGACCAATGGATCCACTAGTGTCATTGCATGTGTGCTCTTTTTACTAACAACAACAAGCGTCATTCAAATGTGTGTTCTCTTCAGAGACCACATGGATCCAATAGTGTAATGGCATATGTGGTCTTTTTACTAACAACAACTAGAGTCATTGAAATGTGTGCTCTCTTCAGAGACCACACATGGATCCACCAGTGTCATTGCATGTGTGTTCTTTTTACTAACAACAACCAGAATCATTTCACGTGTGTTCCTTTCACATACCAGATATGGATCCACCAGTGTCATTGCATGTGTGTTCTTTTCACAATCCACCTATGGATCCACCAGTGTCATTGCATGTGTGCTCTTTTTACTACGAACAACCAGAGTCATTGCATGTGTGTTCTCTTCAGAGACCACACATGGATCCACCAGTGTCATTGCATGTGTGTTCTTTTTACTAACAACAACCAGAGTCATTGCATGTGTGTTTTTTCACACACCACATATGGATCCACCAATGTCATTGCATGTGTGTTTTTTTCACAATCCACTTGTGGATCCACCAGTGTCATTGCATGTGTGTTCTTTTCACATACCACATATGGATCCACCAGTGTCATTGCATGTGTGTTCTTTTCACATACCACATATGGATCCACCAGTGTCATTGCATGTGTGCTCTTTTCACAATCCACATCTGGATCCACCAGTGTCATTGCATGTGTGTTATTTTTACTAACAAGAACCAGAGTCATTGCATGTGTGTTCTTTTCAGTTGCCACATATGGATCCACCAGTGCCATTGCATGTGTGTTCTTTTCACAATCCACTTATGGATCCACCAGTGTCATTGCATGTGTGTTCTTTTTACTAACAACAACCAGAGTCATTGCATGTGTGTTCTTTTCACATACCACATATGGATCCACTAGTGTCATTGCATGTGTGCTCTTTTCACAATCCACCTATGGATCCACCAGTGTCATTGCATGTGTGTTCTTTTTATAAACAACAACCAGAGTCATTGCATGTGTGTTCTTTTCATATACCACATATGGATCCACCAGTGTCATTGCATGTGTGCTCTTTTCACAATCCACATATGGATCCACTAGTGTCATTGCATGTCTGTTCTTTTTACTAACAACAACCAGAGTCATTGCATGTGTGTTCTTTTCACATACCACATATGGATCCACCAGTGCCATTGTATGTGTGTTCTTTTCACAATCCACTTATGGATCCACCAGTGTCATTGCATGTGTGTTCTTTTTACTAACAACAATTGGAGTCATTGCATGTGTGTTCTTTTCACATACCACATATGTATACACTAGTGTCATTGCATGTGTGCTCTTTTCACAATCCACCTATGGATCCACCAGTGTCATTGCATGTGTGTTCTTTTCACATACCACATATGGATCCACTAGTGTCATTGCATGTGTGCTATTTTCACAATCCACGTATGGATCCACCAGTGTCATTGCTTGTGTGTTCTTTTTACTAACAACAACCAGAGTCATTGCATGTGTGTTATTTTCACATACCACATATGGATCCACTAGTGTCATTGCATGTGTGCTCTTTTCACAATCCACCTATGGATCCACCAGTGTCATTGCATGTGTGTTCTTTTTATAAACAACAACCAGAGTCATTGCATGTGTGTTCTTTTCACGTACCACATATGGATCCACCAGTGGCATTGCATGTGTGTTTTTTTCACATACCACATATGGATCCACCAGTGTCATTGCATGTGTGCTCCTTTCACAATCCACATATGGATCCACCAGTGTCATTGCATGTGTGTTCTTTTTAATAACAACAACCAGAGTCATTGCATGTGTGTTCTTTTCACATACCACATATGGATCCACCAGTGCCATTGTATGTGTGTTCTTTTCACAATCCACTTATGGATCCACCAGTGTCATTGCATGTGTGTTCTTTTTACTAACAACAACTGGAGTCATTGCATGTGTGTTCTTTTCACATACCACATATGGATACACTAGTGTCATTGCATGTGTGCTCTTTTCACAATCCACCTATGGATCAACCAGTGTCATTGCATGTGTGCTCTTTTCACATGCCACATATGGATCCACCAGTGCCATTGCATGTCTGTTCTTTTCATAATCCACTTATGGATCCACCAGTGTCATTGCATGTGTGTTCTTTTTGCTAACAACAACTGGAGTCATTGCATGTGTGTTCTTTTCACATACCACATATGGATACACTAGTGTCATTGCATGTGTGCTCTTTTCACAATCCAACTATGGATCCACCAGTGTCATTGCATGTGTGTTCTTTTTACTAACAACAACCAGAGTCATTGCATGTGTGTTCTTTTCACATACCACATATGGATCCACTAGTGTCATTGCATGTGTGCTATTTTCACAATCCACGTATGGATCCACCAGTGTCATTGCATGTGTGTTCTTTTTACTAACAACAACCAGAGTCATTGCATGTGTGTTCTTTTCACATATCACATATGGATCCACTAGTGTCATTGCATGTGTGATCTTTTCACAATCTACCTATGGATCCACCAGTGTCATTGCATGTGTGTTCTTTTTATAAACAACAACCAGAGTCATTGCATGTGTGTTCTTTTCACATACCACATATGGATCCACCAGTGTCATTGCATGTGTGTTCTTTTCACATACCACATATGGATCCACCAGTGTCATTGCATGTGTCCTCTTTTCACAATCCACATATGGATCCACCAGTATCATTGCATGTGTGTTCTTTTTACTAACAACAACCAGAGTCATTGCATGTGTGTTCTTTTCACATACCACATATGGATCCACCAGTGCCATTGTATGTGTGTTCTTTTCACAATCCACTTATGGATCCACCAGTGTCATTGCATGTGTGTTCTTTTTACTAACAACAACTGGAGTCATTGCATGTGTGTTCTTTTCACATACCACATATGGATACACTAGTGTCATTGCATGTGTGCTCTTTTCACAATCCACCTATGGATCCACCAGTGTCATTGCATGTGTGTTCTTTTTACTAACAACAACCAGAGTCATTGCATGTGTGTTCTTTTCACATACCACATATGGATCCACTAGTGTCATTGCTTGTGTGCTCTTTTCACAATCGACCTATGGATCCACCAGTGTCATTGCATGTGTGTTCTTTTTACTAACAACAACCAGAGTCATTGCATGTGTGTTCTTTTCACATACCACATATGGATCCACCAGTGTCATTGCATGTGTGATCTTTTCACAATCCACCTATGGATCCACCAATGTCATTGCATGTGTGTTCATTTTTCTAACAACAACCAGAGTCATTGCATGTGTGTTCTTTTCACGTACCACATATGGATCCATCGGTGTCATCGCATGTGTGTTATTTCACAATCGACCAATGGATCCACTAGTGTCATTGCATGTGTGCTCTTTTTACTAACAACAACAAGCGTCATTCAAATGTGTGTTCTCTTCAGAGACCACACATGGATCCAATAGTGTAATGGCATATGTGGTCTTTTTACTAACAACAACTAGAGTCATTGAAATGTGTGCTCTCTTCAGAGACCACACATGGATCCACCAGTGTCATTGCATGTGTGTTCTTTTTACTAACAACAACCAGAATCATTTCACGTGTGTTCCTTTCACATACCAGATATGGATCCACCAGTGTCATTGCATGTGTGTTCTTTTCACAATCCACCTATGGATCCACCAGTGTCATTGCATGTGTGCTCTTTTTACTACGAACAACCAGAGTCATTGCATGTGTGTTCTCTTCAGAGACCACACATGGATCCACCAGTGTCATTGCATGTGTGTTCTTTTTACTAACAACAACCAGTCATTGAAATGTGCGTTCTCTTTAGAGACCACACATGGATCCAGCATTGTCATTGCATGTGTGTTCTTTTTACTAACAACCAGAGTCATTTCATGTGTGTTCTTTTCACATACCACATATGGATCCACAGTGTCATTGCATGTGTGTTCTTTTCACAATCCACCTATGGATCGACCAGTGTCATTGCATGTGTGCTCTTTTTACTGACATAAACCAGAGTCATTGCATGTGTGTTCTCTTCAGAGACCACACATGGATCCACCAGTGTCATTGCATGTGTGTTCTTTTCACATACCACATATGGATCCACCAGTGTCATTGCATGTGTGCTCTTTTCACAATCCACATATGGATCCACCAGTGTCATTGCATGTGTGTTATTTTTACTAACAACAACCAGAGTCATTGCATGTGTGTTCTTTTCACATGCCACATATGGATCCACCAGTGCCATTGCATGTGTGTTCTTTTCACAATCCACTTATGGATCCACCAGTGTCATTGCATGTGTGTTATTTTTACTAACAACAACTGGAGTCATTGCCTGTGTGTTCTTTTCACATACCACATATGGATACACTAGTGTCATTGCATGTGTGCTCTTGTCACAATCCAACTATGGATCCACCAGTGTCATTGCATGTGTGTTCTTTTTACTAACAACAACCAGAGTCATTGCATGTGTGTTTTTTTCACATACCACATATGGATCCACTAGTGTCATTGCATGTGTGCTATTTTCACAATCCACGTATGGATCCACCAGTGTCATTGCATGTGTGTTCTTTTTACTAACAACAACCAGAGTCATTGCATGTGTGTTCTTTTCACATACCACATATGGATCCACTAGTGTCATTGCATGTGTGCTCTTTTCACAATCCACCTATGGATCCACTAGTGTCATTGCATGTGTGTTCTTTTTATAAACAACAACCAGAGTCATTGCATGTGTGTTCTTTTCACATACCACATATGGATCCACCAGTGTCATTGCATGTGTGTTCTTTTCACATACCACATATGGATCCACCAGTGTCATTGCATGTGTGTTCTTTTCACATACCACATATGGATCCACCAGTGTCATTGCATGTGTGCTCTTTTCACAATCCACATATGGATCCACCAGTGTCATTGCATGTCTGTTCTTTTTACTAACAACAACCAGAGTCATTGCATGTGTGTTCTTTTCACATACCACATATGGATCCACCAGTGCCATTGTATGTGTGTTCTTTTCACAATCCACTTATGGATCCACCAGTGTCATTGCATGTGTGTTCTTTTTACTAACAACAACTGGAGTCATTGCATGTGTGTTCTTTTCACATACCACATATGGATACACTAGTGTCATTGCATGTGTGCTCTTTTCACAATCCACCTATGGATCCACCAGTGTCATTGCATGTGTGTTCTTTTTACTAACAACAACCAGAGTCATTGCATGTGTGTTCTTTTCACATACCACATATGGATCCACTAATGTCATTGCATGTGTGCTCTTTTCACAATCGACCTATGGATCCACCAGTGTCATTGCATGTGTGTTCTTTTTACTAACAACAACCAGAGTCATTGCATGTGTGTTCTTTTCACATACCACATATGGATACACTAGTGTCATTGCATGTGTGTTCTTTTCACAATCCACCTATGGATCCACCAGTGTCATTGCATGTGTGTTCTTTTTACTAACAACAACCAGAGTCATTGCATGTGTGTTCTTTTCACATACCACATATGGATCCACTAGTGTCATTGCATGTGTGCTCTTTTCACAATCGACCTATGGATCCACCAGTGTCATTGCATGTGTGTTCTTTTTACTAACAACAACCAGAGTCATTGCATGTGTGTTCTTTTCACATACCACATATGGATCCACCAGTGTCATTGCATGTGTGATCTTTTCACAATCCACCTATGGATCCACCAGTGTCATTGCATGTGTGTTCTTTTTTCTAACAACAACCAGAGTCATTGCATGTGTGTTCTTTTCACGTACCACATATGGATCCATCGGTGTCATCGCATGTGTGTTATTTTCACAATCCACCAATGGATCCACTAGTGTCATTGCATGTGTGCTCTTTTTACTAACAACAACAAGCGTCATTCAAATGTGTGTTCTCTTCAGAGACCACACATGGATCCAATAGTGTAATGGCATATGTGGTCTTTTAACTAACAATAACTAGAGTCATTGAAATGTGTGCTCTCTTCAGAGACCACACATGGATCCACCAGTGTCATTGCATGTGTGTTCTTTTTACTAACAACAACCAGAATCATTTCACGTGTGTTCCTTTCGCATACCAGATATGGATCCACCAGAATCATTTCACGTGTGTTCCTTTCACATACCAGATATGGATCCACCAGTGTCATTGCATGTGTGCTCTTTTTACTACCAACAACCAGAGTCATTGCATGTGTGTTCTCTTCAGAGACCACACATGGATCCACCAGTGTCATTGCATGTGTGTTCTTTTTACTAACAACAACGAGTCATTGAAATGTGTGTTCTCTTTAGAGACCACACATGGATCCACCATTGTCATTGCATGTGTGTTCTTTTTACTAACAACCAGAGTCATTTCATGTGTGTTCTTTTCACATACCACATATGGATCCACAGTGTCATTGCATGTGTGTTCTTTTCACAATCCACCTATGGATCGACCAGTGTCATTGCATGTGTGCTCTTTTTACTGACATAAACCAGAGTCATTGCATGTGTGTTCTCTTCAGAGACCACACATGGATCCACCAGTTTCATTGCATGTGTGTTCTTTTTACTAACGACAACGAGAGTCATTCAAATGTGTGTTCTCTTCAGAGACCACACATGGATCTACCATTGTCATTGCATGTGTGTTCTTTTTACTAACAACAACTGCAGTCATTTCATGTGTGTTCTTTTCACATACCACACATGGATCCACCAGTGTCATTGCATGTGTGTTATTTTTACTAACAACAAATGGAGTCATTTCATATATGTTCTTTTCACATACCACATATGGATCCACCGATGTCATTGAAATGTGTGTTCTCTTCAAACACCACACATGGATCCACCAGTGTCATTGCATGTGTGTTCTTTTTAATAACAACAACTTGAGTCGTTGCATGTGTGTTCTTTTCACATACCACATATGGATCCACCAGTGTAATTGCATGTGTGCTCTTTTCACAATCCACCTATGGATCCACCAGTGTCATTGCATGTGTGTTATTTTCACATACCACATATGGATCCACCAGTGTCATTGAAATGTGTGTTCTCTTCAGAGACCACACATGGATCCACCAATGTCATTGCATGTGTGTTATTTTTACTAACAACACCTAGAGTCATTGCATGTGTGTTCTTTTTACTAACAACAACTGGAGTCATTGCATGTGTGTTCTTTTCACATACAACATATGGATCCACCAGTGTCATTGCATGTGTGCTCTTTTCACAATCCACCTATGGATCCACCAGTGTCATTGCATGTGTGTTCTTTTTACTAACAACAACCAGAGTCATTGCATGTGTGTTATTTTCACATACCACATATGGATCCACCAGTGTCATTGCATGTGTGCTCTTTTCACAATCCACCTATGGATCCACCAATGTCATTGCATGTGTGTTGTTTTTACAAACAACAACCAGAGTCATTGCATGTGTGTTCTTTTCACATACCACATATGGATCCACCAGTGTCATTGCATGTGTGCTCTTTTTACTAACAACAACTGGAGTCATTGCATGTGTGTTCTCTTCAGAGACCACACATGGATCCACAAGTGTCATTGCATGTGTGTTATTTTTACTAACAACAGCCAGTATCATTGAAATGTGTGTTCTCTTCAGAGACCACACATGGATCCACCAGTGTCATTGCATGTGTGTTCTTGTTACTAACAACAACCAGAGTCATTGCATGTGTGTTCTTTTCACATACCACATATGGATCCACCAGTGTCATTGCATGTGTGTTCTTTTCACAATCCACCTATGGATCCACCAGTGTCATTGCATGTGTGCTCTTTTTATTAACAACTACCATAGTCATTGCATGTGTGTTCTCTTCAGAGACCACACATGGATCCACCAGTGTCATTGGATGTATTTTCTTTTTACTAACAACAACCAGAGTCATTGAAATGTGTGTTCTCTTCAGAGACAACACATGGATCCACCAGTGTCATTGCATGTGTGTTCTTTTTACTAACAACAACCAGAGTCATTGCATGTGTGTTCTTTTCACATACCACATATGGATCCACCAGTGTCATTGCATGTGTGTTCTTTTTACTAACAACAACTGGAGTCATTTCATGTGTGTTCTTTTCACATACCACATATGGATCCACCAGTGTCATTCAAATGTGTGTTCTCATCAGAGACCACACATGGATCCACCAGTGTCATTGCATTTGTGTTATTTTTACTAATAACAACTGGAGTCATTGCATGTGTGTTCTTTTCACATACCACATATGGATCCACCAGTGTCATTGCATGTGTGATCTTTTCACAATCCACCTATGGATCCACCAGTGTCATTGCATGTGTGTTCTTTTCACATACCACATATGGATCCACAAGTGTCATTGAAATGCGTGTTCTCTTCATAGACCACACATGGATCCACCAGTGTCATTGCATGTGTGTTCTTTTTACTAATAACAACTGGAGTCATTGCATGTGTGTTCTTTTTGTAGGGGTTCCACATATGAAAACAATAAAATTTATCCTACGCCCCTGAACCCCTGAAGCTGCCAGGACCCATCTATTAGTAATACAGTAAGGGGAGGAGATTTTCGCGAACTTACCCTTGAATACCGAAAAGCATTGTCAATGCTCAGGAGAGCATGGTTGACGTAGACGAGCCGAAGCCGACCTTAAGCTCGTGATGAAGTTCTTGCGCTCCTTGGCTCCAACGACTTGAGTGCCTCAAGTGCAACACCTTGCGGGGAGTTACACACGTCAGGTTCCTGACGATGACTCCCGCTTCCCCGATCCAGCAGCAGTTGCGGAAGTAGAGCTCCCGGATCCGAATATCACAGCGCGACGGCGCTCCGTGATGAAGATGTCTCTCGCTCGCGCAGTCCAGACTTGGGACCACGGTGACGAGAGAGAGAGGGGGAGAGAGAAAATATCAACTGGAGGTCCTCCCAAAAGTGAGAAGACCTTTATTGACTATTGGTGTATTTATCTGGCCAAATACCCCCACTATATATAGGGGGAGAGGGGGTACACCGTCCCTCAAAGTCCCAGGGTGGAACTAATCATGGGAGAGGGTGGGGTGGCGCGCCGTCCAGCCCCCACCATGGGCCCCACGTGGGGGAAGTCCCACTAGGGCCGCCGGCCACCCCCTAGGCCCTTCCTAGGGGTGGGATCCCCTCTTGGGCCTTTTCCCTTCTGGGATTTGGCCCATTAAGCCTTTTTGACCTTTAATTGATTTTATCTTTATTAAATAATTATGAATAAATGATTAAATCAATATTTAACATTCATTCACATATTATTCAATCTCCGTGGCTATGGAACACCTTCCACCTCCACTCCGGACATCCTCTGGACTTACCGAAACCCTTCCGATTTTCTCTCTACAACTCTTGAACAATTATACCACTCCTATAAACACTCTCTAAACATCATCAAGCCCTTAAGCGTGATACCCCTGAAGTAAATATGCCCTGAGAGGCAATAATAAAGTTCTTATTATATATTCCTTATACATGATAGATGTTTATTTTACATGCTAGAAATGTATTGATTCAGAAACATCAATACATGTGTGTTTAATAAACAAAAAGGGTTCCTAGTCATGCCTCTCTTATAGACTAGCTTGTTGATTAACAGGATGATCAAGGTTTCCTGATCATGGACATTGGATGTTGTTAATAACAAGGTCACACCATTGGTGGAATGATGTGATGAACATTCATCCGAAGTATAGCATTATGATCAAGTCATTATGTTTATATTGCTATAACATCATACGAAGTAATCTTTATCCTTAGACCATGAGATCATGTTAATTGCTAACACCAGAAGAGTATCTTGATAACATCAAACGTCACACCGTAACAGGGTGACTATAAAGATGGGTTCAGTACTACGAAGGTGTTATGTTGAGGCTCATGGATCAAGAGTGGAATTTGTCAATCCAGATGACGGATAGATATACTCTGGGGCCCTCTCGGTGATATCACATTAGGATAGCTTGCAAGCAAGTGATGTGATCACTAGAATGTTATATCACGGGAACAAGAAAAGAGTGCATGTCGGTAACGAGATCAAACTAGGTATGGAGATACCGATGATCGAATCTCGGACATGTAATATATCGAGAGACAAAGGGATTTAGTTACAAGCGTTAAAGGTTCTCATGATCACAGGAGTCATCGTTGAATGTGTAGGAGTCAGTACGGATCTCCAGGTCCCGCTGCTGACTATTGATCGGAGAAGGGTCTCGATCATGTCTGCATTATTCGCGAACCGTAGGGTGGCACACTTAAGAGTTACCGGACACCATTTTGGAGCACATATGTTTCAGACGAAAGAATTGCAAAGTGCAGGAATTGTTTCAATAGAAACCGGAAATTGTTTCGGGTGAAATTGCAGAAGGTGGTTCTGCATGTGATATTGAAATATTGCAAGGGGCTATATGTGAATGTTTGTTAATTAAAGTAATTAACAAAATTCTGAATAAATTTAATAAAAAGAGTTTTATTAAATGAGAGAGCATTAAATTTGGAGAAATTTAATGCATTTAAAGTGGAGACTTTAAAAGGGAATGTGAAGAGGCATTTTAATGTGGAGGGGTTACCACCACATGAATGGGGGAGGTGAGGGGTCACCCCCCATGCGCCGGCCATGGAGAAAGGGGGCACCCCCCTCCTCCTATAAAAGGCCACCCATTCCCTCCTTCATCCTTACACCTCCTTGTGAAGGATCTCTCTCCCCCTCTAGAATTATTCCCCCATGGTCTCAGATTAGCGAGATACATGTTCCTGGTGGCATTTCGTCTGGAAGGAGTTGCTGCTTCCGCTGGATCGCTGGAGCGAGGAGGTGGAGGTTGTCCGGTGGCTTGAACGTGTGTGCGAGTGCGGATGCACTGCTGAGTTGCGGCGCTCGGACTTCTTCACGATCTTGAGATCGACAAGTGTACGACTACCTCAACCACGAGTTCCTACTCGTTAACAAAGCTCATTGTCTACGAGGGTAAGTTCTCATTGGATGTATGTCCACCCATTGCTTTGTACCTAGTAGATAGATCTTGGCGTGTAGTTCACACCGTAGGAAACTTTTTGTTTTCTATGTTGCGGACCCAACAGTGGTATCAGAGCCTGATCTATGCGTAGGTGCTTAGCACGGGTAGTACACATATGGTTGATATGTGGGCAATGATGATCATGTTATTGCATCTTCTATGTATTTTGGATATTGGTGGCATAGTGGGATGAAGCGGCCCGGACCAACCTTACATGTCATCGTACATGATACCGGTTCCACGACTGACATGCAACTTGTTCTGCATAAGTGGCTGGCGGGTGTCTGTCTCTCCTACTATAGTCAATATCTAATTTACAACGAGTTGCTAATAACTTAGTTATCCTCGTTGTGGTTCATGTGCGTAGGTAAGAACGGTTCTATCTCCGAAAGCCCTAAGCCACGTAAAACTTGCAATTGATAAATTAGAGGCGTCTAGTTTAGATCGTTGCTGAGCTAGTGTGTTGATATGGTATTGTTGTAAGTAGATGTATGGTGGATACTCTTACAACACACTCAACGTGTAAGTTCCATAGACCTTGGCCTTACACACAAAGGAATGATAGAGATCATACCATGATGCAAGTGATAGAGATCAAATGCATGGACCATATCATCTCACTTTACACATTAGATGTTAGCATCTTATACTGCTAGTTTGGCGCGTTTGATAGCATTATAAGATGATCCCTCTTTTAGATATCAAGATAAAAATGTGTTCTTCCTTGAGTATGCACTGTTCTATGGATCGCGTTTCGAGACATCACGTGATGATCGGGTGTACTCGAATCTACGCTTTCATAGGAACGGGTGTAAGACAGTTTTACACACGCGAATACTAAGGTTCTTACTTGGCGAGCCTAGCATGTAAAGACATGGCCTCGGAACACGGACCGAAAGGTTAAGCATGAGTCATATGGTTGATATGATGCCCATATAGATGCTCGCCTTTGAAGCTATATCAACTCACGTGATGATCGGACTTGGTATAGTGGATTTGGTTCATGTAATCACCAAAAGGACATGAGGGATGTCGTTTTTAAGTGGGAGTTCATTAGTAATTTGGATTAGTTGAACTCAATCTATCATAAACTTAGTCTAAATAAGCTTTACAAATTCTGTTGTAGATGGCACCACCTGCTTTTAATTTCAATGTGTTCATGGAGAAAGAGAAACTTGCTGCGAATGGTAGCAACTTCACCAACTGGGCTATGAATTTGAGGATTCTCCTCACTGCTGCACAAAAGCAATATGTGGTAGATGCGCCGCTAGGCCCCCCACCAGCTCCTGATACCCCTGACGAGGAAAAGAATGTCTATGTGACTCGTCAGGAGGACCACAACTTAGTTCATTGCGGCATACTGTATGGGCTAGAGCCAGAACTTCGAAAGCGTTTTGAAAATGGCAATGCCTTTGATACAATGGGAGAATTGAAAATGATTTTCGATACCCATGCTACCGTAGAGAGTTATAATGCTACAGAAAAGTTCTTTAGCTGCATGATGGAGGAAAACATCTCCGTTAGTGAGCACGTACTCAAAATGTCTGGGTACGCCGATAAGCTTGTGTCCTTGGGAATAACGATTCCCATTGACTTAGGCATACATCGTGTTCTCCAATCTCTGCCACCTAGCTACAAGAGCTTCGTGATGAACTATAATATGGAGGGCATGAAGAAGTCTCTTCCCGAGCTTCTGTCAATGCTTAAAACTGCAGAAGTGGAGATTAGGCAAGAACATCAAGTGTTGATGATCAATAGGACCACCGGTTTCAAGAAGGACAAGAAAGGAAAGCACAAGGGAAAGAAGGGTGGCAAGTCTGTTGCCACGCCTGAAAAGGAACCCCGGGCTAGCCCTAAGTCTGACACCAAGTGCTACTATTGCAAGGGGACTGGCCATTGGAAGCGCAACTGCCCCAAGTATTTGGCGGACAAGAAGTCGAGCAAGGCAAACAAAGGTATATGTGATATACATGTTATTGATGTGTACTTGACTAGTACTCGCAGTAGCACTTGGGTATTTGATACCGGATCGGTTGCTAATATATGTAACTAGGTTCAGGGGCTACGGAACAAGCGACAACTAGCAAGGGATGAGGTCAGGATGCGGGTCGACAATGGATCAAGAGTTGATGTGATCGCCGTCGGGACGCTACCTCTCCATTTGCCATCGGGATTAGTTATAAACCTAAATAATTGTTATTTGGTGCCTGCACTGAGCATGAACATTGTATCTGGATCGTGTTTGATGCAAAGTGGTCATTCCTTTAAATCTGAGAACAATGGTTGTTCGATTTATAAGAATGATATCTTTTATGGTCATGCACCTATGTTGAATGGTTTATTTCTATTGGATCTCGATAGTAATATTACGCACATTCATAATGTTAATGCTAAAAAGATTAAACTTGATGATGATATGTCTACATATATGTGGCACTGCCGTCTAGGTCATATTGGCGTGAAACGCATGAAGAAACTCCATTCTGATGGACTTTTGGAATCACTTGATTTTGAATCATTTGATACATGTGAGCCATGCCTTATGGGCAAGATGACTAGAACACCATTTTCCGGTTCAATGGAACGGGCGACAAATCTGTTGGAGATCATACATACTGATGTGTGTGGACCAATGAGTGTGTCGGCGCGAGGTGGATATCGTTATTTTGTTACTTTCACGATGATTTGAGTAGATATGGGTATATCTATTTGATGAAACACAAGTCTGAAACTTTTGGAAAGTTCAAGGAATTTCAGAATGAAGTGGAAAATCATCGTAATAGAAAGATCAAGTTTCTACGGTCTGACCGTGGAGGAGAGTATCTAAGTTACGAGTTTAGCACACACATGAAAGAGTGTGTAATAGTTTCACAACTCACGCCTGCCGGAACACCACAACGTAATGGTGTGTCGGAACGTCATAGTCGTACCTTATTGGATATGGTTCGATCTATGATGTCTCTGACTGACTTACCTCTGTCATTTTGGGGTTATGCACTGGAAACAGCTGCATTCACTTTAAATCGGGCACCATCTAAATCCGTTGAAACGACACCGTATGAATTATGGTTTGGAAACAAACCTAAGCTGTCATTTCTTAAGGTTTGGGGATGCGATGTTTATGTGAAGAAACTTCAACCGGATAAACTCGAACCCAAAGCGGAAAAATGCGTCTTCATAGGATACCCTAAGGAAACAATTGGGTATACCTTCTATCACAGATCCAAGGGCAAGGTTTTTGTTGCCAAGAATGGATCCTTTCTTGAGAAGGAGTTTCTCACGAAAGGTGTGAGTAGTCGGAAGGTAGAACTCGAAGAGGTTATTGAACCTTCTCTTCATGCAATGGCGAGTGGTGTAGCACCGGAAGTTGTTTCGGAGTTGACTTCACCTGATGAAGAGGGAGCTAATGATAATGATCATGAAACTCTGAAAGAGGACACTACCAAACCTCGCATGTCAAGCAGGACACGTGCAGCTCTTGAACTATACGGCAATCCTGTTGTGAATTTCAAGGTTGGTGAAATGGATGACCCTGCGACGTATGAAGAAGCAATGATGAGCCCGGATTCCAACAAATGGCTAGAATCCATGAAATCCGAGATGGAATCCATGTACGAGAACCAAGTTTGGAACTTGGTGGACTTACCTCACGACCGAAAGGCCGTTGAGAATAAATGGATTTTCAAATTAAAAACTGATGCTGATGGTAACATGACCATCTATAAGGCTCGACTTGTCGCAAAGGGGTTTCGACAAATTCAAGGAGTTGACTACGATGAGACATTCTCTCCCGTAGCGATGCCTAAATCGGTTAGGATTATGTTAGCAATTGCTGCATATTTCGATTATAAAATATGGCAAATGGATGTCAAAACTGCGTTCCTCAATGGTAAGATTGAAGAAGAGTTGTATATGATACAACCTAAGGGTTTTCTCGATCCTAAGGATGCTAATAAGGTGTGCAAACTTCAGCGATCCATCTATGGACTGAAGAAAGCATCACGAAGTTGGAATCTCCGCTTTGATGAGGTGATCAAAGAGTTTGGATTTGTCCAAACCTATGGAGAGGCTTGTATTTACAAGAAAGTGAGTGGGAGAAATGTGGCATTTCTGATATTATATGTGGATGACATATTATTGATTGGAAATGATATAGATCTTTTAAACAGTGTTAAAAGTTATCTAAACAGCAAATTTTTGATGAAAGACCTTGGTGAAGCATCATATATATTAGGCATTAAAATCTATAGAGATAGATCAAGGCGCCTAATTGGGCTATCGCAGAGTACATACCTTGATAAGATATTAAAGAAGTTTAATATGGACGAAAGTAAGAAGGGGTTCTTACCTATGTTGCAAGGCAAGACATTGAGTAAGACTCAAAGTCCGGCTACGGCGGAAGAAAGAGAGATGATGGATAAGATCCCCTATGCCTCGGCCATAGGCTCTATTATGTATGCCATGCTATGTACAAGACCGGATGTGGCACATGCTATTAGTTTGACTAGTAGGTACCAATCTGATCCAGGTTCGGAACACTGGATAGCGGTAAAGAACATCCTCAAGTACTTGAGAAGAACTAAGGATATGTTTCTCATATACGGAGGTGAAGAAGAGCTAGTCGCTAAGTGTTATGTCGATGCTAGCTTTGACACCGATCCGGATGAATCTAAGTCTCAATCCGGATACGTATTTCTCTTGAACGGAGCAGCAGTTAGTTGGAGGAGTTCCAAACTACCTGTGGTGGCTGGATCAACAACGGAGGCGGAATATGTTGCTGCTTCAGAAGCGGCGCAGGATGCAGTTTGGATGAAAGAGTTCATTACGGAACTGGGTGTGGTTCCCAGTGCGTTGGACCCGATGGTGATCTATTGTGACAACAATGGAGCCATAGCCAACACAAAGGAACCAAGGTCTCACAAGAATTCCAAACATATTAAGCGTCGGTTTCACTCCATCCGCGAGCATGTCAAGGATGGAGATATAAAGATTTGTAAAGTACACACGGACCTAAATGTAGCAGATCCATTGACTAAAGTTCTCCCTAGGGCAAAACATGATCAACACCAAAACTCCATGGGTGTTAGATTTATCACTATGTGAACTAGATTATTGTCTCTAGTGCAAGTGGGAGACTGAAGAAAATATGCCCTGAGAGGCAATAATAAATTTGTTATTATATATTCCTTATACATGATAGATGTTTATTTTACATGCTAGAAATGTATTGATTCGGAAACATCAATACATGTGTGTTTAATAAACAAAAAGGGTTCCTAGTCATGCCTCTCTTATAGACTAGCTTGTTGATTAACAGGATGATCAAGGTTTCCTGATCATGGACATTGGATGTTGTTAATAACAAGCTCATACCATTGGTGGAATGATGTGATGAACATTCATCCGAAGTATAGCATTACGATCAAGTCATTATGTTTATATTTCTATAACATCATACGAAGTAATCTTTATCCTTAGACCATGAGATCATGTTAATTGCTAACACCGGAAGAGTATCTTGATAACATCAAACGTCACGCCGTAACAGGGTGACTATAAAGATGGGTTCAGTACTACGAAGGTGTTATGTTGAGGCTCATGGATCAAGAGTGGAATTTGTCAATCCAGATGACGGATAGATATACTCTGGGCCCTCTCGGTGATATGACATTAGGATAACTTGCAAGCAAGTGAAGTGATCACTTCAATGTTATATCACGGGAACGAGAAAAGAGTGCATATCGGTAACAAGATCAAACTAGGTATGGAGATACCGATGATCGAATCTCGGACATGTAATATATCGAGAGACAAAGGGATTTAGTTATAAGCGTTAAAGGTTCTCATGATCACAGGAGTCATCGTTGAATGTGTAGGAGTCAGTACGGATCTCCAGGTCCCGCTGCTGATTATTGATTGGAGAAGGGTCTCGATCATGTCTGCATTATTCGCGAACCGTAGGGTGGCACACTTAAGAGTTACCGGACACCATTTTGGAGCACATATGTTTCAGACGAAAGAATTGCAAAGCGTAGGAATTGTTTCAATAGAAACCGGAAATTGTTTCGGGTGAAATTGCAGAAGGTGGTTCTGCATGTGATATTGAAATATTGCAAGGGGCTACATGTGAATGTTTGTTAATTAAAGTAATTAACAAAATTCTGAATAAATTTAATAAAAAGAGTTTTATTAAATGAGAGAGCATTAAATTTGGAGAAATTTAATGCATTTAAAGTGGAGACTTTAAAAGGGAATGTGAAGAGGCATTTTAATGTGGAGCGGTTACCACCACATGAATGGGGGAGGTGAGGGGTCACCCCCCCATGCGCCGACCATGGAGAGAGGTGGCACCCCCCTCCTCCTATAGAAGGCCACCCATTCCCTCCTTCATCCTTACACCTCCTTGTGAAGGATCTCTCTCCCCCTCTAGAATTATTCCCCCATGGTCTTGGATTAGCGAGCTACATGTTCTCGGTGGCATTTCGTCTGGAAGGAGTTGCTGCTTCCGCTGGATCGCTGGAGCGAGGAGGTGGAGGTTGTCCGGTGGCTTGAACGTGTGTGCGAGTGCGGATGCACTGTTGAGTTGCGGCGCTCGGACTTCCTCACGATCTTGAGATCGGCAAGTGTACGACTACATCAACCACGAGTTCCTACTCGTTAACAAAGCTCATTGTCTACGAGGGTAAGTTCTAGTTGGATGTATGTCCACCCGTTGCTTTGTACCTAGTAGATAGATCTTGGCATGTAGTTCACACCGTAGGAAATTTTTTGTTTTCTATGCTGCGGACCCAACAACCCCATGGTTTGGGAACACTCTAGACATGGTTGGGACACTCCTGCACCAATGATCGATAGAGGGACCTGGATGGCCATGTGACCCCTATGAGTTCCACGAAGATCTTTCATCGTTTGAACCGGGACAGTCGTGTCTTATTCCCTTTGTCACTCGATACTTGCATTGCCCGAGATCTGATCAATGACATCGCCATGTCATGTTCAATCTCGTTACTGAACAATGCTACTTGACTCGTTCTGACAAGTGATATCCCTGTGATCAAATCACACGCTGCATAGCTGTTGGATATAACTTCTCCAAGTGGGCCCTTGAGTATCGTCCCGTCACATGGACGGACAAATCTTGCTCTTGACATATATTGCCTCTATGGTTTACTTCGAGTACCTGAACACACCTTTATAACCACCGTATTACCAAATGGCGTTTGATGCTATCTAAGCACTCTCGGGAGATAGTGATTGATATGGCCTCATGGTCTAAGGAATAGTCTACGAGGATCCATTTCTAATCATCATAACTTGAACTTCGTGACATGATCGGGTCACGATGTTTAGGTTGGGTATTGGTTCATCATCATCTCATTCTCTGAATGAGATGACTCCATTTCCAACTGGCATAAATGCCACATGATCAGGAAACATGATCATCTATTGACCAATGATCCAGTGACTAGAGTTTCACTGGGAACCCCTGGTTGTTTATATATCACACGTGTATTGATGTTTCCACTCAATACAATTATAGGATGATACAAAACTTAATCATAAACCATATGAAATATGATAATAGTCCTTACTACTATTTGTCTCTAGGGCATATTTCCAACAGTCTCCCACTTGCACTAGAGTACAAATACATTAGATGCATTTGTTCTCAATCATTGGCACCATATATCCGGTACCCTGAACATGCTTGCTCATGGAAGAGGTTGAGTCTTGGTTATGTACTTTATAGTCCCAAATCCTTTGCAACTTACTAATGTCACCTTGATTGACATTAATACTTTATCATCACATGATTGCCTCTGTGTGTATGCATCGTCGTTATGGCAGCAGAACGAGGCCTAATTCCAGGAGCCTACAGTGACATTAGATCAACCTCGAGGGCTTTCTCATGGGAAATGTGCCCTGGGACACATCATTCTACGTTAAAAGCGAACTAGCCCCGCCATAACATTATACAACACTTTAGATGGTACCCTTATCTTATTATTATAAATGTATTCATCGAAACACCAGTGCACTATGTGCAACTTTCGATGTTTTTGTTCACCTCACTTCCTACTTGACTTTAATCGGTATTTACAGGAGTTTCCAACATATTCCCTTATAACATAACTCTTTATGCTTTAAGATATGTCATCCTTTATGGATTTGAAAAATATATCCATAGTTCTATACTAGACACTGCGGACAAACTTAACTCCGTTCTGTGATTCGAACTTAACCACCTTTAAACGTTCCTTATTTGGATCACATATTATGCTAAGTTATCATCATGGTTTTTCTAAGATAGAACCTATGTCTCAACATAGTGTATGATGATCATCCTTTTCTTTCTTTCAACCATTGATGTTGAACTTAATGCTATTCCTAATTCGAGTTATTAAGGACCAGTTCCTTAATTAACTTCTATTTTGAAACCCCTTTCAGAATCCTTTAAGGAATACTACATAATATCATAATACACCTATTATCAACTTCTACATCTTATAAATCATTATTTATAATTATTTGCTCTTTCATTCTTAACATACTGAAGAATTACTCCTATAAGCTCCCACTCAAAAATATGTCAATTACATATTGTTTTAGGAAGGCTTTCATAGCTCCCACTCAATTTCATGCAAATTGCACATCCACTCACTATTTTGAATAACTTCAAAATACTTTGGTCAAATATCAAACTTGGAGTTTTACTATGAGATACCAGTACTATTACTAGTTTTAAATCCTCTAGACATTCAACACACTTGAATCAAATTCATTTGAATTCGTCCAATACTTGACAAATTGTGCTTTTGTCATTTACCCCCTTTTTCCACTATGGCTTTGTAGTCATTTGGGAAAATTCAAGTAACCCCTTTTACTTGTGAGATTCAGCAACTAATTGCTTTCTAATCTCAAGGGAATTTTGCTATTAGGATTTCTCATAATTTTAGTTTACCATTATTCCCTTAGTAGTCCGTACGTATGTCATATTCCAAGAATCATGAAAAATGATTCACAAATGTCTCCATACAAGATATGGATTACATTTTGAACCCTACTTTATGTAGTGAAAACACTGGTAGGGAAAACACAATGATCAATATCATCGATTCTTTCCTTCTGTGTAGAGAATCGTTTAGGAACGTTGTCCATTGCGCTTCTCAACACTCTGATGCAGGGTTTTTAATCCTCATCGTGTTTTTCACTATTTTCCATTTGCTCCATAATCGAGAAATATCACTAAAAGTGAGCTTTCTCAAGAATGCACCAAAATCCAAGCAATACGAATTTTGCTTCTCTTTTGGTTTCAGCTATGGATTTCTTATTCAAAGTTTCCAATGGATGCGCTACAAGGACTTATTCGCTATTATTTTGTTTCTATCAAATAAACCCAAAACTTTCACGAATTCAAATGGTTCACTATAAATTCAAATTGAGTGCTGACTATTTCTAACTAATGGTCTCTACATCTACACTACAATGATTTATTTGGTGCCTTCTATTCACCCACTTAGCTATCTAATATCACATTGTGATGCTTTGCATTCTGACGTTTCAAAACACTTTGCATTCCACAATTTCTTTTATGCCATTCTTATAAATTCGAATTTCATTAATATTGATCAAATCATAGTAATTAGATTCTCTTTTATCTTTATACCCATTATTGATGAAACACTTTGATCAAATCAAATAGTTTCATATTCATGTTTCCTTCGGTAAACTACTTTACACATTTAAACAATCAATTAATGATAATTACCATTTTCGTCAAAACACAATACATCGAATATGTATTCTATTTAACAATTCATTAAACACTTTGTATTCAAGTAATACACGGTGTTCAAGTTATTTTGCCGAACTTAGGCATGATTTATATGTGACAAGAAATCGAATGACTTTCACATATTGTCACATAACTTTGAATTTAAACAATGGTTTTTCATTCACTAATGAAATATCATTTAAGTCAGGTATTTTAAGGCATTTTTAATGTTTCACAAATGTTCATGCATTATCAATTAGTTTCAAGCGAACAAGGATAATTCACACATAATCAAACAAGATATGCACACAAATAGAAATCATTCATAAAAGTAGAACAACTATTTGTTACAAACTCATATGAATAACTATCTCACGAAGTGTGAGACACACTGTCGTTGTATTGGGAACGGCAGTACCTAAGAAGGTTAGATAGAGGTGTGGGGACTAGCAGGGAAGCTATCGACGGCGCCCGCAGGCAGGATTGGATACAAGCAAGCGTGGCTGGACGCAGGAAGTACCTAGGTTCGGAGCCCTCGTGATGAGGTAAAACTCCTACTCCTACCGATCTGACTATGGGTGATATACGAACTACAAGTGCTCCTTGAGCTGTATTCTCTAGCTACTGTCTTAAATGCACTGAGACCAACCCTTTCTACTGAGGCCTTGCCTCTCCTTATATAGGCAGAGAGGCAATGGTCTCACTGGCCAATCCGACTGGCGGGCCCTACAAGCGGGTCCCAGCCGGCTGGTCATCTACAGTATCCGGTACAACATGTCCCATCGGAGTATGAGCGATATGGATGTCGTAGGCACAGTGGACGCCGTGCGAGCCCGTCATCAGCATTGGGACACTGTTCCTGCGTCATCCCCGCAAAGTCTTCGGTATGGCCGGGTAGTTGCCAGTCTTGTTGTCGTATAGGGCATACCGCGCACTGTCCGCACGTCGTCCTGTCTCCTTGATTGGTTTCGGCTATGCTGCCATAGCCGGCTGCTTCTTGCCGATCCGGTTATCATGCGACAGCCAGCCCGGCTTGCCTTATCCGGCTGCACCTGGCCAGCCGGACGCGATCCGACTGCCCTGTTTCTTGTCCGGTTGGGGTATCTGGGGATCATCCCCCCGACACTAGCCCCCGAGCGCATGTGGATTCCGCCCTTAGGCGAAATGTGCGCGTGCTCCCTCTTTGTTTTGAATTTGTGAACGGCTACGCCTGGCGGTTGCGCTACCCGTGACGTCAGTGCTGACGCCGGCCACGCGCGCACGCGCCATCATTACTCTGCGGCAGGCAGCATAATGTCTCATCGCACGTCGCCTCGGGAAATTGCCGCCTAACGCTCCGGTTCCCGCTCTAGGATCTTCTGTGCACCCTGCGTCTGCACACGGGATCTGGGCGACGGTTGGGGTGAGGGTCGCCTGGATAGGTGCCACGTGGCGCTGTGGACGGTTGCCCTTCCGGCCCTTTAAAGGGACGCCCCCGGGGGGGAGGGGGGGAGGGGGGCAGTTCCTTTCCTCCGCTCCCCTGCTTCCAGTTGCCCTCTCCCCTTCTGTGCTCCTGCCCTCCGCACCTTGCTGCTGCTGCCGCTGTAGCCCGCTGCGTCGCCATTTGTCGTTGTCAGCGGTACGGGCCACTGTTAGTCATCCGCCACCGCGCGCTCCGACGAACCAGAGATGGCCACTGAACGCGGAGCGTGGTGTGTCTCCTCCGTTACGGAGGCCCACATCCAGAAGTACCGCGCCACCCGCGTCCTTCCGTCGGAGGAGGAAGTGGCGGTGCGGCTCGCGCCAGCGGGAGAGGAGTCGCCGCATCCAGCGGACGGAGAACGGGTAGTCTTCCTCTCGCACCTGGTGCACGGGTTCGCGCTGCCGGTGCACCTGTTCTTCCTCACCTTCCTCGCCTTCTTCGATCTCCGCCTCCATCACCTCGGCGCCAACGCCATCCGCACGCTGGCACATTTCATCGCATTCTACGAGAGCTACCTCGGGATCCAGCTGGATCTCGGGATCATCTGCCGACTCTTCCGAGTCCGGCCGCAGGTCCAGTTTACGAAGGGGCCGCTAGTCGTCTGTGGCGGTGCCTCCATCTACTCCCGTGCGCAGACCGGCTACCCGAAGTTCCGGCTGCACGACACGGTACGATTGTGGCAGGACATGGAGTCCAGCCGGCAGCACTAGGAGCTGAAGATCTATTGCAAGAAGGCAGAGTTGGACGTGATGCTGAAACGGATGTGCGCCCTCGTCACTGCCGGCTTAACCGGCCTGGACATCACCCTCAGCTGGATGTCCCGGCTGATGATGCCGCTGTAGCAGCGAGCGCACAAGATGTGCTTCTACTCCGGCCGGCTGGGCCTGACCCGGCTGTCGCGCCGCGATCCCCGCTACCACAACTTGAAGGAGTGGGTGTGGACGATCACCAAGGAGCGGCTGTCGGAAGGCTAGGCTTTCGGGCTGGCGCCTTATAGCCAGGACAACCGCGCACCCCGGGTAAGCTCTTCCAGCCGAAACTTTTGTTTCTCTTGCTCTTCTTTTTTGTCTTATCTGACTAATCTTTTGCGTTCGGCAGATCTTTCCTTGCATCCTTCGTGAGGAGGGGGATGCCCCCTCTAGACGTTTGCGCCTGACTTGCCTGAGCCGCGTGCTCGGCGATCTGGCGAGGAGTCGGACAGGGATGGGGATGCCTTCCCTAGCCAGAACGACGAACCGACCACCGATCCCCACATGGAGGTCGACGAGGAGGAGGAGGCTGCGCCCGCCCCTGATCCGGCACGGCGCCTCACGACGGACGGCCACTCCAGCCAGTCTGGCGCTAGCGGGAGTGGCTCCAGCCGTTCCAGCGCCAGCCGGCCTGCCGCGGAGGAGCCGGCTCCTAAGAGGAGCCGGACCAGCGTCCTTCCCCCAAGCCACCTTGGCCGGAAGAAAGGGCCGCCCCCGGTGGTACAGGTGTAAGTTCTTCTCTGGGCGCTCTTACTATTTCTGCTTCTTTTGGTTGCCTTTGGCTTACTTGCTTAATTTTTCCTCCTTTTCTTCTTCTATCTCTTTAGCACGCTGGTCTCCTCTGGAGCTGCGAGCCCGGCGCGAGCGTCGACCGGGTCACCGCCTCGCGCGCCGGCCACCTCTGTATCCACCCCCTCTTCTTCTGAGGCGCCGCCTCCGCCACCGCCTCGAGCCGAACCGGCTGCCTCAGCCGGAACGGAGGGCCCCAGCCGGACGTGGTGGCCCAGCCGGAAGCAGAGGGTCCTCAGCCGGGCGGCTCTTCTGCGGGAATACGGGGGGCGGCGACCGGCAAGGAGCTCGTGGTTGTTGATGACGACAACTCCGAGGACGAGCCGGGGGAGGAGTGAAGGACCGTGGTGGTTCCCGCGTAGGAGTCCTTGGCCGCCAACGCCGTGGATGACGACGCCTCCTCCGCAGCCTCATTGACAGATCTCGCCGCCACCCTCGAACTGGCGGTGAAGGAGATCCGGCTACTGAAGGCTGCAGCCAGCGGAAACCGGTCCCTGGAGCAGAAGCTCGCTGCTACCAACGGGACATCCCAGAGTAATTTTGCCTCAGCCGGAATCGTCTCTTTTTTTTCTTTTTTTTGCTTTCTTTTTGCTGATAGCCGGCTTTGTCGCAGCTATCCTCGTGTGCGCTCAGCACGAGATCGACCGCTTGAAGAAAGCGAACGAATGGTTGAGCAAGTCCAACTCCACTCTGCGGCTGCAGAACAACGATTGGCACGCGAAGGTGGACGGTCTAGAGGCCACCGTCAAGGAGCGCGACGCCTCGCTCGCCAGTTGGATTGAGGGCTTCAACCTTCTCGAGGCCCAGAACAAGGACCAAGAGGAGATCAAGCGGCTGGCGACAAAGGAGAAGGCCCTGGTGGAGGAACTGATGCAAGTCGGTCACACGGCTAAGGGTAAGTTCCCTTTTTCCGTCTCCCTGTATTTCCGGATCTGGTAGCCGGATCTGACTATCTTTTTTCTAACAGCGTTTTATCCTGGCATAGACCTTCTAGCGTACAACCGGCTGCAGGAGAACTGGCCATGAGCGCAGCCGACAACCCAGGAGCTCGTCGTCCTTCTCGGTGAGGAAGCTGCTAAGCTTCGTCAAGTGGCGCAGGCTATCTTCTCGTTTCTGTGGTCGGATGCTCCGGTTCCAGAGACGATGGCGCAGCTAGCTGTGAAGGTGGGGGAGGTGTCGGCTGCGATGGACCGGCTACGGGACTTGGCGGCGTGAGCAGGAGCAGAGATGGCTCTGGCCCTCATGCTCTCATGGTACAAGGATGCCCGCGTCGAGAAGATCGACGGAGGCTTCTGCGCTGGCGCCGACCTTGCTGCCATCCACCAGGCTCATCCGGAGCTCCGGGGCTCCGCCATCAAGATTGCCGACTACGTGGATCCCGACGAGGTACTCACCGACTCAGAGTGCATCAGTACTCCGGATGCGGAAGCCTTGACGCAGCCGGCTGCGGGCACCGGAACCGGGTCGAGCGCCGCGCCTCCTCCTCCGCCTGAGGCTATCGCCAGCCAAGGCGCTCCGCACGGCAAGGGTCCCGCAGCTTAGCTATCGCCCTAGGATGTCGGGTGTATTTGTTTGTCCTGTGTCGGCTGCCTCCGGCACCGGGTAAACTTATGGGAGCTTCGCCTTCTCTTTTCCTTTTGATGTTAATTTTGAACTAGCTTGGTTTCCTTTCAACTTGTCTGCTTTGCATATTCTTTCTATATTTTGCCGATTGACTTTATCCAGCTGACTTCTCGCGGCTACACGCCCTTAGCCGGGGGAACTGCACCTCCAGTGGGGGCGCGCTAGCACACCCACTGGGTGTAGCCCCCGAGATTCGGAGTAGCTGGCGTAGCCAGGTACTTCGAATCTTCCTTCTTTTCCCAAATCCTCTAACTTTATCCGACTAGACGTGTCTTAGTCAGTTGCTTTCGCTGGCTGAACGCCTTCATCCAGGGGAACTATCATTCCAGTGGGGGCGCGCGAGCGCACCCACTGGGTGTAGCCCCCGAGATTCGAAGTAGCTGGCATAGCCAGGTACTTCGAATCTTCTTCGTCTTCTCTTGATCCTTCCCTTGCCCTCACCTAGGCTCCGAACGCCCGGCTAAACGCCTTTAGCCAGTCGGGAAACTACAAGATTCCACTAGGGGCGCACGAGCGCACCCAGTGGGTGTAGCCCCCGAGATTCAGAGCGCCTGATGAAGGCAAGGACTTCGAATCTTCTTCTCTTTTCTTCCTGAATTCCGACTCAAAGTAGTCGTACAAGGATATACATACAGATACATTCTCACATGTTAATAGGTTAGTCTGCTAAACTGTAGCCGGTAGGCGGATTTGTTTTTGGAAAACTAGCTTGCGCCTTTCTGGACACTTGGTCGTTTTCCCGTGTGCTCTGCTATTTTTGCTGCGTCCTTGCCGGGCAGCCAGCTTGCGGTTTGTAGCCAGAACCGAAGGGAGCTGACAGTACATTGCGCACGGTACTAACGGCTTAGGGACCGGATTGTCTTAAGCTAGTTGCGAGGCCGGAACGCCCGATCTGTCGCGTCTCCTCCTCGTTTTTCGTGTGGGGTGCCTCGGGTTTTGCTCTTGCTAGCCGAACAGCCAGGTTATGGTCTATAGCTGAGACGAAGAGTGGGCCTCTGACATCGTCGCACACTACTCAGTCGGTTTGTTGACTTAGCAGGTCGGGCCAGCCGGCAAGCCCCTGGGTAGGGGTTGCCGGAGCCACAAAATCAGAACCAGAAAACAGATGCAAACACATTTCTAGCAAGGAGCCCCCGAGCATATCGTAGGGGTCCGCATTTTCATTCATAGGGTTTGCGGGATACATACACTATCTGGTAACTACGTGTAAAACGGGCATAGCAAGGCCGCGTTCCAGGGACGCTCTCCTCGTCCGATTTGTCCATCTTGTTCTTGCGCGGCTGCTGCGCATCGATGAGGTAGTAGGAGTCGTTGGGCAGCGCCCGACTGACGATGATGGGGCCCTCCAAGGGTGGCGATAGCTTGTGCATGCCCTTCGTGTCCTGTACCAGCCGGAGGACCAGGTCGCCCTCGCGAAATGCGACTGAGTGGATCCGTCCTGAATGGTAGCAGCGTAGTCACTGCTGGTACAGGGCCGACCTGGACAATGCCAACTCGTGGGCCTCCTCGAGGAGGTCCATACCATCCTCCCGCGCCTCTTGGTTGGCCTTTTTGTCGTAAAGGAGCTTGCGCGGGGAGTCGAACTCGATATCACGAAGAGGACGGCTTTTGATTCGTAGACCAGGAAGAATGGAGTGTAGACGGTTGATCTATTCAGCATGGTGCGGAGGCTCCATAGCACAGCCGGGAGCTCCTCGATCCAGCATCCGGGTGACCGCTCCAACGGCTCGATGAGGCGCGGCTTGATGCCGGCTAGCACTAAGATGTTTGCCCTTTCGACTTGCCCATTGGACTGCGGGTGTGCGACGGAGGCAAGGTCCAGCCGGATGCCCTTTTTGCTGTAGAACCGGGCGAAGGCCCCCTTGGCGAAGTTCGTGCCATTGTCGGTGATGATGCTGTTGGGGTAGCCAAACCGATTGATGATGTTAGTGAAGAAAGTGACGATTGTTGCCCTGTCCAGCTTCCGGATGGGCTTGGCCTCGATCCATTTTGTAAATTTGTCCACCGCCACCAGCAGATGGGTCATGCCTGTGCGCGCTCGCTTAAAGGGGCCGACCATGTCGAGGCCCCAAACCGTGAAGGGTCGGGTGATCGGTATGGTCTTGAGCACCGAAGTCGGCATGTGCCTGAGCTGCCCGAAGCGCTAACACCCATTGCAAGCACGGACTAGCTGTTCAGCGTCCTCGAGGGTGGTGGTCCAAGAGAAACCGTGGTGAAACGCCTTGGTGACTATCGCCCTTGACGAAGCGTGGTGCCCGCACTCGCCCTAATGTATGTCCTTGAGTAGCCGGTAGCCCGTGTCTACATCGACACACCTTTGGAAGATGCGGGATATGCTGCATTTGTACAGTTCATTGTTGATGATGGTGTACATTTGCGCACGGCGCCGGACTTGCCTGGCCTCCACCTCGTCATCCAGGAGCTCCCTGTTGGCGATGTAGTTCATGAAGGGTTGTGCCCAGGATGGCACTTCCCGGATGACGAGGATGCTCCCGCTCTCCGGTTGATGGTCATCGGGGGGTCGTCCGGATGAGGTACCAGGGACGGCAGCCCCCGAGCCACTTGACGAGCCGGTAGCCCCCGGGTCTTGCGAACCGAAGGACACTGCCTTGCCGGAGTTGGTGCGGGTCTTCTTCTTTGGAGGTTTTGCCGGCTCTACTTCTGCCGCCCCGTCAGCTGGAGCGCTCCCTGCCCAGATGATGGAATCCGACTCGGGTGACGGGTTGATGGAGGGCTTGCGCAGGTGCTCTAAGGAGATCCCGGGTGGGATCGCCTGCCTGGTGGATCCGATTCGGCCGAGCGAATCGGCCGCCTCGTTGTTGATGCGGGGGACGTGATGGAATTCACATCCGTCGAAGGAGGCGCTGAGCTTCTGTATGTGGAACCGGTAGAGGGCCATGTTTGCATCTCGGGCGTCCCATTCTCTAGATACTTGCTGCACCACCAGATCCGAATCATCGAAGCAGAGGATCTGGTTGACACAAATCTCCTTGGCTAGCCGGAGTCCATGCGCCAGTGCCTCGTATTCGGCTACGTTGTTGGAGGCCTTGAAGTGGATCTGCAGTACGTACTCCAGCCGGTCTCCCTTGGGCGAGGTGAGCACGATGCCGGCTCCCAAGCCCCCGAGCATATTCGACCCGTCGAAGTGCATCTTCCAGTGGTCTGAATCCGGAACCGGTGGGAGATACTGGGTCTCGACCCAGTCGACGAGGAAGTCCGCCAACGCCTGCAACTTAATCGTGAGCTGGGGCTCGTAGTGGATGGAGTAGGCTGCGAGCTCCATGGCCCACTTGGCGACTCGGCCGGTGGCATAATCGGATGTTCCTAGAAGTAGTGCTTGAGCTTCTTCCATGCCAGGTACACGCTGTAGCACATCTTCTGGTAGTGGGGGTAGTTCTGCTTGGAGAGGGAGAGGACCTCGCTGAGGTAGTAGACGGGCCTCTAAACTGGCTGAGCCTTGCCTTCCTCGGGGCGCTCCACCACCAGGACGACGCTGACGAACTGGCTGATGGCTGCTATATGGAGCAACATCGGCTCCTTGCTAGCCGGCGTGGCTAGAACCGGCGCTGTGGACAGCATGCGCTTGAGGTCATGAAATGCGGCGTTAGCTTGCGAAGTCTAGGAGAACTTGTCCGTCTTCTTCATCAGCTGGTACAACGGGAGTGCCTTCTCCCCCAGCCGGCTGATGAAACTACTGAGGGATACCAGGCATCCGGTGAACTTTTGGACTCCAAGCAGGCTCCTAGGCGGCTGCATCCTCTCGATGGCTGCGATCTTCTCCGGATTTGCCTCGATACCTCGTTGCGATACGAGGAAACCGAGCAGCTGACCGGATGGCACTCCGAAGACGCACTTCTCTGGGTTCAGCTTCATCTGGTATTGTCGGAGGTTGCCAAATGTCTCTCCTAGATCTTCGAGGAGGGTGCGCTTCTCCTTGGTCTTGATGACCACATTGTCCACATAGGCGTGCACATTTCGGCATATCTGCGAGTGCAAGCACTTCTGCATGCAGCATTGATAGGTAGCGCCTGCATTCTTCAGACCGAAAGGCATGGTTACATAGCAGAAAGCCCTGTAGGGGGTGATAAATGATGTCTTAATCTGATCAGCCGAGTTTAACCGGATCTGATTGTATCTAGAATAGCAATCTAGAAAAGACAACAAATCACAGCCAACCGTGGAATCGATGACTTGATCGATATGGGGCAATGTGAAGGGGTCTTTCGGGCATGCCTTGTTCAGGCTGGTGTAGTCAATACACATACGCCAGGTCTTGTTCTTGTTCAGCACCAAGACTGGGTTCGCCAGCCAGTCCGGGTGGTACACTTCCATGATGAACTCGGCTGCAAGGAGCCGGGTGATCTCGTCACCGATAATCTTTCTCTTCTCCTCCACGAACCGGCACAGAGGTTGCTTAACCCGTTTGGCATCTGGCCGCACATGAAGTGAGTGCTCGGTGAACTCCCTCGGTACACCTGGCATGTCCTTCGGTGACCATGCAAAGATGTCCCGATTCGCACGGAGGAAGTCGACGAGCATGCCTTCCTATTTGCGGTCCAAGTTGGCACCGATGGTGACGAACTTGGTCGGGTCGGAGGGGTCGAGCAGGATCCTCTTTGTCTCCTTTGCCGGTTGGAAAGCTCCTTCTCCAGCCGGTTTGTTGCTAGCCGATATGCCTTGCTGGGCCATGGCCACATTGCTCATGATCACGCGCTTCTCCTCAGCTATGATGAGGGCCTCTGCCAGTTTGGAACCGGCTGAGGCGCACTCCATCGACCGCCTGAAGCAGCCGGCGACGATGATCACGCCGTTGGGTCCCGGCATTTTCATCTTGAGGTATGCGTAGTGGGTGACGGCCATGAACTTGGCGAGGGCAGGGCACCCGAGGAGAGCATGGTAGGAGCTCGTGAGGTTTACCACATCGAACCAGATCGGTTCACGGTGGAAGTTCTCCTAGGTCCCGAAGATGACGTCCAGCTGGATTTTACCTAGCGGGGCGCAAGCTGGCCCCGGCAGCACGCCGTGGAATGTTGTGGTAGTCAGGCGTAGGTTGCATTCGTGAACGCCCAGCTTCTCCAGCGAAGACCGGTAGAGGAGGTTGAGGCTGCTGCCGCCGTCAATGAGGACGTGAGAGAAACGGCAGGTACGTGCATTGGAGACGATAAGGGGGTCTAGTACCATGGCGTAGCCCCCGGGAGTCGGCAGCTGCTCCGGATGGTCCTCTCGGCTCCAGGTGATGGGGGTTTCCGACCAGTTCAAGTACCGGGGGACCAGAGAGACGATGGCATTGACCTGCTTGGAGCGTCGCCTGCGGCTGTGCTTGTCGTCCAACTCCGTCTAGAAGATGTGGTAGGCAGCATGCAGCTGGGGGTAGCCGTTGTTGTTGTTTCCGCCGTTGTCGCCATTACCATCATTGCCGGCTCCCCTAGCCGGTGGTGGTGGTCCACCAGGAGGGGGCGAGGGGAGACGTGGCTGGCTACCCTGGTCTTTTAGCTGGCGGGTCCAGCTGCACTTTCGGGTGGTATGCGTAGCCGGTTTAAAGGGACCGTTGTGCCACTTGCACGGGCCGTCAAACACCTGGTCGAAGGTGAGCCATGGCTTCTGCCTCCTTGCATCGTTAGCCGGCGCGTCGGGTGCCCCTTCCACGGCATTGACCTGCCGTGTGTGGTAGCGGGGCTTCTGTTGTCCGGCTTGGCAGTCCCCATGGAACCGGTTGTCATTGCCGTGGCGTCTGGAGGATCTGGCTTCTCTAGCCGGATTGCTCGGACGGTCGCGAGCCGGCTCCATAGGAGTCGGGCGCCCATCAGCATTTACTCGGAGGGGTTTCTTCATGGCGGCATCCGCCGTGGCGTACTGGTCCGCAACCGTCATGAGCTTCGCCGTGGTTTTTGTCTCGTCACACAGTAGCCGGTGGCGAAGCATGGTGCCTTCTCGGCAACCCTCGATGAAGAAGCTAATGGCCTGGCTCTCCACGATGCCCTTGCAAGTGTTGCGCAACTCCGTCCACTTGGTGAGGTACTCGCGGTCGGTCTCGTGGTCACCCTGGATGCACAAGGCCAGGTCGCGTGGGAGTCCTCGACGCTTGTACGTGCCATTGAAGTTGCGGACGAACACCTTCTCGAAGTCTGGCCAGGCGTTGATGCTGTTAGGCGCAAGGCTGTTGAGCCATGTCCTTGCCGACCCGGTTAGCATAAGAGGGACGTAGCGCACGGCTGTGCGCTTGTTCCCATGGGCGATGCCGACTGCCGTAGGATAGTCGGTCAGCCAGTCTTCCGGCTTCATACTGCTTTTGTACTTGGGGGTGTCCCTAGGCAGGGTGAACTTATCCGGAAACGGCTCGTTCCAGATGTGGGGTCCGAAACAAACCGGTCCGGTAGAGTCTTCTTCCTCCGTGACGCGCGCTTGAGCGAGGAGCTCAATGCGGTCGCGGGCATCCGGACGATCCGGGTTGGGCGCTCCCACCCGGCCCGAGAGATGGGAACCGGCGGGTCTTGGTGCTCCGGTTGGTGGAGGGGGAGGCAGTGGGTTGGTGTTCACCATTTGTTCCTGGCGCGGCTGGCCCTTGTTGCCAGAGTTGCGGCGCCTCGTGCGGGCCTTAGCCGGCTGAGGAGAGGACGTCTGTTGGGTGTCGCGGGGCGCGCCCTTGCTGTTGATAGGCAGCTTGCTCCCCCTAGAGTAGGTGGGGTCCTCCTGCATCTGCCGGTTGGTATCAGCCTGCTCATCCGCGATGCGGAGGAGCTCCTGCACGCGAGCGTGCTGGCGGGTTCGCTTCTCACCCTCCAGGTTGGGCAGTTCTCCTGCCATGGCTCGCGCCGCGTGCAGGTTCTTGATGGGCGTGCTATAGGTGGGCCGGATGAGGGCGGGCGTGGGATCCGGCTCCCCATCCTTTTCCATCCTTCCTCCCAGATCGCCGCCTCAGCGTCGCACCTGGCCACGCCGACTCGGCTCCGCGGTAGCCGGAGTGAAGCCATGCACGCAGTCGTACTCGCGCCGGGTGATCTCGAGTTGCTTGCGGGTTGCCGCCAGCTCCATGGCCTCCTGGAGGAGGATCTGTCTCTCCATGGCGAAGTTGGCTTCCGCTTCCTCAAGGTTATCCCCGAGGTTAACCGGCATCAGGAGCCGATCAATGGCATCCTCCACCAGGTTCTGAGGCTGCGAAGGCGCGGAGGTTCCGCCTTTGTCCGTGCCCTGCTCCCGCGGTTGGCGGGGGTGGGAACTGGAGCCGGCCATCATGACCTCCACACCACAGGAAGCGATGGAGGCGCTACCGCCCGGATGCGGTAGCTCCGCGATGGAGACGATATCCCTAAGGAAACGCTCCGGAACAGTGGCGACGTAGACGGGGAGGTCGCCGAAGAGCAGGATGGAGCCGTTCACCGAGAAGGAGGTTCCGGCGAAGCAGGAGGCGTTGTTGATGACACAGTCGAACTTGCCGAGCGTGAGCACCAGGCCAGAGGCCACGTGCTCACCGGCTGAAGTGCGGGGTCCCATGCGGAACATGACTCCAGTCGAAGCCATTAGCCCTGCGGTGGGCACCAACTGTCATTGTATTGGGAACGGCAGTACCTAAGAAGGTTAGATAGAGGTGTGGGGACTAGCAGGGAAGCTATCGACAGCGTCCGCAGGCAGGATTGGATACAAGCAAGCCTGGCTGGACGCAGGAAGTACCCAGGTTTGGAGCCCTCGTGATGAGGTAAAACTCCTACTCCTGCTGATCTAACTATGGGTGATATACGAGCTACAAGTGCTCCTTGAGCTGTATTCTCTAGTTACTGTCTTAAGTGCACTGAGACCAACCCTTTCTACTGAGGCTTTGCCTCTCCTTATATAGGCATAGAGGCAATGGTCTCACTGGCCAATCCGACTGGCGGGCCCCACAGGCGGATCCCAGCCGGCTGGTCATCTACAGTATCCGGTACAACATGTCCCATCGGAGTATGAGCGGTATGGCTGTCATAGGCACAGTGGACGCCGTGCGAGCCCGTCGTCAGCATCGGGCCACTGTTCCTGCGTCATCCTCGCAAAGTCTTCGGTATGCCGGGTAGTTGCCAGTCTTGTCATCGTACAGGGCGTACCGTGCACTGATTTGCACGTCGTCATGTCTCCTTGATTGGTTTCGGCTATGCTGCCATGCCGGCTGCTTCTTGCCGATCCGGCTATCATGCGATAGCCGGCCCGGCTTGCCTTGTCCGGCTGCACCTGTCCAGCTAGACGCGATCCGACTGCCCTGTTTCTTGTCCGGTTGGGGTATCTAGGGATCACCCCCCTGACACATACTAAAGAAGTTCACAATCTCTTGATTACAATAATCATCCTAAACACAAACTAAATGATAAATGTCGAGGGAGATTGTCGTCGGCCATCATCATCATGCTCGCCATCAACACGCAACGTCACCTACTCTCCAGCAAGCACCTCTCATGCAGCAGGACCTGTTTTCAGCAAAACAGAACAAGTATCAGATATACTTAACACTGCAAATGTGTTTGCAAGATTATAACATTTATAAAACTGTATATCAAATATATACCTTTGTCATCGATGACCTCTCCGGTGATTGGTTCAACCTTTACATTTCTGAAACGTAATATGAACTCATGGAAATCCAATGTTTCCGTATCACCACTCATTATGCTACTCCGGACATGTCCTTCGTAGCTAGGAGGCAACGACCAAAGCAGTATGTCTATCGCAAATGGATCAGCCATCCAGTAATCCACGAAGTGAACCAGTCTCATGTGTGCATCAAGCATGCGCTCCAAGTGACCCTTCAGACTTGTATGCTCCTCCATCTGTATGGAAATGAACTCTCCAAGCAGCTCGGGCTTTCACATGCACACATGGCCTATGAACTCTGCTCTCAGCTGATGCACCATCGAATATGGATCAAGATCACCCATGAGTGGATGTAGTTCATCCACCATCCCGTAACGCATTATTATCTGAATGTAGGTGGACATCTCTTAACGATAGTAGCGGTCTTCCAGCTCTTGTGGAGTCTCATAGTAGTCTGGCTCAGTCAAATCCATCATGCGGCGTATGTAGTCTACCACATGATTCCTAGTAAGGAGATCATTCAGGCGCACAAGCCAACTAGGGAAGTTGGATCCACCAAGTCTAAGTTTCTCACCCTTTACCCAATCCTCAATGAAAAAGTAAGCTTCACGGTGAGCCATCTACATTTATAACTGCAAAAGGAATTTAGACTAAGTTTATAATTAAATGAGTTAATGATAACTCCACTCAGAAACACCTATCCCCAAAAGGGTTCCTAGTGATAACAGGACCCCTATCAGCCACATCTCCCCCAATCATCACGGCCATCAATGTGGGTTCAAGGGTGGACGCTAAACGTCAGTCACAACATTCATGCGACTCATGCTCGATCTTTCGACCATCCGCGTTCCGAGGCCATGTCTGTACATGCTAGGCTCGCCAACTCAACCTTAGTGTATTCATTGTGCAACATGGCTTACACCCACTGTATGTGAACGTAGATATGTCTGAAACCTGATCATCACGGCCTACCTCATACCAAATAACTTTCTTGGTGGTGCACACTAAGGGGGAACACAATCGTTGGTAATTTTAACAGGGATCATCTTATTAGGCTACCGTCGAGTATCTAATACTAGCACACAATAAGATATACAAACAAGAACATTGAATGTAAGTGCTATGTGATATGGTCCTTCACGTCGTGATCTCCATCCGCCGTCACCGGGTTCTGGCGCCAGGGTTCCGGCACCGTAGACACCAGGGTACCGGTGTCATTCCGGCGTGGTAGTCCGTCAGCTTCGTGACTATCTACTACTACGTAACAAAAGGTAATCACTTTACCTTTGCCACAACCATATCACAAAGCAACGCCCCCCTGCAAAACAAAGTTAGACGCCTCTACTTTATCTTTGCATGTTTTACGTGGCTGAATGGGCTTTCGCACCAGAACCATTCTTACCTACGAACTTCCAGCACAATGCTGATCAAGTAGTTGTCTCTACTACACCCCTTTCGGGGCCCTCCATTGCAAATGGTATACCAACTAATGTGAGAGAGACAGACGCCCTCCTAAGCCACTTTATACGGTACAAGCCGTATGTCAAGCGTGGACCAGTCTTGCGAATGAACGCGTAAAGTCGGTTGGGGGCCGCTTCATCAAGCATTACTACGGTATACACAAGTACACGTGGGAGGGTAACAACTAAAGGATCAACGCCCACACGCTACATCTCGTGTGTTCTACCCGTACTAGTATTACTACGCATAGATCTAGCTCTGATACCACTGTAGGGGTTCCGTGTATGAAAACAATAAAATTTATCCTACGCCCCTGAACCCCTGAAGCTGCCAGGACCTATCTATTAGTAGTATAGTAATGGGAGGATCTTTTCGCGAACTTACCCTTGAAGACTGAAAAGCATTGTCAACGCTCAGGAGAGCGTGGTTGATATAGACGAGCCGAAGCCGACACCTCAAGGTCATGATGAAGTCCTTGCGCTCCTTGGTCCAACGAATTGAGTGCCTCAAGTGCGACACCTCGCGGGTAGTTACACACGTCTGGTGCCTGACGATGACTCCCGCTTCCCCAATCCAGCAGCAGTTGCGGAAGTAGAGCTCCCGGATCCGAATTTTGAAATGTGAAAAATCAAACAAACAAAGGAAAAAAGGATGAAATTTAGGGGGAAAAGAAACTTTTTGTTCCTCTATTGGAACCTTACTTAAACAAAAAGAATTTTGAATGAGGAAGTGACAAACAAATTATCCAAAGATGAAATGCAATCATCCATGACATGTATGTTGTCAAGCCCTGAAGAAAAAGGATAGACCTGAAACCTAAACACTAATAAGAGAATCACCATCAAGTTCAATACAAGACTATGGCTATGTTCCATATAAAAATTTGGCAACATAGTACCTAAATAATCTATAATGGTAAATAACAAAATTACAAAACCACAGGAATTGGTTTCACACTATTTAGAGCCATAGATAAAAAGACATGAAGGAAAGTAATTAAGTAAAAAAAAGAACCATATAGGCCAAAGTAAAGATTTACAAATGATATTGTTTGAATTGGATAATAAATAATATAGATAATATCCTAAAATGATCTTGTTGATTTTACAAATTTTTGGAAATTTGAATAGATCTATTTAGAGCTCTAAATCAAAAGTTATTGAAGAAAACAGAAAAAAAATAAAAGCCAAAAAAAAACAGCAGCAACAACAGCCGGCCTATTCGGCCCAATAGCCCAGCCCACTATGACCAGCCCTCCCTCTCTGTGTATTGTTTTTTTTTCTCTCTTCCTTTCATTTTTTTCTTTGGGCCAAATATTTCTGGCCCATTTCGACCGATCGAGCGAGCCAGCTCGTTCCTCTTCTTCCTCTTCACGTACACGAAACAGACACTAGATCTTCCTCTCCTCCCCAAATTAATTCTAGTGACAGTTTCTCTTCGACTTCAAAACGAAAAACGTTTATAATCAAGTGGAGGTTCCATTCAGGCCATTAGTTTCTCACTTTAGTGCCTTAATCTCTCAAACCAATACCGTGAACCGAATGCCATATGTCGGCATACAACCTCCGATCTCCCTCCATAGACCATCTTAGCAAAAACCGAAGAGAGCATCATATTCCCCTCTTTCTCCTCCATCATTTTCGTTCTCAGACTTTCAACAGAGGAGGTCTGTAGATCACATACCAACGATGCCAACTTAAGCCCTAAATTCGAGTTCATCGTTAGATCTTGTCGTCCATGGTGAGAATCTTATCAATTCCTTGAACCAGAATACTCTCTTCATCGTTGCCTATCTCCAGGACATCATGGTTCACCTTGTTGTTGCAGTTGACCGTGCCACCCGACATCGTACGTCACTCCAGCCGTGGATTTCCGCGAACACTGGAGAGGAACGAGCTATTCATCACGTCTCCAAGCACCGCCTCGACGTCCTCTACGCTGTCCACATCTTCTTCAACTCCGGATACGTTTCTAGCAACGAGAACGGCGACGCCAAGCCCGTGCCCGCTATTCCGGCGATCTTTCCTGTGAGTTTTTCCGGTGAGCTAACCTGGTCCGTTTGATCTTCATCTAAGGGCTATCAATAGATCACTTACCGAAGGGGTACAAGCCAATAGAAATCTGCCACTTGTCTTTCTTTTTCTATTTTCGAATTTTTAGGACATATGAACATAGGAACTTGCAAAAATCATATCGTTAGTTCTGTTTGTCCAAATTTAGCAAATAATATGTCTATAGATTCACAAAAATGAGTAGAACACAGTAGAGCAACAATTCGGTACTTTTGTGATGGTTAAAATCACGTTTTATACAGAACCAATTGTGGAGTAATTTGGCTATAAAACATGTTCTAAAAATTATTCTTGAGTGAAACCTTTTGCAAATGGTTGTGTATTGAACCCTCTGACCATAAACTTAAACACAAAAAAATTAAACTTATAATTTTATGGCAGTAACAAATATCACATTGAATAAGTCTTATCCTAGTAAAAGAAAAATACTTTAAATAACCAAATTGCACTAAAATGGTTCCAATTGGAATTTCAATTATATAAAAGGACCAGTAGGTGTTTGTAGTGTTCAGAACCTTGCTGTAACAACTTGTTCAATAAAATATCTTGTTATATGCTTGCATCTATTTCGTTGTATTCATGTGTTGTTTTGTGATGCTAGTTTTGAGAGTGTGCCTTTTTTGCTTGATTGTATTGTTGTAGACTTTGAGGATATAATTCTTCGAGGATAAATTATTGAGGAGTTATTATTGGACTTCTTATATCCAAAAAGGCAAGTGATACTTTGGTCTCATTAAATTTCTTATTGTTTCTATTATGCGTTAGTGATATTTTTTTGTATTATGCATGATAAGATGGAAACGGCTTTATAAATGGATTGTCTCGATGGATGAGTGTGTAGTCTTGGAGCAAGGATTTAGAAGGGTACACTAGGGGTGTACTAGTCTTACCATTGAGTTAGCGGCACACTAGGGATGTACTAGTGTGGCCATTTTGTGTTACGGTACACTAGGGATGTACTAGTGTTACCATTGAGTTAGCGGCACACTAGGGATGTACTAGTGTGGCCATTTTATGTTAGCGGTACACTAGGGATGTACTAGTGGTACCATTGAATTAGAGGCACACTAGGGATGTACTAGTGTGGCCATTTTGTGTTAGCGGTACACTAGGGATGTACTAGTGTTACCATTAAGTTAGAGGCACACTAGGGGAAGTACTAGTGTGGCTATGTTAAGTTGGAGGTACACTGGGGAAATGCTAGTGTTATAGCGGAATATGCTATATCGTTTATGTTTCACTTGCCAATACATTCAACGTATTGACCCTTGTGGCTGTAACTTATCATGTTGCAGGATTATTTGATGATAGTGAAGTTTGATGAGTAGGGATTACGAGTCTGCACCCAACATGTTTGCCTGTGGCACATGAAGATGAAGGACTCCATGCTTTATAGTTATATCTGCTGCTTTGTAATAAGATAGTCATATGAGCTATGTAAGTTGTAATGAACTATTTTTATTCCTGGATATGCGATGTAATATGACCTTTGTTTCTTGATATTACATCTTAAACTGTGGGTGCTAGCTATTCGATCCAGGGACTAGCACTATAAACACAGGGATCTGTACCTTAATAGGTTCGGGTCTTGACAGGGAGAGAGAAAATATGAACTGGAGGTCCTCCCAAAAGTGAGAAGACCTTTATTGATTATTGGTGTATTTATCTGGCCAAATACCCCCATTATATATAGGGGGAGATGGGGTACACCCTCCCTCAAAGTCCCGATGTGGGACTAATCATGGGAGAGGGGTGGGGTGGCGCGCCGTCCAGCCCCCACCATGGGCCCCACGCGGGGGAAGGCCCACTAGGGTCGCCGGCCACCCCCTAGGCCCTTCCTAGGGGTGGGATCCCCTCTTGGGCCTTTTCCCTTCCGGGATTTGGCCCATTAAGCCTTTTTGACCTTTAATTGATTTTCTCTTTATTAAATAATTATGAATAAATGATTAAATCAATATTTAACATTCATTCACATATTATTCAATCTCTGTGGCTATGGAACACCTTCCACCTCCACTCCGGACATCCTCCAGACTAACCGGAACCCTTCTGGTTTTATCTCTACAACTCTTCGGCGATTCTAACGATCCTATAAACACTCTCTAAGCATCATCAAGCCCTTAAGCGTGATACCCCACGGTTTAGGAACACTCTAGATATGGTCGGGACACTCCCGCACCAATGATCGACAAAGGGACCTGGATGGCCATGCGACCCCTATGCGTTTCATGAAGATCTTTCGTCGTTTGACCCGGGACAATCGTGTCTTATTCCCTTTGTCACTCGATACTTGCATTGCCCGAGATCTGATCAATGACATCACCATGTCGTGTTCAATCTCGTTACTGAACAATGCTACTTGACTCGTTCCGACTAGTGATATCCCTGTGATCAAATCACACGTTGCGCAGCTGTTGGATATAACTTCTCCAAGTGGGCCCTTGAGTATCTTCCCATCACATGGACGGACAAATCCCGATCTTGACATATATAGCCTCTACGGTTTCCTCCGAGTACCTGAACACACCTTTATAACCACCGTATTACCAGATGGCGTTTGATGCTATCTAAGCACTCTCGGGAGACAGTGATTGATATAGCCTCACGGTCTAAGGAATAGTCTACGAGGATCCATTTCTAATCATCATAACTTGAACTTCATGACATGATCGGGTCACGATGTTTAGGTTGGGTATTGGTTCATCATCTCATTCTCTGAATGAGATGACTCAATTTCCAACTGGCATAAATGCCACATGATCAGGAAACATGATCATTTGTTGACCAATGAACCAGTCACTAGAGTTTCACTGGGACCCCTGGTTGTTTATATATCACATGTGTATTGATGTTTCCACTCAATACAGTTATAGCATGATACAAAACTTAATCATAAACCATATGAAGTATGATAATAGTCCTTACTACTATTTGTCTCTAGGGCATATTTCCAACACTTTTCACATACCACATATGGATCCACTAGTGTCATTGCATGTGTGTTATTTTTACTAACAACAACCAGAGTCATTGCATGTGTGTTCTTTTCACATACCACATATGGATCCACCAGTGACATTGCATGTGTGCTCTTTTCACAATCCACCTATGGATCCACTAGTGTCATTGCATGTGTTCTCTTTTTACTAACAACAACCAGAGTCATTGCATGTGTGTTCTCTTCAGAGACCACACATGGATCCACCAGTGTCATTGCATGTGTGTTCTTTTTACTAACAACAACTCGTGTCATTGAAATGTGTCTTCTCTTTAGAGACCACACATGAATCCACCAGTGTCATTGCATGTGTGTTCTTGTTATTAACAACAACTAGAGTCATTGCATGTGTGTTCTTTTCACATAACACATATGGATCCACCAGTTTCATTGCATGTGTGTTCTTTTCAGAATCCACCTATGGATCCACTAGTGTCATTGCATGTGTGCTCTTTTTACTAACAACAACTAGAGTCATTTAAATGTGTGTTCTCTTTAGAGACCACACATGGATCCACCAGTGTCATTGCATGTGTGTTATTTTTACTAACAACAACCATAGTCATTGAAATGTGTGCTATTTTCACAATCCACCTATGGATCCACCAGTGTCATTGCATGTGTGTTCTTTTTACTAACAACAACCAGAGTCATTGCATGTGTGTTCTTTTCACATACCACATATGGATCCACCAGTGTCATTGCATGTGCGTTCTTTTCACAATCCACCTATGGATCCACCAGTGTCATTGCATGTGTGATCTTTTTACTAACAACAACCAGAGTCATTGCATGTGCATTCTCTTCAGAGACCACACATGGATCCACCAGTGTCATTGCATGTGTGTTCTTCTTACTAACAACAAGCGGTGTTATTGAAATGAGTGTTCTCTTCAGAGACCACACATGGATTCACCAGTCTCATTGCATGTGTGTTCTTGTTATTAGCAACAACCAGAGTCATTGCATGTGTGTTCTTTTCCAATACCACATATGGATCCACCAGTGTCATTGCATGTGTGCTCTTTTCACAATCCACCTATGGATCTACCAGTGTCATTGCATGTGTGTTCTTTTTACTAACAACAACCAGTGTCATTGCATGTGTGTTCTTTTCACATACCACATATGGATCCACCAGTGTCATTGCATGTGTGTTCTTTTCACAATCCACCTATGGATCCACCAGTGTCATTGCATGTGTGATCTTTTTACTAACAACAACCAGAGTCATTGCATGTGCATTCTCTTCAGAGACTACACACGGATCCACCAGTGTCATTGCATGTGTGTTCTTATTACAAACAACAAGCGGTGTTATTGAAATGAGTGTTCTCTTCAGAGACCACACATGGATTCACCAGCCTCATTGCATGTGTGTTCTTGTTATTAGAAACAACCAGAGTCATTGCATGTGTGTTCTTTTCACATACCACATATGGATCCACCAGTGTCATTGCATGTGTGCTCTTTTCACAATCCACCTATGGATCCACCAGTGTCATTGCATGTGTGTTCTTTTTACTAACAACAACCAGTGTCATTGCATGTGTGTTCTTTTCATACCACATATGGATCCACCAGTGTCATTGCATGTGTGTTCTTTTCACAATCCACCTATGGATCCACCAGTGTCATTGCATGTGTGTTCTTTTTACTAACAACAACCAGAGTCATTGAAATGTGTGTTCTCTTCAGAGACCACACATGGATCCACTAGTGTCATTGCATGTGTGTTCTTTTTACTAACAACAACTGGAGTCATTTCATGTGTGTTCTTTTCACATAACACATATGGATCCACAAGTAAACATGGATCCACCAGTGTCATTGCATCTGTGTTCTTTTTACTAACAAGAACTGGGGTCATTTCATGACTATTCTTTTCACATACCACATATGGATCCACTAGTGTCATTGAAATGTGTGTTCTTCTCAATAACCACAACTAGAGTCATTGGATGTGTGTTCTCTTCAGAGACCACACATGGATCCACCAGTGTCATTGCATGTGTGTTCTTTTTACTAACAACAACCAGTCATTGAAGTGTGTGTTCTCTTCAGAGACCACACATGGATCCACCAGTGTCATTGCATGTGTGTTCTTTTTACTAACAACCAGAGTCATTTCATGTGTGTTCTTTTCACAGACCGCATATGGATCCACCAGTGTCATTGCATGTGTGTTCTTTTCACAATCCACCCATGGATCCACCAGTCTCATTGCATGTGTGATATCCTTGTGATCAAATCACACGTTGCGCAGTTGTTGGATATAACTTCTGCGAGTGGGCCCTTGAGTATCTTCCCGTCACATGGACGGACAAATCCCGCTCTTGACATATATAGCCTCTACGGTTTCCTCCGAGTACCTGAACACACCTTTATAACCACTGTATTACCAGATGGCGTTTGATGCTATCTAAGCACTCTCGGGAGACAGTGATTGATATAGCCTCACGGTCTAAGAAATAGTCTACGAGGATCCATTTCTAATTATCGTAACTTGAACTTCATGACATGATCGGGTCACGATGTTTAGGTTGGGTATTGGTTCATCATCTCATTCTCTGAATGAGATGACTCCATTTCCAACTGGCATAAATGCCACATGATCAGGAAACATGATCATTTGTTGACCAATGAACCAGTCACTAGAGTTTCACTTGGAACCCCTGGTAGTTTATATATCACATGTGTATTGATGTTTCCACTCAATACAGTTATAGCATGATACAAAACTTAATCATAAACCATATGAAGTATGATTATAGTCCTTACTACTATTTCTCTCTAGGGCATATTTCCAACACTTTTCACATACCACATATGGATCCACTAGTGTCATTGCATGTGTGCTGTTTTCACATTCCACCTATGGATCCACCAGTGTCTACATGTGTATTATTTTTACTAACAACAACCAGAGTCATTGCATGTGTGTTCTTTTCACATACCACATATGGATCCACCAGTGACATTGCATGTGTGCTCTTTTCACAATCCACCTATGGATCCACCAGTGTCATTGCATGTGTGCTCTTTTTACTAACAACAACCAGAGTCATTGCATGTGTGTTCTCTTTAAATACCACACATGGATCCACCAGTGTCATTGCATGTGTGTTCTTTTTACTAACAACAACTAGTGTCATTGAAATGTGTGTTCTCTTTAGAGACCACACATGAATCCACCAGTGTCATTGCATGTGTGTTCTTGTTATTAACAACAACCAGAGTCATTGCATGTGTGTTCTGTTCACATAACACATATGGATCCACCAGTTTCATTGCATGTGTGTTCTTTTCACAATCCACCTATGGATCCACCAGTGTCATTGCATGTGTGCTCTTTTTACTAACAACAACCAGAGTCATTCAAATGTCTGTTCTCTTCAGAGACCACACATGGATCCACCAGTGTCATTGCATGTGTGTTCGTTTTACTAACAACAACCAGAGTCATTGTAATGTGTGCCATTTTCACAATCCACCTATGGATCCACAAGTGTCATTGCATGTGTGTTCTTTTTACTAACAACAACCAGAGTCATTGCATGTGTGTTCTTTTCACATACCACATATGGATCCACCAGTGTCACTGCATGTGTGTTCTTTTCACAATCCACCTATGGATCCACCAGTGTCATTGCATGTGTGCTCTTTTTACTAACAACAACCAGAGTCATTGCATGTGTGTTCTCTTCAGAGACCACACCTGGATCCACTAGTGTCATTGCATGTGTTTTCTTGTTACTAACAACAAGCAGTGTTATTGAAATGTGTGTTCTCTTCAGAGACCACACATGGATTCACCAGTCTCATTGCATGTGTGTTCTTGTTATTAACAACAACCAGAGTCATTACATGTGTGTTCTTTTCACATACCACATATGGATCCACCAGTGTCATTGCATGTGTGCTCTTTTCACAATCCACCTATGGATCCACCAGTGTCATTGCATGTGTGTTCTTTTTACTAACAACAACTAGAGTCATTGCATGTGTGCTCTTTTCACATACCACATATGGATCCACCAATGTCATTGCACGTGTGCTCTTTTTACTAACAACAACTAGAGTCATTGCATGTGTGTTCTCTTCAGAGAGCACACATGGATCCACCAGTGTCATTGCATGTGTGTTCTTTTTACTAACAACAACCAGAGTCATTGAAATGTGTGTTCTCTTCGGAGATCACACATGGATCCACCAGTGTCATTGCATGTGTGTTCTTTTTACTAACAACAACCAGAGTCATTGCATGTGTGTTCTTTTCACATACCACATATGGATGCACTTGTGTCATTGCATGTGTGTTCTTTTTAGTAACAACAACTGGAGTCATTTCATGTTGTTCTTTTCATATACCACATATGGATCCACCAGTGTCATTGAAATGTGTGTTCTCTTCAGAGACCACACATAGATCCACCAGTGTCATTACATGTGTGTTCTTTTTACTCACAATAACTGGAGTCATTGCATGTGTATTCTTTTCACATACCACATATGGATGCACCAGTGTCATTGCATGTGTGGTCTTTTCACAATCCACCTATGGATCCACCAGTGTCATTGCATGTGTGTTCTTTTCACATACCACATATGGATCCACCAATGTCATTGAAATGTGTGTTTTCTTCATAGACCACACATGGATCCACCAGTGTCATTGCATGTGTGTTCTTTTTACTAACAACAAATGGAGTCATTACATGTGTGTTCTTTTCACATACCACATATGCATCCACCAGTGTCATTGCATGTGTGCTCTTTTCACAATCCACCTATGTGTGCACCAGTGTCATTGCATGTGTGTTCTTTTTACTAACAACGGCCAGAGTCATTGCATGTATGTTCTTTTCACATACGACATATGGATCCACAAGTGTAATTGCATGTGTGCTCTTTTAACAATACACCTATGGATCCACTAGTGTCATTTTATGTGTGTTCTTTTTACTAACAACAACCAGAGTTATTGCATCTGTGTTCTTTTCACATACCACATATGGATCCACCAGTGTCATCGCATGTGTGTTCTTTTCAGAATCCACCTATGGATCCACCAGTGTCATCGCATGTGTGCTCTTTTTACTAATAGCAACCAGAGTCATTGCATGTGTGTTATCTTCAGAGACCACACATGGATCCACCAGTGTCATTGCATGTGTGTTCTTTTTACTAACAACAACCAAAGTCATTCAAATGTGTGCTCTCTTTGGAGACCACACATGGATCCACCAGTGTCATTGCATGTTTGTTCTTTTTAGTAACAACAACCAGAGTCATTTCATGTGTGTTCTTTTCACATACCACATATGGATCCACCAGTGTCATTGCATGTGTGTTTTTTACTAACAACAACCAGAGTCATTGAAATGTGCGTTCTCTTCAGAGACCACACATGGATCCACCAGTGTCATTGCATGTGTGTTCTTTTTACTAACAACAACTGGAGTCATTTCATGTGTGTTCTTTTCACATACCACATATGGATCCACTAGTGTCATTTCATGTGTGTTCTCTATAGAGACCACACATGGATCCACCAGTGTCATTGCATGTGTGTTCTTTTTACTAACAACAACTGGAGTCATTTCATGACTATTCTTTTCATATACCACATATGGATCCACTAGTGTCATTGAAATGTGTGTTCTTCTCATTAACCACAGCTAGAGTCATTGGATGTGTGTTCTCTTCGGAGACTGCACATGGATCCACCAGTGTCATTGCATGTGTGTTCTTTTTACTAACAACAACCAGTCTTTGAAATGTGTGTTCTTTTCAGAGACCACACATGGATCCACCAGTGTCATTGCATGTGTGTTCGTTTTACTAACAACTAGAGTCATTTCATGTGTGTTCTTTTCACATACCACATATGGATCCACCAGTGTCATTGCGTGTGTGTTCTTTTCACAATCCACCTATGGATCCACCAGTTTCATTGCATGTGTGCTCTTTTTACTAACAACAACCAGAGTCATTGCATGTGTGTTCTCTTCAGAGACCACACATGGATCCACCAGTGTCATTACATGTGTGCTCTTATTACTAATAACAACCAGAGTCATTGCATGTGTGTTCTCTTCAGAGGCCACACATGGATACACCAGTGTCATTGCATGTGTGTTCTTTTTACTAACAACAACTAGAGTCATTTCATGTGTGTTCTTTTCACATACCACATATGGATCCATCAGTGTCATTGCATGTGTGTTCTTTTTACTAACAACAACTGGAGTCATTTCATGTGTGTTCTTTTCACATACCACATATGGATCCACCAGTGTCATTGAAATGTGTGTTCTCTTCAAAGACCACACATGGATCAATCATGTGTGTTCTTTTTACTAACAACAACTAGAGTCATTGCATGTGTGTTCTTTTCACATACCACATATGGATCCACCAGTGTCATTGCATGTGTGCTCTTTTCACAATCCACCTATGGATCCACCAGTGTCATTGCAGGTATGTTCTTTTCACATACCACATATGGATCCACCAGTGTCATTGAAATGTGTGTTCTCTTTAGAGACCACACATGGATCCACCAATGTCATTGCATGTGTGTTCTTTTTACTAACAACAACTGGAGTCATCGCATGTGTGCTCTTTTCACAATCCATCTATGGATCCACCAGTGTCATTGCATGTGTGTTCTTTTTACTAACAACAACCAGAGTCATTGCATGTGTGTTCTTTTCACATACCACATATGGATCCACTAGTGTCATTGCATGTGTGCTCTTTTCACAATCCACCTATGGATCCACCAGTGTCATTGCATGTGTGTTCTTTTTACTAACAACAACTAGAGTCATTGCATGTGTGTTCTTTTCACATACCACATATGGATCCACTAGTGCATTGCATGTGTGTTCTCTTCAGAGACCACACATGGATCCACCAGTGTCATTGCATGTGTGTTCTTTTTACTAACAACAACTGGAGTCATTTCATGACTATTCTTTTCACATACCACATATGGATCCACCAGTGTCATTGAAATGTATGTTCATCTCATTAACCATAGCTAGAGTCATTGGATGTGTGTTCTCTTCAGAGACAACACATGGATCCACCAGTGTCATTGCATGTGCGTTCTTTTTACTAACAACCAGAGTCATTTCATGTGTGTTCTTTTCACATACCACTTATGGATCCACCAGTGTCATTGCATGTGTGTTCTTTTCACAATCCACCTATGGTTCCACCAGTGTCATTGCATGTGTGCTCTTTTTACTAACAACAACCAAAGTCATTGCATGTGTGTTCTCTTCAGAGAGCACACATGGATCCACCAATGTCATTCCATATGTATTCTTTTTACTAACAACAACCAGAGTCGTTGAAATGTGTGTTCTCTTCATAGACAACACAAGGATCCACCAGTGTCATTGCATGTGTGTTCTTTTTACTAACAACAACTGGAGACATTTCATGTGTGTTCTTTTCACATACCACATATGGATCCACCGGTGTCATTGCATGTGTGTTCTCTTCAGAGACCACACATGGATCCACCAGTGTCATTGCATGTGTGTTCTTTTTACTAACAACAATTAGAGGCTTTTCATGACTATTCTTTTCACATACCACATATGGATCCACTAGTGTCATTGAAATGTGTGTTCTTCTCATTAACCACAGCTAGAGTCATTGGATGTGTGTTCTCTTCGGAGACTGCACATGGATCCACCAGTGTCATTGCATGTGTGTTCTTTTTACTAACAACAACCAGTCTTTGAAATGTGTGTTCTCTTCAGAGACCACACATGGATCCACCAGTGTCATTGCATGTATGTTCTTTTTACTAACAACTAGAGTCTTTTCATGTGTGTTCTTTTCACATACCACATATGGATCCACCAGTGTCATTGCGTGTGTGTTCTTTTCACAATCCACCTATGGATCCACCAGTTTCATTGCATGTGTGCTCTTTTTACTAACAACAACCAGAGTCATTGCATGTGTGTTCTCTTCAGAGACCACACATGGATCCACCAGTGTCATTACATGTGTGCTCTTATTACTAATAACAACCAGAGTCATTGCATGTGTGTTCTCTTCAGAGGCCACACATGGATACACCAGTGTCATTGCATGTGTGTTCTTTTTACTAACAACAACTAGAGTCATTTCATGTGTGTTCTTTTCACATACCACATATGGATCCATCAGTGTCATTGCATGTGTGTTCTTTTTACTAACAACAACTGGAGTCATTTCATGTGTGTTCTTTTCACATACCACATATGGATCCACCAGTGTCATTGAAATGTGTGTTCTCTTCAAAGACCACACATGGATCAATCATGTGTGTTCTTTTTACTAACAACAACTAGAGTCATTGCATGTGTGTTCTTTTCACATACCACATATGGATCCACCAGTGTCATTGCATGTGTGCTCTTTTCACAATCCACCTATGGATCCACCAGTGTCATTGCAGGTATGTTCTTTTCACATACCACATATGGATCCACCAGTGTCATTGAAATGTGTGTTCTCTTTAGAGACCACACATGGATCCACCAATGTCATTGCATGTGTGTTCTTTTTACTAACAACAACTAGAGTCATCGCATGTGTGCTCTTTTCACAATCCATCTATGGATCCACCAGTGTCATTGCATGTGTGTTCTTTTTACTAACAACAACCAGAGTCATTGCATGTGTGTTCTTTTCACATACCACATATGGATCCACTAGTGTCATTGCATGTGTGCTCTTTTCAAAATCCACCTATGGATCCACCAGTGTCATTGCATGTGTGTTCTTTTTACTAACAACAACTAGAGTCATTGCATGTGTGTTCTTTTCACATACCACATATGGATCCACTAGTGCATTGCATGTGTGTTCTCTTCAGAGACCACACATGGATCCACCAGTGTCATTGCATGTGTGTTCTTTTTACTAACAACAACTGGAGTCATTTCATGACTATTCTTTTCACATACCACATATGGATCCACCAGTGTCATTGAAATGTGTGTTCATCTCATTAACCATAGCTAGAGTCATTGGATGTGTGTTCTCTTCAGAGACAACACATGGATCCACCAGTGTCATTGCATGTGCGTTCTTTTTACTAACAACCAGAGTCATTTCATGTGTGTTCTTTTCACATACCACTTATGGATCCACCAGTGTCATTGCATGTGTGTTCTTTTCACAATCCACCTATGGTTCCACCAGTGTCATTGCATGTGTGTTCTTTTTAGTAACAACAACCAGAGTCATTGCATGTGTGTTCTCTTCAGAGACCACACATGGATCCACCAGTGTCATTGCATGTGTGTTCTTTTTACTAACAACAACGAGAGTCATTCAAATGTGTGTTCTCTTCAGAGACCACACATGGATCTACCAGTGTCATAGCATGTGTGTTCTTTTTACTAACAATAACTGGAGTCATTTCATGTGCGTTCTTTTCACATACCACATATGGATCCACCAGTGTCATTGAAATGTGTGTTCATCTCATTAACCATAGCTAGAGTCATTGGATGTGTGTTCTCTTCATAGACAACACATGGATCCACCAGTGTCATTGCATGTGCGTTCTTTTTACTAACAACCAGAGTCATTTCATGTGTGTTCTTTTCACATACCACTTATGGATCCACCAGTGTCATTGCATGTGTGTTCTTTTCACAATCCACCTATGGTTCCACCAGTGTCATTGCATGTGTGTTCTTTTTAGTAACAACAACCAGAGTCATTGCATGTGTGTTCTCTTCAGAGACCACACATGGATCCACCAGTGTCATTGCATGTGTGTTCTTTTTACTAACAACAACGAGAGTCATTCAAATGTGTGTTCTCTTCAGAGACCACACATGGATCTACCAGTGTCATTGCATGTGTGTTCTTTTTACTAACAATAACTGGAGTCATTTCATGTGTGTTCTTTTCACATACCACATATGGATCCACCAGTGTCATTGAAATGTGTGTTCATCTCATTAACCATAGCTCGAGTCATTGGATGTGTGTTCTCTTCATAGACAACACATGGATCCACCAGTGTCATTGCATGTGCGTTCTTTTTACTAACAACCAGAGTCATTTCATGTGTGTTCTTTTCACATACCACTTATGGATCCACCAGTGTCATTGCATGTGTGTTCTTTTCACAATCCACCTATGGTTCCACCAGTGTCATTGCATGTGTGCTCTTTTTAGTAACAACAACCAGAGTCATTGCATGTGTGTTCTCTTCAGAGACCACACATGGATCCACCAATGTCATTGCATATCTATTCTTTTTACTAACAACAACCAGAGTCGTTGAAATGTGTGTTCTCTTCATAGACAACACATGGATCCACCAGTGTCATTGCATGTGTGTTCTTTTTACTAACAACAACTAGAGTCATTTCATGTGTGTTCTTTTCACATACCACATATGGATCCACCGGTGTCATTGCATGTGTGTTCTCTTCAGAGACCACACATGGATCCACCTGTGTCATTGCATGTGTGTTCTTTTTACTAACAACAATTAGAGGCATTTCATGACTATTCTTTTCACTTACCACATATGGATCCACTAGTGTCATTGAAATGTGTGTTCTTCTCATTAACCACAGCTAGAGTCATTGGATGTGTGTTCTCTTCAGAGACTACACATGGATCCACCAGTGTCATTGGATGTGTGTTCTTTTTACTAACAACAACCAGTCATTGAAGTGTGTGTTCTCTTCAGAGACCACACATGGATTCACCAGTGTCATTGCATGTGTGTTCTTTTTACTAACAACCAGAGTCATTTCATGTGTGTTCATTTCACATACCGCATATGGATCCACCAGTGTCATTGCATGCGTGTTCTTTTCACAATCCACCCATGGATCCACAGTGTCATTGCATGTGTGTTCTTTTTACTAACAACTACCAGAGTCCTTGAAATGTGTGTTCACTTCAGATACCACACATGGATCCACCAGTGTCATTGCATGTGTGTTCTTTTTACTAACAATGACTAGAGTCATTGCATGTGTGTTCTTTTCACATACCACATATGGATCCACCAGTGTCATTGCATGTGTGTTCTTTTTACTCACAACAACTGCAGTCATTCCATGTGTGTTATTTTCACATACCACATATGGATCCATCAGTATCATTGCATGTGTGTTCTTTTTACTAACAATAACTCGAGTCATTTCATGTGTGTTCTTTTCACATACCACATATGGATCCACCAGTGTCATTGAAATGTTTGTTCTCTTCAAAGACCACACATGGATCAATCAGTGTCATTGCATGTTTGTTCTTTTTACTAACAACAACTGGAGTCATTGCATATGTGTTCTTTTCACATACCACATATGGATCCACCAGTGTCATTGCATGTGTGCTCTTTTCACAATCCACCTATGGATCCACCAGTGTCATTGCAGGTATGTTCTTTTCACATACCACATATGGATCCACCAGTGTCATTGAAACGTGTGTTCTCTTCAGAGACCACACATGGATCCACCAATGTCATTGCATGTGTGTTCTTTTTACTAACAACAACTGGAGTCATTGCATGTGTGCTCTTTTCACAATCCACCTATGGATCCACCAGTGTCATTGCATGTGTGTTCTTTTCACATACCACATATGGATCCACTAGTGTCATTGCATGTGTGCTCTTTTCACAATCCACCTATGGAACCACCAGTGTCATTGCATGTGTGTTCTTTTTACTAACAACAACTAGAGTCATTGCATGTGTGTTCTTTTCACATACCACATATGGATCCACTAGTGTCATTGCATGTGTGCTCTTTTCACAATCCACCTATGGATCCACCAGTGTCATTGCATGTGTGTTCTTTTTACTAATAACAACCAGAGTCATTGCATGTGTGTTCTTTTCACATACCACATATGGATCCACTAGTGTCATTGCATGTGTGTTCTCTTCAGAGACCACACATGGATCCACCAGTGTCATTGCATGTGTGTTCTTTTTACTAACAACAACTTGAGTCATTTCATGACTATTCTTTTCACATACCACATATGGATCCACCAGTGTCATTGAAATGTGTGTTCTTCTCATTAACCACAGCTAGAGTCATTGTATGTGTGTTCTTTTTACTAACAACCAGAGTCATTTCATGTGTGTTCTTTTCACATACCGCATATGGATCCACCAGTGTCATTGCATGTGTGTTCTTTTCACAATCCACCTATGGTTCCACCAGTGTCATTGCATGTGTGCTCTTTTTACTAACAACAACTAGAGTCATTGCATGTGTGTTCTCTTCAAAGACCACACATGGATCCACCAGTGTCATTGCATGTGTATTCTTTTACAAACAACAACCATTGTCATTGAAATGTGTGTTCTCTTCATAGACACCACATGGATCCACCAGTGTCATTGCATGTGTGTTCTTTTTACTAACAACAACTGGAGTCATTCCATGTGTGTTCTTTTCACATACCACATATGGATCCACCGGTGTCATTGCATGTGTGTTCTCTTTAGAGACCACACATGGATCCACCAGTGTCATTCCATGTCTGTTCTTTTTACTAACAACAATTAGAGTCATTTCATGACTATTCTTTTCACATATCACATATGGATCCACTAGTGTCATTGAAATGTGTGTTCTTCTCATTAACCACAGCTAGAGTCATTGGATGCGTGTTCTCTTCAGAGACTACACATGATCCACCAGTGTCATTGCATGTGTGTTCTTTTTACTAACAACAACCAGTCATTGAAATGTGTGTTCTCTTCAGAGACCACACATGGATCCACCAGTGTCATTGCATGTGTGATCTTTTTACTAACAACTAGAGTCATATCATGTGTGTTCTTTTCACATACCACATATGGATCCACCAGTGTCATTGCATGTGTGTTCTTTTCACAATCAACCTCTCGATCCACCAATGTCATTGCATGTGTGCTCTTTTTACTAACAACAACCAGAGTCATTGCATGTGTGTTCTCTTCAGAGACCACACATGGATACACCAGTGTCATTGCATGTGTGTTCTTTTTACTAACAACAACTAGAGTCATTTCATGTGTGTTCTTTTCACATACCACATATGGATCCATCAGTGTCATTGCATGTGTGTTCTTTTTACTAACAACAACTAGATTCATTTCATGTGTGTTCTTTTCACATACCACATATGGATCCACCAGTGTCATTGAAATGTGTGTTCTCTTCAAAGACCACACATGGATCAATCAGTGTCATTGCATGTGTGTTCTTTTTACTAACAACAACTGCAGTCATTGCATGTGTGTTCTTTTCAAATACCACATATGGATCCACCAGTGTCATTGCATGTGTGCTCTTTTCACAATCCACCTATGGGACCACCAGTGTCATTGCAGGTATGTTCTTTTCACATAGCACATATGGATCCACCAGTGTCATTGAAATGTGTGTTCTCTTCAGAGACCACACATGGATCCACCAATGTCATTGCATGTGTGTTCTTTTTACTAACAACAACCAGAGTCATTGCATGTGTGCTCTTTTCACAATCCACCTATGGATCCACCAGTGTAATTGCATGTGTGTTCTTTTTACTGACAACAACCAGAGTCATTGCATGTGTGTTCTTTTCACATACCACATATGGATCCACCAGTGTCATTGCATGTGTGTTCTCTTCAGAGACTACACATGGATCCACTAGTGTCATTGGATGTGTGTTCTTTTTACTAACACCAACCAGTCATTAAAGTGTGTGTTCTCTTCAGAGACCACACATGGATCCACCAGTGTCATTGCATGTGTGTTCTTTTTACTAACAACCAGAGTCATTTCATGTGTGTTCTTTTCACATACCGCATATGGATCCACCAGTGTCATTGCATGCGTGTTCTTTTCACAATCCACCCATGGATCCACAGTGTCATTGCATGTGTGTTCTTTTTACTAACAACAACCAGAGTCCTTCAAATGTGTGTTCTCTTTAGAGACCACACATGGATCCACCAGTGTCATTGCATGTGTGTTCTTTTTACTAACAAGGACAAGAGTCATTGCATGTGTGTTCTTTTCACATACCACATATGGATCCACCAGTGTCATTGCATGTGTGTACTTTTTACTCACAACAACTGGAGTCATTCCATGTGTGTTATTTTCACATACCACATATGGATCCATCAGTGTCATTGCATGTGTGTTCTTTTTACTAACAACAACTAGAGTCATTTCATGTGTGTTCTTTTCACATACCACATATGGATCCACCAGTGTCATTGAAATGTGTGTTCTCTTAAAAGACCACACATGGATCAATCAGTGTCATTGCATGTGTGTTCTTTTTACTCACAACAACTGGAGTCATTGCATGTGTGTTCTTTTCACATACCACATATGGATCCACCAGTGTCATTGCATGTGTGCTATTTTCACAATCCACCTATGGATCCACCAGTGTCATTGCAGGTATGTTCTTTTCACATACCACATATGGATCCACCAGTGTCATTGAAATGTGTGTTCTCTTCAGAGACCACACATGGATCCACCAATGTCATTGCATGTGTGTTCTTTTTACTAACAACAACTGGAGTCATTGCATGTGTGCTCTTTTCACAATCCACCTATGGATCCACCAGTGTCATTGCATGTGTGTTCTTTTTACTAACAACAACCAGAGTCATTGCATGTGTGTTCTTTTCACGTACCACATATGGATCCACTAGTGTCATTGCATGTGTGCTCTTTTCACAATCCACCTATGGATCCACCAGTGTCATTGCATGTGTGTTCTTTTTACTAACAACAACCAGAGTCATTGCATGTGTGTTATTTTCACATACCACATATGGATCCACTAGTGTCATTGCATGTGTGTTCTCTTCAGAGACCACACATGGATCCACCAGTGTCATTGCATGTGTGTTCTTTTTACTAACAACAACTTGAGTCATTTCATGACTATTCTTTTCACATACCACATATGGATCCACCAGTGTCATTGAAATGTGTGTTCTTCTCATTAACCACAGCTAGAGTCATGGGATGTGTGTTCTCTTCAGAGACAACACGTGGATCCACCAGCGTCATTGCATGCGTGTTCTTTTTACTAACAACCAGAGTCATTTCATGTGTGTTCTTTTCACATACCGCATATGGATCCACCAGTGTCATTGCATGTGTGTTCTTTTCACAATCCACCTATGGTTCCACCAGTGTCATTGCATGTGTGCTCTTTTTACTAACAACAACTAGAGTTATTGCATGTGTGTTCTCTTCAAAGACCACACATGGATCCACCAGTGTCATTGCATGTGTATTCTTTTTACTAACAACAACCAGAGTCATTGAAATGTGTGTTCTCTTCATAGACAACACATGGATCCACCAGTGTCATTGCATGTGTGTTCTTTTTACTAACAACAACTGGAGTCATTTCATGTGTGTTCTTTTCACATACCACATATGGATCCACCGGTGTCATTGCATGTGTGTTCTCTTCAGAGACCACACATGGATCCACCAGTGTCATTGCATGTGTGTTCTTTTTACTAACAACAATTAGATTCATTTCATGACTATTCTTTTCACATACCACATATGGATCCACTAGTGTCATTGAAATGTGTGTTCTTCTCATTAACCACAGCTAGAGTCATTGGATCCGTGTTCTCTTCAGAGACTACACATGGATCCACCAGTGTCATTGCATGTGTGTTCTTTTTACTAACAACAACCAGTCATTGAAATGTGTGTTCTCTTCAGAGACCACACATGGATCCACCAGTGTCATTGCATGTGTGATATTTTTACTAACAACTAGAGTCATTTCATGTGTGTTCTTTTCACATACCACATATGGATCCACCAGTGTCATTGCATGCGTGTTCTTTTCATAATCAACCTTTGGATCCACCAGTGTCATTGCATGTGTGCTCTTTTTACTAACAACAACCAGAGTCATTGCATGTGTGTTCTCTTCAGAGACCACACATGGATACACCAGTGTCATTGCATGTGTGTTCTTTTTACTAACAACAACTAGAGTCATTTCATGTGTGTTCTTTTCACATACCACATATGCATCCATCAGTGTCATTGCATGTGTGTTCTTTTTACTAACAACAACTAGAGTCATTTCATGTGTGTTCTTTTCACATACCACATATGGATCCACCAGTGTCATTGAAATGTGTGTTCTCTTCAAAGACCAGACATGGATCAATCAGTGTCATTGCATGTGTGTTCTTTTTACTAACAACAACTAGAGTCATTGCATGTGTGTTCTTTTCACATACCACATATGGATCCACCAGTGTCATTGCATGTGTGCTCTTTTCACAATCCACCTATGGGACGACCAGTGTCATTGTAGGTATGTTCTTTTCACATACCACATATGGATCCACCAGTGTCATTGAAATGTGTGTTCTCTTGAGAGACCACACATGGATCCACCAATGTCATTGCATGTGTGTTCTTTTTACTAACAACAACCAGAGTCATTGCATGTGTGCTCTTTTCACAATCCACCTATGGATCCACCAGTGTCATTGCATGTGTGTTCTTTTTACTAACAACAACCAGAGTCATTGCATGTGTGTTCTTTTCACATACCACATATGGATCCACCAGTGTCATTGCATGTGTGCTCTTTTAAAATCCACCTATGGATCCACCAGTGTCATTGCATGTGTGTTCTTTTTACTAACAACAACTAGAGTCATTGCATGTGTGTTCTTTACACATACCACAATTGGATCCACTAGTGTCATTGCATGTGTGTTCTCTTCAGAGATCACACATGGATCCACCAGTGTCATTGCATATGTGTTCTTTTTACTAACAACAACTGCAGACATTTCATGTGTTTTCTTTTCACATACCACATATGGATCCACCGGTGTCATTGCCTATGTGTTCTCTTCAGAGACCACACATGGATCCACCAGTGTCATTGCATGTGTGTTCGTTTTACTAACAACAATTAGAGGCATTTCATAACTATTCTTTTCACATACCTAGATCCACTAGTGTCATTAAAATGTGTGTTCTTCTCATTAACCACAGCTAGAGTCATTGGATATGTGTTCTCTTCAGAGACTACACATGGATCCACTAGTGTCATGAGATGTGTGTTCTTTTCACTAACACCGACCAGTCATTAAAGTGTGTGTTCTCTTTAGAGACCACACATGGATCCACCAGTGTCATTGCATGTGTGTTCTTTTTACTAACAACTGGAGTCATTTCATGTGTGTTCTTTTCACATACTGCATATGGATCCACCAGTGTCATTGCATGCGTGTTCTTTTCACAATCCACCCATGGATCCACAGTGTCATTGCATGTGTGTTCTTTTTACTAACAACAACCAGAGTCCTTCAAATGTGTGTTCTCTTCAGAGACCACACATGGATCCACCAGTGTCATTGCATGTGTGTTCTTTTTACTAACAACAACCAGAGTCATTGCATGTGTGTTCTTTTCACATACCACATATGGATCCACCAGTGTCATTGCCTGTGTGCTCTTTTAAAATCCACCTATGGATCCACCAGTGTCATTGCATGTGTGTTCTTTTTACTAACAACAACTAGAGTCATTGCATGTGTGTTCTGTACACATACCACAACTGGATCCACTAGTGTCATTGCATGTGTGTTCTCTTCAGAGATCACACATGGATCGACCAGTGTCATTGCATATGTGTTCTTTTTACTAACAACAACTGGAGACATTTCATGTGTTTTCTTTTCACATACCACATATGGATCCACCGGTGTCATTGCCTATGTGTTCTCTTCAGAGACCACACATGGATCCACCAGTGTCATTGCATGTGTGTTCGTTTTACTAACAACAATTAGCGGCATTTCATAACTATTCTTTTCACATACCTTGATCCACTAGTGTCATTGAAATGTGTGTTCTTCTCATTAACCACAGCTAGAGTCATTGGATATGTGTTCTCTTCAGAGACTACACATGGATCCACTAGTGTTATTGGATGTGTGTTCTTTTCACTAACACCGACCAGTCATTAAAGTGTGTGTTCTCTTTAGAGACCACACATGGATCCACCAGTGTCATTGCATGTGTGTTCTTTTTACTAACAACCGGAGTTATTTCATGTGTGTTCTTTTCACATACTGCATATGGATCCACCAGTGTCATTGCATGCGTGTTCTTTTCACAATCCACCCATGGATCCACAGTGTCATTGCATGTGTGTTCTTTTTACTAACAACAACCAGAGTCCTTCAAATGTGTGTTCTCTTCAGATACCACACATGGATCCACCAGTGTCATTGCATGTGTGTTCTTTTTACTAACAACGACCAGAGTCATTGCATGTGTGTTCTTTTCAGATACCACATATGGATCCACCGGTGTCATTGCATGTGTGTTGTTTTTACTCACAACAACTGGAGTCATTCCATGTGTGTTATTTTCACATACCACATATGGATCCATCAGTGTCATTGAATGTGTGTTCTTTTTACTAACAACAACTAGAGTCATTTCATGTGTGTTCTTTTCACATACCACATATGGATCCACCAGTGTCATTGAAATGTGTGTTCTCTTCAAAGACCACACATGGATCAATCAGTGTCATTGCATGTGTGTTCTTTTTACTAACAACCAGAGTCATTTCATGTGTGTTCATTTCACATACCGCATATGGATCCACCAGTGTCATTGCATGCGTGTTCTTTTCACAATCCACCCATGGATCCACAGTGTCATTGCATGTGTGTTCTTTTTACTAACAACAACCAGAGTCCTTGAAATGTGTGTTCTCTTCAGATACCACACATGGATCCACCAGTGTCATTGCATGTGTGTTCTTTTTACTAACAATGACTAGAGTCATTGCATGTGTGTTCTTTTCACATACCACATATGGATCCACCAGTGTCATTGCATGTGTGTTCTTTTTACTCACAACAACTAGAGTCATTCCATGTGTGTTATTTTCACATACCACATATGGATCCATCAGTATCATTGCAGGTGTGTTCTTTTTACTAACAATAACTGGAGTCATTTCATGTGTGTTCTTTTCACATACCACATATGGATCCACCAGTGTCATTGAAATGTGTGTTCTCTTCAAAGACCACACATGGATCAATCAGTGTCATTGCATGTTTGTTCTTTTTACTAAGAACAACTGGAGTCATTGCATATGTGTTCTTTTCACATACCACATATGGATCCACCAGTGTCATTGCATGTGTGCTCTTTTCACAATCCACCTATGGATCCACCAGTGTCATTGCAGGTATGTTCTTTTCACATACCACATATGGATCCACCAGTGTCATTGAAACGTGTGTTCTCTTCAGAGACCACACATGGATCCACCAATGTCATTGCATGTGTGTTCTTTTTACTAACAACAACTGGAGTCATTGCATGTGTGCTCTTTTCACAATCCACCTATGGATCCACCAGTGTCATTACATGTGTGTTCTTTTCACATACCACATATGGATCCACTAGTGTCATTGCATGTGTGCTCTTTTCACAATCCACCTATGGAACCACCAGTGTCATTGCATGTGTGTTCTTTTTACTAACAACAACTAGAGTCATTGCATGTGTGTTCTTTTCACATACCACATATGGATCCACTAGTGTCATTGCATGTGTGCTCTTTTCACAATCCACCTATGGATCCACCAGTGTCATTGCATGTGTGTTCTTTTTACTAACAACAACCAGAGTCATTGCATGTGTGTTCTTTTCACATACCACATATGGATCCACTAGTGTCATTGCATGTGTGTTCTCTTCAGAGACCACACATGGATCCACCAGTGTCATTGCATGTGTGTTCTTTTTACTAACAACAACTTGAGTCATTTCATGACTATTCTTTTCACATACCACATATGGATCCACCAGTGTCATTGAAATGTGTGTTCTTCTCATTAACCACAGCTAGAGTCATTGTATGTGTGTTCTTTTTACTAACAACCAGAGTCATTTCATGTGTGTTCTTTTCACATACCGCATATGGATCCACCAGTGTCATTGCATGTGTGTTCTTTTCACAATCCACCTATGGTTCCACCAGTGTCATTGCATGTGTGCTCTTTTTACTAACAACAACTAGAGTCATTGCATGTGTGTTCTCTTCAAAGACCACACATGGATCCACCAGTGTCATTGCATGTGTATTCTTTTTACAAACAACAACCATTGTCATTGAAATGTGTGTTCTCTTCATAGACACCACATGGATCCACCAGTGTCATTGCATGTGTGTTCTTTTTACTAACAACAACTGGAGTCATTCCATGTGTGTTCTTTTCACATACCACATATGGATCCACCGGTGTCATTGCATGTGTGTTCTCTTTAGAGACCACACATGGATCCACCAGTGTCATTCCATGTCTGTTCTTTTTACTAACAACAATTAGAGTCATTTCATGACTATTATTTTCACATACCACATATGGATCCACTAGTGTCATTGAAATGTGTGTTCTTCTCATTAACCACAGCTAGAGTCATTGGATGCGTGTTCTCTTCAGAGACTACACATGATCCACCAGTGTCATTGCATGTGTGTTCTTTTTACTAACAACAACCAGTCATTGAAATGTGTGTTCTCTTCAGAGATCACACATGGATCCACCAGTGTCATTGCATGTGTGATCTTTTTACTAACAACTAGAGTCATATCATGTGTGTTCTTTTCACATACCACATATGGATCCACCAGTGTCATTGCATGTGTGTTCTTTTCACAATCAACCTCTCGATCCACCAGTGTCATTGCATGTGTGCTCTTTTTACTAACAACAACCAGAGTCATTGCATGTGTGTTCTCTTCAGAGACCACACATGGATACACCAGTGTCATTGCATGTGTGTTCTTTTTACTAACAACAACTAGAGTCATTTCATGTGTGTTCTTTTCACATACCACATATGGATCCATCAGTGTCATTGCATGTGTGTTCTTTTTACTAACAACAACTAGAGTCATTTCATGTGTGTTCTTTTCACATACCACATATGGATCCACCAGTGTCATTGAAATGTGTGTTCTCTTCAAAGACCACACATGGATCAATCAGTGTCATTGCATGTGTGTTCTTTTTACTAACAACAACTGCAGTCATTGCATGTGTGTTCTTTTCAAATACCACATATGGATCCACCAGTGTCATTGCATGTGTGCTCTTTTCACAATCCACCTATGGGACCACCAGTGTCATTGCAGGTATGTTCTTTTCACATACCACATATGGATCCACCAGTGTCATTGAAATGTGTGTTCTCTTCAGAGACCACACATGGATCCACCAATGTCATTGCATGTGTGTTCTTTTTACTAACAACAACCAGAGTCATTGCATGTGTGCTCTTTTCACAATCCACCTATGGATCCACCAGTGTAATTGCATGTGTGTTCTTTTTACTGACAACAACCAGAGTCATTGCATGTGTGTTCTTTTCACATACCACATATGGATCCACCAGTGTCATTGCATGTGTGCTCTTTTCAAAATCCACCTATGGATCCACCAGTGTCATTGCATGTGTGTTCTTTTTACTAACAACAACTAGAGTCATTGCATGTGTGTTCTTTTCACATACCACAATTGGATCCACTAGTGTCATTGCATGTGTGTTCTCTTCAGAGATCACACATGGATCCACCAGTGTCGTTGCATGTGTGTTCTTTTTACTAACAACAACTGGAGACATTTCATGTGTTTTCTTTTCACATACTGTTGGAGATATGCCCTAGAGGCAATAATAAATGTAGTTATTATTATATATCTTTGTGTTTATGATAAATGTTTGCATTCATGCTATAATAGTATTAACAAGGAAACCATTAATACTTGTGTGATTTGTAAACTTAATTTGAAGTCCCTAGTATAGCCTCTATACTTCACTAGCTTGTTGGTTGATTGATGATGTGGTTTCTTTGTCATGAACATTGAGATGTTATCAACAACAAGATCATATCGTTAGGAGAATGATATGGTGGACATACTCCTATAGACAAGCGTAGCATAAAGATCAAGTCATTTCAATAGTTCAATTGCTATATGCTTTCTGATACATAGTAACCTAATTCCTTCGACCATGAGATCATGCATATCACCTTTACTGGATGGATGCTTTGATGTCATCAAACACCACACCGTAACAGGGTGGCTATAAAGGTGGCATTGAGTGTTCGGAAAGTATTGGTTGAAACACATGGATCAAGAGTGGGATTTGTCCATCCACATGACGGATAGATATTCTCTGGGCCCTCTCGGTGAAATGTCATCCAATTAGCTTGCAAGCATGTGACTTGGTCACAAGGGATCACATATCACGGGAACGAGAAAAGAGTACTTATCAGTAACGAGGATGAACTAGGTATGCAGAGATACCGACGATCATAACCTCGGATAAGTAACATATCGTGAGACAAAGGGAAATTGGTATCGTATGTAAGTGGTTCATTCGATCGCAAAGTAATCGTAGAAATATGTGGGAGCCATATGAATTTCCAGATTCCTCTATTGGTTATTGTTCGGAGAAGTGTCTCGATCATGTCCGCATAATTCACGAACCGTAGGGAGACACACTTAAAGATTCGACGTTGTTTGAGTAGTTATGGTATTATGAGAAAGAGACCGAATGTTGTTCGGAGTCTCGGATGGGATCCGGGATATCACGAGGTGATCCGGAATGGTCCGGAGAATAAGATTCATATAAGGAAAGACCCGTTTCGGAGTTCGGGAATGATTCCGGTGTTTTCATCGGGGATATTCTAGAAGGTTCCGGATTGTCCGGCACTCCGGGGGGGAAGGGGTACATGAATGTGTCATTACATATTGGAATGATTGCATCATGTACTAAGTGTTCTTGCTGTCCCAAATATAGGATTAAATTGAATCCTAAAACAGAAAAGTCAAATGTCCAGTTTGAAAGTCAAACTGCCAAAAACAAGAAACTGTGGGAAACAAGCAAGAGGAGTTGGAGTCGACTTGGAGGAGGAGTTTCTCTCCTCCAAGCCGGCGGCCAGCCCTAGGCCGAGTTGGGGAGGGACTCCCTCCCTCCCCTGGCGCGCCCACACCCTCCCACCTATATAAGGAGGGGCAGGGCTCCCCTCCTAGACACAGAAGTTTCCTATCCTCTAAACTAAACCCTAGATCTAGACCCCGGTTTAGAGCTATTCGGTTTAGAGCCTTCTAATTGGTTTAGAGCCCTCTAATTGGTGTGTCTAATTACTAGACCACTAATAGCCTCTCTCATAAGCTCCACCATACTCGCACCGGCTTAAGGCGAAGCCCTGCGGGATTTCCCCTCTACCTCCGGTACCACGCCGTTGTGCTGCCGGAATCGCGAGGAGAGTGCTACAACCTCCGCTGCCTGCTGGAACAAGGGAGAGGAAGGTCTTCGTCGAGTACCGAACGTGTGACCGACTGCGGGAGCGCTGCGGGAACGCGGCGCTGGAAGGATCGTCTACGCGATCTTGAGATCGGAAAGAGTACGACTACATCACCCACGAGAATCTGCTCTCGTTAAACACTTTGGAATCTTCGAGGGTGAGTTATTCCATCGACTCGTTGCTACAATCTAATAGATAGATCTTGGCTTGTTTGTTTGTATGCGATAGAAAATTTTTGTTTTCCATGCTACGAACCCCTACAGTGGTATCAGAGCCGTGTCTATATGTAGATCTGTTGCACGAGTAGAACACAATGGTCATTGTGGGCGTTGATGCTTTTATTGTAGATTGCTTTTTGTGTACTTTGCATCTTGCGGTATGTTGGGATGAAGCGGCCCGGGCTAACCTTACATGACATCGTTCATGAGACTTGCTCCACGCTTGACATGCAACTCGTTTTGCATAAGTGGCTTTGCGGGTGCCTGTTTCTCCTAGCATAGTAAAGATCCAATTTACAACGGGTGATCAACAATGCTAGTATCAATGTTGTGGTTCTTGTTCGTAAGTTAGAACGACACTTATGGAAAGCCCCAAACCACGTAAAATATGCAAAGAAAGTAGAAGCGTCTAACTTTGTTTTGCAGGGGTGTGCAGTGATGTGATATGGCCATGATTGTGATTATATTTGATGTATGCAATGTTCCTTATTGTAAGTTGGCAACCGGCAGGAGCCATATGGTTGTCTTTAATTTCTGTTAAGACCTGCGTGTCTATTCAAAATAGTTGTAATAGTTGAAGCTGGTGGACGACAACCATGGAGAAGCGTCATTGACCTTGATGCTATGCCGGTGATGATGGAGATCATATTCGTGCTTGAAGATGGAGATCGGAAGCACAAAGAAGAAAGGCCATATCATATCACATATTATGAATTGCATGTGATGTTAATCCTTTATGCATCTTGTATTGCTTAGTAGACGACGGTAGCATTATAAGATGATCCCTCATGCACATAAATTTCAAGTTCTAGAGTGTTCACCCTTAGTATGCACCGTTGCCAAAGCTTGCTGCTTCGAAGCACCACGTGATGATCGGGTGTCTTTGATTCCGCGGGTGAATACAACGTAAGCAAGCCAGATTTGCTTATGCGGAAGCTAAGGTTTGATCTTGACGAGCCTAGCATGTACAGACATGGCCTCAGGAACACGGATCGCCGAAAGGCAAAGCATGAATCATATAGTAGATATGATGAACATGATGATTGTTCGCCATTAAAACTATATCAGCTCTCGTGATGATCGGTGTTGATGTAGTGGATTTGGTTCATGTGATCACTAAAACAATGTGAGGGATGTTGTTTTGAGTGGGAGTTCACCTAGTTTAATTTCATTAATTAATTTGAACTCAATTTGTCATAAACTTAGTCTAAACTATTGCAAATATGTTGTAGATCAATGGCAGCCCCTACCATCAATTTTAATGCGTTCCTAGAGAAAGAAAAGTTGAAAAACAATGGAAGCAACTTCGCGGATTGGTTCCGCAATTTGAGGATTGTCCTCACAGCTGGTAATTTGACCTATGTGCTGGATGCACCGCTAGGTGACCCACCTGCAGCTGATGCTACCGATGAAGTAAAGAATGTTTACCTCGCTCGGAAGAATCAGTACTCCATAGTTCAGTGTGCTATCTTGTATGGTTTAGAATCGGAGCTTCAGAAAAGGTTTGAAGAGTCAGATCCATATGATATTGTCGAGGATCTCAAATTAATCTTTGAGACTCATGCGGCAATTGAAAGTTATGAAGCTTCTGAAAAGTTCTTTAACTGCAAGATGGAAGAGGGTAGCTCCGTCAGTGAGCATGTGCTTAAGATGTCTGGGCACGCAAATAAACTTCAAAGTTTGGGTATAGTGATTCCTAATACTTTGGGAGTTTACCGCATCCTCCAATCACTACCACCAAGTTACAAAAACTTTGTGATGAACTACAACATGCAGAACATGAACAAAGAGTTGCCAGAACTATTTGCTATGTTAAAATCTGCAGAAGTGGAGATCAAGAAAGAGCACCAAGTGTTGATGGTCAATAAGACCACCAAATTCAAGAAAGGCAAGTCTAAGCAAAAGGGACACTTCAAGAAGGGTGGTAAGAAAGTTACCACGCCGACGAAGAAGACCAAGGCTGGACCTAAACCTGAAACTGAGTGCTTTTACTGCAAGGGAGAAGGTCACTGGAAGCGGAATTGCCCAAGGTACTTGGCGGATTTGAAGAACGGCAACATCAAGAAGAAAGGTATATCTGATATACATGTTATTGATGTGTATCTCACTAGTACTCGTAGTAGTGCCTGGGTATTTGATACTGGTTCGGTTGCTCATATTTGTAACTCGAAACAGGAGCTGCAGAATAAACGGAAGCTAGTGAAGAACGAGGTGACGATGCGCGTAGGAAACGGATCAAAGGTTGATGTGATCGCGGTCGGCACGCTACCTCTTCATCTACCATCGGGATTAGTTTTATACTTAAATAATTGTTATTTGGTGCCTGCATTAAGCATGAACATTATATCAGGATCTTGTTTATTGCGAGACAGTTACTTGTTTAAATCCGAGAATAATGGTTGTTCGATTTATATGAGTAATGTGTTTTATGCACATGCACCTTTGATAGATGGTCTATTCATATTGAATCTCGATAGTAGAAATACACATATTAATAAAATTGAGGCTAAACGTTTGAAATCAAGCGATAATTTGACCTATATGTGGCACTGTCGTCTTGGTCACATTGGAGTGAAGCGTATGAAGAAACTCCATTCCGATGGACTTCTTGAATCACTTGATTTTGAATCACTTGAAAGATGCGAAGCATGTCTGATGGGTAAAATGACTAAGACTCCATTTTCTGGTATAATGGAGCGAGCTACAGACTTATTGGAAATCATACATACCGATGTGTGTGGTCCAATGAGTGTAGCATCGCGCAGTGGTTATCGTTATGTTCTTACCTTCACGGATGACTTGAGTAGATATGGGTATATCTATTTCATGAAACATAAGTCCGAAACTTTCGAGAAGTTTAAGGAGTTTCAAAGTGAGGTAGAGAATCAACGTAACAAGAAGATTAAATTTCTACGTTCTGATCGTGGAGGTGAATATCTAAGTTACGAGTTTGGCGAGCATTTAAAGAAGTGCGGAATACTTTCACAATTGACACCGCCGGGAACACCACAGCGTAATGGTGTGTCTGAACGTCGTAATCGAACTCTCTTAGATATGGTTCGTTCTATGATGTCACTTACAGATTTACCGCTATCATTTTGGGGTTATGCATTAGAAACAGCCGCATTCACTTTAAATAGGGCACCATCTAAATCTGTTGAAACGACACCGTATGAATTATGGTTTGGGAAGAAACCTAAATTGTCGTTCCTTAAAGTTTGGGGATGCGAAGCCTATGTAAAGAAGTTACAGCCGGACAAGCTTGAACCCAAAGCGGAAAAATGCGTCTTCATAGGATACCCGAAGGAAACTATTGGGTATACCTTCTATCATAGATCCGAAGGCAAAATCTTTGTTGCCAAGAATGGATCCTTTCTAGAGAAGGAATTTCTCTCGAAAGAAGTGACTGGAAGGAAAGTAGAACTCGACGAGGTTGTCGAACCTTCTCTCGAAATTGCGAGTAGCGCAGCACCGGAAGAAGTTCCTGTGGTGCCTGCACCAATAAGAGAGGAAGCTAATGATAGTGATCATGAAACTTCGGTTGAAGTTGCTACAGAGCCTCGGAGGTCAACGAGAACTCGTACCACTCCAGATTGGTATGATTCCGTTATGAATGTCATGTTGGTGGACAACACCGATGACCCCGAGACATATGAGGAAGCGATGATGAGCCCAGATTCCAATAAATGGCAAGAAGCCATGAAATCCGAGATTGGATCCATGTACGAAAACCAAGTATGGACTTTGGTGGACTTACCGGATGGCCGGAAGGCTGTCGAGAACAAATGGATTTTCAAGAAGAAAACAGATGCTGATGGTAATATTACTGTCTATAAAGCTCGACTTGTCGCAAAAGGGTTTCGACAAATTCAAGGAGTTGACTACGATGAGACTTTCTCACCGGTAGCGAAGCTAAAGTCTGTGAGGATTATGTTAGCAATCGCTGCATATTATGATTATGAGATATGGCAGATGGATGTCAAAACAGCATTCCTCAATGGAGACATTGATGAAGAGTTGTATATGATACAACCCAAAGGTTTTGTCGATCCTAAAGATGCTAACAAGGTATGCAAGCTTCAACGGTCCATCTATGGATTGAAGCAGGCATCCCGAAGTTGGAATCAACGTTTTGATAAGGTAATCAAAAGTTTTGGTTTTATACAAACTTATGGAGAAGCTTGTATTTACAAGAAAGTGAGTGGGAGCTCTGTAGCATTCTTAATACTGTATGTGGATGACATATTGTTGATTGGGAATGATGTAGACCTTCTTAATAGTGTCAAAGAGTATTTGAATAATAGTTTTTCAATGAAGGATCTTGGCGAAGCAGCTTACATATTAGGCATAAAGATTTATAGAGATAGATCGAAACGCCAAATATCATTGTCACAAAGTACATATTTGGACAAAGTTCTAAAGAGGTTTGGAATGGAAGATAGCAAGAAAGGGTTCTTGCCCATGTTGCCCAATACGACCTTGAGTAAAACTCAAAGTCCGACATCGGCAGAAGATAGAGAAAGGATGAGTAAGACTCCCTATGCCTCAGCCATAGGATCTCTAATGTATGCCATGCTATGTACTAGACCCGACATCGCATATGCTGTTAGTTTAACTAGCAGATATCAAAGTGATCCAGGAGTGGATCATTGGACAGCGGTCAAAAACATCCTTAAGTACTTGAGAAGAACTAAGGATATGGTTCTTTCTTATGGAGGTGATGAACAGCTCGTTGTTAATGGTTACACCGATGCTAGTTGGAACACCGATCCGGATGATTCTAAATCACAATCTGGATACGTATTTATTTTGAATGGTGCAGCAGTTAGCTGGAGGAGTGCAAAGCAAAGCGTTGTGGCGAGATCTTCAACTGAATCGGAATACATGGCTGCTTCGGAGGCTTCACAAGAAGCGATATGGATGAAAGAGTTCATTACAGAGCTGGGTGTGGTTCCTAGTGCGCTGGACCCAATGTCTATCTACTGTGATAACATGGGCGCCATAGCCAATGCGCAAGAACCAAGGTCACACAAGAAGCTGAAGCATATCAAGCTACGTTTTCACGCTATTCGAGAACATATCCAGGATGGGGATATAAAGATTTGCAAAGTACACACAGATCTGAATGTGGCGGATCCATTGACTAAACCTCTCCCGAGGGCAAAACATGACCAACACCAAACTGCCATGGGTGTTCGGTATATTACCATGTAATCTAGATTAGATGACTCTAGTGCAAGTGGGAGACTGTTGGAGATATGCCCTAGAGGCAATAATAAATGTAGTTATTATTATATATCTTTGTGTTTATGATAAATGTTTGCATTCATGCTATAATAGTATTAACAAGGAAACCATTAATACTTGTGTGATTTGTAAACTTAATTTGAAGTCCCTAGTATAGCCTCTATACTTCACTAGCTTGTTGGTTGATTGATGATGTGGTTTCTTTGTCATGAACATTGAGATGTTATCAACAACAAGATCATATCGTTAGGAGAATGATATGGTGGACATACTCCTATAGACAAGCGTAGCATAAAGATCAAGTCATTTCAATAGTTCAATTGCTATATGCTTTCTGATACATAGTAACCTAATTCCTTCGACCATGAGATCATGCATATCACCTTTACTGGATGGATGCTTTGATGTCATCAAACACCACACCGTAACAGGGTGGCTATAAAGGTGGCATTGAGTGTTCGGAAAGTATTGGTTGAAACACATGGATCAAGAGTGGGATTTGTCCATCCACATGACGGATAGATATTCTCTGGGCCCTCTCGGTGAAATGTCATCCAATTAGCTTGCAAGCATGTGACTTGGTCACAAGGGATCACATATCACGGGAACGAGAAAAGAGTACTTATCAGTAACGAGGATGAACTAGGTATGCAGAGATACCGACGATCATAACCTCGGATAAGTAACATATCGTGAGACAAAGGGAAATTGGTATCGTATGTAAGTGGTTCATTCGATCGCAAAGTAATCGTAGAAATATGTGGGAGCCATATGAATTTCCAGATTCCTCTATTGGTTATTGTTCGGAGAAGTGTCTCGATCATGTCCGCATAATTCACGAACCGTAGGGAGACACACTTAAAGATTCGACGTTGTTTGAGTAGTTATGGTATTATGAGAAAGAGACCGAATGTTGTTCGGAGTCTCGGATGGGATCCGGGATATCACGAGGTGATCCGGAATGGTCCGGAGAATAAGATTCATATAAGGAAAGACCCGTTTCGGAGTTCGGGAATGATTCCGGTGTTTTCATCGGGGATATTCTAGAAGGTTCCGGATTGTCCGGCACTCCGGGGGGGAAGGGGTACATGAATGTGTCATTACATATTGGAATGATTGCATCATGTACTAAGTGTTCTTGCTGTCCCAAATATAGGATTAAATTGAATCCTAAAACAGAAAAGTCAAATGTCCAGTTTGAAAGTCAAACTGCCAAAAACAAGAAACTGTGGGAAACAAGCAAGAGGAGTTGGAGTCGACTTGGAGGAGGAGTTTCTCTCCTCCAAGCCGGCGGCCAGCCCTAGGCCGAGTTGGGGAGGGACTCCCTCCCTCCCCTGGCGCGCCCACACCCTCCCACCTATATAAGGAGGGGCAGGGCTCCCCTCCTAGACACAGAAGTTTCCTATCCTCTAAACTAAACCCTAGATCTAGACCCCGGTTTAGAGCTATTCGGTTTAGAGCCTTCTAATTGGTTTAGAGCCCTCTAATTGGTGTGTCTAATTACTAGACCACTAATAGCCTCTCTCATAAGCTCCACCATACTCGCACCGGCTTAAGGCGAAGCCCTGCGGGATTTCCCCTCTACCTCCGGTACCACGCCGTTGTGCTGCCGGAATCGCGAGGAGAGTGCTACAACCTCCGCTGCCTGCTGGAACAAGGGAGAGGAAGGTCTTCGTCGAGTACCGAACGTGTGACCGACTGCGGGAGCGCTGCGGGAACGCGGCGCTGGAAGGATCGTCTACGCGATCTTGAGATCGGAAAGAGTACGACTACATCACCCACGAGAATCTGCTCTCGTTAAACACTTTGGAATCTTCGAGGGTGAGTTATTCCATCGACTCGTTGCTACAATCTAATAGATAGATCTTGGCTTGTTTGTTTGTATGCGATAGAAAATTTTTGTTTTCCATGCTACGAACCCCTACACATACCACATATGGATCCACCGGTGTCATTGCCTATGTGTTCTCTTCAGAGACCACACATGGATCCACCAGTGTCATTGCATGTGTGTTCTTTTTACTAACAACAATTAGAGGCATTTCATAACTATTCTTTTCACATACCTGGATCCACTAGTGTCATTGAAATGTGTGTTCTTCTCATTAACCACAGCTAGAGTCATTGGATGTGTGTTCTCTTCAGAGACTACACATGGATCCACTAGTGTCATTGGATGTGTGTTCTTTTTACTAACACCAACCAGTCATTAAAGTGTGTGTTCTCTTCAGAGACCACACATGGATCCACCAGTGTCATTGCATGTGTGTTCTTTTTACTAACAACCAGAGTCATTTCATGTGTGTTCTTTTCACATACCGCATATGGATCCACCAGTGTCATTGCATGCGTGTTCTTTTCACAATCCACCCATGGATCCACAGTGTCATTGCATGTGTGTTCTTTTTACTAACAACAACCAGAGTCCTTCAAATGTGTGTTCTCTTCAGAGACCACACATGGATCCACCAGTGTCATTGCATGTGTGTTCTTTTTACTAACAAGGACAAGAGTCATTGCATGTGTGTTCTTTTCACATACCACATATGGATCCACCAGTGTCATTGCATGTGTGTACTTTTTACTCACAACAACTGGAGTCATTCCATGTGTGTTATTTTCACATACCACATATGGATCCATCAGTGTCATTGCATGTGTGTTCTTTTTACTAACAACAACTAGAGTCATTTCATGTGTGTTCTTTTCACATACCACATATGGATCCACCAGTGTCATTGAAATGTGTGTTCTCTTAAAAGACCACACATGGATCAATCAGTGTCATTGCATGTGTGTTCTTTTTACTCACAACAACTGGAGTCATTGCATGTGTGTTCTTTTCACATACCACATATGGATCCACCAGTGCCATTGCATGTGTGCTCTTTTCACAATCCACCTATGGATCCACCAGTGTCATTGCAGGTATGTTCTTTTCACATACCACATATGGATCCACCAGTGTCATTGAAATGTGTGTTCTCTTCAGAGACCACACATGGATCCACCAATGTCATTGCATGTGTGTTCTTTTTACTAACAACAACTGGAGTCATTGCATGTGTGCTCTTTTCACAATCCACCTATGGATCCACCAGTGTCATTGCATGTGTGTTCTTTTTACTAACAACAACCAGAGTCATTGCATGTGTGTTCTTTTCACGTACCACATATGGATCCACTAGTGTCATTGCATGTGTGCTCTTTTCACAATCCACCTATGGATCCACCAGTGTCATTGCATGTGTGTTCTTTTTACTAACAACAACCAGAGTCATTCCATGTGTGTTATTTTCACATACCACATATGGATCCACTAGTGTCATTGCATGTGTGTTCTCTTCAGAGACCACACATGGATCCACCAGTGTCATTGCATGTGTGTTCTTCTTACTAACAACAACTTGAGTCATTTCATGACTATTCTTTTCACATACCACATATGGATCCACCAGTGTCATTGAAATGTGTGTTCTTCTCATTAACCACAGCTAGAGTCATGGGATGTGTGTTCTCTTCAGAGACAACACGTGGATCCACCAGCGTCATTGCATGCGTGTTCTTTTTACTAACAACCAGAGTCATTTCATGTGTGTTCTTTTCACATACCGCATATGGATCCACCAGTGTCATTGCATGTGTGTTCTTTTCACAATCCACCTATGGTTCCACCAGTGTCATTGCATGTGTGCTCTTTTTACTAACAACAACTAGAGTCATTGCATGTGTGTTCTCTTCAAAGACCACACATGGATCCACCAGTGTCATTGCATGTGTATTCTTTTTACTAACAACAACCAGAGTCATTGAAATGTGTGTTCTCGTCATAGACAACACATGGATCCACCAGTGTCATTGCATGTGTGTTCTTTTTACTAACAACAACTGGAGTCATTTCATGTGTGTTCTTTTCACATACCACATATGGATCCACCGGTGTCATTGCATGTGTGTTCTCTTCAGAGACCACACATGGATCCACCAGTGTCATTGCATGTGTGTTCTTTTTACTAACAACAATTAGATTCATTTCATGACTATTCTTTTCACATACCACATATGGATCCACTAGTGTCATTGAAATGTGTGTTCTTCTCATTAACCACAGCTAGAGTCATTGGATCCGTGTTCTCTTCAGAGACTACACATGGATCCACCAGTGTCATTGCATGTGTGTTCTTTTTACTAACAACAACCAGTCATTGAAATGTGTGTTCTCTTCAGAGACCACACATGGATCCACCAGTGTCATTGCATGTGTGATCTTTTTACTAACAACTAGAGTCATTTCATGTGTGTTCTTTTCACATACCACATATGGATCCACCAGTGTCATTGCATGCGTGTTCTTTTCATAATCAACCTTTGGATCCACCAGTGTCATTGCATGTGTGCTCTTTTTACTAACAACAACCAGAGTCATTGCATGTGTGTTCTCTTCAGAGACCACACATGGATACACCAGTGTCATTGCATGTGTGTTCTTTTTACTAACAACAACTAGAGTCATTTCATGTGTGTTCTTTTCACATACCACATATGCATCCATCAGTGTCATTGCATGTGTGTTCTTTTTACTAACAACAACTAGAGTCATTTCATGTGTGTTCTTTTCACATACCACATATGGATCCACCAGTGTCATTGAAATGTGTGTTCTCTTCGAAGACTACACATGGATCAATCAGTGTCATTGCATGTGTGTTCTTTTTACTAACAACAACTGGAGTCATTGCATGTGTGTTCTTTTCACATACCACATATGGATCCACCAGTGTGATTGCATGTGTGCTCTTTTCACAATCCACCTATGGGACCACCAGTGTCATTGCAGGTATGTTCTTTTCGCATACCACATATGGATCCACCAGTGTCATTGAAATGTGTGTTCTCTTCAGAGACCACACATGTATCCACCAATGTCATTGCATGTGTGTTCTTTTTACTAACAACAACCAGAGTCATTGCATGTGTGCTCTTTTCACAATCCACCTATGGATCCACCAGTGTCATTGCATGTGTGTTCTTTTTACTAACAACAACCAGAGTCATTGCATGTGTGTTCTTTTCACATACCACATATGGATCCACCAGTGTCATTGCATGTGTGCTCTTTTCAAAATCCACCTATGGATCCACCAGTGTCATTGCATGTGTGTTCTTTTTACTAACAACAACTAGAGTCATTGCATGTGTGTTCTCTTCAGAGATCACACATGGATCCACCAGTGTCATTGCATATGTGTTCTTTTTACTAACAACAACTGGAGACATTTCATGTGTTTTCTTTTCACATACCACATATGGATCCACCGGTGTCATTGCCTATGTGTTCTCTTCAGAGACCACACATGGATCCACCAGTGTCATTGCATGTGTGTTCTTTTTACTAACAACAATTAGAGGCATTTCATAACTATTCTTTTCACATACCTGGTTCCACTAGTGTCATTGAAATGTGTGTTCTTCTCATTAACCACAGCTAGAGTCATTGGATGTGTGTTCTCTTCAGAGACTACACATGGATCCACTAGTGTCATTGGATGTGTGTTCTTTTCACTAACACCGACCAGTCATTAAAGTGTGTGTTCTGTTCAGAGACCACACATGGATCCACTAGTGTCATTGCATGTGTGTTCTTTTTACTAACAACCAGAGTCATTTCATGTGTGTTCTTTTCACATACCGCATATGGATCCACCAGTGTCATTGCATGCGTGTTCTTTTCACAATCCACCCATGGATCCACAGTTTCATTGCATGTGTGTCCTTTTTACTAACAACAACCAGATTCCTTCAAATGTGTGTTCTCTTCAGAGACCACACATGGTTCCAGCAGTGTCATTGCATGTGTGTTCTTTTTACTAACAACGACCAGAGTCATTGCATGTGTGTTCTTTTCACATACCACATATGGATCCACCAGTGTCATTGCATGTGTGTTGTTTTTACTCACAACAACTGGAGTCATTCCATGTGTGTTATTTTCACATACCACATATGGATCCATCAGTGTCATTGCATGTGTGTTCTTTTTACTAACAACAACTAGAGTCATTTCATGTGTGTTCTTTTCACATACCACATATGGATCCACCAGTGTCATTGAAATGTGTGTTCTCTTCAAAGACCACACATGGATCAATCAGTGTCATTGCATGTGTGTTCTTTTTACTAGCAACAACTGGAGTCATTGCATGTGTGTTCTTTTCACATACCACATATGGATCCACCAGTGTCATTGCATGTGTGCTCTTTTCACAATCCACCTATGGATCCACCAGTGTCATTGCAGGTATGTTCTTTTCACATACCACATATGGATCCACCAGTGTCATTGAAATGTGTGTTCTCTTCAGAGACCACGCATGGATCCACCAATGTCATTGCATGTGTGTTCTTTTTACTAACAACAACTGGAGTCATTGCATGTGTGCTCTTTTCACAATCCACCTATGGATCCACCAGTTTCATTGCATGTGTGTTCTTTTTACTAACAACCAGAGTCATTGCATGTGTGTTCTTTTCACGTACCACATATGGATCCACTGGTGTCATTGCATGTGTGCTCTTTTCACAATCCACCTATGGATCCACCAGTGTCATTGCATGTGTGTTCTTTTTACTAACAACAACCAGAGTCATTGCATGTGTGTTATTTTCACATACCACATATGGATCCACTAGTGTCATTGCATGTGTGTTCTCTTTAGAGACCACACATGGATCCACCAGTGTCATTGCATGTGTGTTCTTTTTACTAACAACAACTTGTGTCATTTCATGACTATTCTTTTCACATACCACATATGGATCCACCAGTGTCATTGAAATGTGTGTTCTTCTCATTAACCACAGCTAGAGTCATTGGATGTGTGTTCTCTTTAGAGACAACACGTGGATCCACCAGCGTCATTGCATGTGTGTTCTTTTTACTAACAACCAGAGTCATTTCATGTGTGTTCTTTTCACATACCGCATATGGATCCACCAGTGTCATTGCATGTGTGTTCTTTTCACAATCCACCTATGGTTCCACTAGTGTCATTGCATGTGTGCTCTTTTTACAAACAACAACTAGAATCATTGTATGTGTGTTATCTTCAAAGACCACACATGGATCCACCAGTGTCATTGCATGTGTATTCTTTTTACTAACAACAACCAGAGTCATTGAAATGTGTGTTCTCTTCATAGACAACACATGGATCCACCAGTTTCATGGCATGTGTGTTCTTTTTACTAACAACAACTGGAGTCATTTCATGTGTGTTCTTTTCACATACCACATATGGATCCACCGGTGTCATTGCATATGTGTTCTCTTCAGAGACCACACATGGATCCACCACAGTCATTGCATGTGTGTTCTTTTTACTAACAACAATTAGAGTCATTTCATGACTATTCTTTTCACATACCACATATGGATCCACTAGTGTCATTGAAATGTGTGTTCTTCTCATTAACCACAGCTAGAGTCATTGGATGCGTGTTCTCTTCAGAGACTACACATGGATCCACCAGTGTCATTGCATGTGTGTTCTTTTTACTAACAACAACTGGAGTCATTTCATGTGTGTTCTTTTCACATACCACATATGGATCCACCGGTGTCATTGCATGTGTGTTCTCTTCAGAGAGCACACATGGATCCACCAGTGTCATTGCATGTGTGTTATTTTTACTAACAACAATTAGAGTCATTTCATGACTATTCTTTTCACATACCACATATGGATCCACTAGTGTCATTGAAATGTGTGTTCTTCTCATTAACCACAGATAGTCATTGGATCCGTGTTCTCTTCAGAGACTACACATGGATCCACCAGTGTCGTTGCATGTGTGTTCTTTTTACTAACAACTACAGTCATTTCATGTGTGTTCTTTTCACATACCACATATGGATCCACCAGTGTCATTGCATGTGTGTTCTTTTCACAATCAACCTCTGGATCCACCAGTGTCATTGCATGTGTGCTCTTTTTACTAACAACAACCAGAGTCATTGCATGTGTGTTCTCTTCGAGACCACACATGGATCCACCAGTGTCATTGCATGTGTGTTATTTTTACTAACAACAACCAGAGTCATTGCATGTGTGTTCTTTTCACATACCACATATGGATCCACCAGTGTCATTGCATGTGTGCTCTTTTCAAAATCCACCTATGGCTCCACCAGTGTCATTGCATGTGTGTTCTTTTTACTAACAACAACTAGAGTCATTGCATGTGTGTTCTTTTCACATACCACAATTGGCTCCACTAGTGTCATTGCATGTGTGTTCTCTTCAGAGACCAGACATTGATCCACCAGTGTCATTGCATGTGTGTTCTTTTTACTAACAACAACTTATGTCATTTCATGACTATTCTTTTCACATACCACATATGGATCCACCGGTGTCATTGAAATGTGTGTTCTTCTCATTAACCACAACTAGAGTCATTGGATGTGTGTTCTCTTCAGAGACAACACGTGGATCCACCAGCGTCATTGCATGTGTGTTCTTTTTACTAACAACCAGAGTCATTTCATGTGTGTTCTTTTCACATACCGCATATGGAACCACCAGTGTCATTGCATGTGTGTTCTTTTCACAATCCACCTATGGTTCCACTAGTGTCATTGCATGTGTGCTCTTTTTACTAACAACAACTAGAGTCATTGCATGTGTGTTCTCTTCAAAGACCACACATGGATCCACCAGTGTCATTGCATGTGTATTCTTTTTACTAACAACAACCAGAGTCATTGAAATGTGTGTTCTCTTCATAGACAACACATGGATCCACCAGTGTCATTGCATGTGTGTTCTTTTTACTAACAACAACTGGAGTCATTTCATGTGTGTTATTTTCACATACCACATCTGGATCCACCGGTGTCATTGCATGTGTGTTCTCTTCAGAGACCACACATGGATCCACCAGTGTCATTGCATGTGTGTTCTTTTTACTAACAACAATTAGAGTCATTTCATGACTATTCTTTTCACATACCACAGATGGATCCACTAGTGTCATTGAAATGTGTGTTCTTCTCATTAACCACAGCTAGAGTCATTGGATCCGTGTTCTCTTCAGAGACTACACATGGATCCACCAGTGTCATTGCATGTGTGTTCTTTTTACTAACAACAACCAGTCATTGAAATGTGTGTTCTCTTCAGAGACCACACATGGATCCACCAGTGTCATTGCATGTGTGATCTTTTTACTAACAACTAGAGTCATTTCATGTGCGTTCTTTTCACATACCACATATGGATCCACCAGTGTCATTGCATGTGTGTTCTTTTCACAATCAACCTCTGGATCCACCAGTGTCATTGCATGTGTGCTCTTTTTACTAACAACAACCAGAGTCATTGGATGTGTGTTCTCTTCAGAGACCACACATGGATCCACCAGTGTCATTGCATGTGTGTTCTTTTTACTAACAATAACTAGAGTCATTTCATGTGTGTTCTTTTCACATACCATATATGGATCCATCAGTGTCATTGCATGTGTGTTCTTTTTACTAACAACAACTAGAGTCATTTCATGTGTGTTCTTTTCACATACCACATATGGATCCACCAGTGTCATTGAAATGTGTGTTCTCTTCAAAGACCACACATGGATCAATCAGTGTCATTGCATGTGTGTTCTTTTTACTATCAACAACTGGAGTCATTGCATGTGTGTTATTTTCACATACCACATATGGATCCACCAGTGTCATTGCATGTGTGCTCTTTTCACAATCCACCTATGGGACCACCAGTGTCATTGCAGGTATGTTCTTTTCGCATACCACATATGGATCCACCAGTGTCATTGAAATGTGTGTTCTCTTCAGAGACCACACATGGATCCACCAATGTCATTGCATGTGTGTTCTTTTTACTAACAACAACCAGAGTCATTGCATGTGTGCTCTTTTCACAATCCACCTATGGATCCACCAGTGTCATTGCATGTGTGTTCTTTTTACTAACAACAACCAGAGTCATTGCATGTGTGTTCTTTTCACATACCACATATGGATCCACCAGTGTCATTGCATGTGTTCTCTTTTCAAAATCCACCTATGGATCCACCAGTGTCATTGCATGTGTGTTCTTTTTACTAACAACAACTAGAGTCATTGCATGTGTGTTCTTTTCACATACCACAATTGGATCCACTAGTGTCATTGCATGTGTGTTCTCTTCAGAGATCACACATGGATCCACCAGTGTCATTGCATATGTGTTCTTTTTACTAACAACAACTGGAGACATTTCATGTGTTTTCTTTTCACATACCACATATGGATCCACCGGTGTCATTGCCTATGTGTTCTCTTCAAAGACCACACATGGATCCACCAGTGTCATTGCATGTGTGTTCTTTTTACTAACAACAATTAGAGGCATTTCATAACTATTCTTTTCACATACCTGGTTCCACTAGTGTCATTGAAATGTGTGTTCTTCTCATTAACCATAGCTAGAGTCATTGGATGTGTGTTCTCTTCAGAGACTACACATGGATCCACTAGTGTCATTGGATGTGTGTTCTTTTCACTAACACCGACCAGTCATTAAAGTGTGTGTTCTCTTTCAGAGACCACACATGGATCCACCAGTGTCATTGCATGTGTGTTCTTTTTACTAACAACCAGAGTCATTTCATTTGTGTTCTTTTCACATACCGCATATGGATCCACCAGTGTCATTGCATGCGTGTTCTTTTCACAATCCACCCATGGATCCACAGTTTCATTGCATGTGTGTTCTTTTTACTAACAACAACCAGAGTCCTTCAAATGTGTGTTCTCTTCAGAGACCACACATGGATCCAGCAGTGTCATTGCATGTGTGTTCTTTTTACTAACAACGACCAGAGTCATTGCATGTGTGTTCTTTTCACATACCACATATGGATCCACCAGTGTCATTGCATGTGTGTTGTTTTTACTCACAACAACTGGAGTCATTCCATGTGTGTTATTTTCACATACCACATATGGATCCATCAGTGTCATTGCATGTGTGTTCTTTTTACTAACAACAACTAGAGTCATTTCATGTGTGTTCTTTTCACATACCACATATGGATCCACCAGTGTCATTGAAATGTGTGTTCTCTTCAAAGACCACACATGGATCAATCAGTGTCATTGCATGTGTGTTCTTTTTACTAACAACTGGAGTCATTGCATGTGTGTTCTTTTCACATACCACATATGGATCCACCAGTGTCATTGCATGTGTGCTCTTTTCACAATCCACCTATGGATCCACCAGTGTCATTGCAGGTATGTTCTTTTCACATACCACATATGGATCCACCAGTGTCATTGAAATGTGTGTTCTCTTCAGAGACCACGCATGGATCCACCAATGTCATTGCATGTGTGTTCTTTTTACTAACAACAACTGGAGTCATTGCATGTGTGCTCCTTTCACAATCCACCTATGGATCCACCAGTGTCATTGCATGTGTGTTCTTTTTACTAACAACAACCAGAGTCATTGCATGTGTGTTCTTTTCACATACCACATATGGATCCACTAGTGTCATTGCATGTGTGCTTTTTTCACAATCCACCTATGGATCCACCAGTGTCATTGCATGTGTGTTCTTTTTACTAACAACAACCAGAGTCATTGCATGTGTGTTATTTTCACATACCACATATGGATCCACTAGTGTCATTGCATGTGTGTTCTCTTCAGAGACCACACATGGATCCACCAGTGTCATTGCATGTGTGTTCTTTTTACTAACAACAACTTGTGTCATTTCATGACTATTCTTTTCACATACCACATATGGATCCACCAGTGTCATTGAAATGTGTGTTCTTCTCATTAACCACAGCTAGAGTCATTGGATGTGTGTTCTCTTCAGAGACAACACGTGGATCCACCAGCGTCATTGCATGTGTGTTCTTTTTACTAACAAGCAGAGTCATTTCATGTGTGTTCTTTTCACATACCGCATATGGATCCACCAGTGTCATTGCATGTGTGTTCTTTTCACAATCCACCTATGGTTCCACTAGTGTCATTGCATGTGTGCTCTTTTTACTAACAACAACTAGAATCATTGCATGTGTGTTCTCTTCAAAGACCACACATGGATCCACCAGTGTCATCGCATGTGTATTATTTTTACTAACAACAACCAGAGTCATTGGAATGTGTGTTCTCTTCATAGACAACACATGGATCCACCAGTTTCATGGCATGTGTGTTCTTTTTACTAACAACAACTGGAGTCATTTCATGTGTGTTCTTTTCACATACCACATATGGATCCACCGGTGTCATTGCATGTGTGTTCTCTTCGGAGACCACACATGGATCCACCGGAGTCATTGCATGTGTGTTCTTTTTACTAACAACAATTAGAGTCATTTCATGACTATTCTTTTCACATACCACATATGGATCCACTAGTGTCATTGAAATGTGTGTTCTTCTCATTAACCACAGCTAGAGTCATTGGATGCGTGTTCTCTTCAGAGACTACACATGGATCCACCAGTGTCATTGCATGTGTGTTCTTTTTACTAACAACAACTGGAGTCATTTCATGTGTGTTCTTTTCACATACCACATATGGATCCACCGGTGTCATTGCATGTGTGTTCTCTTCAGAGACCACACATGGATCCACCAGTGTCATTGCATGTGTGTTCTTTTTACTAACAGAAATTAGAGTCATTTCATGACTATTCTTTTCACATACCACATATGGATCCACTAGTGTCATTGAAATGTGCGTTCTTCTCATTAACCACAGATAGAGTCATTGGATCCGTGTTCTCTTCAGAGACTACACATGGAACCACCAGTGTCATTGCATGTGTGTTCTTTTTACTAACAACAACCAGTCATTGAAATGTGTGTTCTCTTCAGAGACCACACCTGGATCCACCAGTGTCATTGCATGTGTGATCTTTTTACTAACAACTAGAGTCATTTCATGTGTGTTCTTTTCACATACCACATATGGATCCACCAGTGTCATTGCATGTGTGTTCTTTTCACAATCAACCTCTGGATCCACCAGTGTCATTGCATGTGTGCTCTTTTTACTAACAACAACCAGAGTCATTGCATGTGTGTTCTCTTCAGAGACCACACATGGATACACCAGTGTCATTGCATGTGTGTTCTTTTTACTAACAACAACTAGAGTCATTTCATGTGTTTTCTTTTCACATACCACATATGGATCCATCAGTGTCATTGCATGTGTGTTCTTTTTACTAACAACAACTAGAGTCATTTCATGTGTGTTCTTTTCACATACCACATATGGATCCACCAGTGTCATTGAAATGTGTGTTCTCTTCAAAGACTACACATGGATCAATCAGTGTCATTGCATGTGTATTCTTTTTACTAACAACAACTGGAGTCATTGCATGTGTGTTCTTTTCACATACCACATATGGATCCACCAGTGTCATTGCATGTGTGCTCTTTTCACAATCCACATATGGGACCACCAGTGTCATTGCAGGTATGTTCTTTTCACATACCTCATATGGATCCACCAGTGTCATTGAAATGTGTGTTCTCTTCAGAGACCACACATGGATCCACCAATGTCATTGCATGTGTGTTCTTTTTACTAACAACAACCAGAGTCATTGCATGTGTGCTCTTTTCACAATCCACCTATGGATCCACCAGTGTCATTGCATGTGTGTTCTTTTTACTAACAACAACCAGAGTCATTGCATGTGTGTTCTTTTCACATACCACAATTGGATCCACTACTGTCATTGCATGTGTGTTCTCTTCAGAGATCACACATGGATCCACTAGTGTCATTGCATGTGTGCTTTTTTCACAATCCACCTATGGATCCACCAGTGTCATTGCATGTGTGTTCTTTTTACTAACAACAACCAGAGTCATTGCATGTGTGTTATTTTCACATACCACATATGGATCCACTAGTGTCATTGCATGTGTGTTCTCTTCAGAGACCACACATGGATCCACCAGTGTCATTGCATGTGTGTTCTTTTTACTAACAACAACTTGTGTCATTTCATGACTATTCTTTTCACATACCACATATGGATCCACCAGTGTCATTGAAATGTGTGTTCTTCTCATTAACCACAGCTAGAGTCATTGGATGTGTGTTCTCTTCAGAGACAACACGTGGATCCACCAGCGTCATTGCATGTGTGTTCTTTTTACTAACAAGCAGAGTCATTTCATGTGTGTTCTTTTCACATACCGCATATGGATCCACCAGTGTCATTGCATGTGTGTTCTTTTCACAATCCACCTATGGTTCCACTAGTGTCATTGCATGTGTGCTCTTTTTACTAACAACAACTAGAATCATTGCATGTGTGTTCTCTTCAAAGACCACACATGGATCCACCAGTGTCATCGCATGTGTATTATTTTTACTAACAACAACCAGAGTCATTGGAATGTGTGTTCTCTTCATAGACAACACATGGATCCACCAGTTTCATGGCATGTGTGTTCTTTTTACTAACAACAACTGGAGTCATTTCATGTGTGTTCTTTTCACATACCACATATGGATCCACCGGTGTCATTGCATGTGTGTTCTCTTCGGAGACCACACATGGATCCACCGGAGTCATTGCATGTGTGTTCTTTTTACTAACAACAATTAGAGTCATTTCATGACTATTCTTTTCACATACCACATATGGATCCACTAGTGTCATTGAAATGTGTGTTCTTCTCATTAACCACAGCTAGAGTCATTGGATGCGTGTTCTCTTCAGAGACTACACATGGATCCACCAGTGTCATTGCATGTGTGTTCTTTTTACTAACAACAACTGGAGTCATTTCATGTGTGTTCTTTTCACATACCACATATGGATCCACCGGTGTCATTGCATGTGTGTTCTCTTCAGAGACCACACATGGATCCACCAGTGTCATTGCATGTGTGTTCTTTTTACTAACAGAAATTAGAGTCATTTCATGACTATTCTTTTCACATACCACATATGGATCCACTAGTGTCATTGAAATGTGCGTTCTTCTCATTAACCACAGATAGAGTCATTGGATCCGTGTTCTCTTCAGAGACTACACATGGAACCACCAGTGTCATTGCATGTGTGTTCTTTTTACTAACAACAACCAGTCATTGAAATGTGTGTTCTCTTCAGAGACCACACCTGGATCCACCAGTGTCATTGCATGTGTGATCTTTTTACTAACAACTAGAGTCATTTCATGTGTGTTCTTTTCACATACCACATATGGATCCACCAGTGTCATTGCATGTGTGTTCTTTTCACAATCAACCTCTGGATCCACCAGTGTCATTGCATGTGTGCTCTTTTTACTAACAACAACCAGAGTCATTGCATGTGTGTTCTCTTCAGAGACCACACATGGATACACCAGTGTCATTGCATGTGTGTTCTTTTTACTAACAACAACTAGAGTCATTTCATGTGTTTTCTTTTCACATACCACATATGGATCCATCAGTGTCATTGCATGTGTGTTCTTTTTACTAACAACAACTAGAGTCATTTCATGTGTGTTCTTTTCACATACCACATATGGATCCACCAGTGTCATTGAAATGTGTGTTCTCTTCAAAGACTACACATGGATCAATCAGTGTCATTGCATGTGTATTCTTTTTACTAACAACAACTGGAGTCATTGCATGTGTGTTCTTTTCACATACCACATATGGATCCACCAGTGTCATTGCATGTGTGCTCTTTTCACAATCCACATATGGGACCACCAGTGTCATTGCAGGTATGTTCTTTTCACATACCTCATATGGATCCACCAGTGTCATTGAAATGTGTGTTCTCTTCAGAGACCACACATGGATCCACCAATGTCATTGCATGTGTGTTCTTTTTACTAACAACAACCAGAGTCATTGCATGTGTGCTCTTTTCACAATCCACCTATGGATCCACCAGTGTCATTGCATGTGTGTTCTTTTTACTAACAACAACCAGAGTCATTGCATGTGTGTTCTTTTCACATACCACATATGGATCCACCAGTGTCATTGCATGTGTGATCTTTTCAAAATCCACCTATGGATCCACCAGTGTCATTGCATGTGTGTTCTTTTTACTAACAACAACTAGAGTCATTGCATGTGTGTTCTTTTCACATACCACAATTGGATCCACTAGTGTCATTGCATGTGTGTTCTCTTCAGAGATCACACATGGATCCACCAGTGTTATTGCATGTGTTCTTTTTACTAACAACAACTGGAGACATTTCATGTGTTTTCTTTTCACATACCACATATGGATCCACCGGTGTCATTGCCTATGTGTTCTCTTCAGAGACCACACATGGATCCACCAGTGTCATTGCATGTGTGTTCTTTTTACTAACAACAATTAGAGGCATTTCATAACTATTCTTTTCACATACCTGGTTCCACTAGTGTCATTGAAATGTGTGTTCTTCTCATTAACCATAGCTAGAGTCATTGGATGTGTGTTCTCTTCAGAGACTACACATGGATCCACTAGTGTCATTGGATGTGTGTTCTTTTCACTAACACCGACCAGTCATTAAAGTGTGTGTTCTCTTCAGAGACCACACATGGATCCACCAGTGTCATTGCATGTGTGTTCTTTTTACTAACAACCAGAGTCATTTCATGTGTGTTCTTTTCACATACCGCATATGGATCCACCAGTGTCATTGCATGCGTGTTCTTTTCACAATCCACCCATGGATCCACAGTGTCATTGCATGTGTGTTCTTTTTACTAACAACAACCAGAGTCCTTCAAATGTGTGTTCTCTTCAGAGACCACACATGGATCCAGCAGTGTCATTGCATGTGTGTTCTTTTTACTAACAACGACCAGAGTCATTGCATGTGTGTTCTTTTCACATACCACATATGGATCCACCAGTGTCATTGCATGTGTGTTCTTTTCACAATCAACCTCTGGATCCACCAGTGTCATTGCATGTGTGCTCTTTTTACTAACAACAACCAGAGTCATTGCATGTGTGTTCTCTTCAGAGACCACACATGGATACACCAGTGTCATTGCATGTGTGTTCTTTTTACTAACAACAACTAGAGTCATTTCATGTGTTTTCTTTTCACATACCACATATGGATCCATCAGTGTCATTGCATGTGTGTTCTTTTTACTAACAACAACTAGAGTCATTTCATGTGTGTTCTTTTCACATACCACATATGGATCCACCAGTGTCATTGAAATGTGTGTTCTCTTCAAAGACCACACATGGATCAATCAGTGTCATTGCATGTGTATTCTTTTTACTAACAACAACTGGAGTCATTGCATGTGTGTTCTTTTCACATACCACATATGGATCCACCAGTGTCATTGCATGTGTGCTCTTTTCACAATCCACATATGGGACCACCAGTGTCATTGCAGGTATGTTCTTTTCACATACCTCATATGGATCCACCAGTGTCATTGAAATGTGTGTTCTCTTCAGAGACCACACATGGATCCACCAATGTCATTGCATGTGTGTTCTTTTTACTAACAACAACCAGAGTCATTGCATGTGTGCTCTTTTCACAATCCACCTATGGATCCACCAGTGTCATTGCATGTGTGTTCTTTTTACTAACAACAACCAGAGTCATTGCATGTGTGTTCTTTTCACATACCACATATGGATCCACCAGTGTCATTGCATGTGTGATCTTTTCAAAATCCACCTATGGATCCACCAGTGTCATTGCATGTGTGTTCTTTTTACTAACAACAACTAGAGTCATTGCATGTGTGTTCTTTTCACATACCACAATTGGATCCACTAGTGTCATTGCATGTGTGTTCTCTTCAGAGATCACACATGGATCCACCAGTGTTATTGCATGTGTTCTTTTTACTAACAACAACTGGAGACATTTCATGTGTTTTCTTTTCACATACCACATATGGATCCACCGGTGTCATTGCCTATGTGTTCTCTTCAGAGACCACACATGGATCCACCAGTGTCATTGCATGTGTGTTCTTTTTACTAACAACAATTAGAGGCATTTCATAACTATTCTTTTCACATACCTGGTTCCACTAGTGTCATTGAAATGTGTGTTCTTCTCATTAACCATAGCTAGAGTCATTGGATGTGTGTTCTCTTCAGAGACTACACATGGATCCACTAGTGTCATTGGATGTGTGTTCTTTTCACTAACACCGACCAGTCATTAAAGTGTGTGTTCTCTTCAGAGACCACACATGGATCCACCAGTGTCATTGCATGTGTGTTCTTTTTACTAACAACCAGAGTCATTTCATGTGTGTTCTTTTCACATACCGCATATGGATCCACCAGTGTCATTGCATGCGTGTTCTTTTCACAATCCACCCATGGATCCACAGTGTCATTGCATGTGTGTTCTTTTTACTAACAACAACCAGAGTCCTTCAAATGTGTGTTCTCTTCAGAGACCACACATGGATCCAGCAGTGTCATTGCATGTGTGTTCTTTTTACTAACAACGACCAGAGTCATTGCATGTGTGTTCTTTTCACATACCACATATGGATCCACCAGTGTCATTGCATGTGTGTTGTTTTTACTCACAACAACTGGATTCATTCCATGTGTGTTATTTTCACATACCACATATGGATCCATCAGTGTCATTGCATGTGTGTTCTTTTTACTAACAACAACTAGAGTCATTTCATGTGTGTTCTTTTCACATACCACATATGGATCCACCAGTGTCATTGAAATGTGTGTTCTCTTCAAAGACCACACATGGATCAATCAGTGTCATTGCATGTGTGTTCTTTTTACTAACAACAACTGGAGTCATTGCATGTGTGTTCTTTTCACATACCACATATGGATCCACCAGTGTCATTGCATGTGTGCTCTTTTCACAATCCACCTATGGATCCACCAGTGTCATTGCAGGTATGTTCTTTTCACATACCACATATGGATCCACCAGTGTCATTGAAATGTGTGTTCTCTTCAGAGACCACGCATGGATCCACCAATGTAATTGCATGTGTGTTCTTTTTACTAATAACAACTGGAGTCATTGCATGTGTGCTCTTTTCACAATCCACCTATGGATCCACCAGTGTCATTGCATGTGTGTTCTTTTTACTAACAACAACCAGAGTCATTGCATGTGTGTTCTTTTCACGTACCACATATGGATCCACTAGTGTCATTGCATGTGTGCTCTTCTCACAATCCACCTATGGATCCACCAGTGTCATTGCATGTGTGTTCTTTTTACTAACAACAACCAGAGTCATTGCATGTGTTTTATTTTCACATACCACATATGGATCCACTAGTTTCATTGCATGTGTGTTCTCTTCAGAGACCACACATGGATCCACCAGTGTCATTGCATGTGTGTTCTTTTTACTAACAACAACTTGTGTCATTTCATGACTATTCTTTTCACATACCACATATGGATCCACCAGTGTCATTGAAATGCGTGTTCTTCTCATTAACCACAGCTAGAGTCATTGGATGTGTGTTCTCTTCAGAGACAACACGTGGATCCACCAGCGTCATTGCATGTGTGTTCTTTTTACTAACAACCAGAGTCATTTCATGTGTGTTCTTTTCACATACCGCATATGACTCTAGTTGCATGTGTGTTCTTCTTACTAACAACAACTAGAGTCATTTCATGTGTGTTCTTTTCACATACCACATATGGATCCATCAATGTAATTGCATGTGTGTTCTTTTTACTAACAACAACTAGAGTCATTTCATGTGTGTTCTTTTCACATACCACATATGGATGCACCAGTGTCATTGAAATGTGTGTTCTCTTCAAAGACCACACATGGATCAATCAGTGTCATTGCATGTGTGTTCTTTTTACTAACAACAACTGGAGTCATTGCATGTGTGTTCTTTTCACATACCACATATGGATCCACCAGTGTCATTGCATGTGTGCTCTTTTCACAATCCACCTATGGGACCACCAGTGTCATTGCAGGTATGTTCTTTTCACATACCACATATGAATCCACCAGTGTCATTGAAATGTGTGTTCTCTTCAGAGACCACACATGGATCCACCAATGTCATTGCATGTGTGTTCTTTTTACTAACAACAACCAGAGTCATTGCATGTGTGCTCTTTTCACAATCCACCTATGGATCCACCAGTGTCATTGCATGTGTGTTCTTTTTACTAACAACAACCAGAGTCATTGCATGTGTGTTCTTTTCACATACCACATATGGATCCACCAGTGTCATTGCATGTGTGATCTTTTCAAAATCCACCTATGGATCCACCAGTGTCATTGCATGTGTGTTCTTTTTACTAACAACAACTAGAGTCATTGCATGTGTGTTCTTTTCACATACCACAATTGGATCCACTAGTGTCATTGCATGTGTGTTCTCTTCAGAGATCACACATGGATCCACCAGTGTTATTGCATGTGTTCTTTTTACTAACAACAACTGGAGACATTTCATGTGTTTTCTTTTCACATACCACATATGGATCCACCGGTTTCATTGCCTATGTATTCTCTTCAGAGACCACACATGGATCCACCAGTGTCATTGCATGTGTGTTCTTTTTACTAACAACAATTAGAGGCATTTCATAACTATTCTTTTCACATACCTGGTTCCACTAGTGTCATTGAAATGTGTGTTCTTCTCATTAACCATAGCTAGAGTCATTGGATGTGTGTTCTCTTCAGAGACTACACATGGATCCACTAGTGTCATTGGATGTGTGTTCTTTTCACTAACACCGACCAGTCATTAAAGTGTGTGTTCTCTTCAGAGACCACACATGGATCCACCAGTGTCATTGCATGTGTGTTCTTTTTACTAACAACCAGAGTCATTTCATGTGTGTTCTTTTCACATACCGCATATGGATCCACCAGTGTCATTGCATGCGTGTTCTTTTCACAATCCACCCATGGATCCACAGTGTCATTGCATGTGTGTTCTTTTTACTAACAACAACCAGAGTCCTTCAAATGTGTGTTCTCTTCAGAGACCACACATGGATCCAGCAGTGTCATTGCATGTGTGTTCTTTTTACTAACAACGACCAGAGTCATTGCATGTGTGTTCTTTTCACATACCACATATGGATCCACCAGTGTCATTGCATGTGTGTTGTTTTTACTCACAACAACTGGATTCATTCCATGTGTGTTATTTTCACATACCACATATGGATCCATCAGTGTCATTGCATGTGTGTTCTTTTTACTAACAACAACTAGAGTCATTTCATGTGTGTTCTTTTCACATACCACATATGGATCCACCAGTGTCATTGAAATGTGTGTTCTCTTCAAAGACCACACATGGATCAATCAGTGTCATTGCATGTGTGTTCTTTTTACTAACAACAACTGGAGTCATTGCATGTGTGTTCTTTTCACATACCACATATGGATCCACCAGTGTCATTGCATGTGTGCTCTTTTCACAATCCACCTATGGATCCACCAGTGTCATTGCAGGTATGTTCTTTTCACATACCACATATGGATCCACCAGTGTCATTGAAATGTGTGTTCTCTTCAGAGACCACGCATGGATCCACCAATGTCATTGCATGTGTGTTCTTTTTACTAATAACAACTGGAGTCATTGCATGTGTGCTCTTTTCACAATCCACCTATGGATCCACCAGTGTCATTGCATGTGTGTTCTTTTTACTAACAACAACCAGAGTCATTGCATGTGTGTTCTTTTCACGTACCACATATGGATCCACTAGTGTCATTGCATGTGTGCTCTTCTCACAATCCACCTATGGATCCACCAGTGTCATTGCATGTGTGTTCTTTTTACTAACAACAACCAGAGTCATTGCATGTGTTTTATTTTCACATACCACATATGGATCCACTAGTTTCATTGCATGTGTGTTCTCTGCAGAGACCACACATGGATCCACCAGTGTCATTGCATGTGTGTTCTTTTTACTAACAACAACTTGTGTCATTTCATGACTATTCTTTTCACATACCACATATGGATCCACCAGTGTCATTGAAATGCGTGTTCTTCTCATTAACCACAGCTAGAGTCATTGGATGTGTGTTCTCTTCAGAGACAACACGTGGATCCACCAGCGTCATTGCATGTGTGTTCTTTTTACTAACAACCAGAGTCATTTCATGTGTGTTCTTTTCACATACCGCATATGACTCTAGTTGCATGTGTGTTCTTCTTACTAACAACAACTAGAGTCATTTCATGTGTGTTCTTTTCACATACCACATATGGATCCATCCGTGTAATTGCATGTGTGTTCTTTTTACTAACAACAACTAGAGTCATTTCATGTGTGTTCTTTTCACATACCACATATGGATGCACCAGTGTCATTGAAATGTGTGTTCTCTTCAAAGACCACACATGGATCAATCAGTGTCATTGCATGTGTGTTCTTTTTACTAACAACAACTGGAGTCATTGCATGTGTGTTCTTTTCACATACCACATATGGATCCACCAGTGTCATTGCATGTGTGCTCTTTTCACAATCCACCTATGGGACCACCAGTGTCATTGCAGGTATGTTATTTTCACATACCACATATGAATCCACCAGTGTCATTGAAATGTGTGTTCTCTTCAGAGACCACACATGGATCCACCAATGTCATTGCATGTGTGTTCTTTTTACTAACAACAACCAGAGTCATTGCATGTGTGCTCTTTTCACAATCCACCTATGGATCCACCAGTGTCATTGCATGTGTGTTCTTTTTACTAACAACAACCAGAGTCATTGCATGTGTGTTCTTTTCACATACCACATATGGATCCACCAGTGTCATTGCATGTGTGATCTTTTCAAAATCCACCTATGGATCCAGTGCCAGTGTCATTGCATGTGTGTTCTTTTTACTAACAACAACTAGAGTCATTGCATGTGTGTTCTTTTCACATACCACAATTGGATCCACTAGTGTCATTGCATGTGTGTTCTCTTCAGAGATCACACATGGATCCACCAGTGTTATTGCATGTGTTCTTTTTACTAACAACAACTGGAGACATTTCATGTGTTTTCTTTTCACATACCACATATGGATCCACCGGTGTCATTGCCTATGTGTTCTCTTCAGAGACCACACATGGATCCACCAGTGTCATTGCATGTGTGTTCTTTTTACTAACAACAATTAGAGGCATTTCATAACTATTCTTTTCACATACCTGGTTCCACTAGTGTCATTGAAATGTGTGTTCTTCTCATTAACCATAGCTAGAGTCATTGGATGTGTGTTCTCTTCAGAGACTACACATGGATCCACTAGTGTCATTGGATGTGTGTTCTTTTCACTAACACCGACCAGTCATTAAAGTGTGTGTTCTCTTCAGAGACCACACATGGATCCACCAGTGTCATTGCATGTGTGTTCTTTTTACTAACAACCAGAGTCATTTCATGTGTGTTCTTTTCACATACCGCATATGGATCCACCAGTGTCATTGCATGCGTGTTCTTTTCACAATCCACCCATGGATCCACAGTGTCATTGCATGTGTGTTCTTTTTACTAACAACAACCAGAGTCCTTCAAATGTGTGTTCTCTTCAGAGACCACACATGGATTCACCAGTGTCATTGCATGTGTGTTCTTTTTACTAAGAACGACCAGAGTCATTGCATGTGTGTTCTTTTCACATACCACATATGGATCCACCAGTGTCATTGCATGTGTGTTCTTTTTACTCCCAACAACTGGAGTCATTCCATGTGTGTTATTTTCACATACCACATATGGATCCACTAGTGTCATTGCATGTGTGCTCTTTTCACAATCCACCTATGGATCCACCAGTGTCATTGTAGGTATGTTCTTTTCACATACCACATATGGATCCACCAGTGTCATTGAAATGTGTGTTCTCTTCATAGACTACACATGGTTCCACCAATGTCATTGCATGTGTGTTCTTTTTACTAAAAACAACTGGAGTCATTGCATGTGTGCTCTTTTCACAATCCACCTATGGATCCACCAGTGTCATTGCATGTGTGTTCTTTTTACTAACAACAACTGGAGTCATTCCATGTGTGTTATTTTCACATACCACATATGGATCCACTAGTGTCATTGCATGTGTGCTCTTTTCACAATCCACCTATGGATCCACCAGTGTCATTGTAGGTATGTTCTTTTCACATACCACATATGGATCCACCAGTGTCATTGAAATGTGTGTTCTCTTCATAGACTACACATGGATCCACCAATGTCATTGCATGTGTGTTCTTTTTACTAAAAACAACTGGAGTCATTGCATGTGTGCTCTTTTCACAATCCACCTATGGATCCACCAGTGTCATTGCATGTGTGTTCTTTTTACTAACAACAACTGGAGTCATTGCATGTGTGTTCTTTTCACACACCACATATGGATCCACCAGTGTCATTGCATGTGTGCTCTTTTCACAATCCACCTATGGATCCACCAGTGTCATTGCAGGTATGTTCTTTTCACATACCACATATGGATCCACCAGTGTCATTGAAATGTGTGTTCTCTTCATAGACTACACATGGATCCACCAATGTCATTGCATGTGTGTTCTTTTTACTAAAAACAACTGGAGTCATTGCATGTGTGCTCTTTTCACAATCCACCTATGGATCCACCAGTGTTATTGCATGTGTGTTCTTTTTACTAACAACAACTGGAGACATTTCATGTGTTTTCTTTTCACATACCACATATGGATCCACCGGTGTCATTGCCTGTGTGTTCTCTTCAGAGACCACACATGGATCCACCAGTGTCATTGCATGTGTGTTCTTTTTACTAACAACAATTAGAGGCATTTCATAACTATTCTTCTCACATACCACATATGGATCCACTAGTGTCATTGAAATGTGTGTTCTTCTCATTAACCACAGCTAGAGTCACTGGATGTGTGTTCTCTTCAGAGACTACACATGGATCCACCAGTGTCATTGGATGTGTGTTCTTTTTACCAACAACAACCAGTCAATAAAGTGTGTGTTCTCTTCAGAGTCCACACATGGATCCACCAGTGTCATTGCATGTGTGTTATTTTTACTAACAACCAGAGTCATTTCATGTGTGTTCTTTTCACATACCGCATATGGATCCACCAGTGTCATTGCATGCGTGTTCTTTTCAAAATCCACCCATGGATCCACAGTGTCATTGCATGTGTGTTCTTTTTACTAACAACAACCAGAGTCCTTCAAATGTGTGTTCTCTTCAGAGAGCACACATGGATCCACCAGTGTCATTGCATGTGTGTTCTTTTTACTAACAACGACCAGAGTCATTGCATGTGTGTTCGTTTCACATACCACATATGGATCCACCAGTGTCATTGCATGTGTGTTCTTTTTACTCACAACAACTGGAGTCATTCCATGTGTGTTATTTTCACATACCACATATGGATCCATCAGTGTCATTGCATGTGTGTTCTTTTTACTAACAACAACTGGAGTCATTGCATGTGTGTTCTTTTCACATACCACATATGGATCCACCAGTGTCATTGCATGTGTGCTCTTTTCACAATCCACCTATGGATCCACCAGTGTCATTGCAGGTATGTTCTTTTCACATACCACATATGGATCCACCAGTGTCATTGAAATGTGTGTTCTCTTCAGAGAACACACATGGTTCCACCAATGTCATTGCATGTGTGTTCTTTTTACTAAAAACAACTGGAGTCATTGCATGTGTGCTCTTTTCACAATCCATCTATGGATCCACCAGTGTCATTGCATGTGTGTTCTTTTTACTAATAACAACCAGAGTCATTGCATGTGTGTTCTTTTCACGTACCACATATGGATCCACTATTGTCATTCCATGTGTGCTCTTTTCACAATCCACCTATGGATCCACCAGTGTCATTGCATGTGTGTTCTTTTTACTAACAACAACCAGAGTCATTGCATGTGTGTTCTTTTCACATACCACATATGGATCCACTAGTGTCATTGCATGTGTGTTCTCTTCAGAGACCACACCTGGATCCACCAGTGTCATTGCATGTGTGTTCTTTTTACTAACAACAACTTGAGTCATTTCATGACTATTGTTTTCACATACCACATATGGATCCACCAGTGTCATTGAAATGTGTGTTCTTCTCATTAACCATAGCTAGAGTCATTGGATGTGTGTTCTCTTCAGAGACAACACGTGGATCCACCAGCGTCATTGCATGTGTGTTCTTTTTACTAACAACCAGAGTCATTTCATGTGTGTTCTTTTCACATACCGCATATGGATCCACCAGTGTCATTGCATGTGTGTTCTTTTCACAATCCACCTATGGTTCCACTAGTGTCACTGCATGTGTTCTCTTTTTACTAACAACAACTAGAGTCATTTCATGTGTGTTCTCTTCAAAGACCACACATGGATCCACCAGTGTCATTGCATGTGTATTCTTTTTACTAACAACAACCATAGTCAATGAAATGTGTGTTCTCTTCATAGACAACACATGGATCCACTAGTGTCATTGCATGTGTGTTCTTTTTACTAACAACAACTTGAGACATTTCATGTGTTTTCTTTTCACATACCACATATGGATCCACCGGTGTCATTGCCTGTGTGTTCTCTTCAGAGACCACACATGGATCCACTAGTGTCATTGCATGTGTGTTCTTTTTACTAACAACAATTAGAGGCATTTCATAACTATTCTTTTCACATACCACATATGGATCCACTAGTGTCATTGAAATGTGTGTTCTTCTCATTAACCACAGCTAGAGTCATTGGATGTGTGTTCTCTTCAGAGACTACACATGGATCCACCAGTGTCATTGGATGTGTGTTCTTTTTACTAACAACAACCAGTCATTAAAGTGTGTGTTCTCTTCAGAGACCACACATGGATCCACCAGTGTCATTGCATGTGTGTTATTTTTACTAACAACCAGAGTCATTTCATGTGTGTTCTTTTCACATACCGCATATGGATCCACTAGTGTCATTGCATGCGTGTTCTTTTCAAAATCCACCCATGGATCCACAGTGTCATTGCATGTGTGTTCTTTTTACTAACAACAACCAGAGTCCTTCAAATGTGTGTTCTCTTCAGAGACCACACATGGATCCACCAGTGTCATTGCATGTGTGTTCTTTTTACTAACAACGACCAGAGTCATTGCATGTGTGTTCTTTTCACATACCACATATGGATCCACCAGTGTCATTGCATGTGTGTTCTTTTTACTCACAACAACTGGAGTCATTCCATGTGTGTTATTTTCACATACCACATATGGATCCATCAGTGTCATTGCATGTGTGTTCTTTTTACTAACAACAACTAGAGTCATTTCATGTGTGTTCTTTTTACTAACAACAACTAGAGTCATTTCATGTGTGTTCTTTTCACATACCACATATGGATCCACTAGTGTCATTGAAATGTGTGTTCTCTTCAGAGACCACACATGGATTAATCAGTGTCATTGCATGTGTGTTCTTTTTACTAACAACAACCAGAGTCATTGCATGTGTGTTCTCTTCAGAGACCACACATGGATCCACCAGTGTCATTGCATGTGTGTTCTTTTTACTAACAACAACTGGAGTCATTTCATGACTATTCTTTTCAGATACCACATATGGATCCACCAGTGTCATTGAAATGTGTGTTCTTCTCACTGACCATAGCTAGAGTCATTGCATGTGTGTTCTCTTCAGAGACCACACATGGATACACTAGTGTCATTGCATGTGTGTTCTTTTTACTAACAACAACTAGAGTCATTTCATGTGTGTTCTTTTCACATACCACATATGGATCCATCAGAGTCATTGCATGTGTGTTCTTTTTACTAACAACAACTAGAGTCATTTCATGTGTGTTCTTTTCACATACCACATATGGATCCACCAGTGTCATTGAAATGTGTGTTCTCTTCAAAGACCACACATGGATCAATCAGTGTCATTGCATGTGTGTTCTTTTTACTAACAACAACTGGAGTCATTGCATGTGTGTTCTTTTCACATACCACATATGGATCCACCAGTGTCATTGCATGTGTGCTCTTTTCACAATCCACCTATGGGACCACCAGTGTCATTGCAGGTATGTTCTTTTCACATACCACATATGGATCCACCAGTGTCATTGAAATGTGTGTTCTCTTCAGAGACCACACATGGATCCACCAATGTCATTGCATGTGTGTTCTTTTTACTAACAACAACCAGAGTCATTGCATGTGTGCTCTTTTCACAATCCACCTATGGATCCACCAGTGTCATTGCATGTGTGTTCTTTTTACTAACAACAAACAGAGTCATTGCATGTGTGTTCTTTTCACATACCACATATGGATCCACCAGTGTCATTGCATGTGTGCTCTTTTCATAATCCACCTATGGATCCACCAGTGTCATTGCAGGTATGTTCTTTTCACATACCACATATGGATCCACTAGTGTCATTGAAATGTGTGTTCTCTTCAGAGAACACACATGGTTCCACCAATGTCATTGCATGTGTGTTCTTTTTACTAAAAACAACTGGAGTCATTGCATGTGTGCTCTTTTCACAATCCATCTATGGATCCACCAGTGTCATTGCATGTGTGTTCTTTTTACTAACAACAACCAGAGTCATTGCATGTGTGTTCTTTTCACGTACCACATATGGATCCACTATTGTCATTCCATGTGTGCTCTTTTCACAATCCACCTATGGATCCACCAGTGTCATTGCATGTGTGTTCTTTTTACTAACAACAACCAGAGTCATTGCATGTGTGTTCTTTTCACATACCACATATGGATCCACTAGTGTCATTGCATGTGTGTTCTCTTCAGAGACCACACATGGATCCACCAGTGTCATTGCATGTGTGTTCTTTTTACTAACAACAACTTGAGTCATTTCATGAGTATTGTTTTCACATACCACATATGGATCCACCAGTGTCATTGAAATGTGTGTTCTTCTCATTAACCACAGCTAGAGTCATTGGGTGTGTGTTCTCTTCAGAGACAACACGTGGATCCACCAGCGTCATTGCATGTGTGTTCTTTTTACTAACAACCAGAGTCATTTCATCTGTGTTCTTTTCACATACCGCATATGGATCCACCAGTGTCATTGCATCTATGTTCTTTCACAATCCACCTATGGTTCCACCAGTGTCATTGCATGTGTGCTCTTTTTGCTAACAACAACCAGAGTCATTGCATGTGTATTCTCTTCAGAGACCACACATGGATCCACCAGTGTCATTGCATGTGTGTTCTTTTTACTAACAACGACCAGAGTCATTGCATGTGTGTTCTTTTCACATACCACATATGGATCCACCAGTGTCATTGCATGTGTGTTCTTTTTACTCACAACAACTGGAGTCATTCCATGTGTGTTATTTTCACATACCACATATGGATCCATCAGTGTCATTGCATGTGTGTTCTTTTTACTAACAACAACTAGAGTCATTTCATGTGTGTTCTTTTTACTAACAACAACTAGAGTCATTTCATGTGTGTTCTTTTCACATACCACATATGGATCCACTAGTGTCATTGAAATGTGTGTTCTCTTCAGAGACCACACATGGATCAATCAGTGTCATTGCATGTGTGTTCTTTTTACTAACAACAACCAGAGTCATTGCATGTGTGTTCTCTTCAGAGACCACACATGGATCCACCAGTGTCATTGCATGTGTGTTCTTTTTACTAACAACAACTGGAGTCATTTCATGACTATTCTTTTCAGATACCACATATGGATCCACCAGTGTCATTGAAATGTGTGTTCTTCTCACTGACCATAGCTAGAGTCATTGCATGTGTGTTCTCTTCAGAGACCACACATGGATACACTAGTGTCATTGCATGTGTGTTCTTTTTACTAACAACAACTAGAGTCATTTCATGTGTGTTCTTTTCACATACCACATATGGATCCATCAGAGTCATTGCATGTGTGTTCTTTTTACTAACAACAACTAGAGTCATTTCATGTGTGTTCTTTTCACATACCACATATGGATCCACCAGTGTCATTGAAATGTGTGTTCTCTTCAAAGACCACACATGGATCAATCAGTGTCATTGCATGTGTGTTCTTTTTACTAACAACAACTGGAGTCATTGCATGTGTGTTCTTTTCACATACCACATATGGATCCACCAGTGTCATTGCATGTGTGCTCTTTTCACAATCCACCTATGGGACCACCAGTGTCATTGCAGGTATGTTCTTTTCACATACCACATATGGATCCACCAGTGTCATTGAAATGTGTGTTCTCTTCAGAGACCACACATGGATCCACCAATGTCATTGCATGTGTGTTCTTTTTACTAACAACAACCAGAGTCATTGCATGTGTGCTCTTTTCACAATCCACCTATGGATCCACCAGTGTCATTGCATGTGTGTTCTTTTTACTAACAACAAACAGAGTCATTGCATGTGTGTTCTTTTCACATACCACATATGGATCCACCAGTGTCATTGCATGTGTGCTCTTTTCACAATCCACCTATGGATCCACCAGTGTCATTGCAGGTATGTTCTTTTCACATACCACATATGGATCCACTAGTGTCATTGAAATGTGTGTTCTCTTCAGAGAACACACATGGTTCCACCAATGTCATTGCATGTGTGTTCTTTTTACTAAAAACAACTGGAGTCATTGCATGTGTGCTCTTTTCACAATCCATCTATGGATCCACCAGTGTCATTGCATGTGTGTTCTTTTTACTAACAACAACCAGAGTCATTGCATGTGTGTTCTTTTCACGTACCACATATGGATCCATTATTGTCATTCCATGTGTGCTCTTTTCACAATCCACCTATGGATCCACCAGTGTCATTGCATGTGTGTTCTTTTTACTAACAACAACCAGAGTCATTGCATGTGTGTTCTTTTCACATACCACATATGGATCCCCTAGTGTCATTGCATGTGTGTTCTCTTCAGAGACCACACATGGATCCACCAGTGTCATTGCATGTGTGTTCTTTTTACTAACAACAACTTGAGTCATTTCATGAGTATTGTTTTCACATACCACATATGGATCCACCAGTGTCATTGAAATGTGTGTTCTTCTCATTAACCACAGCTAGAGTCATTGGGTGTGTGTTCTCTTTAGAGACAACACGTGGATCCACCAGCGTCATTGCATGTGTGTTCTTTTTACTAACAACCAGAGTCATTTCATCTGTGTTCTTTTCACATACCGCATATGGATCCCCCAGTGTCATTGCATCTATGTTCTTTCACAATCCACCTATGGTTCCACCAGTGTCATTGCATGTGTGCTCTTTTTGCTAACAACAACCAGAGTCATTGCATGTGTATTCTCTTCAGAGACCACACATGGATCCACCAGTGTCATTGCATGTGTATTCTTTTTACTAACAACCAGAGTCATTGAAATGTGTGTTCTCTTCATAGACAACACATGGATCCACCAGTGTCACTGCATGTGTGTTCTTTTTACTAACAACAACTAGAGTCATTTCAGGTGTGTTCTTTTCACATACCACATATGGATCCACGGGTGTCATTGCATGTGTGTTCTCTTCAGAGACCACACATGGATCCACCAGTGTCATTGCATGTGTGTTCTTTTTATAAACAACAATTATTGTCATTTCATGACTATTCTTTTCACATACCACATATGGATCCACCAGTGTCATTCCATGTGTGTTCTTTTCACAATCAACCTCTGGATCCATCAATGTCATTGCATGTGTGCTCTTTTTACTAACAACAACCAGAGTCATTGCATGTGTGTTCTCTTCAGAGACCACACATGGATACACCAGTGTCATTGCATGTGTGTTCTTTTTACTAACAACAACTAGAGTCATTTCATGTGTGTTCTTTTCACATACCACGTATGGATCCATCAGTGTCATTGCATGTGTGTTCTTTTTACTAACAACACCTAGAGTTATTGCATGTGTGTTCTTTTTACTAACAACAATTAGAGTCATTTCATGACTATTCTTTTCACATACCACATATGGATCCACTAGTGTCATTGAAATGTGTGTTCTTCTCATTAACCACAGCTAGAGTCATTGGATGCGTGTTCTCTTCAGAGACTACACATGGATCCACCAGTGTCATTGCATGTGTGTTCTTTTTACTAACAACAACCAGTCATTGAAATGTGTGTTCTCTTCAGAGACCACACATGGGTCCACCAGTGTCATTGCATGTGTGATCTTTTTACTAACAACTAGAGTCATTTCATGTGTGTTCTTTTCACATACCACATATGGATCCACCAGTGTCATTGCATGTGTGTTCTTTTCACAATCAACCTCTGGATCCACCAGTGTCATTGCATGTGTGCTCTTTTTACTAACAACAACCAGAGTCATTGCATGTGTGTTCTCTTCAGAGACCAAACATGGATACACCAGTGTCATTGCATGTGTGTTCTTTTTACTAACAACAACTAGAGTCATTTCATGTGTGTTCTTTTCACATACCACATATGGATCCATCAGTGTCATTGCATGTGTGTTCTTTTTACTAACAACAACTAGAGTCATTTCATGTGTGTTCTTTTCACATACCACATATGGATCCACCAGTGTCATTGAAATGTGTGTTCTCTTCAAAGACCACACATGGATCAATCAGTGTCATTGCATGTGTGTTCTTTTTACTAACAACAACTGGAGTCATTGCATGTGTGTTCTTTTCACATACAACATATGGATCAACCAGTGTCATTGCATGTGTGCTCTTTTCACAATCCACCTATGGGACCACCAGTGTTATTGCAGGTATGTTCTTTTCACATACCACATATGGATCCACCAGTGTCACTGAAATGTGTGTTCTCTTCAGAGACCACACATGGATCCACCAATGTCATTGCATGTGTGTTCTTTTTACTAACAACAACTGGAGTCATTGCATGTGTGCTCTTTTCACAATCCACCAATGGATCCACCAGTGTCATTGCATGTGTGTTCTTTTTACTAACAACAACCAGAGTCATTGCATGTGTGTTCTTTTCACATACCACATATGGTTCCACCAGTGTCATTGCATGTGTGCTCTTTTCAAAATCCACCTATGGATCCACTAGTGTCATTGCATGTGTGTTCTTTTTACTAACAACAACTAGAGTCATTGCATGTGTGTTCTTTTCACATACCACAATTGGATCCACTAGTGTCATTGCATGTGTGTTCTCTTCAGAGATCACACATGGATCCACCAGTGTCATTGCATGTGTGTTCTTTTTACTAACAACAACTGGAGTCATTTCATGACTATTCTTTTCACATACCACATATGGATCCACCAGTGTCATTGAAATGTGCGTTCTTCTCATTGACCATAGCTAGAGTCATTGGATGTGTGTTCTCTTCAGAGATAACACATGGATCCACCAGTGTCATTGCATGTGTGTTCTTTTTACTAACAACCAGAGTGATTTCATGTGTGTTGTTTTCACATACTGCATATGGATCCACAAGTGTCATTGCATATGTGTTCTTTTCACAATCCATCTATGGTTCCACCAGTGTCATTGCATGTGTGCTCTTTTTGCTAACAACAACCAGAGTCATTGCATGTGTATTCTCTTCAGAGACCACACATGGATCCATCAGTGTCATTGCATGTGTATTCTTTTTACTAACAACCAGAGTCATTGAAATGTGTGTTCTCTTCATAGACAACACATGGATCCACCAGTGTCATTGCATGTGTGTTCTTTTTACTAACAACAACTAGAGTCATTTCAGGTGTGTTCTTTTCACATACCACATATGGATTCACGGGTGTCATTGCATGTGTGTTCTCTTCAGAGACCACACATGGATCCACCAGTGTCATTGCATGTGTGTTCTTTTTATAAACAACAATTATTGTCATTTCATGACTATTCTTTTCACATACCACATATGGATCCACTAGTGTCATTGAAATGTGTGTTCTTTTTACTAACAACAACTGGAGTCATTGCATGTGTGCTCTTTTCACAATCCACCTATGGATCCACCAGTGTCATTGCATGTGTGTTCTTTTTACTAACAACAACCAGAGTCATTGCATGTGTGTTCTTTTCACATACCACATATGGATCCACCAGTGTCATTGCATGTGTGCTCTTTTCAAAATCCACCTATGGATCCACCAGTGTCATTGCATGTGTGTTCTTTTTACTAACAACAACTAGAGTCATTGCATGTGTGTTATTTTCACATACCACATATGGATCCACTAGTGTCATTGCATGTGTGTTCTCTTTAGAGACCACACATGGATCCACCAGTGTCATTGCATGTGTGTTCTTTTTACTAACAACAACTTGAGTCATTTCATGACTATTCTTTTCACATACCACATATGGATCCACCGGTGTCATTGAAATGTTTGTTCTTCTCACTAACCACAGCTAGAGTCATTGGATGTGTGTTCTCTTCAGAGACAACACGTGGAGCCACCAACGTCATTGCATGTGTGTTCTTTTTACTAACAACCAGAGTCATTTCATGTGTGTTCTTTTCAGATACCGCATATGGATCCACCAGTGTCATGGCATGTGTGTTCTTTTCACAATCCACCTATGGTTCCACCAGTGTCATTGCATGTGTGCTCTTTTTACTAACAACAACTAGAGTCATTGCATGTGTGTTCTCTTCAAAGACCACACATGGATCTACCAGTGTCATTGCATGTGTATTCTTTTTACTAACAACAACCAGAGTCATTGAAATGTGTGTTCTCTTCATAGACAACACATGGATCCACCAGTGTCATTGCATGTGTGTTCTTTTTACTAACAACAACTGGAGTCATTTCATGTGTGTTCTTTTCACATACCACATATGGATCCACCGGTGTCATTGCATGTGTGTTCTCTTCAGAGACCACACATGGATCCACCAGTGTCATTGCATGTGTGTTCTTCTTACTAACAACAATTAGAGTCATTTCATGACTATTGTTTTCACACACCACATATGGATCCACTAGTGTCATTGAAATGTGTGTTCTTCTCATTAACCACAGCTAGAGTCATTGGATGCGTGGTCTCTTCAGAGACTACACATGGATCCACCGGTGTCATTGCATGTGTGTTCTTTTTACTAACAACAACCAGTCATTGAAATGTGTGCTCTCTTCAGAGACTACACATGGATCCACCAGTGTCATTGCATGTGTGATCTTTTTACTAACAACTAGAGTCATTTCATGTGTGTTCTTTTCACATACCACATATGGATCCACCAGTGTCATTGCATGTGTGTTCTTTTCACAATCAACCTCTGGATCCACCAGTGTCATTGCATGTGTGCTCTTTTTACTAACAACAACCAGAGTCATTGCATGTGTGTTCTCTTCAGAGACCACACATGGATCCACCAGTGTGATTGCATGTGTGTTCTTTTTACTAACAACAACTGGAGTCATTGCATGTGTGTTCTTTTCACATTCCTCATATGGATCCACCAGTGTCATTGAAATGTGTGTTCTCTTCAGAGACCACACATGGATCCACCAGTGTCATTGCATGTGTGTTCTTTTTACTAACAACAACTGGAGTCGTTGCATATGTGTTCTTTTCACATACCACATATGGATACACCAGTGTCATTGCATGTGTGTTCTTTTTACTAACAACAACTAGAGTCATTTCATGTGTGTTCTTTTCACATACCACATATGGATCCATCAGTGTCATTGCATGTGTGTTCTTTTTACTAACAACAACTAGAGTCATTTCATGTGTGTTCTTTTCACATACCACATATGGATCCACCAGTGTCATTGAAATGTCTGTTCTCTTCAAAGACCACACATGGATCAATCAGTGTCATTGCATGTGTGTTCTTTTTACTAACAACAACTGGAGTCATTGCATGTGTGTTCTTTTTACATACCACATATGGATCAACCAGTGTCATTGCATGTGTGCTCTTTTCACAGTCCACCTATGTGACCACCAGTGTCATTGCAGGTATGTTCTTTTCACATACCACATATGGATCCACCAGTGTCACTGAAATGTGTGTTCTCTTCAGAGACCACACATGGATCCACCAATGTCATTGCATGTGTGTTATTTTTACTAACAACAACTGGAGTCATTGCATGTGTGCTCTTTTCACAATCCACCTATGGATCCACCAGTGTCATTGCATGTGTTTTCTTTTTACTAACAACAACCAGAGTCATTGCATGTGTGTTCTTTTCACATACCACATATGGATCCACCAGTGTCATTGCATGTGTGCTCTTTTCAAAATCCACCTATGGATCCACCATTGTCATTGCATGTGTGTTCTTTTTACTAGCAACAACTAGAGTCATTGCATGTGTGTTCTTTTCACATACCACAATTGGATCCACTAGTGTCATTGCATGTGTGTTCTCTTCAGAGATCACACATGGATCCACCATTGTCATTGCATGTGTGTTCTTTTTACTAACAAAAACTGGAGTCATTTCATGACTATTCTTTTCACATACCACATATGGATCCACCAGTGTCATTGCATGTGTGTTCTTTTTACTAACAACAACTTGAGTCATTTCATGACTATTCTTTTCACATACCACATATGGATCCACCAGTGTCATTGAAATGTGTGTTCTTCTCATTGACCATAGCTAGAGTCATTGGATGTGTGTTCTCTTCAGAGACAACACGTGGATCCACCAGCGTCATTGCATGTGTGTTCTTTTTACTAACAACCAGAGTCATTTCATGTGTGTTCTTTTCACATACCGCATATGGATCCACCAGTGTCATTGCATGTGCGTTCTTTTCACAATCCACCTATGGTTCCACCAGTGTCATTGCATGTGTGCTCTTTTTACTAACAACAACTAGAATCATTGCATGTGTGTTCTCTTCAAAGACCACACATGGATCCACCAGTGTCATTGCATGTGTATTCTTTTTACTAACAACAACAAGAGTCATTGAAATGTGTGTTCTCTTCATAGACAACACATGGATCCACCAGTGTCATTGCATGTGTGTTCTTTTTACTAACAACAACTAGAGTCATTTCAGGTGTATTCTTTTCACATACCACATATGGATCCACGGGTGTCATTGCATGTGTGTTCTCTTCAGAGACCACACATGCATCCACCAGTGTCATTGCATGTGTGTTCTTTTTATAAACATACCACATATGGATCCACTAGTGTCATTGAAATGTGTGTTCTTTTCACAATCCACCTATGGGACCACCAGTGTCATTGCAGGTATGTTCTTTTCACATACCACATATGGATCCACCAGTGTCATTGAAATGTGTGTTCTCTTCAGAGACCACACATGGATCCACCAATGTCATTGCATGTGTGTTCTTTTTACTAACAACAACTGGAGTCATTGCATGTGTGCTCTTTTCACAATCCACCTATGGATCCACCAGTGTCATTGCATGTGTGTTCTTTTTACTAACAACAACCAGAGTCATTGCACGGGTGTTGTTTTCACATACCACATATGGATCCACCAGTGTCATTGCATGTGTGCTCTTTTCAAAATACACCTATGGATCCACCAGTGTCATTGCATGTGTGTTCTTTTTACTAACAACAACTAGAGTCATTGCATGTGTGTTCTTTTCACATACCACAATTGGATCCGCTAGTGTCATTGCATGTGTGTTCTCTTCAGAGACCACACATGGATCCACCAGTGTCATTGCATCTGTGTTCTTTTTACTAACAACTGGAGTCATTTCATGACTATTCTTTTCACATACCACATATGGATCCACCAGTGTCATTGAAATGTGTGTTCTTCTCATTGACCATAGCTAGAGTCATTGGATGTGTGTTCTCTTCAGAGACAAAACATGGATCCACTAGTGTCATTGCATGTGTGTTCTTTTTACTAACAACCAGAGTCATTTCATGTGTGTTCTTTTCACATACTGCATATGGATCCACCAGTGTCATTGCATCTGTGTTCTTTTCACAATCCACCTATGGTTCCACCAGTGTCATTGCATGTGTGCTCTTTTTGCTAACAACAACTAGAGTCATTGCATGTGTGTTCTCTTCAGAGACCACACATGGATCCACCAGTGTCATTGCATGTGTATTCTTTTTACTAACAACCAGAGTCATTGAAATGTGTGTTCTCTTCATAGACAACACATGGATCCACCAGTGTCATTGCAAGTGTGTTCTTTTTACTAACAACAACTGGAGTCATTTCATGTGTGTTCTTTTCACATACCACATATGGATCCACCGGTGTCATTGCATGTGTGTTCTCTTCAGAGACCACACATGGATCCACCAGTGTCATTGCATGTGTGTTCTTTTTATAAACAAGAAATAGAGTCATTTCATGACTATTCTTTTCACATACCACATATGGATCCACTAGTGTCATTGAAATGTGTGTCTTCTCATTAACCACAGCTAGAGTCATTGGATGTGTGTTCTCTTCAGAGACTACACATGGATCCACCAGTGTCATTTGTTGTTCTTTTTACTAACAACAACCAGTCATTGAAATGTGTGTTCTCTTCAGAGACCACACATGGATCCACCAGTGTCATTGCATGTGTGTTCTTTTTACTAACAACTAGAGTCATTTCATGTGTGTTCTTTTCACATACCACATATGGATCCACCATTGTCATTGCATGTGTGTTCTTTTCACAATCCACCTATGGATCCACCAGTGTCATTGCATGTGTGCTCTTTTTACTAACAACAACCAGAGTCATTGCATGTGTGTTCTCTTCAGAGACCACACATGGATCCACCAGTGTCATTGCATGTGTGTTCTTTTTACTAACAACAACTAGAGTCATTTCATGTGTGTTCTTTTCACATACCACATATGGATCCATCAGTGTCATTGCATGGGTGTTCTTTTTACCAACAACAACTAGAGTCATTTCATGTTTGTTCTTTTCACACACCACATATGGATCAAGTAGTGTCATTGAAATGTGTGTTCTCTTCAAAGACCACACATGGATCAATCAGTGTCATTGCATGTGTGTTCTTTTTACTAACAACAACTGGAGTCATTGCATGTGTGTTCTTTTCACATACCACATATGGATCCACCAGTGTCAATGACATGTGTGCTCTTTTCACAATCCACCTATGGATCCACCAGTGTCATTGCATGTATGTTCTTTTCACATACCACATATGGATCCACCAGTGTCATTGAAATGTGTGTTCTCTTTAGAGACCACACATGGATCCACCAATGTCATTGCATGTGTGTTCTTTTTACTAACAACAACTGGAGTCATTGCGTGTGTGCTCTTTTCAGAATCCACCTACGGATCCACCAGTGTCATTGCATGTGTGTTCTTTTTACTAACAACAACCAGAGTAATTGCATGTGTGTTATTTTCACATACCACATATGGATCCACAAGTGTCATTGCATGTGTGCTCTTTTCACAATCCACCTATGGATCCACCAGTGTCATTGCATGTGTGTTCTTTTTACTAACAACAACTGGAGTCATTGCATGTGTGTTCTTTTCACATACCACATATGGATCCACCAGTGTCATTGCATGTGTGCTATTTTCACAATCCACCTATGGGACCACCAGTGTCATTGCAGGTATGTTCTTTTCACATACCACATATGGATCCACCAGTGTCATTGAAATGTGTGTTCTCTTCAGAGACCACACATGGATCCACCAATGTCATTGCATGTGTGTTCTTTTTACTAACAACAACTGGAGTCATTGCATGTGTGCTCTTTTCACAATCCACCTATGGATCCACCAATGTCATTGCATGTGTGCTCTTTTTACTAACAACAACCAGAGTCATTGCACGGGTGTTGTTTTCACATACCACATATGGATCCACCAGTGTCATTGCATGTGTGCTCTTTTCAAAATACACCTATGGATCCACCAGTGTCATTGCATGTGTGTTCTTTTTACTAACAACAACTAGAGTCATTGCATGTGTGTTCTTTTCACATACCACAATTGGATCCGCTAGTGTCATTGCATGTGTGTTCTCTTCAGAGACCACACATGGATCCACCAGTGTCATTGCATCTGTGTTCTTTTTACTAACAACTGGAGTCATTTCATGACTATTCTTTTCACATACCACATATGGATCCACCAGTGTCATTGAAATGTGTTTTCTTCTCATTGACCATAGCTAGAGTCATTGGATGTGTGTTCTCTTCAGAGACAAAACATGGATCCACTAGTGACATTGCATGTGTGTTCTTTTTACTAACAACCAGAGTCATTTCATGTGTGTTCTTTTCACATACTGCATATGGATCCACCAGTGTCATTGCATCTGTGTTCTTTTCACAATCCACCTATGGTTCCACCAGTGTCATTGCATGTGTGCTCTTTTTGCTAACAACAACCAGAGTCATTGCATGTGTGTTCTCTTCAGAGACCACACATGGATCCACCAGTGTCATTGCATGTGTATTCTTTTTACTAACAATCAGAGTCATTGAAATGTGTGTTCTCTTCATAGACAACACATGGATCCACCAGTGTCATTGCAAGTGTGTTCTTTTTACTAACAACAACTGGAGTCATTTCATGTGTGTTCTCTTCACATACCACATATGGATCCACCGGTGTCATTGCATGTGTGTTCTCTTCAGAGACCACACATGGATCCACCAGTGTCATTGCATGTGTGTTCTTTTTATAAACAAGAACTAGAGTCATTTCATGACTATTCTTTTCACATACCACATATGGATCCACTAGTGTCATTGAAATGTGTGTTCTTCTCATTAACCACAGCTAGAGTCATTGGATGTGTGTTCTCTTCAGAGACTACACATGGATCCACCAGTGTCATTTGTGTGTTCTTTTTACTAACAACAACCAGTCATTGAAATGTGTGTTCTCTTCAGAGACCACACATGGATCCACCAGTGTCATTGCATGTGTGTTCTTTTTACTAACAACTAGAGTCATTTCATGTGTGTTCTTTTCACATACCACATATGGATCCACCATTGTCATTGCATGTGTGTTCTTTTCACAATCCACCTATGGATCCACCAGTGTCATTGCATGTGTGCTCTTTTTACTAACAACAACCAGAGTCATTGCATGTGTGTTCTCTTCAGAGACCACACATGGATCCACCAGTGTCATTGCATGTGTGTTCTTTTTACTAACAACAACTAGAGTCATTTCATGTGTGTTCTTTTCACATACCACATATGGATCCATAATTGTCATTGCATGGGTGTTCTTTTTACTAACAACAACTAGAGTCATTTCATGTTTGTTCTTTTCACACACCACATATGGATCCAGTAGTGTCATTGAAATGTGTGTTCTCTTCAAAGACCACACATGGATCAATCAGTGTCATTGCATGTGTGTTCTTTTTACTAACAACAACTGGAGTCATTGCATGTGTGTTCTTTTCACATACCACATATGGATCCACCAGTGTCATTGCATGTGTGCTCTTTTCACAATCCACCTATGGATCCACCAGTGTCATTGCATGTATGTTCTTTTCACATACCACATATGGATCCACCAGTGTCATTGAAATGTGTGTTCTCTTTAGAGACCACACATGGATCCACCAATGTCATTGCATGTGTGTTCTTTTTACTAACAACAACTGGAGTCATTGCGTGTGTGCTCTTTTCAGAATCCACCTACGGATCCACCAGTGTCATTGCATGTGTGTTCTTTTTACTAACAACAACCAGAGTAATTGCATGTGTGTTCTTTTCACATACCACATATGGATCCACAAGTGTCATTGCATGTGTGCTCTTTTCACAATCCACCTATGGATCCACCAGTGTCATTGCATGTGTGTTCTTTTTACTAACAACAACTGGAGTCATTGCATGTGTGTTCTTTTCACATACCACATATGGATCCACCAGTGTCATTGCATGTGTGCTCTTTTCACAATCCACCTATGGGACCACCAGTGTCATTGCAGGTATGTTCTTTTCACATACCACATATGGATCCACCAGTGTCATTGAAATGTGTGTTCTCTTCAGAGACCACACATGGATCCACCAGTGTCATTGCATCTGTGTTCTTTTTACTAACAACTGGAGTCATTTCATGACTATTCTTTTCACATACCACATATGGATCCACCAGTGTCATTGAAATGTGTGTTCTTCTCATTGACCATAGCTAGAGTCATTGGATGTGTGTTCTCTTCAGAGACAAAACATGGATCCACTAGTGTCATTGCATGTGTGTTCTTTTTACTAACAACCAGAGTCATTTCATGTGTGTTCTTTTCACATACTGCATATGGATCCACCAGCGTCATTGCATCTGTGTTCTTTTCACAATCCACCTATGGTTCCACCAGTGTCATTGCATGTGTGCTCTTTTTGCTAACAACAACCAGAGTCATTGCATGTGTGTTCTTTTTACTAACAACCAGAGTCATTTCATGTGTGTTCTTTTCACATACTGCATATGGATCCACCAGTGTCATTGCATCTGTGTTCTTTTCACAATCCACCTATGGTTCCACCAGTGTCATTGCATGTGTGCTCTTTTTGCTAACAACAACCAGAGTCATTGCATGTGTGTTCTCTTCAGAGACCACACATGGATCCACCAGTGTCATTGCATGTGTATTCTTTTTACTAACAACCAGAGTCATTGAAATGTGTGTTCTCTTCATAGACAACACATGGATCCACCAGTGTCATTGCAAGTGTGTTCTTTTTACTAACAACAACTGGAGTCATTTCATGTGTGTTCTTTTCACATACCACATATGGATCCACCGGTGTCATTGCATGTGTGTTCTCTTCAGAGACCACACATGGATCCACCAGTGTCATTGCATGTGTGTTCTTTTTACTAACAAGAACTAGGGTCATTTCATGACTATTCTTTTCACATACCACATATGGATCCACTAGTGTCATTGAAATGTGTGTTCTTCTCATTAACCACATCTAGAGTCATTGGATGTGTGTTCTCTTCAGATACTACACATGGATCCACCAGTGTCATTTGTGTGTTCTTTTTACTAACAACAACCAGTCATTGAAATGTGTGTTCTCTTCAGAGACCACACATGGATCCACCAGTGTCATTGCATGTGTGTTCTTTTTACTAACAACTAGAGTTATTTCATGTGTGTTCTTTTCACATACCACATATGGATCCACCAGTGTCATTGCATGTGTGTCCTTTTCACAATCCACCTATGAATCCACCAGTGTCATTGCATGTGTGCTCTTTTTACTAACAACAACCAGAGTCATTGCATGTGTGTTCTCTTCAGAGACCACACATGGATCCACCAGTGTCATTGCATGTGTGTTCTTTTTACTAAGTACAACTAGATTCATTTCATGTGTGTTCTTTTCACATACCACATATGATCCATCAGTGTCATTGCATGTGTGTTCTTTTTACTAACAACAACTAGAGTCATTTCATGTGTGTTCTTTTCACATACCACATATGGATCCACTAGTGTCATTGAAATGTGTGCTCTCTTCAAAGACCACACATGGATCAATCAGTGTCATTGCATGTGTGTTCTTTTTACTAACAACAACTGAAGTCATTGCATGTGTGTTCTTTTCACATACCACATATGGATCCACCAGTGTCATTGCATGTGTGCTCTTTTCACAATCCACCTATGGATCCACCAGTGTCATTGCATGTATGTTCTTTTCACATACCACATATGGATCCACCAGTGTCATTGAAATGTGTGTTCTTTTTAGAGACCACACATGGATCCACCAATGTTATTGCATGTGTGTTCTTTTTACTAACAACAACTGGAGTCATTGCATGTGTGCTCTTTTCACAATCCACCTATGGATCCACCAGTGTCATTGCATGCGTGTTCTTTTTACTAACAACAACCAGAGTAATTGCATGTGTGTTCTTTTCACATACCACATATGGATCCACCAGTGTCATTGCATGTGTGCTCTTTTCAGAATCCACCTATGGATCCACAAGTGTCATTGCATGTGTGTTCTTTTTACTAACAACAACCAGAGTCATTGCATGTGTGTTCTTTTGACAAACCACATATGGATCCACGAGTTTCATCGCATGTGTGTTCTTTTCACAATCCACCTATGGATCCACCAGTGGCATTGGATGTGTGCTCTTTTTACTAACAACAACCAGAGTCATTGCACGTGTGTTCTCTTTAGAGACCACACATGGATCCACCAGTGTCATTGTATGTGTCTTCTTTTTACTAACAACAACCAGAGTCATTGAAATGTGTGTTCTCTTCAGAGACCACAATGGATCCACCAGTGTCATTGCATGTGTGTTCTTTTTACTAACAACAACCAGAGTCATTTCTTGTGTGTTCTTTTCACATACCACATATGGATCCACCAGTGTCATTGCATGTCGTATCTTTTCACAATCCACCCATGGATCCACCAGTGTCATTGCATGTGTGCTCTTTTTACTAACAAAAACCAGAGTCATTGCATGTGTGTTCTCTTCAGAGACCACACATGGATCCACCAGTGTCATTGCATGTGTGTTCTTTTTACTAACAACAACCAGAGTCATTGAAATGCGTGTTCTCTTCAGAGACCACACATGGATCCACCAGTGTCATTGCATGTGTGTTCTTTTTACTAACAACAACTAGAGTCGTTTCATGTGTGTTCTTTTCACATACCACATATGGATCCACAAGTACACATGGATCCACCAGTGTCATTGCATGTGTGTTCTTTTTACTAACAAGAACTGGGGTCATTTCATGACTATTCTTTTCACATACCACATATGGATCCACCAGTTTCATTGAAATGTGTGTTCTTCTCAATAACCACAACTAGAGTCATTGGATGTGTGTTCTCTTTAGAGACCACACATGGATCCACCAGTGTCATTGGATGTGTGTTCTTTTTACTAACAACAACCAGTCATTGAAGTGTGTGTTCTCTTCAGAGACCACACATGGATCCACCAGTGTCATTGCATGTCTGTTCTTTTTAATAACAACTAGAGTCATTTCATGTGTGTTCTTTTCACATACCGCATATGGATCCACCAGTGTCATTACATGCGTGTTCTTTTCACAATCCACCTATGGATCCACTAGTGTCATTGCATACGTGTTCTTTTTACTAACAACAACCAGAGTAATTGCATGTGTGTTCTTTTCACATACCACATATGGATCCACCAGTGTCATAGCATGTGTGCTCTTTTCAGAATCCACCTATGGATCCACCAGTGTCTTTGCATGTGTGTTCTTTTTACTAACAACAACCAGAGTCATTGCATGTGTGTTCTTTTCACATACCACATATGGATCCACCAGTTTCATCGCATGTGTGTTCTTTTCACAATCCACCTATGGATCCACCAGTGTCATTGCATGTGTCTTCTTTTTACTAACAACAACCAGAGTCATTGTACGCGTGTTCTCTTCAGAGACCACACATGGACCCACCAGTGTCATTGCATGTGTCTTCTTTTTACTAACAACAACCAGAGTCATTGAAATGTGTGTTCTCTTCAGAGACCACAATGGATCCACCAGTGTCATTGCATGTGTGTTCTTTTTACTAACAACAACCAGAGTCATTTCTTGTGTGTTCTTTTCACATACCACATATGGATCCACCAGTGTCATTACATGTCTGTTCTTTTCACAATCCACCTATGGATCCACCAGTGTCATTGCATGTGTGCTCTTTTTACTAACAAAAACCAGAGTCATTGCATGTGTGTTCTCTTCAGAGACCACACATGGATCCACCAGTGTCATTGCATGTGTGTTCTTTTTAGTAACAACAACTAGAGTCATTGAAATGCGTGTTCTCTTCAGAGACCACACATGGATCCACCAGTGTCATTGCATGTGTGTTCTTTTTACTAACAACAACTGGAGTCGTTTCATGTGTGTTCTTTTCACATACCACATATGGATCCACAAGTACACATGGATCCACTAGTGTCATTGCATGTGTGTTCTTTTTACTAACAAGAACTAGGGTCATTTCATGACTATTCTTTTCACATACCACATATGGATCCACCAGTTTCATTGAAATGTGTGTTCTTCTCAATAACCACAACTAGAGTCACTGGATGTGTGTTCTCTTTAGAGACCACACATGGATCCACCAGTGTCATTGGATGTGTGTTCTTTTTACTAACAACAACCAGTCATTGAAGTGTGTGTTCTCTTCAGAGACCACACATGGATCCACCAGTGTCATTGCATGTCTGTTCTTTTTAATAACAACCAGAGTCATTTCATGTGTGTTCTTTTCACATACCGCATATGGATCCACTAGTGTCATTGCATGCGTGTTCTTTTCACAATCCACCCATGGATCCACAGTGTCATTGCATGTGTGTTCTTTTTACTAACAACAACCAGAGTCCTTGAAATGTGTGTTCAATTCAGAGACCACACATGGATCCACCAGTGCCATTGCATGTGTGTTCTTTTTACTAACAACGACCAGAGTCATTGCATCTGAGTTCTTTTCACATACCACATATGGATCCACCAGTTTCATTGCATGTGTGTTATTTTTACTCACAACAACTGGAGTCATTTCATGTGTTTTATTTTCACATACCACATATGGATCCACCAGTGTCATTGAAATGTGTGTTCTCATCAGAGACCACACATGGATCCATGAGTGTCATTACATGTGTGTTCTTTTTACTCACAGCAACTGGAATCATTACATGTGTGTTCTTTTCACATACCACATATGCATGCACCAGTGTCATTGCATGTGTGCTCTTTTCACAATCCACCTATGGATCCACCAGTGTCATTGCATGTGTGTTCTTTTTACTAACAACAACTGGAGTTGTTTCATGTGTGTTCTTTTCACATACCACATATGGATCCACAAGTACACATGGATCCACCAGTGTCATTGCATGTGTGTTCTTTTTACTAACAAGAACTAGGGTCATTTCATGACTATTCTTTTCACATACCACATATGGATCCACCAGTTTCATTGAAATGTGTGTTCTTCTCAATAACCACAACTAGAGTCATTGGATGTGTGTTCTCTTTAGAGACCACACATGGATCCACCAGTGTCATTGGATGTGTGTTCTTTTTACTAACAACAACCAGTCATTGAAGTGTGTGTTCTCTTTAGAGACCACACATGGATCCACCAGTGTCATTGCATGTCTGTTCTTTTTAATAACAACCAGAGTCATTTCATGTGTGTTCTTTTCACATACCGCATATGGATCCACCAGTGTCATTGCATGCGTGTTCTTTTCACAATCCACCCATGGATCCACGGTGTCATTGCATGTGTGTTCTTTTTACTAACAACAACCAGAGTCATTGAAATGTGTGTTCAATTCAGAGACCACACATGGATCCACCAGTGTCATTGCATTTGTGTTCTTTTTACTAACAACAACTAGAGTCATTTCATGTATGTTCTTTTCACATACCACATATGGATCCACCAGTGTCATTGAAATGTGTGTTCTCATCAGAGAGCACACATGGATCCATGAGTGTCATTACATGTGTGTTCTTTTTACTCACAGCAACTGGAGTCATTACATGTGTGTTCTTTTCACATACCACATATGGATGCACCAGTGTCATTGCATGTGTGCTCTTTTCACAATCCACCTATGGATCCACCAGTGTCATTGCATGTGTGTTCTTTTCACATACCACATATGGATCCACCAGTGTCATTAAAATGTGTGTTCTCTTCATAGACCACACATGGATCAACCAGTGTTATTGCATGTGTGTTCTTTTTACTAACAACAACTAGAGTCATTGCATGTGTGTTCTTTTCACATACCACGTATGGATCCACCAGTGTCATTGCATGTGTGCTCTTTTCACAATCCACCTATGGATGCACTAGTGTCATTGCATGTGTGTTCTTTTTACTAACAACAACCAGAGTCATTGCATGTATGTTCTTTTCACATACCACATATGGATCCAAAGTGGGTAATTGCATGTGTGCTATTTTCACAATACACCTATGGATCCACTAGTGTCATTGTATGTGTGTTCTTTTTACTAACAACAACTAGAGTTATTACATGTGTGTTGTTTTCACATACCACATATGGATCCACCAGTGTCATCGCATGTGTGTTCTTTTCACAATCCACCTATGTATCCACCAGTGTCATCGCATGTGTGCTCTTTTTACTAATAGCAACCAGAGTCATTGCATATGTGTTATCTTTAGAGACCACACATGGATCCACCAGTGTCATTGCATGTGTGTTCTTTTTACTAACAACAACCAAAGTCATTGAAATGTGTGTTCTCTTTAGAGACCACACATGGATCCACCAGTGTCATTGCATGTGCGTTCTTTTTAGTAACAACAACCAGAGTCATTTCATGTGTGTTCTTTTCACAATCCACCTATGGATCCACCAGTGGCATTGCATGTGTACTCTTTTTACTAACAACAACCAGAGTCATTGCATGTGTGTTCTCTTCAGAGACCACACATGGATCCACCAATGTCATTGCATGTGTGTTTTTTTACTAACAAGAACCAGAGTCATTGAAATGTGTGTTCTCTTCAGAGACCACACATGGATCCACCAGTGTCATTGCATGTGTGTTCTTTTTACTAACAACAATTGGAGTCATTTCATGTGTGTTCTTTTCACATACCACATATGGATCCAATAGTGTCATTGCATGTGTGTTCTCTTCAGAGACCACACATGGATCCACCAGTGTCATTGCATGTGTGTTCTTTTTACTAACAACAACTGGAGTCATTTAATGACTATTCTTTTCACATACCACATATGGATCCACTAGTGTCATTGAAATGTGTGTTCTTCTCATTAACCGCAGCTAGAGTCATTGGATGTGTGTTCTCTTCAGAGACAACACATGGATCCACCAGTGTCATTGCATGTGTGTTCTTTTTACTAACAACCAGAGTCATTTCATGTGTGTTCTTTTCACATACCGCGTATGGATCCACCAGTGTCATTGCATGTGTGTTCTTTTCACAATCCACCTATGGTTCCACCAGTGTCATCGCATGTGTGCTCTTTTTACTAACAACAACCAGAGTCATTGCATGTGTGTTCTCTTTAGAGACGACACATGGATCCACGAGTTTCATTGCATGTGTATTCTTTTTACTAACAACAACCAGTCATTGAAATGTGTGTTCTCTTCATAGACAACACATGGATCCACAAGTGTCATTGCATGTGTGTTCTTTTTACTAACAACAACATGAGTCATTTCATGTGTGTTCTTTTCACATACCACATATGGATCCACCGGTGTCATTGCATGTGTGTTTTCTTCAGAGACCACACATGGATCCACCAGTGTCATTGAATGTGTGTTCTTTTTACTAACAACAATTAGAGTCATTTCATGACTATTCTTTTCACATACCACATGTGGATCCACTAGTGTCATTGAAATGTGTGTTCTTCTTATTAACCACACCTAGAGTCATTGGATGTGTGCTCTCTTCAGAGACCACACATGGATCCACCAGTGTCATTGCATGTGTGTTCTTTTTACTAACAACAACCAGTCATTGAAATGTGTGTTCTCTTGAGAGACCACACATGGATCCACCAGTGTCATTGCATGTGTGTTCTTTTTAATAACATCTAGAGTCATTTCATGTGTGTTCTTTTCACATACCACATATGGATCCACCAGTTTCATTGCATGTGTGCTCTTTTTACTAACAACAACCAGTCATTGCATGTGTGTTCTCTTCAGATACCACACATGGATCCACCAGTGTCATTGCATGTGTGTTCTTTTTACTAACAACAACCAGAGTCATTGAAATGTGTGTTCTCTTCTGAGACCACACATGGATCCACCAGTGTGATTGCATGTGTGTTCTTTTTACTACAAACAACTAGAGTCATTTCATGTGTGTTCTTTTCACATACCACATATGGATTCATCAGTGTCATTGCATGTGTGTTCTTTTTACTAACAACAACTAGAGTCATTTCATGTGTGTTCTTTTCACATACCACACATGGATCCACCAGTGTCATTGCATGTGTGCTCTTTTTACTAACAACAACCAGAGTCATTGCATGTGTGTTCTCTTCAGAGACCACACATGGATCCACCAGTGGCATTGCATGTGTGTTCTTTTTACTAACAACAACCAGAGTCATTGAAATGTGTGTTCTCTTCAGAGACTAAACATGGATCCACCAGTGTGATTGCATGTGTGTTCTTTTTACTACAAACAACTAGAGTCATTTCATGTGTGTTCTTTTCACATACCACACATGGATTCATCAGTGTCATTGCATGTGTGTTCTTTTTACTAATAACAACTAGAGTCATTTCATGTGTGTTCTTTTCACATACCACATATGGATCCACCAGTGTCATTGAAATGTGTGTTCTCTTCAAAGACCACACATGGATCAATCAGTGCCATTGCATGTGTGTTTTTTTCCTAACAACAACTGGAGTCATTGCATGTGTGTTCTTTTCACATACCACATATGGATCCACCAGTGTCATCGCATGTGTGTTCTTTTCACAATCCACCTATGTATCCACCAGTGTCATCGCATGTGTGCTCTTTTTACTAATAGCAACCAGAGTCATTGCATATGTGTTATCTTTAGAGACCACACATGGATCCACCAGTGTCATTGCATGTGTGTTCTTTTTACTAACAACAACCAAAGTCATTGAAATGTGTGTTCTCTTTAGAGACCACACATGGATCCACCAGTGTCATTGCATGTGCGTTCTTTTTAGTAACAACAACCAGAGTCATTTCATGTGTGTTCTTTTCACAATCCACCTATGGATCCACCAGTGGCATTGCATGTGTACTCTTTTTACTAACAACAACCAGAGTCATTGCATGTGTGTTCTCTTCAGAGACCACACATGGATCCACCAATGTCATTGCATGTGTGTTTTTTTACTAACAAGAACCAGAGTCATTGAAATGTGTGTTCTCTTCAGAGACCACACATGGATCCACCAGTGTCATTGCATGTGTGTTCTTTTTACTAACAACAATTGGAGTCATTTCATGTGTGTTCTTTTCACATACCACATATGGATCCAATAGTGTCATTGCATGTGTGTTCTCTTCAGAGACCACACATGGATCCACCAGTGTCATTGCATGTGTGTTCTTTTTACTAACAACAACTGGAGTCATTTAATGACTATTCTTTTCACATACCACATATTGATCCACTAGTGTCATTGAAATGTGTGTTCTTCTCATTAACCGCAGCTAGAGTCATTGGATGTGTGTTCTCTTCAGAGACAACACATGGATCCACCAGTGTCATTGCATGTGTGTTCTTTTTACTAACAACCAGAGTCATTTCATGTGTGTTCTTTTCACATACCGCATATGGATCCACCAGTGTCATTGCATGTGTGTTCTTTTCACAATCCACCTATGGTTCCACCAGTGTCATCGCATGTGTGCTCTTTTTACTAACAACAACCAGAGTCATTGCATGTGTGTTCTCTTTAGAGACGACACATGGATCCACGAGTTTCATTGCATGTGTATTCTTTTTACTAACAACAACCAGTCATTGAAATGTGTGTTCTCTTCATAGACAACACATGGATCCACTAGTGTCATTTCATGTGTGTTCTTTTTACTAACAACAACATGAGTCATTTCATGTGTGTTCTTTTCACATACCACATATGGATCCACCGGTGTCATTGCATGTGTGTTTTCTTCAGAGACCACACATGGATCCACCAGTGTCATTGAATGTGTGTTCTTTTTACTAACAACAATTAGAGTCATTTCATGACTATTCTTTTCACATACCACATGTGGATCCACTAGTGTCATTGAAATGTGTGTTCTTCTTATTAACCACACCTAGAGTCATTGGATGTGTGCTCTCTTCAGAGACCACACATGGATCCACCAGTGTCATTGCATGTGTGTTCTTTTTACTAACAACAACCAGTCATTGAAATGTGTGTTCTCTTGAGAGACCACACATGGATCCACCAGTGTCATTGCATGTGTGTTCTTTTTAATAACATCTAGAGTCATTTCATGTGTGTTCTTTTCACATACCACATATGGATCCACCAGTTTCATTGCATGTGTGCTCTTTTTACTAACAACAACCAGTCATTGCATGTGTGTTCTCTTCAGATACCACACATGGATCCACCAGTGTCATTGCATGTGTGTTCTTTTTACTAACAACAACCAGAGTCATTGAAATGTGTGTTCTCTTCTGAGACCACACATGGATCCACCAGTGTGATTGCATGTGTGTTCTTTTTACTACAAACAACTAGAGTCATTTCATGTGTGTTCTTTTCACATACCACATATGGATTCATCAGTGTCATTGCATGTGTGTTCTTTTTACTAACAACAACTAGAGTCATTTCATGTGTGTTCTTTTCACATACCACACATGGATCCACCAGTGTCATTGCATGTGTGCTCTTTTTACTAACAACAACCAGAGTCATTGCATGTGTGTTCTCTTCAGAGACCACACATGGATCCACCAGTGGCATTGCATGTGTGTTCTTTTTACTAACAACAACCAGAGTCATTGAAATGTGTGTTCTCTTCAGAGACTAAACATGGATCCACCAGTGTGATTGCATGTGTGTTCTTTTTACTACAAACAACTAGAGTCATTTCATGTGTGTTCTTTTCACATACCACACATGGATTCATCAGTGTCATTGCATGTGTGTTCTTTTTACTAACAACAACTAGAGTCATTTCATGTGTGTTCTTTTCACATACCACATATGGATCCACCAGTGTCATTGAAATGTGTGTTCTCTTCAAAGACCACACATGGATCAATCAGTGCCATTGCATGTGTGTTTTTTTCCTAACAACAACTGGAGTCATTGCATGTGTGTTCTTTTCACATACCACATATGGATCCACTAGTGTCATTGCATGTGTGCTCTTTTCACAATCCACCTATGGATCCACTAGTGTCATTGCATGTATGTTCTTTTCACATACCACATATGGATCCACCAGTGTCATTGAAATGTGTGTTCTCTTCAGAGACCACACATGGATCCACCAATGTCATTGCATGTGTGTTCTTTTTACTAACAACAACTGGAGTCATCGCATGTGTGCTCTTTTCACAATCCACCTATGGATCTACCAATGTCATTGCATGTGTGTTCTTTTTACTAACAACAACTAGAGTCATTGCATGTGTGTTCTTTTTCACATACCACATATGGATCCACCAGTGTCATTGCATGTGTGCTCTTTTCACAATCCACATATGGATCCACCAGTGTCATTGCATGTGTGTTATTCTTACTAACAACAACCAGAGTCATTGCATGTGTGTTCTTTTCACATACCACATATGGATCCACCAGTTTCACCGCATGTGTGTTCTTTTCACAATCCACCTATGGATCCACCAGTGTCATTGGATGTGTGCTCTTTTTACTAACAACAACCAGAGTCATTGCATTTGTGTTCTCTTCAGAGACCACACATGGATCCACCAGTGTCATTGCATGTGTCTTCTTTTTACTAACAACAACTAGAGTCATGGAAATGCGTGTTCTCTTCAGAGACCACAATGGATCCACCAGTGTCATTCATGTGTGTTCCTTTTACTAACAACAAACAGAGTCATTTCATGTGTGTTCTTTTCACATACCACATATGGATCCACCAGTGTCAATGCATGTGTGTTCTTTTCACAATCCACCTATGTATCCACCAGTGTCATCGCATGTGTGCTCTTTTTACTAATAGCAACCAGAGTCATTGCATGTGTGTTATCTTTAGAGACCACACATGGATCCACCAGTGTCATTGCATGTGTGTTCTTTTTACTAACAACAACCAAAGTCATTGAAATGTGTGTTCTCTTTAGAGACCACACATGGATCCACCAGTGTCATTGCATGTGCGTTCTTTTTAGTAACAACAACCAGAGTCATTTCATGTGTGTTCTTTTCACAATCCACCTATGGATCCACCAGTGGCATTGCATGTGTACTCTTTTTACTAACAACCACCAGAGTCATTGCATGTGTGTTCTCTTCAGAGACCACACATGGATCCACCAATGTCATTGCATGTGTGTTATTTTACTAACAAGAACCAGAGTCATTGAAATGTGTGTTCTCTTCAGAGACCACACATGGATCCACCAGTGTCATTGCATGTGTGTTCTTTTTACTAACAACAATTGGAGTCATTTCATGTGTGTTCTTTTCACATACCACATATGGATCCAATAGTGTCATTGCATGTGTATTCTCTTCAGAGACCACACATGGATCCACCAGTGTCATTGCATGTGTGTTCTTTTTACTAACAACAACTGGAGTCATTTCATGACTATTCTTTTCACATACCACATATGGATCCACTAGTGTCATTGAAATGTGTTTTCTTCTCATTAACCGCAGCTAGAGTCATTGGATGTGTGTTCTCTTCAGAGACAACACATGGATCCACCAGTGTCATTGCATGTGTGTTCTTTTTACTAACAACCAGAGTCATTTCATGTGTGTTCTTTTCACATACCGCATATGGATCCACCAGTGTCATTGCATGTGTGTTCTTTTCACAATCCACCTATGGTTCCACCAGTGTCATTGCATGTGTGCTCTTTTTACTAAAAACAACCAGAGTCATTGCATGTGTGTTCTCTTGAGAGACGACACATGGATCCACCAGTGTCATTGCATGTGTATTCGTTTTACTAACAACAACCAGAGTCATTGAAATGTGTGTTCTCTTCATAGACAACACATGGATCCACAAGTGTCATTGCATGTGTGTTCTTTTTACTAACAACAACAGGAGTCATTTCATGTGTGTTCTTTTCACATACCACATATGGATCCACCGGTGTCATTGCATGTGTGTTCTCTTCAGAGACCACACATGGATCCACCAGTGTCATTGAATGTGTGTTCTTTTTACTAACAACAATTAGAGTCATTTCATGACTATTCTTTTCACATACCACATGTGGATCCACTAGTGTCATTGAAATGTGTGTTCTTCTTATTAACCACACCTAGAGTCATTGGATGTGTGCTCTCTTCACAGACCACACATGGATCCACCAGTGTCATTGCATGTGTGTTCTTTTTACTAACAACAACCAGTCATTGAAATGTGTGTTCTCTTGAGAGACCACACATGGATCCACCAGTGTCATTGCATGTGTGTTCTTTTTACTAACATCTAGAGTCATTTCATGTGTGTTCTTTTCACATACTACACATGGATCCACCAGTGTCATTGCATGTGTGCTCTTTTTACTAACAACAACCAGAGTCATTGCATGTGTGTTCTCTTCAGAGACCACACATGGATCCACCAGTGTCATTGCATGTGTGTTCTTTTTACTAACAACAACCAGAGTCATTGAAATGTGTGTTCTCTTCAGAGACTAAACATGGATCCACCAGTGTGATTGCATGTGTGTTCTTTTTACTACAAACAACTAGAGTCATTTCATGTGTGTTCTTTTCACATACCACATATGGATTCATCAGTGTCATTGCATGTGTGTTCTTTTTACTAACAACAACTAGAGTCATTTCATGTGTGTTCTTTTCACATACCACATATGGATCCACCAGTGTCATTGAAATGTGTGTTCTCTTCAAAGACCACACATGGATCAATCAGTGTCATTGCATGTGTGTTCTTTTTCCTAACAACAACTGGAGTCATTGCATGTGTGTTCTTTTCACATACCACATATGGATCCACTAGTGTCATTGCATGTGTGCTCTTTTCACAATCCACCTATGGATCCACTAGTGTCATTGCATGTATGTTCTTTTCACATACCACATATGGATCCACCAGTGTCATTGAAATGTGTGTTCTCTTCAGTGACCACACATGGATCCACCAATGTCATTGCATGTGTGTTTTTTTTACTAACAACAACTGGAGTCATCGCATGTGTGCTCTTTTCACAATCCACCTATGGATCCACCAGTGTCATTGCATGTGTGTTCTTTTTACTAACAACAACCAGAGTCATTGCATGTGTGTTCTTTTTCACATACCACATATGGATCCACCAGTGTCATTGCATGTGTGCTCTTTACACAATCCACATATGGATCCACCAGTGTCATTGCATGTGTGTTATTCTTACTAACAACAACCAGAGTCATTGCATGTGTGTTCTTTTCACATACCACATATGGATCCATCAGTTTCATCGCATGTGTGTTCTTTTCACAATCCACCTAAGGATCCACCAGTGTCATTGGATGTGTGCTCTTTTTACTAACAACAACCAGAGTCATTGCATTTGTGTTCTCTTCAGAGACCACACATGGATCCACCAGTGTCATTGCATGTGTCTTCTTTTTAATAACAACAACCAGAGTCATGGAAATGCGTGTTCTCTTCAGAGACCACAATGGATCCACCAGTGTCATTTCATGTGTGTTCTTTTTACTAACAACAACCAGAGTCATTTCATGTGTGTTCTTTTCACATACCACATATGGATCCACCAGTGTCATTGCATGTGTGTTCTTTTCACAATCCACCTATGGATCCACCAGTGTCATTGCATGTGTGCTCTTTTTACTAACAACAACCAGAGTCATTGCATGTGTGTTCTCTTCAGAGACCACACATGGATCCACCAGTGTCATTGCATGTGTGTTCTTTTTACTAACAACAACCAGAGTCATTGAAATGTGTGTTCTCTTCAGAGAACACAGATGGATCCACCAGTGTGATTGCATGTGTGTTCTTTTTACTAACAACAACTAGAGTCATTTCAAGTGTGTTCTTTTCACATACCACATATGGATTCATCAGTGTCATTGCATGTGTGTTCTTTTTACTAACAACAACTGGAGTCATTTCATGTGTGTTCTTTTCACATACCACATATGGATCCACCAGTGTCATTGAAATGTGTGTTCTCTTCAAAGACCACACATGGATCAATCAGTGTCATTGCGTGTGTGTTCTTTTTCCTAACAACAACTGGAGTCATTGCATGTGTGTTCTTTTCACATACCACATATGGATCCACTAGTGTCATTGCATGTGTGCTCTTTTCACAATCCACCTATGGATCCACTAGTGTCATTGCATGTATGTTCTTTTCACATACCACATATGGATCCACCAGTGTCATTGAAATGTGTGTTCTCTTCAGAGACCACACATGCATCCACCAATGTCATTGCATGTGTGTTATTTTTACTAACAACAACTAGAGTTATTGCATGTGTGCTCTTTTCACAATCCACCTATGGATCCACCAGTGTCATTGCATGTGTGTTCTTTTTACTAACAACAACCAGAGTCATTGCATGTGTGTTCTTTTTCACATACCACATATGGATCCACCAGTGTCATTGCATGTGTTCTCTTTACACAATCCACATATGGATCCACCAGTGTCATTGCATGTGTGTTATTCTTACTAACAACAACCAGAGTCATTGCATGTGTGTTCTTTTCACATACCACATATGGATCCACCAGTTTCATCGCATGTGTGTTCTTTTCACAATCCACCTATGGATCCACCAGTGTCATTGGATGTGTGCTCTTTTTACTAACAACAACCAGAGTCATTGCATTTGTGTTCTCTTCAGAGACCACACATGGATCCACCAGTGTCATTGCATGTGTCTTCTTTTTACTAACAACAACCAGAGTCATTGAAATGCGTGTTCTCTTCAGAGACCACAATGGAACCACCGGTGTCATTTCCTGTGTGTTCTTTTTACTAACAACAACCAAAGTCATTTTATGTGTGTTCTTTTCACATACCACATATGGATCCACCAGTGTCATTGAATGTGTGTTCTTTTCACAATCCACCTATGGATCCACCAGTGTGATTGCATGTGTGCTCTTTTTACTAACAACAACCACAGTCATTGCATGTATGTTCTCTTCAGAGACCACACAGGGATCCACCAGTGTCATTGCATGTGTGTTGTTTTTACTAACAACAACCAGAGTCTTTGAAATGTGTGTTCTCTTCAGAGACCACATATGGATCCACCAGTGTTATTGCAAGTGTGTTTTTTAAATAACAACAACTTGAGTCATCTCATGTGTGTTCTTTTCACATACCACATATGGATCCACCAGTGTCATTGCATGTGTGTTCTCTTCAGAGACAACACATGGATCCACGAGTGTCATTGCATCTGTGTTCTTTTTACTAACAACAACTAGAGTCATTGAAATGCGTGTTCTCTTCAGAGACCATAATGGAACCACCAGTGTCATTTCATGTGTCTTCTTTTTACTAACAACAACCAGAGTCATTTCATGTGTGTTCTTTTCACATACCACATATGGATCCACCAGTGTCATTGCATATGTGTTCTTTTCACAATCCACCTATGGATCCACCAGTGTGATTGCATGTGTGCTCTTTTTACTAACAACAACCACAGTCATTGCATGTATGTTCTCTTCAGAGACCACACATGGATCCACCAGTGTCATTGCATGTTTGTTGTTTTTACTAACAACAACCAGAGTCTTTGAAAAAATGTGTTCTCTTCAGAGACCACATATGGATCCACCAGTGTCATTGCATGTGTGTTTTTTAAATAACAACAACTGGAGTCATCTCATGTGTGTTCTTTTCACATACCACATATGGATCCACCAGTGTCATTGCATGTGTGTTCTCTTCAGAGACCACACATGGATCCACAAGTGTCATTTCATGTGTGTTCTTTTTACTAACAACAACTGGAGTCAATTCATGACTATTCTTTTCACATACCACATATGGATCCACTAGTGTCATTGAAATGTGTGTTCTTCTCATTAACCGCAGCTAGAGTCATTGGATGTGTGTTCTCTTCAGAGACAACACATGGATCCACCAGTGTCATTGCATGTGTGTTCTTTTTACTAACAACAAGAGTCATTTCATGTGTGTTATTTTCACATACCGCATATGGATCCACCAGTGTCATTGCATGTGTGTTCTTTTCACAATCCACTTGTGGATCCACCAGTGTCATTGCATGTGTGCTATTTTTACTAACAACAACCAGAGTCATTGCATGTGTGTTCTCTTCAGAGACCACACATGGATCCACTAGTGTCATTGCATGTGTGTTCTTTTTACTAACAACAACCAGAGTCATTGAAACGTGTGTTCTCTTCAGAGACCACACATGGATCCACTAGTGTCATTACATGTGTGTTCTTTTTACTAACAACAATTGGAGTCATTTCATGTGTGTTCTTTTCACATACCACATATGGAACCACCAGTGTCATTGCATGGTTGTTCTCTTCAGAGACCACACATGGATCCACCAGTTCCATTGCATGTGTGTTATTTTTACTAACAACAACTAGAGTCATTTCATGACTATTATTTTCACATACAACATATGGATCCACCAGTGTCATTGAAATGTGTGTTCTTCTCATTAACCACAGCTAGAGTCATTGGATGTGTGTTCTCTTTTTAGAGACTACACATGGATCTACCAGTGTCATTGCATGTGTGTTCTTTTTACTAACAACAACCAGTCATTTAAATGTGTGTTCTCTTCAGAGACCACACATGGATCCACCAGTGTCATTGCATGTGTGTTCTTTTTACTAACAACTAGAGTCATTTCATGTGAGTTCTTTTCGTATACCACATATGGATCCACCAGTGTCATTGCATGTGTGTTCTTTTCACAATCCACCTATGGATCCACCAGTGTCATTGCATGTGTGCTCTTTTTGCTAACAACAACCAGAGTCATTGCATCTGTCTTCTCTTCAGAGACCACACATGGATCCACCAGTGTCATTGCATGTGTGTTCCTTTTACTAATAACAACCAGAGTCATTGAAATGTGTGTTCTCTTCAGAGACCACACATGGATCCACTAGTGTCATTGCATGTGTGTTCTTTTTACTAACAACATCCAGAGTCATTTCATGTGTGTTATTTTCACATACCACATATGGATCCACCAGTGTCATTGCATGTGTGTTCTTTTCACAATCCACCTATGGATCCACTAGTGTGATTGCACGTGTGCTCTTTTTACTAACAATAACCAGAGTCATTGCATGTGTGTTCTCTTCAGAGACCAAACATGGATCCACCAGTGTCATTGCATGTGTGTTTTTTTACTAACAACAACCAGAGTCACTACATGTGTGTTCTCTTCAGAGACCACACATGGATCCACCAGTGTCATTGCATGTGTGTTCTTTTTACTAACAACAACTGGAGTCATTTCATGTGTGTTCTTTTCACATACCACATATGGATCCACTAGTGTCATTGAAATGTGTGTTCTTCTCATTAACCACAGCTAGAGTCATTGGATGTGTGTTCTCTTTAGAGACCACACATGGATCCACCAGTGTCATTGCATGTGTGTTCTTTTAACTAACAACATCCAGTCATTGAAATGTGTGTTCTCTTTAGAGACCACACATGGATCCACCAGTGTCATTGCATGTGTGTTCTTTTTACTAACAACCAGAGTCATTTCATGTGTGTTCTTTTCACATACCGCATATGGATCCACCAGTGTCATTGCATGTGTGTTCTTTTCACAATCCACCTATGGATCCACCAGTGTCATTGCATGTGTGCTATTTTTACTAACAACAACCAGAGTCATTGCATGTGTGTTCTCTTCAGAGACCACACATGGATCCACTAGTGTCATTGCATGTGTGTTCTTTTTACTAACAACAACCAGAGTCATTGAAATGTGTGTTCTCTTCAGAGACCACACATGGATCCACTAGTGTCATTACATGTGTGTTCTTTTTACTAACAACAATTGGAGTCATTTCATGAGTGTTCTTTTCACATACCACATATGGATCCACCAGTGTCATTGCATGGTTGTTCTCTTCAGAGACCACACATCGATCCACCAGTTCCATTGCATGTGTGTTCTTTTTACTAACAACAACTAGAGTCATTTCATGACTATTCTTTTCACATACAACATATGGATCCACCACTGTCATTGAAATGTGTGTTCTTCTCATTAACCACAGCTAGAGTCATTGGATGTGTGTTCTCTTGAGAGACTACACATGGATCTACCAGTGTCATTGCATGTGTGTTCTTTTTACTTACAAGAACCAGTCATTGAAATGTGTGTTCTCTTCAGAGACCACACATGGATCCACCAGTGTCATTGCATGTGTGTTCTTTTTACTAACAACTAGAGTCATTTCATGTGAGTTCTTTTCGTATACCACATATGGATCCACTAGTGTCATTGCATGTGTGTTCTTTTCACAATCCACCTATGGATCCACCAGTGTCATTGCATGTGTGCTCTTTTTACTAACAACAACCAGAGTCATTGCATCTGTCTTCTCTTCAGAGACCACACATGGATCCACCAGTGTCATTGCATGTGTGTTCTTTTTACTAATAACAACCAGAGTCATTGAAATGTGTGTTCTCTTCAGAGACCACACATGGATCCACTAGTGTCATTGCATGTGTGTTCTTTTTACTAACAACATCCAGAGTCATTTCATGTGTGTTCTTTTCACATACGACATATGGATCCACCAGTGTCATTGCATGTGTGTTCTTTTCACAATCCACCTATGGATCCACCAGTGTGATTGCACGTGTGCTCTTTTTACTAACAATAACCAGAGTCATTGCATGTGTGTTCTCTTCAGAGACCAAACATGGATCCACCAGTGTCATTGCATGTGTGTTTTTTTACTAACAACAACCAGAGTCACTGCATGTGTGTTATCTTCAGAGACCACACATGGATCCACCAGTGTCATTGCATGTGTGTTCTTTTTACTAACAACAACTGGAGTCATTTCATGTGTGTTCTTTTCACATACCACATATGGATCCACCAGTGCCATTGCATGTGTGTTCTCTTCAGAGACCACACATGGATCCACAAGTGTCATTGCATGTGTGTTCTTTTTACTAACAACAACTGGAGTCATTTCATGACTATTCTTTTCACATACCACATATGGATCCACTAGTGTCATTGAAATGTGTGTTCTTCTCATTGACCATAGCTAGGGTCATTGGATGTGTGTTCTCTTCAGAGACCACACATGGATCCACTAGTGTCATTGCATGTGTGTTCTTTTTACTAACAACAACCAGTCATTGAAATGTGTGTTCTTATCGTGGTGGTGTCACGGCAGATGCCATGGATAGGCTAAAGGTGGGGACTAATTGCACTAGGGGAATCCAGGGAGGGATAGTGTGGTGATTCCACACACAGAAGCTTTGTATTTGATTCACTTCCAAGGTTACAAGTGCTGCTCGAGCTGTATTGGAGAGAGGAGGAAGAAAGAACTCTGTTACTCTCACCGCTAGCTAGACCTTAGGAACCAAGTAAAATCTAGCCAATAGAGATCAACCCTTCAAAGACCAACCTAGTAAAACTCAACCACTTCTACAGAGGCCCTAGCCCTCCTTATATAGGGGTGTCTAGGTCTCCACTTAGGGCATACGTGGAGGCATATTCCGAAAATAGTAGGCCGACCGGGTCGCTTTTCCCCCACGTCATCCATTCAGAGGCTACATGAGCCTCTGCGGCGCCTGCATCAGCCAACATTGGCGTCGTCACCTTTGTCGGCCGCCTCAGTGGTCCTGCCCCTGTCCGCTTCGCTCATGCTATGCGTACCAGGGTTACTTTTGACCAGCGAGATACCTTCCTTCTCCTAGAAGCTTGCTATGTCTCGGATCGTAGTTGATCCGGCCACACCTATTCCTGCATACAAGCTAGATTCATCCATCCGACTTACGGCTTGAGTCGGTTGTGACCCAGTTAGGTGGACATCCCCTGGTCCGGGTTACCCCGAGATTCGGCCTGCCTTGAGGTGACTCGCCCATCATTCGCTTTGACCTTGCCGTACCTCGGCTAACTCGACCATTATACCCCGGTGTGACCCTACCCGGGGATATCCCCCCAACATTAGTCCCCGAAGCTGGTGCGGTCTTAGTTGCCTTAGCCGCTAAGGCCACAACAGGTTCAATTTCACCGAGCTTTGAGTTTCATTTCCGAGTTACCTCCTCATCTCGGATTTCATGGATTTACTTTCCCTTGGCACATTCCAAGTTTTCACTTGCTGGCCGGGTTACCACAATCTCATCCGGGTCATTCTTCCTTCTCTCGTACGCTTCCCCACATGGAGGCTAATCATTAGGTTGCCTCATTTTAAGGGCCAGCAATAGTAACCACTGCAGTAATTGTCAGTTATCACTATGGGCATATCACGTCACGCCTGCCTCCTCGTTAACTGCATCAATGCGTCGCGTCATGGGATCCGCTGCGCCCTGTGGCCTTCCATGTGGCTTGATGCTGATTGGTCAATCTGGTTTGTACACGGCCACACGATGTGGCCCGCCCGCAGACGCGATCCCACTACCTCGCGGAGGGAGCGGTTAAATAGGGGAGGGGTGCGCCCCTTGGGTCCTTTCCCCATTTCCACGCCCCTCTGCCCTTTCTTCTTCCTCGTCTTCTCCCACAACAGCGCCGCCGCCACCGCGTCTGAGTAGCAGCGCCGCCGTAGCACTACTTCCACACGCATCTGCGCCACCGTCGCCGCTGCGCACCTCCTCCGCCACCGGTCGCTGTCAATCTAGGCCGCTGCCCCCCGCCGCTGCTAGCACCAGTGAGGGCAGCGAACTCGAGATGCCTGAGGAGAAGCTCGTCGTCGTCGAGCAAGAGATGGAGGAAGACGCTGCGACGGCGGACCGCGGTGCGTGGGCTGGATCCTGGGTCTGCCAGGATGACCTGGACTGGCTCTACCCCACCAGGCGCATCCCCCTAGGCGTCACCGCACGCCTCGCCTCTGCCAAACTTGCCCCATCACCCAATCCGGGTGAGTATGTGGTGTTCCTGTCACATTTCCAGCAGGGATTCGGTTTACTAGTTAGTGATTTTTTCCATGATTGGTTGAACAACTATGAACTCCAGCCGCACCACCTTCCTGCCAATGCCATCACATCTCTCTCTGCTTTTGCCTCCACGATCGAAGGCTATGCCGGATTATGGCCCACAAAGGAGCTATGGATCCGGTTCTTTGGCTTTCGTCGGAACGTAATTCCAAACATCCACCTTGACCCGGAGGACAAGCAAATTACGCAGTTCGGCGCTGCATCCATTTCTCCCTGGAGGTTATCCGTCTTTCCCCGGGTTACCGGGCTGGACTCCTGCAAGGGATGGTCCCGGACTTTCTTTTATGTTCGGAATGACGGCACAAAAGACCTGATCCGGCTTCGCCCCTATGCTCTGGGTCCTCCTAACCCGGAGTTGTGGGACATTGTCCCCAAGAAGCCCACAGTCTTGGCCAACCAGGTCAACAAAAGGTTCGCGGAGCTGAAGGAGCTTGGGTTGCGCAACAAGGACGCCCTGATCACATTCGTCCGCAACCGGATCTCCCCTCTCCAGAAACGCACTCACAAAGTGTGCCATATGAGCTGGGGCCACGACCCCAACCGGACCTCGTCTTTCGAGTTGAGCAACACTGAGATCTATCGCCGGGTCAAGGCCGTCTTCACCACCCACAAGGATTTCTCCTCTGAGTGGACGTGGGGAATTAAGCACTATTGCCGGGATAGGCTTCCTCCCGTGTTAAGCTTCATGCTGCAAACTTTCTCTGAATCAAATCTTATGTCGGTCGCTGTTGTATTTTTAACTCTGTCGTCTTTTCTCTCTTTAGCAATTCCTTTAGCAAACTATCGAGGATGGCACCGATCCTACCCTCAAATGTGCGCCTAACCGGGAGACCTCGGATGACGAAGAACTGGATCAGGAGATGTTCCTCCCAATGGCCGACACGACCAAGCGACCAACCGGTAAACTCTCTTCCATTAGAGATTGGCCCGACGATGAAGATGACTCGGATGTTGAGGTGATGGAAGCATTTGCCGATGTCCCCCTTTCTTATGCTTTTCCGGCATCAGCTAACCTCGGTGGGCAGATCCATGAGGACCCTCCCCTTGCCGTGGGTGATCCTGTTCCGGTTGTGCCAAAGAAGAAAAGGGAAGCCGCATCCACTTCATCCTCCGGACCTTCTCAGGCAGCCAAAAGGCGAAAGAAGTCCGGAGAGAAGACTGCCTCCAAGCCCGTGACCAAGGCCCCAGCACGAAGTGCTCGGAAGCCCAAGGAGCCCCTGACCTCGGATGCGTAAGTCTTTTTTTCCCTCTGCCATTTACTTGTTCTTGCATTGTTATAGTTTCTCATCCGACACTATTTGATTCGGCAGGGCCACGGTGGAGGTCCCCCAGAGTGGATCTAGCATGCTTCGCCACTCCGACTCAGCCCTTCTCCCCCTCGTGGCGATGATTCACGCCCGCTGAGCCCTATTCCGGAGGGTTCAGCGGCTGTTCCGGGTTCCACTCCACCTCGTCAAGAGGGGGGCAACCTTGGAGCGGGGGAGACTGGCCCAGCCGAGGCAACGACATCCACTACTTCGGCTCCGCTGTAACCAGCTACTACCGAGTCTACTTCAGCACCTCCTCCGAAGAAGAAAACAACATCAGCACCAGCACCGGCACCAACTCCAGCAGCAAGAGCAACAGCAGCAACACCAAGCCCCTCCGCCTCGTCCGAGTCATCTCAGTCTCGGCGAGAAAGTACCCAGGCAGCTCCCAAGGGTAAATCTGCTGCAACCATGTAACTACCTCGGTGAATTACGCTCCTAGTTACAAGCCTGGATGAGCGTAAATGGTTAAAATAGTACGGTGGGGCCCAAATGACACTCACAGGTAGACCTTTCGGCTGTCCTAACCATTTCCAAACATCGGGACAAGAACGGGCGGCGTAATCGGCAGGCGAAGGGATCAACTACATACACAAATGAGTATGTATGCAAGCCACCATACAACAGTACATCAGAGCCATTCCATCTAAAAAGAAAGGAAATATAGCAACGCCATACGGCAAGATCCAAATATCCTAGATAGATATAATAGTTTAGGATATCTCCTCATACATCAAACATCAGAGTATCAAGCAGAAGCGGAAAACAAGATCCGAGTACGGATAAGAAGCAAATCGGCATAAGATGTCCCATAAATAAACACATCCCGCCCACAGATCTCACGGATCCCCGTTCCCGGAATCTCTACACCGAATGATCGTTGCCCACATCGTCCGTCTCTTCCACCCAGTATCCATCTTGCGAGGGTACCTGTTCATCTGAACCAATAATTTATCGTGTGAGACCCTAGGGGTACTCAGCAAGTCTTTATGCCGCTAAAGGGGACACAACCTGGGGTGACACAATTGTAGCAAAAGATAAACCCTAGCAATTCTATAGATACTCGCTAACCATCCGCCTAACCAGAGATAGACGGATGTCCGTGAATTAATAACAACAGTTATAACGGTAATCTTAACAGATCCATCCTCCTCCTCGCTTACCGACGAGGAAGCGGACAAACAACCCCCCCCCACCCGTTGGCAGTTTTATTAACCATTCCATGAGTGTTGCACTATTACTAGTCAGGTACTTAGTCAAATTAAAAGCGGTACTTTAGTTATGCTTGTCTATGATCGAGAAACTGTGCTCCAAGTCGTACATAACCGCGGACACGGCTTTCAGAAAGTTTTACCCTGCAGGGGTGCACAAATAGCAACACCCACTCGATCAACCTCGGAAAAACCAAATCAAAACCAACGAGGCAGTCACGACAAAGCGATCACAGGATTCAGAAATATTTCAGGGGGCCACCCCATTGAGCTACCCGCAACGAAGTTAGCTGACTCCGAGACGGCCTCAAGGTTTGTGGAGCCGGCTGTAAACCACTGGGAACCCGAAAGTGTGACTGGGCTTGTCGATACAGCGAAAACGGGTCACGGCCCTAAACAGTACAGTGTGCAGTACCTCGCACAATTTAAATTAAAGCAGTAAAGCATGGCATAAGTACAGGATAGTAAATAAAACCTCAAACTAGTTTGTGGCCCCAAGAAATAAGAATGAATCAAGCTCTGGCTCAGGGGGGTTCATAAGCCTCCCGGATGTGGATAGCGCGAATATTCAAGGAACAGGAATCATGTACTCGGGGTCCTACGGGACACAAGTGAGCCTGAAAAACCAAATAGCGAATATGGCTCACCGATGCCACTTTCATTAGTTATCCCATTACTACTCATATTAAGTTGTATAGGTACCTCATTATCCATCAGACACTCACATACCCTACACATGCTGTTCTACGACTCGCATGGCTCAAACAACTCCTGTAGTAATGGCTCATGGGATGGAGGAACAAGCTTCGGTGGGGTTTAAAAGTAAAGGCTATGCAATACTTGGGGTTCAGATTAATGCAATCGCGACTCAATGATGCAAGAATAAGATAGAGGCAGTAGGTACTATATGTATGCAAGCATGTGGTAGTGCTTGCCTGGCAGCTCAGTTGAAGCAAGGGATGGATCTGGGTAGTGCTCCTGGTTCTCTTGATATATCCCCTGCTCAGCGTCTATTCGAAGAAGAACCAAACAAACAAGGGCCAACATAAATAAAGTGCGCAAGCATATGAATTAAGTGCGACAAGAAAAACAATCATGCCATGATGAATGATGCACAATTTGCATGGAATAAAGTAGCATGGCATGGGTGAGGTGTGGAATACAAGAATAAATCATTTTATTGAGTTTTGGTCACATTTTAACCCCATATTAGTTGCTGTATACATTATATTTATATGATGCATGCTTCAAATCAAAACATGGAATGCATAAACAGAAAGGTCTTGTCGAGCTAATCATTTTAGACATATTATTTGTTAAATTTGGAGTTATAAAACAAAAGTTATTAATTAATTAAGGTAAAAGGGCATTTTGTTGTAATTTTAATCAACTTGGAAAATAAAGTGTATTTCAAAACTTGGAAAATAAAGTTATAAATCATTTTGAAGGCCATATTTGAAAACCTCACATTTTTCTAATTTCAAAACATATATTATTTGTATTAATTGGGTTTGTATTTTGAAAGTTATTTCAAAACAGAATTAAAATTTGAATTTGAATTAAATTTGAAAAAGTTTGAATTACACAGAGAAACATAAATACTTTTTCTACTCAGGTTTAGCTAGCCACAGACGATGACAGGTGGGCCACTGGCTGACTCAGCAGCACAGCACGCAGAAACAGGTTTTTTACACCGCGGGGTACCCAGCCCGTGAGACTGACAGTTGGGACCCGCTGGCTCGCAGGCCCACTTGACAGAGAGAGGTGGAGGGCTGACCACGTGGCGCGGTGAGGGAGTGCGGGTTGAGGCTGGCAGATCTGGGGGGCTTTTCTGCAAGATCGCTAGGGAGGCTGACTGGTGGGGCTAGCGGGGCGCGCGGGTTGGACAGATTAAAAGGCTAGGGGGCTATCTGCAAAAAGGCGTCCGTACTGTTCCTCTTCTCCGTGTCGCGTGGATAGATTGGTGCTCGCCCGCACGGAGCGCGGCGCGCGGGGCTCGAACTGGGGACCTAGCGCTCGGTTAAGCGGCGGCTACCGCTGGGCTGGACGGGGGTTGATGTCTGGAGGGGGAACCGCGGCTAGATAAGGGCTAAGCGATGCTAGAGCGAGCAGACAGAAACGAGCGGTGGCGAGCAGAGGTCGTTCGACGAAACGAACGGCGCACACAGGAAGCGACGCTAGACAGGGACTTGTCTAGGGTGGTCAGAGGCTCACCGTGGGGCTGTTGGAGGTGGTGGATCGGGAAGGCGAGCAGCAGGACGATGGTGATGCAGAGGCCGAGCGGATTAGGGTTTCGGGTCGGAGCGGCGTCGGCCTGGGGGCTCTGGTCCTCCTCCTCCTCGACGGCGTGTATGGGGCGGATGCAGAGGACCTCCTGGTCCTCCTCGATCACCTCCACGTCGCGCTTGTCGTCTGGATCGAAGCAGCGCCGGTGGAGCAGACGGTGGCCAGCGAGAGGGAGCTGGGGTCGGTGGAGAGGGAGGGAGGAAGGCCAGGGCGCCTCGGCCAGATCTGGAGAGGCCAGAGGAGAGCCGAGAGGGAGTAGATAGGGACGGGAGAGGAGAGGGGGTGCCGTGGGGGAGTGGGGCAGAGAAAGGTAGCTTCGGCCACTTTTCCTCCTCCTCCTTCACGTGCTCGGTTCGGGGCAGGGGCAGGGCAGGTGGAGGTGGCTGCAGGTGGGGCAAGGTGAGGCCAGAGAGGCAGGGGAAGGCTCGGGCTGGAGGGGCCATGCAGGCAGAGAGAGAGCTAGAGAGAGAGAGGTGAGGCTTGGCTAGGGTTAGAGGCTCGGGCTCGGGTTAGGGTTAGGTGTGGTGGTAGCTAGGTGGGTCCAGGGAGAGAGGGTGGCCAGGTGGGACCAGCTGGAAAGAGAGAAGAGAGCCGAGAGCGGGTGAAGTGGTGGCTAGGGTTTGTAGAGAGGGGGTATGTTAGATTAGGTATAGATGGGGGTGTGGTTTAGAGAGGGGAAGATGGTTTAGGGTTAGCTAGGATCCACATGATCAAGCATGGATCTAGGTGAAAAGGAGAGGAGGATGTGGAAAAGAGATAGAGAGGGATGTGGTGTGATGATGGATTTTAGCAAGACAAACTAGATCAAGCCAAAAGAGAAGGAGAGAAAGAGATGAGAGATGAACCACTCAAGAATTCAAATAAAATCCAAAAGACACAAATGTGGTGGTGCTTGCATGGCCCATGCAGAATAATTAATGCCATGCTTAATCTTGTGAGAACAATAATATTAACATGGCATTATTATTATGCATTCCCAAAATTGGAATGAAGCCAAGCAAAAACAATTTAAAAGAGAGTTCCAAGTGGAGTAGATGGAGATGATCACATTTGATTATAATCGGGACTTCCTAGTGTGTATATTCCACTAGATGATTACTAGTCCCAAAAATATTCCCACATGAGCATAAATCCATAATAATCCATATGGAAGCTAGGAAAAAGGGTTCCACTCACAAGGCATGCAAAGGTGGCCATGTGGCTCTCATATATCAATAATGTGAAAACAACATGATGCTAAGATGAGAGCATGTGGAAAAGAATTGGATCCATCCCAACCCACATGAGCTAGAGGTAAACTCAAATAAAGTGCAAAGCTCATATTTAGTTGGATGGTGGAATTATGGGGTGATGACAAGAAAAGTGGTGGAGTTAATAAAAGATATGCCCCCAACTCAGCTTGGGCATTTAAACAATATATCAACAACCAAATACAATATCAAGAGACAAATACAGTTAATAATGCATATGAGATAAGAACCAAATGAAAAAGGGTTTTATATGATGCTCAAATGCAAGGTGGCATGATGACATGAGCATGATATAATGATGATGCAACAATTATATATTTGAAGTAGCGATTATATTACTAGACCAAGTAGCATTACAATTGTTAGACAATTGGGATGCTACAACTCTCCCCTACTAAACAGGAATCTCGCCCCGAGATTCTAGGAAGAAGAAGAAGACTCAAAGCGGGTAGGATACTTGGCACGGAGCTCATCTTCACGTTCCCAAGTGGCTTCATCAACAGAATGGTGCGACCACTGCACCTTGCAGAACTTGATGGACTTGTTGCGAGTCCTTCTTTCTGCGACTTCAAGGATTTTTGTGGGGTGTTCTTGATAAGACAAGTCTTCTTGTAGATTGATAAGCTCATGATCCACGGTCCTGCCGGGATCCTTGAAGCACTTCTTGAGCTGAGAGATGTGGAAAACATCATGGACCTTGAGTTTTTCCGGGACCTCAAGAACATAAGCGACTTCTCCTCTTCTTCCATGAATTTTGAATGGACCGATGTATCTAGGAGCCAGCTTTCCTTTGATACCAAAGCGGTGCGTGCCTCTCATGGGAGTGACACGAAGGTAAACGAGATCACCAGGGACAAAGTCCATGTCCGTGTGCTTCCTGTCATAATTGCTCTTCTGGCGACTTTGAGCAATCCTCAGATTTTCAAGAATGATGTGAACCTTCTCCTCCGCTTGAGTCACAATGTCAGGGCCAAACAAGATCCTTTCACCTGCACCCGACCAACCAATCGGAGTTCTGCATTTGCGACCATAGAGAGCCTCAAATGGTGCCATCTTTAGACTTTTCTGGAAGCTGTTGTTGTAAGAGAATTCAGCATAAGGAAGACATTCCTCCCACTTCATGCCAAAAGATATGACGCAAGCACGAAGCATATCCTCCAGAATCTGATTGATCCTTTCAACTTGTCCTTGCGACTGAGGGTGGTAAGCTGTGCTGAAGTTCAACTTTGTTCCCAAAGCATTTTGGAAACTCTCCCAGAACTTGGAAGTGAAGATGCTTCCACGGTCTGAACTGATCTCGAGAGGAACCCCATATAGAGAGAAAATTCTGTTGATATAGAGCTCAGCCTTGACGGGGAAGAAGTGAGCCACTTTAGAAAGCCTGTCAATGACAACAAAGATTGCATTGTTGCCCTTCTGCGACCTTGGGAAACCAGTGATGAAGTCCATCTCTACTTTCTCCCATTTCCATTCCGGGGGTTTCAATGGCTGTAGAAGACCGGAAGGTTTCTGATGAACAGCTTTAACTCTGCGGCAGACATCACACTCCGAGACATACTTGGCACAATATCGTTTCAAACCCGGCCACCAATATTGTGTTTTCAAGTCCATGTACATCTTTGTGCTGCCAGGGTGGATAGAAAGAACAGAATCATGCGCCTCCTTGAGAACTTGCTCTCTCAAACCCGGGTAGTTCGGAACAAACATCCTGTGTTCAAAGAAAAGCGTGCCTTGATCATCAATGTGGAAGGACTCATACTTCGGAAGCTGAAGTTTGGAGATGATCTTTCTTGTGTACGGATCACCAAGCTGAAAGGAGCGAACCTTTTATTCCAAGAGGGGAGTTTCTAGAAGGTTCAGGAGATACCCTTGTTCCACAAATTCAAGGTTGAGCTGACGGAATTCCTCGCACAAGAGAGGCTGTTGTTCTTCCATCATGAGGTTGTTGACATAAGCTTTGCGGCTGAGAGCATCTGCCATGACATTAGCTTTGCCCGGAGTGTAGTTGATGGTCAGATCGAAGTCATTGATTGCTTCAATCCACCTCCTCTGCCGAAGGTTGAGATCAGGCTGTGTGAAGATATACTTCAAACTCTTGTGATCAGAAAAGATCTCACAACGGTTGCCAAGCAAGTAGTTCCTCCATACTTTCAAAGCAAAGACAACTGCTGCGAGCTCGAGGTCATGTGTAGGATAGTTGATCTCATGCGTCTTCAACTGTCGAGAGGCATAAGCAACAACTTGTTTTTCTTGCATAAGGACCGCACCCAATCCTTGCAAAGAGGCGTCACAGAATATCTGGAACGTCTTGGATGTATCCGGAGGAACCAAGACTGGTGTGGAAGTGAGCTTCTCTTTGAGTGTCTCAAAGCTTGCTTGACATGCAGGAGTCCAAAGGTATTTCTTGCCTATCTTGAGGAGGTCGGTAAGAGGCTTCGCTATCTTCGAAAAGTTCTGAACGAAGCGACAGAAATACCTAGCCAAACCAAGGAAACTCCGCACTTCTTTGACATTAACAGGAGGAAGCCATTCAACAATTGTCCTTACAGTTTCCGGGTTGACTGCAATGCCATTGGCAGAGATGACGTGACCAAGATAGGTTACTTGAGGCAGCCAAAACTCACACTTAGAGAACTTTGCATACAAGCGGTTCTCACGAAGCTTGTTTAGGACACACCGAAGGTGTTCTTCATGCTCTTGTGACTTAGAATAGACTAGGATGTCATCCAGATAGACCACAACGAACTTATCAAGATACTCCATGAAAACCGAGTTCATAAGCCTCGAGAAGGTGGCAGGTGCGTTGGTGAGACCGAAAGACATGACCGTGTACTCATACAGGCCATAGCGGGTGGTGAAAGCTATTTTAGGAACATCTTCCTTGCGAATCTTGATTTGGTGATAACCACTTCTCAAGTCAAGCTTAGAGAATACCACAGCTCCAGCTAGCTGATCGAAGAGATCATTAATCCGCAGAAGGGGATATTTATTCTTGATGGTTTTAGCATTGAGAGCCCGATAGTCAACACAAAGTCTATCAGTCTGGTCTCGCTTCTTCACAAAGAGGGTTGGGCTACCTCAAGACGAAGTACTGTGTTGAATGAAACCCAACTTCTCTTGTTCATCCAGATGACGTTTGAGTTCAGCCAACTCAGCAGGACCCATTTTATAAGGCCGCTTGGAGATAGGAGCGGTACCAGGTTCAAGCTCAATTACAAACTCAACCTCACGATCCGGAGGCATACCTGGCAACTCTTTAGGAAAGACATCTGGGAACTCACAGACCACCGGAACACTCTGAATAGCTTCCATAGCATCATCGTTCAGAGCCGCCAAAGAGAAAAGCTGGATAGCAGGAGTCAGACTTGGAGAAAAGACTATATGGCCTTCAGGAATCTTCAGAGAAACCGAGCGTTCAGCACAATCAATCACAGCTGCATTTGCTGTCAACCAATCCATGCCCAAGATGACATCAATGTCAGAATTGCCCAGAACAATTAAGGACGCCGAGAACGAAGAGCCACCAATCTCAATTTGATTGCCATGGCTGATATGAGCAGCCCTCATGTTTGAACCAGGAGATTGTACCACCAGACGATGTGATAAAGGAACCTTAACCAGATCTTGCTCACGCGCAAACTTATGCGAAACAAAAGAATGCGAAGCACCAGAATCAAACAAAACTCGTGCAGGGACTGAGTTAACGGATAGCATACCCATCACAACTCCAGGTGCATGCTCAGCTTGAGCGGCGTTGACACAGTTGGCACGAGCAACAGTAGACCCGGGCTTGGTGTTGATGTTGAGAGCCCGAGGTGGTGGTGCACGAACCATAGGAGAGCTTGCCGCAGATCTTGGAGGTGGTGGAGGAAGAGCTTTGTTCTTCATCGGACAGTTCCAGTTCTGATGACTAGTGTCTCCACAAGTGTAACAAGCACCAGGTGGACGTGGAGCAATGTAGCCAGGGACTCCGCCAGGCGCTCCAGGGTAGTGGTGGTTGTAGCCCCTGGGAGCAGCAGTGAGGAAGTTTGGTGGCCTTGCCGCGAAGCTTGAAGGTCTTGGTGGAGCCGGAAGCGACGGTGGAGTGATAGGAACCCAAACACGACGCTTAGAAGGAGTTGACATAGATGAAGAGCTTGCTGCATCACGGTTGTGTTTCTTTGACTCCTCAAAAACTTGCCTACTTGCCTCTTCCTGCAGAGCTGTATGCTGAAGTTCCAGAAAAGACGCCGGCCTTGCATGTGTGATTGCATACTTAATCGATGCATTGAGCCCTTGCCTGAACCTCTTTTACTTCTTCTTGTCATCGGAGATCTCATCGCCACCATAACGAGAAAGGTTCATGAAGTTCCTGATGTAGGTATTGACATTATCATTGCCCTGCTTGAGGTTGAGAAACACTTCCTTCATCCTCTCCATGACAATTTCTGACAGATACTGCTCTTTGAAAGCTCCAGTGAACTGTCCCCAAGTAGGCTGAAAACCAGTGCAGTTTGCCTTCAGGTAATTCTCCCACCGGAGAGCTGCATCTCCCTTCAGAAGGTGAGTAGCACACTTTACCCATTCTTGCTCAGGAACATCAGCAGTTGCCAGTAACCTTGACATCTCACGCAACCAATCATCAGCATCAAGTGGTTGATCAAAAACATCAAACTAGCGTGGGTTGAACTTCAGGAAGCTTTTGATGTCTCCTCTCTTGGGAGGTGGAGGTAGAGGAACAAACTCATTCCTCCTGACACTTTCCTCGAAACGCTGCTGGTTCTGCTGCATTGCTGCCAAGGCATTGGCGATGCTTGACAACGCTGCCCCCAGTTCAGGTTGTATGTCCTCCTCAGAACAGCGTGGTGGTGCCATCCTGTGATTGATATAAAACACAAGTCAGTACTATAATGGAGAATAATAATAATCCACAATAGTACCAAAATGGAATTAACCAAGATTAAAGGATACAATTTACTAAGATGATATTAAAATATCAACGAAGTTCAAAGCACCTAGAAGATATTAAGCATATCGCACACGACTAAAAAGGAGTGTGGTACACAGATATATCAAAGAAAAATTTTCCGCAAATTTCGGCATTAAAATACCAATAGATGCGCAAAATCACTTAACGAATCAAGATTAGTGACTCTACCAATTCAATTTACAAGAGCGAATGATAAGAGTAGTGGTATGGTCGCGACTCCATCCCGCACTCAAACCATTACTCCGCACATGAATGAGTAAAACACATATCCCAAAACCTTCTTCTCACGATGAACCTAAAGATTAGAGACTACGGAAACGAACACCCCAAACAAGATGACATCGGATAACAAAGAGTAAGACAGATCGCGTCGGCATACAACGAATCAGATAGATCGCGTCGGTTTGCAAAAGCCTGTCGGTATGGAATGTACCAACAGTTGATAACCAAAAGGCCGATAAAGATAACATGTTGGATGCAACAGATAGACAAGGAATTACACACACACTCACACACACACAACCTATGGTACTACGGAAACCCAGAACACGTGAATCCTAGTTTGAATTTTAAGAAGAGGATTGAAAACGTTACACTTCCTTACCAGATAAAGGGTGGGTGGGTAAGAAGAAAAGTGGAAGCAGTCCTACTCTCGCGTTTTGTTTTTCCCTAGTATACATAACTACCAAAAATATTTGCTAGACAGACAACGACCATTTGGCTGAGACCCTGAAGGGCGGGATGGCTCTGATACCAATTGTAACTACCTCGGTGAATTACGCTCCTAGTTACAAGCCTGGATGAGCGGAAATGGTTAAAATAGTACGGTGGGGCCCAAATGCCACTCATAGGTAGACCTTTCGGCCGTCCTAACCATTTCCAAACATCGGGACAAGAACGGGCGGCGTAATCGGCAGGCGAAGGGATCAACTACATACACAAATGAGTATGTATGCAAGCCACCATACAACAGTACATCAGAGCCATTCCATCTAAAAAGAAAGGAAATATAGCAACGCCATACGGCAAGATCCAAATATCCTAGATAGATATAATAGTTTAGGATATCTCCTCATACATCAAACATCAGAGTATCAAGCGGAAGCGGAAAACAAGATCCGAGTACGGATAAGAAGCAAATCGGCATAAGATGTCCCATAAATAAACACATCCCGCCCACAGATCTCATGGATCCCCGTTCCCGGAATCTCTACACCGAATGATCGTTGCCCACATCGTCCGTCTCTTCCACCCAGTATCCATCTTGCGAGGGTACCTGTTCATCTGAACCAATAATTTATCGTGTGAGACCCTAGGGGTACTTAGCAAGTCTTTATGCCGCTAAAGGGGACACAACCTGGGGTGACGCAATTGCAGCAAAAGATAAACCCTAGCAATTCTATAGATACTCGCTAACCATCCGCCTAACCAGAGATAGACGGATGTCCGTGAATTAATAACAACAGTTATAACGGTAATCTTAACAGATCCATCCTCCTCCTCGCTTACCGACGAGGAAGCGGACGAACAACCCCCCCCACCCGTTGGCAGTTTTATTAACCATTCCATGAGTGTTGCACTATTACTAGTCAGGTACTTAGTCAAATTAAAAGCGGTACTTTAGTTATGCTTGTCTATGATCGAGAAACTGTGCTCCAAGTCGTCCATAACCGCGGACACGGCTTTCAGAAAGTTTTACCCTGCAGGGGTGCACAAATAGCAACACCCACTCGATCAACCTCGGAAAAACCAAATCAAAACCAACGAGGCAGTCACGACAAAGCGATCACAGGATTCAGAAATATTTCAGGGGGCCACCCCATTGAGCTACCTGCAACGAAGTTAGCTGACTCCGAGACGGCCTCAAGGTTTGTGGAGCCGGCTGTAAACCACTGGGAACCCGAAAGTGTGACTGGGCTTGTCAATACAGCGAAAACGGGTCATGGCCCTAAATAGTACAGTGTGCAGTACCTCGCACAATTTAAATTAAAGCAGTAAAGCATGGCATAAGTACAGGATAGTAAATAAAACCTCAAACTATTTTGTGGCCCCAAGAAACAAGAATGAATCAAGCTCTGGCTCAGGGGGTTCATAATCCTCCCGGATGTGGATAGCGCGAATATTCAAGGAACAGGAATCAAGTACTCGGGGTCCTACGGGACACAAGTGAGCCTGAAAAACCAAATAGCGAATATGGTTCACCGATGCCACTTTCATTAGTTATCCCATTACTACTCAGATTAAGTTGTATAGGTACCTCGTTATCCATCAGACACTCACATACCCTACACATGCTGTTCTACGACTCGCATGGCTCAAACAACTCCTGTAGTAATGGCTCATGGGATGGAGGAACAAGCTTCGGTGGGGTTTAAAAGTAAAGGCTATGCAATACTTGGGGTTCAGATTAATGCAATCGCGACTCAATGATGCAAGAATAAGATAGAGGCAGTAGGTACTATATGTATGCAAGCATGTGGTAGTGCTTGCCTGGAAGCTCAGTTCAAGCAAGGGATGGATCTGGGTAGTGCTCCTGGTTCTCTTGATATATCCCCTGCTCAGCGTCTATTCGAAGAAGAACCAAACAAACAAGGGCCAACATAAATAAAGTGCGCAAGCATATGAATTAAGTGCGACAAGCAAAACAATCATGCCATGATGAATGATGCACAATTTGCATGGCAATAAAGTAGCATGGCATGGGTGAGGTGTGGAATACAAGAATAAATCATTTTATTGAGTTTTGGTCACATTTTAACCCCATATTAGTTGCTGTATACATTATATTTATATGATGCATGCTTCAAATCAAAACATGGAATGCATAAACAGAAAGGTCTCGTCGAGCTAATCATTTTAGACATATTATTTGTTAAATTTGGAGTTATAAAACAGAAGTTATTAATTAATTAAGGTAAAAGGGCATTTTGTTGTAATTTTAATCAACTTGGAAAATAAAGTGTTCAAAATATATTTTGAAGGCCATATTTGAAAACCTCAAATTTTCTGATTTCAAAACATATATTATTTGTATTAATTGGGTTTGTATTTTGAAAGTTATTTCAAAACAGAATTAAAATTTGAATTTGAATTAAATTTGAAAAAGTTTGAATTACACAGAGAAACAGAAATACTTTTTCTACTCAGGTTTAGCTAGCCACAGACGATGACAGGTGGGCCACTGGCTGACTCAGCAGCACAGCGCGCAGAAATAGGTTTTTACACCGCGGGGTACCCAGCCCGTGAGACTGACAGTTGGGACCCGCTGGCTCGCAGGCCCACTTGACAGAGAGAGGTGGAGGGCTAACCACGTGGCGCGGTGAGGCAGTGCGGGTTGAGGCTGGCAGATCTAGGGGGCTTTTCTGCAAGATCGCTAGGGAGGCTGACTGGTGGGGCTAGCGGGGCGCGCGGGTTGGACAGATTAAAAGGCTAGGGGGCTATCTGTAAAAAGGCGTCCGTACTGTTCCTCTTCTCCGCGTCGCGTGGACAGATTGGTGCTCGCCCGCGCGGAGCGCGGCGCGCGGGGCTCGAACTGGGGACCTAGCGCTCGGTTAAGCGGCGGCTACCGCTGGGCTGGACGGGGGTTGATGTCTGGAGGGGGAACCGCGGCTAGATAAGGGCTAAGCGATGCTAGAGTGAGCAGACAGAAACGAGCGGCGGCGAGCAGAGGTCGTTCGACGAAACGAACGGCGCACACAGAAAGCGACGCTGGACAGGGACTTGTCTAGGGTGGTCAGAGGCTCACCGTGGGGCTGTTGGAGGCGGTGGATCGGGCAGGCGAGCAGCAGGACGATGGTGATGCAGAGGCCGAGCGGATTAGGATTTCGGGTCGGAGCGGCGTCGGCCTGGGGGCTCTGGTCCTCCTCCTCCTCGACGGCGTGTACGGGGCGGATGCAGAGGACCTCCTTGTCCTCCTCGATCACCTCCACGTCGCGCTTGTCGTCTGGATCAAAGCAGCGCCGGTGGAGAAGACGGTGGCCGGCGAGAGGGAGCTAGGGTCGGTGGAGAGGGAGGGAGGAAGGCCAGGGCGCCTCGGCCAGATCTAGAGAGGCCAGAGGAGAGCCGAGAGGGAGTAGATAGGGACGGGAGAGGAGAGGGGGTGCCGTGGGGGAGTGGGGCAGAGAAAGGTGGCTTCGCCCACTTTTCCTCCTCCTCCTTCACATGCTCGGTTCGGGGCAGGGGCAGGGCAGGTGGAGGTGGCTGCAGGTGGGGCAAGGTGAGGCCAGAGAGGCAGGGGAAGGCTCGGGCTGGAGGGGCCATGCAGGCAGAGAGAGCTAGAGAGAGAGGTGAGGCTCGGCAAGGGTTAGAGGCTCGGGCTCGGGTTAGGGTTAGGTGTGGTGGTAGCTAGGTGGGTCCAGGGAGAGAGGGTGGCCAGGTGGGACCAGCTGGAAAGAGAGAAGAGAGGCCGAGAGGGGGTGAAGTGGTGGCTAGGGTTTGTAGAGAGGGGGTATGTTAGATTAGGTATAGATGGGGGTGTGGTTTAGAGAGGGGAAGATGGTTTAGAGTTAGCTAGGATCCACATGATCAATCATGGATGTAGGTGAAAAGGAGAGGAGGATGTGGAAAAGAGATAGAGAGGGATGTGGTGTGATGATGGATTTTAGCAAGACAAACTATATCAAGCCAAAAGAGAAGGAGAGAAAGAGATGAGAGATGAACCACTCAAGAATTCAAATAAAATCCAAAAGACACAAATGTGGTGGTGCTTGCATGGCCCATGCAGAATAATTAATGCCATGCTTAATCTTGTGAGAACAATAATATTAACATGGCATTATTATTATGCATTCCCAAAATTGGAATGAAGCCAAGCAAAAACAATTTAAAAGAGAGTTCCAAGTGGAGTAGATGGAGATGATCACATTTGATTATAATCGGGACTTGCTAGTGTGTATATTCCACTAGATGATTACTAGTCCCAAAAATATTCCCACATGAGCATAAATCCATAATAATCCATATGGAAGCTAGGAAAAAGGGTTCCACTCACAAGGCATGCAAAGGTGGCCATGTGGCTCTCATATATCAATAATGTGAAAACAACATGATGCTAAGATGAGAGCATGTGGAAAAGAATTGGATCCATCCCAACCCACATGAGCTAGAGGTAAACTCAAATAAACTGCAAAGCTCATATTTAGTTGGATGGTGGAATTATGGGGTGATGGCAAGAAAAGTGGTGGAGTTAATAAAAGATATGCCCCCAACTCAGCTTGGGCATTTAAACAATATATCAACAACCAAATACAATATCAAGAGACAAATACAGTTAATAATGCATATGAGATAAGAACCAAATGAAAAAGGGTTTTATATGATGCTCAAATGCAAGGTGGCATGATGACATGAGCATGATATAATGATGATGCAACAATTATATATCTGAAGTAACCATTATATTACTAGACCAAGTAGCATTACAATTGTTAGACAATTGGGATGCTTCAAACCACTTCCTCCTCTCAGCAGCCCAAAGGCAAAAAGGCCCCTGACGCCACCAGGGCAGCGTCTGTCGAGGCTGGACAGCGCACTCTCGCGTCCATGCTTTCCAAGAAGCCTCCAGCACCGAAGGACGCCCTTGCCGAGCCAGCTGATGCGTAGCAACTTGTTTTCCACACCAGCCCGGCCCTTGCTCAGGTTGAGAGGAGGGAAACACATGCCAAGGGCTTGGTGGCGCCCCACATGCTCAGCGGCGAACGATATCCTCTGACCTTGATCGAGTTCATGAACAACTGGAACAAGGCGGAGTTCGTCTACAACGACGATCTCCCGGAGAAGTTCGGTCCCGCCGAGTTTTCTGCTCAAATGAACACAGCGGCTAAGGCGATTAACCTTGCGGGTCGGATGATGGAGGTACGTTACTTCACCTTTTCCTTAGCATCCTGTAGATATTAGTGATATAACCATTAGTCCCCAAGCCTCTGGGGGAGTAACTTGTTACTCGGCCGGATGCTCCTTAGAAGACTAACGTAGCTCCTTGATAACTTCAAATATGCACACACCTAGAGCCAGGTTTAGTTCCACTTGGCCCGGATCTTGTACAATTCGAATATGCACACACCTAGAGCCGGGTTAAGTTCCACTTGGCCCGGATTTTGTACACTTCGAATATGCACACACCTAGAGCCGGGTTAAGTTCCACTTGGCCCGGATCTTGTACACTTCGAATATGCACACACCTAGAGCCAGGTTAAGTTCCACTTGGCCCGGATCTTGTACACTTCGAATATGCACACACCTAGAGCCAGGTTAAGTTCCACTTGGCCCGGATCTTGTACACTTCGAATATGCACACACCTAGAGCCGGGTTAAGTTCCACTTGGCCCGGATCTTGTACACTTCGAATATGCACACATCTAGAGCCGGGTTGAGTTCCACTTGGCCCGGATTTTGTACACTTCGAATATGCACACACCTAGAGCCGGGTTAAGTTCCACTTGGCCCGGATCTTGTACACTTTGAATATGCACACACCTAGAGCCGGGTTAAGTTCCACTTGGCCCGGATCTTGTACACTTTGAATATGCACACACCTAGAGCCGGGTTAAGTTCCACTTGTCCCAGATCTTGTACACTTCGAATATGCACACACCTAGAGCCGGGTTAAATTCCACTTGGCCCGGATTTTGTACACTTCGAATATGCACAAGGCTTAAGCTATATTTTTGTACTCTTTTCAGGTGACCACCAACCACCGGAGCGCTGAGTTTCAGTGTCTCCTGGACACTCACAAAATGCTTCTCGCAAAGCATAATGCACATCTTGCTGAGCACAAGAAAAGGGGTAAGTTCTCTTCTTCACATTTTTCTGTTTTCCTTCATCTTTTTCTGCTGAACTAATCCATCATTCGGTTTTCGCAGCTGGGGTTGAAACTGAGAATACCATAATGAGGAAGAAGCTTGACCAGATCAAGGGTAAGTTACTTTTGTGCGACCCTTCTCTGCTTTCTATCTCATTTTCTCCTTGGCTCGGCAAACATTCATACCTCGGCTTTGCCGGGTTAACAAACTATTTCAGTATCGCTAGAAGATAGTGTGCCCGTGCCTGATATGATGCTGCATTTTCTCGAACAAGCAGGGCAGCATCAGGCCAAGCTCAAAAAGAAAGACGATGAGCTTGCCCTCCTCCAAACCAAGGATGATGAGATCGCCAAGCTCAAATCAGAGATGACGAAATTGAAAGCGCAGCACCAATCCGAGCTTGAAAAGGCTGGCCAGGACTATACTGAAGAGCGCGAGCGCCTCAATCTCCAAATTGCCAAGGACCGAGAACTTCTCCAGGAGGCCGACGTCAAGCTTGAGTCGGCGAACACTGAACTTGTGCAACTCCGCAAAAGACGTGATGACTGTACCAGGGAATTGACCCGGATCCACAGCCATATTTTACGTAAGTTCCTTTCCCTTATCCGGCATATTTCTCTGGGTTACTTCACATGTCTTTTCTTTACCTGCTTCTCTTATCTTGTTTTCAGGCAAATTTCTAGAGGGCACTGCCATTGCAAGCGCCGCTGTTGCTAATTTCCGCCGAGAGAGGGGTACTCCCGTTGCTCCTGATGGTGAAGAGATTCCCTATGACATGGAGGACCTGTTGGTCAGCCTGTCATCTCGCTTGGAAATCATCAAGAACTATGGCAAGGATCTCCTTGACGTTGCAGTCCGAGTCTTCAACACGTTTTGGCCTGCGGAAGACACTCCAAAGGGGACCGCAGTTCTTGCTAAAAAGTTGATGGAAATCGAGACCCAGCTCAACCTTTGGAGGGAATCCGCTGGACGCGCCGCAGCTGAGACCGTTCTCCACTATGTACTTACGTGGTACGAGAAGATCGGCCTCAACCTCTTAGCGCGCATGTGCACCGGATCCAATGGACTAGTGACCCGGAGTGGGTAGCTCGGCGCCAGGCTTGCGCCCATAGCTTCATCGAATATGCTCCCATTCATGAATGGACTGAGGGACCGAGCTTCCTGGAAGCCGCCGGTGACGAAAATGCTAAAAACGTTGAAGATGGCTCGGATGAGGACGAGGAGGGCGATGCCTCGGATATTGAAGACAGCGAAGATGACGCCGAACTTCCTCCTCTTGCTGCTCCTTAATTGATTTTTTTTAAAGTTTATCAGATCCCCGGTATGCCGGGTGGAATTGTATCTAGTACACATGTGATATTTTGCTACTAAGTTTTTATGCCGGATTAACTTGGGCATAGTCCCCGAGTTTCATTTTCTTGTTCGTCCAATCTTCTGGCTCGGCCCGTGTCTACCTTGATTCGGTTTTACGACTTACGAATCCAAGCTTCAAAAATTGTCTTAACAATACTTGGAAACTTTTAGGCTTAGCTTAAAATAATTCAGCATAATGATTTGAAAGTAAACATCAGGTTAGTCCAAAAAACCAATGTTGGCTCGATTAAGTTCTTTTCCTTAGTCGTTTTTCATGTGCTATGCAATTCCAAACTTGTTCTCTTGCTTGCCATGAAGCCAATTCTTGTTGGACAGCAGCAAGTCGAAGATTTGGGTTTTTGGTGCTCACACACTACTAATCCGAGTTAAGTAGAACAACTTACTCCAGCTGACGTATAAATAATAAAAGACAACAAATATTATTAAGGCAGTCCCCGAGTTACTGCTCGAGGTGCCAACATTTGATTGATAAGCTCATTGCCGGCATACATACCGACATATGAGAATATTCGGATACATACACTTCTCTGCTAAGTGTAGAAAGGACAAAGTAGAGCTACATTCCATGGACGCTTAGATTCCTCGCCGGACCTGTCCGCCTTGTTCTTTTCCTGTGGCTTTGCATCGATAAGATAATAAGAATCATTGTGTAGTGCTTTGCTCACAATGAATGGCCCTTTCCATGGGGGGGATAACTTATGCATGCCAGCAGTACATTGTACCAACCGGAGCACCAGATCGCCTTCCCGGAAAACTCGGGGGCTTACTTTCTGGCTATGATAGCGTCGGAGATTTTGCTGATATATGGCGGATCTGGACAATGCCAATTCTCTCGCTTCTTCTAGCAGATCAACATCATTTTGCCGGGCTTCTTGCACTTCGGCTTCTGTGTATTGGGTGACCCTAGGCGAATCATGCTCTATGTCGGCTGGTAATACAGCTTCTGCCCCACATACCAGAAAAAATGGCGTATAGCCTGTTGATCGATTCGGAGTTGTTCTTAAACTCCACAGTACCACTGGTAGTTCTTCTATCCAGCACCCTGATGATCTTTGCAGCGGCTCAATGAGCCAGGGTTTTATCCCGGACAGTAATAATCCGCTGGATCTTCCCACTTGTCCGTTCGATGCAGGATGAGTTATCAAGGCAACGTCCAACCGGATCTTCTTATCCCGGCAGAATCACGCAAATGCTCCTTCAGCAAAATTCGTGCCATTATTAGTTATGATACTATGAGGATAACCGTATCTCAAGATGATGTCTTTGAGAAATGTCATGGCCGTAGCTCCATCACATTTTCTTATTGGCTTCACTTCGATCCATTTTGTAAACTTATCCACCATGACCAAAATGTGAGTCATATTCCCCCTTGCTGGTTTGAACGGACCAACCATATCCAAACACCATACGGAAAATGGCCATGTGATTGGTATGGTCTTGAGTTCCGACATCATATGTGTCTTGGTAGCATACCTCTGACAACCATTGCATTTTCTCACCAGGTCTTCTGCTTGTTCTAAGGCGCTTGTCCAGTAGAATCCATGTCGGAAAGCTTTTGCCACCAAGGCTCGGGACGAGGCATGATGCCCGCACTCCCCTTGATGTATATCTCGGAGGATGTCAAGCCCTTCTTCCGGGTCAACGCATCGCTGGAGGACATTGGTCACACTCCTTTTATATAGCTCAGAATTGATGATCGTGTATGCCTTTGATCTCCTCTGAGTTTGCCTGGATAGCACCTCCTCAGTGGGTAAAGTTCCATCTTTCAGGAATTGAAATAAAGGCAATGCCCAAGCTGGTATTGCTCACAGGGAACACATCCTCATCAATTTCCATCTGATCCACCGGCATAACTTCAACCGGATCATGCTGAGCAGTCCCCGGGTCCTGCGAGGCAGTCCCCGGGTTCGCTAAGGCAGTCCCTGGGTTTGCTGAGGCAGTCCCTGGGTCTCGCGCACCACCTCCCATGTCAATGTCCATGGGCACAGCTCCGGACTCCGGATCCTCCGGGACGTAGATTGAGTCGGTTTCTGGGGACGGTCTGATAGATGGTTTTGTGAGGTGCTCTAATGCTACACCCGGTGGAATTGCTTGTCGGGTTGATCCGATCTTCGACAATACGTCAGCAGCCTCATTCTCCACCAGGGGTACATGGCGAAATTCGCATCCCTCAAAGTAACCAGATATTTTCTGCACATGGAATCTGTATAATGCCATGTTTGGATCAAGAGCGTCCCACAACCCCGACACTTGCTGAACTACCAAATCCGAGTCGCCAAAGCATTGGATCCGACGTATCCTAATTTCTTTTGCCACTTTGAGCCCATGCACAAGTGCTTCATATTCGGCGACATTGTTCGACGCGGCGAAATGGATCTGTAGCACATACTTCAACTGGTCATTCTTTGGCGAGGTAAGCACAACTCCGGCGCCTAACCCGGTTTTTGTTTTTGACCTGTCAAAGTGCATCCTCCAGTAGTTCGGATCTGGTAGCGGTGGTTCGTATTGTACCTCGGCCCAGTCCACAAAAAAGTCGGCCACAGCCTGAGACTTGATTGCTTCTCTTCTGTCATATTGTGGCGCACAGGGAGCTAGTTCAATTGCCCATTTTGCAATCCTACCACTCGCATCCTTGTTACTCATTATCTCGGATATGGGAGCTTCACATATTACCTTGATGGGGTGCTCCTCAAAATAATGCTTCAACTTCTTAGCTGCCATATAGACACCGTACGCCACCTTTTGATAGTGTGAGTAGTTCTGCTTTGAGGCAGATAATACCTCGCTCAGATAATATACTGGCCTTTGCACCGACTTACCCTCTTCGTCGCGCTTTACCACAATCACTGCACTTACAACTCAGTTGGTTGTGGCTATGTAGAGCAACATTGGCTCATTTGATAGTGGAGAGGCTAACACTGGTGCAGTGGCTAACATTTTCTTTAGTTGTATAAAGGCTTCATTGGCCTGCGGCGTCCAAATGAACTTGTCCGACTTTTTCATGAGTTGGTAGAGAGGCAATGCCTTTTATCCCAACCGACATACAAACTGACTTAACGATGCCAGGCAACCAGTGAACTTCTGGACATCGTTAAGACACTTCGGCAGTTCCATTCGTTCAATTGCCCGGATTTTAGTTGGATTAACTTTGATACCTCGGCCGGAGACAAGAAATCCGAGTAATTTTCCATCCGGGACACCGAAGGTACATTTTTCCGGGTTAAGCTTCATCCGGAACCTTCTTAAGTTCGCGAACGTCTGCCTGATATCGTCAAGGAGCGTTTTTCTTTTCTTGGTCTTGATAACCACATCATCCACATACACTTGTACATTTTGACCTATTTGGTCATGCAAACATTTCTACATACATCTTTGGTACGTTGCTCCTGCATTACGTAAACCAAACGGCATGGTGCGATAGCAATAAGCCCCATATGGGGTGATAAATGTAGTCTTTATTTGATCATCCGGATTCAGAGGTATCTGGTGGAAACCAGAATATGCATCAACGGATGACAACAGTTCACATCCAGCAGTTGAGTCTATGACCTGATCTATCCTTGGCAGTGGAAATAGATCTTTTGGACACGCCTTGTTTAGGTTCATGTAATTGATACACATACGTCAAACCACTGCCACATTCGGATCATACTTCTTCTTCTCCACCAGCACCGGATCAGATAGCCAATCCGGTAAAGAACTTCCATGATAAATCTTGCTGCTAGTAACCGTGCTATCTCATCTCCAATGACTTTTCTCCTATCCTCGGCGAAGCGGCGGAGAGGTTGTTTCACCGGCCTTGCTCCGGGTCTCACGTTCAAAGAGTGATCGGCCAACTCCCTTGGAACACCTTGCAAGTCCTATGTGGACCAAGCAAAAATATCCCGATTCTCACGGAGGAAGTTGACGAAGTCGGTTTCCTATTTATCATTTAACCCGACACCAATTGTTACGGTGCGCTCTGGGAACATATCATCAACAGGCACTTTCTTGGTATCCTTTGTGGCTTGGAACGAAACGCTACCATGCGGATTACTCAACGCCGGCATATATTGCTGCGCGGACTGAGCCAACGCTGCCACCTCCTGGATTTTTCTTTTCTCTTGCGCAATCACGAGTGACTCGGCTAGGTTAGACCCGGCTGACGCACACTCAATGGAACGTCAGAAATCTCCAGCAATGGTAATCACTCCATTTGGCCCGGGCAACTTCATCTTCAGATAACTGATGTGGCAGCTTGCCATGAACTTGTTCAGTGCTGGTCTTCCGAGTAACGCGTGATACGCACTTTCCAAGTTCACCACTTCAAACTCCAAATTCTCAGTTCGGCAATTATCTCTCGTTCCGAACAATACGTCAACCCGGACCTTGCCTATGGGCTCACAAGACATACCTGGCACAATGCCATGGAAAGTTGTCCTCGTAGCCTGGAGCATATTCTCCGAGATACCCAACTTGCGCATCGTATCCGCATACATGATGTTAATGCTACTGCCATTGTCAATCAGTACCTTGGAGAACCTCACATTAATGTTTGGCCCAATGAATGTCGGATCCAGCACTAGCACATACGAACCGGGACTTGGCATAAGCTTGGGATGATCTTTGATGCTCCAGATAATTTCTTGGTCCGACCAAGGCATATACCTCGTCACTGTTGGCATTACCACATTGACCTCCATATGTCGGCGCTGCAAACTCTTTCTATCTGTTTCCTCAGTGGTAAACACACAGTAACTCTGATGATGCTCTCTGTACTCATTCCTCCCCTCATTTCCGGGGTACCTCTGATTTGGCTGATGATGCTTTTCTACTTGATGCACTGCATCCCTTCTCTCATGGTTATCATACCTCGGCGGAGGGGGAGGCAACATTAGCTGTTGCGTGTTCGCTCCGGAGAGCAATTGCTGCCGGGGTAACTCCTGCCGAGGTTGATCATTCCGGGGTGCCTGAGCATTCCCCGAGCCACCTTGTTCTATTTTACGCATCCACTCACATTGCCTTGTTGTATGACCCGCTGGGTTACTTGGATTTGGCGTGTGAAATTTACACGGCTGATCCAACATTGACTCATAAGTGTACCTCGGACGGTCCTTCTTCTCCTGCCACTGTTTCTTCTGCTCCGGCGTCCAAGTTTTCTTGCCATCATTTCTTGGTGTCCATTGTCCCCCTCCAGTTTTCTGACGTTGATTGCCCCTGCTCCGGGCTGATCTTGATTCACAGCTGCAACTTGTTGTGAACTGTACCGGTGATCCGGTCTGTCATCTCTTCTTTTACCTCTGTAATCATTCCTCCGGGATGATCCGGCTCCATCTCTTTGGTAGTACTCCTCATTTGACTCGTTTAACACGAGCCCGGGTTGAGTCGGATCACCCAAAGCATACAAATCAGCAATCCGGATCATCTCTGCCAATGTGGTTGGCATTTTCCTTTGCAACTTCTGCCACAACTCGCTTGCATATCTGCACCCCTGCGCAAACCATGCTATGGCCTGTGACTCTATCACACCCTCACACGAGTTTCTCACGGTACACCACCGAGTTAAAAATTCCCGGTCCGTCTCGTTCGGTCTCTGCTTACACATAGCTAGGGTCTATGGCCTATTTGGCCTCTGATACGTACTTGAGAAATTGCTGATAAACATTTCCTCAAAATCGATCCAGGAGTTAATACTTCCGGGCGGCAAATTGTTTAGCCATACTCTTGCTGGCCCCTCCAACATCTGGGGTACGTATCTCACAGCACATCTCAAGTTGCCTGTAGCAATTTTCACAGCTGTAGCATAGTTTATCAACCAATCCTCCGGCTTAGTACTGCCACCATATGTCTTTGTGCCTCTAGGTAACTGGAAGTTGGGTACTGGAGGCTCCTTCATGATCCGGGGTCCAAAACACGCAGGACCCGGGGGACCTTGACATTCAATCTGCTTTGACCTATACAGTCGATCCAGTTTTAACCTGGCATCATCAGGCATCAAATCCCTGCTTCCCAATCTTGACCCTATCACATGATAGCCTGGCCTTGGGTATCCTGCGTTCAACATTTCCGAATCTCCATCGTTATACCGGTCTTGCTCTCGTGGAGCGCCTCTCTGTTGCATACCTCGGCCGGCACTTTGCTCTTTCCTTGGTATATTCCGCTGTTGCGGTTGTCCTGCCGAGTTACGCTGTCCGGCATTGCCATTTACAGCGTTTCCTTGACCGGCATTGCCTTGGTCGCGGTTACCTCGGCCAGCTTCACCTCGGCTCACACCTCGTCGATCGTCATTTCTATGTACTTCTTTTCCTTTCCCTGCCCTTGTCGGGTCGTACGGGACGATCTGTTTGTTCCTTCTGGACGAGGTTACTACCTCTTCCCTCCTAGGACCACAATGAGGAGACGATGCGGCTCCCGCGGATTTCTCCGGGTTACCCACCGCCGAATGAACGATCTTGGAGGCCCTAGCTCTCTCCGAGTTAGCCCTGAGCAATTCCTCATTTTGCCTGTTCGTGATCCGAACCAACTCATTGACCCTATATTGTTGTCTTTGACGGGCTTCACCCGTTAGACCCTCTAACTCGGACGCAGCTGCATCCGCCGCTCTGAGGTTTTTTTGCCGGGGTACTATACTTCAACAGCCCCACGGATAAACAGTTCTCTGACTCCTCAATCCTAGTATCACCCTCTTTGTTCATTTCACTCATGAGATTTCTCCCCTTCAGTTTTATAGCATCTACTTTATTCGCCTTTGCGTACTCACGCAGCGTCATGTTCAATGACTGCTGAGCCGCAGCTATCTTTTTTGCTCCCTCTAGAATTTTCTGCCTAGTTTCCTCTATCTCGGCCTGTGCCTGTGCCGGACCTACCATTGCTGCTACCGTGTTTGCCAAGCTATCCATCGCTTCTCTTAGTACATTCTCAGGCCTCTCTAGTGGAGGACCTCTACCTTTCCTCGGTGCCTTAGGTGTTACCTCCGGATCTGGTGCCAGATCCTTGCTTGCGCCCGCACCAGGCGCACTCATCATCACCTCAGCACGGTCCGGGGAGCGAGTGATACGCGCCCTGTGAACCACAATAAGGGATGGCTCCCCTGCCTCGACGACGTGCTGCGGGTGTACGCACGACACATCGATAGCAACGTAGACCGTGTGCGTGCCGAGCTTGACGAAGAGGCTGTTGCACGGAAGTGGGCGCGTGCCGAAGCAGCCAGCATTGTCGCTGACAAAGTCCAGCAGTCCAAAGCGCTGAACGAGCCCAGAGACGATGCGTTCGCTGGTGCCGATGAGGTTTCCCGTCCGGATCTTGACCCCTGTTAGCGCCGCTAGCCCCACGGTGGGCGCCAACTGTCGTGGTGGTGTCACTGCAGAGGCCATGGATAGGCTAAAGGTGGGGACTAATTGCACTAGGGGAATCCAGGGAGGGATAGTGTGGTGATTCCACGCACAGAAGCTTTGTATTTGATTCACTTCCAAGGTTACAAGTGCTCCTCGAGCTGTATTGGAGAGAGGAGGAAGAAAGAACTCTCTTACTCTCACCGCTAGCTAGCCCTCAGGAACCAAGTAAAATCTAGCCAATAGAGATCAACCCTTGAAAGACCAACCTAGTAAAAATCAACCACTTCTACAGAGGCCCTAGCCCTCCTTATATAGGGGTGGCTAGGTCTCCACTTAGGGCATACGTGGAGGCATATTCCTGGGAATATGCCTCCTCCCAAAATCGTAGGCCGACCGGGTCACTTTTTCCCCGCGTCATCCATGCAGAGGCTGCGTCAGCCGATATTGGCATCGTCACCTTTGTCGTCCACGCCTCGGTGGTCCTGCCCCTGTCCGCTTTGCTCATGCTGTGCGTACGGGGGTTACTTTTGACCAGCGAGATACCTTCCTTCTCCTAGAAGCTTGCTATGACTCAGATCGTAGTTGATCCGGCCACACCTGTTCCTGCATACAAGCTAGATTCATCCATCTGACTTACGGCTTGAGTCGGTTGTGACCCAGTTAGGTGGACATCCCCTGGTCCGAGTTACCCCGAGATTCGGCCTGCCTTGAGGTGACTCGGCCAGCATTCGCTTTGACCTTGCCGTACCTTGGCTAACTCGGCCTTTATACCTCGGCGTGACCCTACCCGGGGATATCCCCCCACTATTAGTCCCCGAAGCTGGTGCGGTCTTAGTTGCCTTAGTTGCTAAGGCCACAACAAGTTAAATTTCACCGAGCTTTGAGATTCATTTTCGAGTTACCTCCACATCTCGGATTTCATGGATTTACTTTCCCTTGGCACATTCCAAGTTTTCACTTGCTGGATGGGTTACCACAATCTCATCCGGGTCATTCTTCCTTCTCTCGTACGCTTCCCCACGTGGAGGCTAATCATTAGGTTGCCTCATTTTAAGGGCCAACAACAGTAACCGCTACAGTAATTGTCAGTTATCACTATGCGCACATCACGTCACGATTGCCTCCTCGTTAACTACATCAATGCGTCGCGTCATGGGATCCGCTGCGCCCTGTGGCCTTCCGTGTGGCTTGATGCTGATTGGTCAATCTGGTTTGTACACGGCCTCACGATGTGGCCCGCCCACAGACGCGATCCCACTACCTCGCTTAGGGAGCGGTTAAATAGGGGAGGGGTGCGCCCCTGGGGTCCTTTCCCCATTTCCGCGCCCCTCTGCCCTTTCTTCTTCCTCGTCTTCTCCCGCGACAGCGCCGCCGCCACCGCGTCTGAGTAGCAGCGCCTCTGTAGCACTGCTTCCACACGCATCTGCGACGCCGTCGCCGCTGCACACCTCCTCCGCCACGGGTCGCTGTCAATCTAGGCCGCTGCCCCCCGCCGCTGCTAGCACTAGTGAGGGCAGCGAACTCGAGATGACTGAGGAGGAGCTCGTCGTCGCCGAGCAAGATATGGACGAAGACGCTGCGACGGATCCACCAGTGTCATTGCATGTGTGTTCTTTTTACTAACAACCAGAGTCATTTCATGTGTGTTCTTTCACATACCGCATATGGATCCACCAGTGTCATTGCATGTGTGTTCTTTTCACAATCCACCTATGGATCCACCAGTGTCATTGCATGTGTGCTCTTTTTACTAAAAACCAGAGTCATTTCATGTGTGTTCTTTCACATACCGCATATGGATCCACCAGTGTCATTGCATGTGTGTTCTTTTCACAATCCACCTATGGATCCACCAGTGTCATTGCATGTGTGCTCTTTTTACTAACAACAACCAGAGTCATTGCATGTGTGTTCTCTTCAGAGACCACACATGGATCCACCAGTGTCATTGCATGTGTGTTCTTTTTACTAACAACAACCAGAGTCATTGAAATGTATGTTCTCTTCAGAGACCACACATGGATCCACCAGTGTCATTGCATGTGTGTTCTTTTTACTAACAACAATTGGAGTCATTTCATGTGTGTTATTTTCACATACCACATATGGATCCACCAGTGTCATTGCATGTGTGTTCTCTTCAGAGACCACACATGGATCCGCCAGTGTCATTGCATGTGTGTTCTTTTTATTAACAACAACTAGAGTTATTTCATGACTATTCCTTTCCAATACCACATATGGATCCACCAGTGTCATTGAAATGTGTGTTCTTCTCATTAACCACAGCTAGAGTCATTGGATGTGTGTTCTCTTCAAAGACTACACATGGATCCACTAGTGTCATTGCATGTGTGTTCTTTTTACTAACAACAACCACTCATTGAAATGTGTGTTCTCTTCAGAGACCACATATGGATCCACCAGTGTCATTGCATGTGTGTTCTTTTTACTAACAACTAGAGTCATTTCATGTGTGTTCTTTTCGTATACCACATATGGATCCACCAGTGTCATTGCATGTGTGTTCTTTTCACAATCCACCTATGGGTCCACAAGTGTCATTGCATGTGTGCTTTTTTTACTAACAACAACCAGATTCATTGCATGTGTGTTTTCTTCAGAGACCACACTTGGATCCACCAGTGTCATTGCATGTGTGTTCTTTTTACTAACAACAACCAGAGTCATTGAAATGTGTGTTCTCTTCAGAGACCACACATGGAACCACTAGTGTCATTGCATGTGTGTTCTTTTTACTAACAACATCCAGAATCATTTCATGTGTGTTCTTTTCACATACCACACATGGATCCACCAGTGTCATTGCATGTGTGTTCTTTTTACTAACAACTAGAGTCATTTCATGTGTGTTCTTTCACATACCGCATATGGATCCACCAGTGTCATTGCATGTGTGTTCTTTTCACAATCCACCTATGGATCCACCAGTGTCATTGCATGTGTGCTCTTTTTACTAACAACAACCAAAGTCATTGCATGTATGTTCTCTTCAGAGACCACACATGCATCCACCAGTCTAATTGCATGTGTGTTCTTTCTACTAACAACAACCAGAGTCATTGAAATGTGTGTTCTCTTCAGAGACCACACATTGACCCACCAGTGTCATTGCATGTGTGTTCTTTTTAGTAACAACAACTGGAGTCATTTCATGTGTGTTCTTTTCACATACCACATATGGATCCACCAGTGTCATTGCATGTGTGTTCCCTTTAGAGACCACACATGGATCCGCCAGTGTCATTGCATGTGTGTTCTTTTTACTAACAACAACTAGAGTCATTTCATGACTATTCTTTTCACATACCACATATGGATCCACCAGTGTCATTGAAATGTGTGTTCTTCTCATTAACCACAGCTAGAGTCATTGGATGTGTGTTCTCTTCAGAGACCACACATGGATCCACCAGTGTCATTGCATGTGTGTTCTTTTTACTAACAACAACCAGAGTCATTGAAATGTGTGTTCTCTTCAGAGACCACACATGGATCCACTAGTGTCATTGCATGTGTGTTCTTTTTACTAAGAACATCCAGAGTCATTTCATGTGTGTTCTTTTCACATACCACATATGGATCCACCAGTGTCATTGCATGTGTGTTCTTTTCACAATCCACCTATGGATCCACCAGTGTGATTGCACGTGTGCTCTTTTTACTAACAACTACCAGAGTCATTGCATGTGTGTTCTCTTCGGAGACCACACATGGATCCACCAGTGTCATTGCATGTGTGTTCTTTTTACTAACAACAAACAGAGTCACTACATGTGTGTTATTTTCAGAGACCACACATGGATCCACCAGTGTCATTGCATGTGTGTTCTTTTTACTAACAACAACAGGAGTCATTTCATGTGTGTTCTTTTCACATACCACATATGGATCCACCACTGTCATTGCATGTGTGTTCTCTTCAGAGACCACACATGGATCCACAAGTGTCATTGTATGTGTGTTCTTTTTACTAACAACAACTAGAGTCATTTCATGACTATTCTTTTCACATACCACATATGGATCCACTAGTGTCATTGAAACGTGTGTTCTTCTCATTAACCACAGCTAGAGTCATTGGATGTTTGTTCTCTTCAGAGACCACACATGGATCCACCATTGCCATTGCATGTGTGTTCTTTTTACTAACAACAACCACTCATTGAAATGTGTGTTCTCTTCAGAGACCACATATGGATCCACCAGTGTCATTGCATGTGTGTTCTCTTTACTAACAACCAGAGTCATTTCATGTGTGTTCTTTTCACATACCGCATATGGATCCACCAGTGTCATTGCATGTGTGTTCTTTTCACAATCCACCTATGGATCCACCAGTGTGATTGCATGTGTGCTCTTTTTACTAACAACAACCAGAGTCATTGCATGTGTGTTCTCTTCAGAGACCATAGATCCACTAGTGTCATTGCATGTGTGTTCTTTTTACTAACAACAACCAGAGTCATTGAAATGTGTGTTCCCTTCAGAGACCACACATGGATCCACCAGTGTCATTGCATGTGTGTTCTTTTTACTAACAACAATTGGAGTCATTTCATTTGTGTTCTTTTCACATACCACATATGGATCCACCAGTGTCATTGCATGTGTGTTCTCTTCAGAGACCACACATGGATCCACTAGTATCTTCTTTTCAGATACCACATATGGATCCACTAGTGTCATTGAAATGTGTGTTCTTCTCATTAACCATAGCTAGAGTTATTGGATGTGTGTTCTCTTCAGAGACTACACATGGATCCACCAGTGTCATTACATGTGTGTTCTTTTTACTAACAACGAGAGTCATTTCATATGTGTTCTTTTCACATACCGCATATGGATCCACCAGTGTCATTGCATGTGTGTTCTTTTCACAATCCACCTATGGATCCACCAGTGGCATTGCATGTGTGCTCTTTTTACTAACAACAACCAGAGTCATTGCATGTGTGTTCTCTTCAGAAACTACACATGGATCCACCAATGTCATTGCATGTGTGTTCTTTTTACTAACAACAACCAAAGTCATTGAAATGTGTGTTCTCTTCAGAGACCACACGTGGATCCACTAGTGCCATTGCATGTGTGTTCTTTTTACTAACAACAACTGGAGTCATTTCATGTGTGTTCTTTTCACATACCACATATGGATCCACTAGTGTCATTGCATGTGTGTTCTTTTTATTAACAACAACTGGAGTCATTTCATGTGTGTTCTTTTCACATAACACATATGGATCCACCAGTGTCATTGAAATGCGTGTTCTCTTGAAAGACCACACATGGATCCATGATGGCTCAGTATTGTTGTAGAGCTCGTTGGGGAACCCCAAGAGGAAGGTATGATGAGCACAGCAGCAAGTTTCCCTCAGTTATGAAACCAAGGTTTAATCGAACTAGTAGGAGCAAGGAAACACCTCAAAGGTGTTGGTAGCTGAGCCTTGGCAGGGCGCACTACCGGTGCTAGTAGCAACGTGGAGACATGCACAACAGAACCACAGAACTTTTCCCCCAACTTGCGATGAGGTTGTCAATCTCACCGTGTTTTGCTGAAAACAAAGGATTAAACATATCGAATAGAAGGAAGTAATAGTTTGCAGAAAGTAAACACAAAGCAGTAAACAGTTTGTAGATTGTATGTAAAAGAAAAGGACCAGGATCCATAGTTCACTAAAGGTCGCTCTCCTTAAGATAGATAACATGCTGGGTGAACAAATTACAGCGGGGCAATTGACAAACATCGAGAAAGCAATACATGCATATACTAATGATCTTGACTCCTTTGGAACTTGATTGGGCATTACAACATTATACATAGACCGCCATCCACCTGCATCTATGACTAATAATCCACCTTCAGGTTTTCATCCGAACCCCCTCCAGTATTAAGTTGCAAGCAACAGATTATTGCTTTACGAATTGCGTGTAATGTAAACAATATGATTGTTCTATGAACAAAGGATTGTTGTTTTCTCCCTAGTAGCAACAGCATATATGGTACCTTATAGATTTCTGTCACTTCCCCAGATTACCAGAGGCATGAACCCACTATCGAGCATAAATACTAACTCTTGGAGTTGCTAGCATCTACTTGGCCAAGATAGCTACTAACAATGGAAAGCATGCAAGATCACAAATAACAAAGACATGATAGAATCAATAATCAATCTGAAATAGCATCTCAATATCCATCGGATCATCCCAAACACAACATGTAGAATTACAAATAGATGATCTTGATCATTAACAGAGCTCACAAGATCTAGACATGAAAGCACAAAGGAGGAGAACCAGCCATCTAGTTACTACATGGATCCGTAGTCCAAGGATGAACTACTCACGCATCACACCGGAGGCTTGCATGATGATGAAGAAGGCCTCCAGGGTGAATTCCCCTCTCCGGTAGGGTCCCGTGAAGAGCTTCAGATCCCTCCCGATCTAGGGATGCAGATGACTACGGCTACAGACTCTTTCGTGGATTTTTGATCGGGTACTTAGGGTTTTCGTCCCGAGGGCATCTTATAGGCGGAAGGAGAGGCCGAGGGGGTGCTGGGGTCGGCCAGACCACCCCCTGGCGTGGGCCAGGCCTAGCCGCGCGACCAGGTGGTGTGGCCGGCCCCCATCCCTTCTCCGTCTCGTATTCTGGCATCTGATGACTTCCGAAAAAATAGGCACTTTGGCTTTTGTCTCGTCCAATTCCGAGAATATTCATTTCCTGACTTTCCAGGAACCAAAACAGCAGATAACAGGCAGCTGGAACTGTGGCTCTTGTTAATAGGTTAGTCCAAGAAATCATATGAAAAGTACTCCAAAGTGTCGACAAAACACAAGAGAGTGGATAAAACCAAGCATGGAACATAATAAATTATAGATACATTTGCAATGTATCAATCCACCAGTGTCATTGCATGTGTGTTCCTTTTACTAACAACAACAGGAGTCGTTGCATGTGTGTTCTTTTCACATACCACATATGGATCCACCAGTGTCATTGCATGTGTGCTCTTTTAACAATCCACCTATGGATCCACCAGTGTCATTGCATGTGTGTTCTTTTCGCATACCACATATGGATCCACCAGTGTCATTGAAATGTGTGTTCTCTTCAGAGACCACACACGGATCCACCAGTGTCATTGCATGTGTGTTCTTTTTACTAACAACAACTAGAGTCATTACATGTGTGTTCTTTTCACATACCACATATGGATCCACCAGTGTCATTGCATGTGTGCTCTTTTCACAATCCACCAATGGATCCACCAGTGTCATTGCATGTGTGTTCTTTTTACTAACAACAGCCCGAGTCATTGCATGTGTGTTCTTTTCACATACCACATATGGATCCACCAGTGTCATTGCATGTGTGCTCTTTTAACAATCCACCTATGGATCCACCAGTGTCATTGCATGTGTGTTCTTTTTACTAAGAACAACCAGAGTCATTGCATGTGTGTTCTTTTCACATACCACATATGGATCCACCAGTGTCATTGCATGTGTGTTCTTTTCACAGTCCACCTATGGATCCACCAGTGTCATTGCATGTGTGCTCATTTTACTAACAACAACCAGAGTCATTGCATGTGTGTTCTATTTAGAGACCACACATGGATCCACCAGTGTCATTGCATGTGTGTTCTTTTTACTAACAACAACCAGTGTCATTGAAATGTGTGTTCTCTTTAGAGACCACACATGGATCCACCAGTGTCATTGCATGTGTGTTCTTTTTACTAACAACAACCAGTGTCATTGAAATGTGTGTTCTCTTTAGACACCATACATGGATCCACTAGTGTCATTGCATGTGTGTTCTTGTTACTAACAACAACTAAAGTCATTGCATGTGTGTTCTTTTCACATACCACATATGGATCCACCAATGTCATTGCATGTGTGTTCTTTTCACAATGAACCTATGGATCCACCAGTGTCATTGCATGTGTGCTCTTTTTACTAACATAAACCAGAGTCATTGCATGTGTGGTCTCTTCAGAGACCACACATGGATCCACTAGTGTCATTGCATGTGTATTCTTTTTACTAACAACAACCAGAGTCATTGAAATGTGTGTTCTCTTTGGAGACCACACATGGATCCACCAGTGTCATTGCATGTGTGTTATTTTTACTAACAACAACCAGAGTCATTGCATGTGTGTTCTTTTCACATACCACATATGGATCCACCAGTGTCATTGCATGTGTGTTCTTTTGTCTAACAACAACTGGAGTCATTTCATGTCTGTTCTTTTCACATACAACACATGCATCCACCAGTGCCATTGAAATGTGTGTTCTCTTGAGAGACCACACATGGATCCACCAGTGTCATTGCATGTGTGTTCTTTTTACTAACAACAACTGGAGTCATTGCATATGTGTTCTTTTAACATACCACATATGGATCCACTTGTGTCATTTCATGTGTGCTCTTTTCACAATCCACCTATGGATCCACCAGTGTCATTGCATGTGTTTTTTTTACATGCCACGTATGGATCCACCAGTGTCATTGAAATGTGTGTTCTCTTCATAGACCACATATGGATCCACCAGTGTCATTGCATGTGTGTTCTTTTTACTAACAACAACTAGAGTCATTTCATGTGTGTTCTTTTCACATACCACATATGGATCCACCAGTGTCATTGCACGTGTGTTCTTTTTACTAACAACAACTGGAGTCATTTCATGTGTGTTCTTTTCACATACCACATATGGATCCACCAGTGTCATTGAAATGTGTGTTCTCTTCAAAGACCACACATGGATCCACCAGCGTCATTGCATGCGTATTCTTTTTACTAACAACAATAGGAGTCATTGCATGTGTTATCTTTTCACATACCACATATGGATCCACCAGTGTCATTGCATGTGTGTTCTCTTTACTAACAACCAGAGTCATTTCATGTGTGTTCTTTTCACAAACCACATATGGATCCACCAGTGTCATTGCATGTGTGTTCTTTTCACAATCCACCTATGGATCCACCAGTGTGATTGCATGTATGCTATTTTTACTAACAACAACCAGAGTCATTGCATGTGTGTTCTCTTCAGAGACCACGCATAGATCCACTAGTGTATTTGCATGTGTGTTCTTTTCACTAACAACAACCAGAGTCATTGAAATGTGTGTTCTCTTCAGAGACCACACATGGATCCACCAGTGTCATTGCATGTGTGTTCTTTTTACTAACAACAATTGGAGTCATTTCATGAGTGTTCTTTTCACATACCACATATGGATCCACTAGTGTCATTGCATGTGTGTTCTCTTCAGAGACCACACATGGATCCACTAGTGTCATTGCATGTGTGTTCTTTTTACTAACAACAACTGGAGTCATTTCATGACTATTCTTTTCAGATACCACATATGGATCCACTCGTGTCATTGAAATGTGTGTTCTTCTCATTAACCACAATTAGAGTTATTGGATGTGTGTTCTCTTCAGAGACTACACATGGATCCACTAGTGTCATTACATGTGTGTTCTTTTTACTAACAACTAGAGTCATTTCATATGTGTTCTTTTCACATACCGCATATGGATCCACCAGTGTCATTGCATGTGTGTTCTTTTCACAATCCACCTATGGATCCACCAGTGTCATTGCATGTGTGCTCATTTTACTAACAACAACCAGAGTCATTGCATGTGTGTTCTCTTTAGAGACCACACATGGATCCACCAGTGTCATTGCATGTGTGTTCTTTTTACTAACAACAACCAGTGTCATTGAAATGTGTGTTCTCTTTAGAGACCACACATGGATCCACCAGTGTCATTGCATGTGTGTTCTTTTTACTAACAACAACCAGTGTCATTGAAATGTGTGTTCTCTTTAGAGACCATACATGGATCCACTAGTGTCATTGCATGTGTGTTCTTTTTACTAACAACAACTAGAGTCATTGCATGTGTGTTCTTTTCACGTACCACATATGGATCCACCAATGTCATTGCATGTGTGTTCTTTTCACAATGCACCTATGGATCCACCAGTGTCATTGCATGTGTGCTCTTTTTACTAACATAAACCAGAGTCATTGCATGTGTGTTCTCTTCAGAGACCACACATGGATCCACCAGTGTCATTGCATGTGTATTCTTTTTACTAACAACAACCAGAGTCATTGAGATGTGTGTTATCTTTGGAGACCACACATGGATCCACCAGTGTCATTGCATGTGTGTTATTTTTACTAACAACAACCAGAGTCATTGCATGTGTGTTCTTTTCACATACCACATATGGATCCACTAGTGTCATTGCATGTGTGTTCTTTAGTCTAACAACAACTGGAGTCATTTCATGTCTGTTCTTTTCACATACAACACATGCATCCACCAGTGCCATTGAAATGTGTGTTCTCTTGAGAGACCACACATGGATCCACCAGTGTCATTGCATGTGTGTTCTTTTTACTAACAACAACTGGAGTCATTGCATATGTGTTCTTTTAACATACCACATATGGATCCACTTGTGTCATTTCATGTGTGCTCTTTTCACAATCCACCTATGGATCCACCAGTGTCATTGCATGTGTTTTTTTTACATGCCACGTATGGATCCACCAGTGTTATTGAAATGTGTGTTCTCTTCATAGACCACACATGGATCCACCAGTGTCATTGCATGTGTGTTCTTTTTACTAACAACAACTAGAGTCATTTCATGTGTGTTCTTTTCACATACCACATATGGATCCACCAGTGTCATTGCACGTGTGTTCTTTTTACTAACAACAACTGGAGTCATTTCATGTGTGTTCTTTTCACATACCACATATGGATCCACCAGTGTCATTGAAATGTGTGTTCTCTTCAAAGACCACACATGGATCCACCAGTGTCATTGCATGCGTGTTCTTTTTACTAACAACAATAGGTGTCATTGCATGTGTTATCTTTTCACATACCACATATGGATCCACCAGTGTCATTGCATGTGTGTTCTCTTTACTAACAACCAGAGTCATTTCATGTGTTTTATTTTCACATACCGCATATGGATCCACCAGTGTCATTGCATGTGTGTTCTTTTCACAATCCACCTATGGATCCACCAGTGTGATTGCATGTATGCTATTTTTACTAACAACAACCAGAGTCATTGCATGTGTGTTCTCTTCAGAGACCACGCATAGATCCACTAGTGTCATTGCATGTGTGTTCTTTTCACTAACAACAACCAGAGTCATTGAAATGTGTGTTCTCTTCAGAGACCACACATGGATCCACCAGTGTCATTGCATGTGTGTTCTTTTTACTAACAACAATTGGAGTCATTTCATGTGTGTTCTTTTCACATACCACATATGGATCCACCAGTGTCATTGCATGTGTGTTCTCTTCAGAGACCACACATGGATCCACTAGTGTCATTGCATGTGTGTTCTTTTTACTAACAACAACTGGAGTCATTTCATGACTATTCTTTTCAGATACCACATATGGATCCACTAATGTCATTGAAATGTGTGTTCTTCTCATTAACCATAGCTAGAGTTATTGGATGTGTGTTCTCTTCAGAGACTACACATGGATCCACTAGTGTCATTACATGTGTGTTCTTTTTACTAACAACTAGAGTCATTTCATATGTGTTCTTTTCACATACCGCATATGGATCCACCAGTGTCATTGCATGTGTGTTCTTTTCACAATCCACCTATGGATCCACCAGTGGCATTGCATGTGTGCTCTTTTTTACTAACAACAACCAGAGTCATTGCATGTGTGTTCTCTTCGGAAACCACACATGGATCCACCAATGTCATTGCATGTGTGTTCTTTTTACTAACAACAACCAGAGTCATTGAAATGTGTGTTCTCTTCAGAGACCACACATGGATCCACCAGTGTCATTGCATGTGTGTTCTTTTTACTAACAACAACTGGAGTCATTTCATGTGTGTTCTTTTCACATACCACATATGGATCCACTAGTGTCATTGCATGTGTGTTCTTTTTATTAACAACAACTGGAGTCATTTCATGTGTGTTCTTTTCACATAACACATATGGATCCACCAGTGTCATTGAAATGTGTGTTCTCTTGAAAGACCACACATGGATCCATGATGGCTCAGTATTGATGTAGAGCTCGTTGGGGAACCCCAAGAGAAAGGTATGATGAGCACAACAGCAAGTTTCCCTCAGTTATGAAACCAAGGTTTAATCGAACTAGTAGGAGCAAGGAAACACCTCAAAGGTGTTGGTAGCTGAGCCTTGGCAGGGCGCACTACCGGTGCTAGTAGCAACGTGGAGACATGCACAACAGAACCACAGAACTTTTTCCCCAACTTGCGATGAGGTTGTCAATCTCACCGTGTTTTGCTGAAAACAAAGGATTAAACGTATCGAATGGAAGGAAGTAATAGTTTGCAGAAAGTAAGCACAAAGCAGTAAACAGTTTGTAGATTGTATGTAAAAGAAAAGGACCAGGATCCATAGTTCACTAGAGGTCGCTCTCCTTAAGATAGATAACATGCTGGGTGAACAAATTACAGCGGGGCAATTGACAAACATCGAGAAAGCAATACATCCATATACTAATGATCTTGACTCCTTTGGAACTTGATTGCGCATTACAACATTATACATAGACTGCCATCCAACTGCATCTATGACTAATAATCCACCTTCAGGTTATCATCCGAACCCCCTCCAGTATTAAGTTGCAAGCAACAGATTATTGCTTTACGAATTGCGTGTAATGTAAACAATATGATTGTTCTATGAACAAAGGATTGTTGTTTTCTCCCTAGTAGCAACAGCATATATGGTACCTTAGAGATTTCTGTCACTTCCCTAGATTACCAGAGGCATGAACCCACTATCGAGCATAAATACTAACTCTTGGAGTTGCTAGCATCTACTTGGCCAAGATAGCTACTAACAATGGAAAGCATGCAAGATCACAAATAACAAAGACATGATAGAATCAATAATCAATCTGAAATAGCATCTCAATATCCATCGGATCCCCACAAACACAACATGTAGAATTACAAATAGATGATCTTGATCATGAACAGAGCTCACAAGATCTAGACATGAAAGCACAAAGGAGGAGAACCAGCCATCTAGTTACTACATGGATCCGTAGTCCAAGGATGAACTACTCACGCATCACACCGGAGGCTTGCATGATGATGAAGAAGGCCTCCAGGGTGAATTCCCCTCTCCGGTAGGGTGCCGGGAAGATCTTCAGATCCCTCCCGATCTAGGGATGGTGATGACTGCGGCTACAGACTCTTTTGTGGATTTTTGATCGGGTACTTAGGGTTTTCGTCCCGAGGGCATCTTATAGGCGGAAGGAGATGCCGAGGGGGTGCTGGGGTCGGCCAGACCACCCCCTGGCATGGGCCAGGCCTAGCCACGCGTCCAGGTGGTGTGGCCGGCCCCCATCCCTTCTCCGTCTCGTATTCTGGCATCTGATGACTTCCGAAAAAATAGGCACTTTGGCTTTTGTCTCGTCCAATTCCGAGAATATTCATTTCCTGACTTTCCTGGAACCAAAAACAGGCAGCTGGAACTGTGGCTCTTGTTAATAGGTTAGTCCAAGAAATCTTATGAAAAGTACTCCAAAGTGTGGACAAAACACAAGAGAGTGGATAAAACCAAGCATGGAACATAATAAATTATAGATACATTTGCAATGTATCAATCCACCAGTGTCATTGCATGTGTGTTCTTTTTACTAACAAAAACAGGAGTCATTCCATGTGTGTTCTTTTCACATACCACATATGGATCCACCAGTGTCATTGCATGTGTGCTCTTTTCACAATCCACCTATGGATCCACCAGTGTCATTGCATGTGTGTTCTTTTCACATACCACATATGGATCCACCAGTGTCATTGAAATGTGTGTTCTCTTCAGAGACCACACATGGATCCACCAGTGTCATTGCATGTGTGTTCTTTTTACTAACAACAACTAGAGTCATTGCATGTGTGTTCTTTTCACATACCACATATGGATCCACCAGTGTCATTGCATGTGTGCTCTTTTCACAATCCACCAATGGATCCACCAGTGTCATTGCATGTGTGTTCTTTTTACTAACAACAACCCGAGTCATTGCATGTGTGTTCTTTTCACATACCACATATGGATCCACCAGTGTCATTGCATGTGTGCTCTTTTCACAATCCACCTATGGATCCACCAGTGTCATTGCATGTGTGTTCTTTTTACTAACAACAACCAGAGTCATTGCATGTGTGTTCTTTTCACATACCACATATGGATCCACCAGTGTCATTGCATGTGTGTTCTTTTCACAATCCACCTATGGATCCACCAGTGTCATTGCATGTGTGCTCATTTTACTAACAACAACCAGAGTCATTGCATGTGTGTTCTCTTTAGAGACCACACATGGATCCTCCAGTGTCATTGCATGTGTGTTCTTTTTACTAACAACAACCAGTGTCATTGAAATGTGTGTTCTCTTTCGAGACCACACATGGATCCACCAGTGTCATTGCATGTGTGTTCTTTTTACTAACAACAACCAAGTGTCATTGAAATGTGTGTTCTCTTTAGAGACCATACATGGATCCACTAGTGTCATTGCATGTGTGTTCTTGTTACTAACAACAACTAGGGTCATTGCATGTGTGTTCTTTTCACATACCACATATGGATCCACCAATCTCATTGCATGTGTGTTCTTTTCACAATGCACCTATAGATCCACCAGTGTCATTGCATGTGTGCTCTTTTTACTAACATAAACCAGAGTCATTGCATGTGTGTTCTCTTCAGAGACCACAAATGGATCCACCAGTGTCATTGCATGTGTGTAACTTTTACTAACAACAACCAGAGTCATTGAAATGTGTGTTCTCTTCAGAGACCACACATGGATCCACCAGTGTCATTGCATGTGTGTTACTTTTACTAACAACAACCAGAGTCATTGCATGTGTGTTCTTTTCACAATCCACCTATGGATCCACCAGTGTCATTGCATGTGTGCTCATTTTACTAACAACAACCAGAGTCATTGCATGTGTGTTCTCTTTAGAGACCACACATGGATCCTCCAGTGTCATTGCATGTGTGTTCTTTTTACTAACAACAACCAGTGTCATTGAAATATGTGTTCTCTTTTGAGACCACACATGGATCCACCAGTGTCATTGCATGTGTGTTCTTTTTACTAACAACAACTGGAGTCATTGCATATGTGTTCTTTTCACCTACCACATATGGATCCACTTGTGTCATTTCATGTGTGCTCTTTTCACAATCCACCTATGGATCCACCAGTGTCATTGCATGTGTTTTTTTACATGCCACGTATGGATCCACCAGTGTCATTGAAATGTGTGTTCTCTTCATGGACCACACATGGATCCACCAGTGTCATTGCATGTGTGTTCTTTTTACTAACAACAACTAGGGTCATTTCATGTGTGTTCTTTTCACATTCCACATATGGATCCACCAGTGTCATTGCACGTGTGTTGTTTTTACTAACAACAACTGGAGTCATTTCATGTGTGTTCTTTTCACATACCACATATGGATCCACCAGTGTCATTGAAATGTGTGTTCTCTTCAAAGACCACACATGGATCCACCAGTGTCATTGCATGCGTGTTCTTTTTACTAACAACAATAGGAATCATTGCGTGTGTTATCTTTTCACATACCACATATGGATCCACCAGTGTCATTGCATGTGTGCTCTTTTCACAATCCACCTATGGATCCACCCGTGTCATTGCATGTGTGTTCTTTTCACATACCACATATGGATCCATCAGTGTCATTGAAATGTGTGTTCTCTTCAGAGACCACACATGGATCCACGAGTGTCATTGCATGTGTGTTCTTTTTACTAACAACAATTGGAGTCATTGGATGTGTGTTCTTTTCACATACCACATATGGATCCACCAGTGTCATTGCATGTGTGCTCTTTTCACAATCCACCTATGGATCCACTAGTGTCATTGCATGTGTGTTCTTTTTACTAACAAAAACCCGAGTCATTGCATGTGTGTTCTTTTCACATACCACATATGGATCCACCAGTGTCATTGCATGTGTGCTCTTTTCACGATCCACCTATGGATCCACCAATGTCATTGCATGTGTGTTCTTTTTACTAACAACAACCAGAGTCATTGCATGTGTGTTCTTTTCACATACCACATATGGATCCACGAGTGTCATTGCATGCGTGTTAGTTTCACAATCCACCTATGGATCCACCATTGTCATTGCATGTTTGCTCTTTTTACTAACAACAACCAGAGTCATTGCATGTGTGTTATCTTTAGAGACCACACATGGATCCACCAGTGTCATTGCATGTGTGTTCTTTTTACTAACAACAACCAGTGTCATTGAAATGTGTGTTCTCTTTAGAGACCACACATGGATCCACCAGTGTCATTGCATGTGTGTTCTTTTTACTAACAACAACCAGTGTCATTGAAATGTGTGTTCTCTTTAGAGACCACACATGGATCCACCAGTGTCATTGCATGTGTGTTCTTTTTACTAACAACAACCAGAGTCATTACAAGTGTGTTCTTTTCACATACCACATATGGATCCACCAGTGTCATTGCATGTGTGTTCTTTTCACAGTCCATCTATGGATCCACCAGTGTCATTGCATGTGTGCTCTTTTTACTAACATAAACTAGAGTCATTGCATGTGTGTTCTCTTCAGAGACCACACATGGATCCACAGTGTCATTGCATGTGTATTCTTTTTACTAACAACAACCAAAGTCATTGAAATGTGTGTTCTCTTTGGAGACCACACATGGATCCACCAGTGTCATTGCATGTGTGTTCATTTTACTAACAACAACCAGAGTCATTGCATGTGTGTTCTTTTCACATACCACATATGGATCCACCAGTGTCATTGCATGTGTCTTCTTTTTACTAACAACAACTGGAGTCATTTCATGTGTGTTCTTTTCACATACCACACATGGATCCACCAGTGCCATTGAAATGTGTGTTCTCTTCAGAGACCACACATGGATCCACCAGTGTCATTGCATGTGTGTTATTTTTACTAACAACAACTATTGTCATTGCATGTGTGTTCTTTTCACATACCACATATGGATCCACTTCTGTCATTTCATGTGTGCTCTTTTCACAATCCACCTATGGATCCACCAGTGTCATTGCATGTGTTTTTTTTCACATGCCACATATGGATCCACCAGTGTCATTGAAATGTGTGTTCTCTTCATAGACCACACATGGATCCACCTGTGTCATTGCATGTGTGTTCTTTTTACTAACAACAACTAGAGTCATTTCATGTGTGTTTTTTTCACATACCACATATGGATCCACCAGAGTCATTGCACGTGTGTTCTTTTTACTAACAACAACTGGAGTCATTTCATGTGTGTTCTTTTCACATACCACATATGGAACCACCAGTGTCATTGAAATGTGTATTCTCTTAAAAGACCACACATGGATCCACCAGTGTCATTGCATGCGTGTTCTTTTTACTAACAACAATATGAGTCATTGCATGTGTGTTCTTTTCACATACCACATATGGATCCACCAGTGTCATTACATGTGTGCTCTTTTCACAATCCACCTATGGATCCACCAGTGTCATTGCATGTGTGTTCTTTTCACATACCACATATGGATCGACCAGTGTCATTGAAATGTGTGTTCTCTTCAGAGACCACACATGGATCCACCAGTGTCATTCTATGTGTGTTCTTTTTACTAACAACAATTGGAGTCATTGCATGTGTGTTCATTTCACATACCACATATGGATCCACCAGTGTCATTGCATGTGTGCTCTTTTCACAATCCACCTATGGATCCACTAGTGCCATTGCATGTGTGTTCTTTTTACTAACATCAACCCGAGTCATTGCATTGTGTTCTTTTCACATACCACATATGGATCCACCAGTGTCATTGCATGTGTGCTCTTTTCACAATCCACCTATGGATCCACCAGTGTCATTGCATGTGTGTTCTTGTTACTAACAACAACTGGAGTCATTGCATGTGTGTTCTTTTCACATACCACATATGGATCCACCAATGTCATTGCATGTGTGTTCTTTTCACAATCCACCTATGGATCCACCAGTGTCACTGCATGTGTGCTCTTTTTACTAACATAAACCCGAGTCATTGCATGTGTGTTCTCTTCATAGACCACACATGGATCCACCAGTGTCATTGCATGTGTATTCTTTTTACTAACAACAACTAGAGTCATTGAAATGTGTGTTCTATTTGGAGACCACACATGGATCCACCAGTGTCATTGCATGTGTGTTCTTTTTACTAACAACAACCAGAGTCATTGCATGTGTGTTCTTTTCACATACCACATATGGATCCACTAGTGTCATTGCATGTGTGTTCTTTTTACTAACAACAACTGGAGTCATTTCATGTGTGTTCTTTTCACATACCACACATGGATCCACCAGTGCCATTGAAATGTGTGTTCTCTTCAGAGACCACACATGGATCCACCAGTGTCATTGCATGTGTGTTATTTTTACTAACAACAACTGGAGTCATTTCATGTGTATTCTTTTCACATACCACATATGGATCCACCAGTGTCATTGAAATGTGTGTTCTCTTCAAAGACCACACATGGATCCACCAGTGTCATTGCATGCGTGTTCTTTTTACTAACAACAATAGGAGTCATTGCATTGTGTTCTTTTCACATACCACATATGGATCCACCAGTGTCATTGCATGTGTGCTCTTTTCACAATCCACCTATGGATCCACCAGTGTCATTGCATGTGTGTTCTTGTTACTAACAACAACTGGAGTCATTGCATGTGTGTTGTTTTCACATACCACATATGGATCCACCAATGTCATTGCATGTGTGTTCTTTTCACAATCCACCTATGGATCCACCAGTGTCACTGCATGTGTGCTCTTTTTACTAACATAAACCCGAGTCATTGCATGTGTGCTCTCTTCATAGACCACACATGGATCCACCAGTGTCATTGCATGTGTATTCTTTTTACTAACAACAACTAGAGTCATTGAAATGTGTGTTCTATTTGGAGACCACACATGGATCCACCAGTGTCATTGCATGTGTGTTCTTTTTACTAACAACAACCAGAGTCATTGCATGTGTGTTCTTTTCACATACCACATATGGATCCACTAGTGTCATTGCATGTGTGTTCTTTTTACTAACAACAACTGGAGTCATTTCATGTGTGTTCTTTTCACATACCACACATGGATCCACCAGTGCCATTGAAATGTGTGTTCTCTTCAGAGACCACACATGGATCCACCAGTGTCATTGCATGTGTGTTATTTTTACTAACAACAACTGGAGTCATTTCATGTGTATTCTTTTCACATACCACATATGGATCCACCAGTGTCATTGAAATGTGTGTTCTCTTCAAAGACCACACATGGATCCACCAGTGTCATTGCATGCGTGTTCTTTTTACTAACAACAATAGGAGTCATTGCATTGTGTTCTTTTCACATACCACATATGGATCCACCAGTGTCATTGCATGTGTGCTCTTTTCACAATCCACCTATGGATCCACCAGTGTCATTGCATGTGTGTTCTTTTCACATACCACATATGGATCGACCAGTGTCATTGAAATGCGTGTTCTCTTCAGAGACCACACATGGATCCACCAGTGTCATTCTATGTGTGTTCTTTTTACTAACAACAATTGGAGTCATTGCATGTGTGTTCTTTTCACATACCACATATGGATCCACCAGTGTCATTGCATGTGTGCTCTTTTCACAATCCACCTATGAATCCACTAGTGCCATTGCATGTGTGTTCTTTTTACTAACATCAACCCGAGTCATTGCATTGTGTTCTTTTCACATACCACATATGGATCCACCAGTGTCATTGCATGTGTGCTCTTTTCACAATCCACCTATGGATCCACCAGTGCCATTGCATGCGTGTTCTTTTTACTAACAACAATAGGAGTCATTGCATTGTGTTCTTTTCACATACCACATATGGATCCACCAGTGTCATTGCATGTGTGCTCTTTTCACAATCCACCTATGGATCCACCAGTGTCATTGCATGTGTGTTCTTTTCACATACCACATATGGATCCATCAGTGTCATTGCAATGTGTGTTCTCTTCAGAGACCACACATGGATCCACAAGTGTCATTGCATGTGTGTTCTTTTTACTAACAACAATTGGAGTCATTTGATGTGTGTTCTTTTCACATACCACATATGGATCCACCAGTGTCATTGCATGTGTGCTCTTTTCACAATCCACCTATGGATCCACTAGTGTCATTGCATGTGTGCTCTTTTTACTAACAACAACCCGAGTCATTGCATGTGTGTTCTTTTCACATACCACATATGGATCCACCAGTGTCATTGCATGTGTGCTCTTTTCAAGATCCACCGATGGATCCACCAATGTCATTGCATGTGTGTTCTTTTTACTAACAACAACTAGAGTCATTGCATGTGTGTTCTTTTCACATACCACATATGGATCCACCAGTGTCATTGCATGTGTGTTATTTTCACATACCACATATATATCCACAAGTGTCATTGATGTGTGTTCTTTTTACTAACAACAACTAGAGTCATTTCATGTGTGTTCTTTTCACATACCACACATGGATCCACCAATGCCATTTAAATGTGTGTTCTCTTCAGAGACAACACATGGATCCACCAGTGTCATTGCATGTGTGTTCTTTTTACTAACAACAACTAGAGTCATTGCATGTGTATTCTTTTCACATACCACATATGGATCTGCTTGTGTCATTGCATGTGTTCTCTTTTCACATGCCACATATGGATCCACCAGTGTCATTGAAATGTGTGTTCTCTTCATAGACCACACATGGATCCAACAGCGTCTTCGCATGTGTTTTCTTTTTACTAACAACAACTGGAGTCATTTCATGTGTGTTCTTTTCACATACCACATATGGATCCACCAGTGTCATTGCACGTGTGTTCTTTTTACTAACAATAACTAGAGTCATTTCATGTGTGTTCTTTTCACATACCACATATGGATCCACCAGTGTCATTGAAATGTGTGTTCTCTTCAAAGACCACACATGGATGCACCAGTGTCATTGCATGTGTGTTCTTTTTACTAACAACAACAGGAGTCATTGCATGTGTGTTCTTTTCACATAACACATATGGATCCACCAGTGTCATTGCATGTGTGCTCTTTTCAGAATCCACCTATGGATCCACCAGTGTCATTGCATGTGTGTTCTTTTCACATACCAGATATGGCTCCACCAGTGTCATTGAACTGTGTGTTCTCTTCAGAGACCACACATGGATCCACCAGTGTCATTGCGTGTCTGTTCTTTTTACTAACAACAACTGGAGTCATTGAATGTGTGTTCTTTTCACATACCACATATGGATCCACCAGTGTCATTGCATGTGTGCTCTTTTCACAATCCGCCCATGGATCCACCAGTGTCATTGCATGTGTGTTCTTTTCACATACCACATATGGATCCACCAGTGTCATTGAAATGTGTGCTGTTTTCACAATCCACCAATGGATCCACCAGTGTCATTGCATGCGTGTTCTTTTTACTAACAACAATAGGAGTCATTGCATGTGTTATCTTTTCACATACCACATATGGATCCACCAGTGTCATTGCATGTGTGCTCTTTTCACAATCCACCTATGGATCCACCAGTGTCATTGCATGTGTGTTCTTTTCACATACCACATATGGATCTATCAGTGTCATTGCAATGTGTGTTCTCTTCAGAGACGACACATGGATCCACAAGTGTCATTGCATGTGTGTTCTTTTTACTAACAACAATTGGAGTCATTTGATGTGTGTTCTTTTCACATACCACATATGGATCCACCAGTGTCATTGCATGTGTGCTCTTTTCACAATCCACCTATGGATCCACTAGTGTCATTGCATGTGTGTTCTTTTTACTAACAACAACCCGAGTCATTGCATGTGTGTTCTTTTCACATACCACATATGGATCCACCAGTGTCATTGCATGTGTGCTCTTTTCACGATCCACCGATGGATCCACCAATGTCATTGCATGTGTGTTCTTTTTACTAACAACAACTAGAGTCATTGCATGTGTGTTCTTTTCACATACCACATATGGATCCACCAGTGTCATTGCATGTGTGTTATTTTCACATACCACATATAGATCCACAAGTGTCATTGATGTGTGTTCTTTTTACTAACAACAACTGGAGTCATTTCATGTGTGTTCTTTTCACATACCACACATGGATCCACCAATGCCATTGAAATGTGTGTTCTCTTCAGAGACAACACATGGATCCACCAGTGTCATTGCATGTGCGTTCTTTTTACTAACAACAACTAGAGTCATTGCATGTGTATTCTTTTCACATACCACATATGGATCTGCTTGTGTCATTGCATGTGTGCTCTTTTCACATGCCACATATGGATCCACCAGTGTCATTGAAATGTGTGTTCTCTTCATAGACCACACATGGATCCAACAGTGTCTTCGCATGTGTTTTCTTTTTACTAACAACAACTGGAGTCATTTCATGTGTGTTCTTTTCACATACCACATATGGATCCACCAGTGTCATTGCACGTGTGTTCTTTTTACTAACAATAACTAGAGTCATTTCATGTGTGTTCTTTTCACATACCACATATGGATCCACCAGTGTCATTGAAATGTGTGTTCTCTTCAAAGACCACACATGGATCCACCAGTGTCATTGCATGTGTGTTCTTTTTACTAACAACAATAGGAGTCATTGCATGTGTGTTCTTTTCACATAACACATATGGATCCACCAGTGTCATTGCATGTGTGCTCTTTTCACAATCCACCTATGGATCCACCAGTGTCATTGCATGTGTGTTCTTTTCACATACCACATATGGCTCCACCAGTGTCATTGAAATGTGTGTTCTCTTCAGAGACCACACATGGATCCACCAGTGTCATTGCATGTGTGTTCTTTTCACATACCACATATGGATCTATCAGTGTCATTGCAATGTGTGTTCTCTTCAGAGACGACACATGGATCCACAAGTGTCATTGCATGTGTGTTCTTTTTACTAACAACAATTGGAGTCATTTGATGTGTGTTCTTTTCACATACCACATATGGATCCACCAGTGTCATTGCATGTGTGCTCTTTTCACAATCCACCTATGGATCCACTAGTGTCATTGCATGTGTGTTCTTTTTACTAACAACAACCCGAGTCATTGCATGTGTGTTCTTTTCACATACCACATATGGATCCACCAGTGTCATTGCATGTGTGCTCTTTTCACGATCCACCGATGGATCCACCAATGTCATTGCATGTGTGTTCTTTTTACTAACAACAACTAGAGTCATTGCATGTGTGTTCTTTTCACATACCACATATGGATCCACCAGTGTCATTGCATGTGTGTTATTTTCACATACCACATATAGATCCACAAGTGTCATTGATGTGTGTTCTTTTTACTAACAACAACTGGAGTCATTTCATGTGTGTTCTTTTCACATACCACACATGGATCCACCAATGCCATTGAAATGTGTGTTCTCTTCAGAGACAACACATGGATCCACCAGTGTCATTGCATGTGCGTTCTTTTTACTAACAGCAACTAGAGTCATTTCATGTGTATTCTTTTCACATACCACATATGGATCTGCTTGTGTCATTGCATGTGTGCTCTTTTCACATGCCACATATGGATCCACCAGTGTCATTGAAATGTGTGTTCTCTTCATAGACCACACATGGATCCAACAGTGTCTTCGCATGTGTTTTCTTTTTACTAACAACAACTGGAGTCATTTCATGTGTGTTCTTTTCACATACCACATATGGATCCACCAGTGTCATTGCACGTGTGTTCTTTTTACTAACAATAACTAGAGTCATTTCATGTGTGTTCTTTTCACATACCACATATGGATCCACCAGTGTCATTGAAATGTGTGTTCTCTTCAAACACCACACATGGATCCACTAGTGTCATTGCATGTGTGTTCTTTTTACTAACAACAACAGGAGTCATTGCATGTGTGTTCTTTTCACATAACACATATGGATCCACCAGTGTCATTGCATGTGTGCTCTTTTCACAATCCACCTATGGATCCACCAGTGTCATTGCATGTGTGTTCTTTTCACATACCACATATGGCTCCACCAGTGTCATTGAAATGTGTGTTATCTTCAGAGACCACACATGGATCCACCAGTGTCATTGCATGTCTGTTCTTTTTACTAACAACAACTGGAGTCATTGTATGTGTGTTCTTTTCACATACCACATATGGATCCACCAGTGTCATTTCATGTGTGCTCTTTTCACAATCCACCCATGGATCCACCAGTGTCATTGCATGTGTGTTCTTTTCACATACCACATATGGATCCACCAGTGTCATTGAAATGTGTGCTGTTTTCACAATCCACCTATGGATCCACCAGTGTCATTGCATGCGTGTTCTTTTTACTAACAACAATAGGAGTCATTGCATGTGTTATCTTTTCACATACCACATATGGATCCACCAGTGTCATTGCATGTGTGCTCTTTTCACAATCCACCTATGGATCCACCAGTGTCATTGCATGTGTGTTCTTTTCACATACCACATATGGATCCATCAGTCTCATTGCAATGTGTGTTCTCTTCAGAGACCACACATGGATCCTCAAGTGTCATTGCATGTGTGTTCTTTTCACATACCACATATGGATCCACCAGTGTCATTGCATGTGTGCTCTTTTCACGATCCACCGATGGATCCACCAATGTCATTGCATGTGTGTTCTTTTTACTAAGAACAACTAGAGTCATTGCATGTGTGTTCTTTTCACATACCACATATGGATCCACCAGTGTCATTGCATGTGTGTTATTTTCACATACCACATATGGATCCACCAGTGTCATTGCATGTGCGTTCTTTTTACTAACAACAACTAGAGTCATTGCATGTGTATTCTTTTCACATACCACATATGGATCTGCTTGTGTCATTGCATGTGTGCTCTTTTCACATGCCACATATGGATCCACCAGTGTCATTGAAATGTGTGTTCTCTTCATAGACCACACATGGATCCAACAGTGTCTTCGCATGTGTTTTCTTTTTACTAACAACAACTGGAGTCATTTCATGTGTGTTCTTTTCACATACCACATATGGATCCACCAGTGTCATTGCATGTGTGCTCTTTTCACGATCCACCGATGGATCCACCAATGTCATTGCATGTGTGTTCTTTTTACTAACAACAACTAGAGTCATTGCATGTGTGTTCTTTTCACATACCACATATGGATCCACCAGTGTCATTGCATGTGTGTTATTTTCACATACCACATATAGATCCACAAGTGTCATTGATGTGTGTTCTTTTTACTAACAACAACTGGAGTCATTTCATGTGTGTTCTTTTCACATACCACACATGGATCCACCAATGCCATTGAAATGTGTGTTCTCTTCAGAGACAACACATGGATCCACCAGTGTCATTGCATGTGCGTTCTTTTTACTAACAACAACTAGAGTCATTTCATGTGTATTCTTTTCACATACCACATATGGATCTGCTTGTGTCATTGCATGTGTGCTCTTTTCACATGCCACATATGGATCCACCAGTGTCATTGAAATGTGTGTTCTCTTCATAGACCACACATGGATCCAACAGTGTCTTCGCATGTGTTTTCTTTTTACTAACAACAACTGGAGTCATTTCATGTGTGTTCTTTTCACATACCACATATGGATCCACCAGTGTCATTGCACGTGTGTTCTTTTTACTAACAATAACTAGAGTCATTTCATGTGTGTTCTTTTCACATACCACATATGGATCCACCAGTGTCATTGAAATGTGTGTTCTCTTCAAACACCACACATGGATCCACTAGTGTCATTGCATGTGTGTTCTTTTTACTAACAACAACAGGAGTCATTGCATGTGTGTTCTTTTCACATAACACATATGGATCCACCAGTGTCATTGCATGTGTGCTCTTTTCACAATCCACCTATGGATCCACCAGTGTCATTGCATGTGTGTTCTTTTCACATACCACATATGGCTCCACCAGTGTCATTGAAATGTGTGTTATCTTCAGAGACCACACATGGATCCACCAGTGTCATTGCATGTCTGTTCTTTTTACTAACAACAACTGGAGTCATTGTATGTGTGTTCTTTTCACATACCACATATGGATCCACCAGTGTCATTTCATGTGTGCTCTTTTCACAATCCACCCATGGATCCACCAGTGTCATTGCATGTGTGTTCTTTTCACATACCACATATGGATCCACCAGTGTCATTGAAATGTGTGCTGTTTTCACAATCCACCTATGGATCCACCAGTGTCATTGCATGCGTGTTCTTTTTACTAACAACAATAGGAGTCATTGCATGTGTTATCTTTTCACATACCACATATGGATCCACCAGTGTCATTGCATGTGTGCTCTTTTCACAATCCACCTATGGATCCACCAGTGTCATTGCATGTGTGTTCTTTTCACATACCACATATGGATCCATCAGTCTCATTGCAATGTGTGTTCTCTTCAGAGACCACACATGGATCCTCAAGTGTCATTGCATGTGTGTTCTTTTCACATACCACATATGGATCCACCAGTGTCATTGCATGTGTGCTCTTTTCACGATCCACCGATGGATCCACCAATGTCATTGCATGTGTGTTCTTTTTACTAAGAACAACTAGAGTCATTGCATGTGTGTTCTTTTCACATACCACATATGGATCCACCAGTGTCATTGCATGTGTGTTATTTTCACATACCACATATGGATCCACCAGTGTCATTGCATGTGCGTTCTTTTTACTAACAACAACTAGAGTCATTGCATGTGTATTCTTTTCACATACCACATATGGATCTGCTTGTGTCATTGCATGTGTGCTCTTTTCACATGCCACATATGGATCCACCAGTGTCATTGAAATGTGTGTTCTCTTCATAGACCACACATGGATCCAACAGTGTCTTCGCATGTGTTTTCTTTTTACTAACAACAACTGGAGTCATTTCATGTGTGTTCTTTTCACATACCACATATGGATCCACCAGTGTCATTGCACGTTTGTTCTTTTTACTAACAATAACTAGAGTCATTTCATGTGTGTTCTTTTCACATACCACATATGGATCCACCAGTGTCATTGAAATGTGTGTTCTCTTCAAAGACCACACATGGATCCACCAGTGTCATTGCATGTGTGTTCTTTTTACTAACAACAACAGGAGTCATTGCATGTGTGTTCTTTTCACATAACACATATGGATCCACCAGTGTCATTGCATGTGTGCTCTTTTCACAATCCACCTATGGATACACCAGTGTCATTGCATGTGTGTTCTTTTCACATACCACATATGGCTCCACCAGTGTCATTGAAATGTGTGTTCTCTTCAGAGACCACACATGGATCCACCAGTGTCATTCCATGTCTGTTCTTTTTACTAACAACAACTGGAGTCATTGCATGTGTGTTCTTTTCACATACCACATATGGATCCACCAGTGTCATTGCATGTGTGCTCTTTTCACAATCCACCCATGGATCCACCAGTGTCATTGCATGTGTGTTCTTTTCACATACCACATATGGATCCACCAGTGTCATTGAAATGTGTGTTCTCTTTAGAGACCACACATGGATCCACCAGTGTCATTGCATGTGTGTTCTTTTTACTAACAACAACTACAGTCATTGCATGTGTGTTCTTTTCACATACCACATATGGATCCACCAGTGTCATTGCTTGTGTGCTCTTTTCACAATCCACCTATGGATCCACCAGCGTCATTGCATGTGTGTTCTTTTTACTAACAACAACCAGAGTCATTAAATGTGTGTGTTTTTCACATACCACATATGGATCCACCAGTGTCATTGCATGTGTGTTCTTTTCACAATCCACCTATGGATCCACCAGTGTCATTGCATGTGTGCTCTTTTTACTAACAACAACCAGAGTCATTGCATGTGTGTTCTCTTCACAGACCACACATGGATCCACCAGTGTCATTGCATGTGTGTTCTTTTTACTAACAACAACCAGTGTCATTGAAATGCGTGTTCTCCTCAGAGACCACACATGGATCCACCGGTGTCATTGCATGTGTGTTCTTTTTACTAACAAAAACTAGAGTCATTTCATGTGTGTTCTTTTCACATACCACATATGGATCCACCAGTGTCATTGCATGTGTGTTCTTTTCACAATCCACCTATGGATCCACCAGTGTTATTGCATGTGTGCTCTTTTTACTAACAACAACCAGAGTCATTGCATGTGTGTTCTCTTCAGAGACCACACATGGATCCACCAGTGTCATTGCATGTGTGTTATTTTTACTAACAACAACCAGAGTCATTGAAATGTGTGTTCTCTTTAGAGAACACACATGGATCCACAAGTTTCATTGCATGTGTGTTCTTTTTACTAACAACAACTGGAGTCATTTCATGTGTGTTCTTCCACACACCACATATGGATCCACCAGTGTCATTGCATGTGTGTTCTCTTCAGAGACCACAAATGGATCCACCAGTGTTATTGCATGTGTGTTCTTTTTACTAACAACAACTGGAGTCATTTCATGACTATTCTTTTTACATTCCACATATGGATCCACCTGCGTCATTGAAATGTGTGTTCTTCTCATTAACCACAGCTAGAGTCATTGGATGTGTGTTCTATTTAGAGACCACATATTTATCCACAAGTGTCATTGAAATGTGTATTATTTTTAACTACAGCCATTGGCCACAAACAATCGGGACCCAGAGCTAACTAGCAATTGCTCTGGGTTTCTAGAAGACCCGATCCCCGATTGTTAGGCACCGTTGGATCGGGGTGCATGGACGATAAGGATATCCTTTGCGAGGGCGATCCACCAGAAGTCTGTTCTGCGAACTGATTGGCAGTGGCAACAACACTGGGCCTACGTCCTTGCCCTTATTCCCTTAACATCGGGGCCGAAGATCAGATCGTGTTCTTTCATTGCCATGGAGAGGGAGAGGCCCAAACTCAGCTTGCACGAGGCTCAGATGTTCGCCCACTATGACATACTCGCGCCGCCGTTCACGAGCCTTCCAGCCGGCTTCGAGCTCAGCTCCGCCGGGGTTCCTGTCGAGCCGCTCTTGCGCGACAACGCGTTGGTGAGGCAGATCGAGGAGCACCGCCGCTAGGTATGGGAGCGGAAGAGGGCAATGGTGCGGTACTCGCGCACGAGCGTGTACTAGAGAAAGTTGTTCAAGAAGGAGCCGACTGTGTTGATTGAGCTATGCGGAACCCACCGGCGGGAGATCCACCCGGATCTACGCAACCCCGAAGGGGGGCAGCGCTTCTGGGCAGTGCCTGGGCGTACGACCTCAACCGTTATCGATGCAGCATGCCGTGAAGAATCCATGAGGAGGAGGAACGTTTCCGGGAACGTCGGCATCGATTCCGACACGGAGGAGGCTGGCGGTGACGCGGACAACGTCATCAATGATGGAGACTGCGGGAGCGTCATAGTCGATTAGGGCCACTTAAGCATAAATTAAATCAATGTATGGTATCTTAATGCGCTCTTTGGATCTGGGTCGCTTGAGTCATGGTCGATTATCGTCATAATCTATATATGTTGGCCATGTTTTAGTTGTCTTTGTCTTTGAAACTAGTTGATCGAAACTCGCTCGATCCTGAAAATAAAGTTTGCGCTTCCTGGCATATCTGATGGGACAATACGCTGACTCTGCTCCCAGCACTTGATGGCACAACCATAATTTGGAGTGCGCTAGAGGAGAAGGGATCAAACGTGTTGTAATAGTGTACTACTCTTGTCCAGATATAACTGACTTAGTTTTTTTTAGATATTTAATAAATGTGTCTATACCCAAAACTTGGCTAGATACATGTTTTAGGTTTCTTTGTCTTTCAAACTAATCAAAAGTCGTCAAATTCTGAACAAACAAAGTCATTGCGTTCACATCTGATGGGACAATACGTTGACTCTGCTACTTGATGGCACAACCATAATTCTGGAGTGCGCCAGAGGAGATGGGAATGCAAGGGAGATGGGAACTAGTAGCCGCGTCCAAACCCGGGTAAAAAATTAATGTAATAATATTTAAAAAAATTGTAATCTGGTCCACATGACCCCATCACAGACACGTTGCACGCGCTAGATATAAATAAAGACGACATGGCTAGTTTAGTTTCAATGATATAATTCAACATACGACATTACTATGCCCGCATCTTTCTGCTCCTCTTATTAGTCTGCTAGCCTACGCTGCATTAAGCATCAGTTGATGAGGATAAAAAATGATAAAATGGCAAATAAAACAATTTTTAAGCTTACCTTTCATCCGGAGAATCGTACAAAGATGAAATTGGCAGGGATTTATTATTTCTCCTGCAGTTAGCCGAAAGATCCTCAAGAACATCCTTAATCACCCCTGCAACTTCTTCATATTCTAATACACCTCCATTATTTGCCCTTTCCTCCCCGTTCTGCTTACCCTTTTGTTTCTTTTCACACCCTTTTCTCGCCGGCACCTCCACTTCTTCATAAATTAGCTACTTACGTACGTTTTCCTCCGAGTGCTCATCACCGTCTTCACGCTGCTCTTCCTCCAGTTCTGGCTGAGAAGCCTCATTTTCTGCCACCGAGGTGTGAACAGGGACAATATCATGTGTAACTGGGTTTTTGCACAACCTCTTGATATGGCCGAATCCGCCACAACGTTTGCATTTCCTTTTCCTAGCTCCCAACCTTGAACCTTTATCGGTGGAGGCTTCGATCCTTAGCTTTCTAGGACTCCCAGGTGGCCTCCTAAGAACTGGTGGTTGAAGTTTGAAACCTGGATCGACAATCTCCCAATCATTTTCATCGGCCATAGGTGGTACGTTTTCTGCATAAGTTGCAGCAAACTTGTCCACGAAGAAATAATTGTCGACATAGTTCTCTATTTCAGCTCTGCTACCTCTAAGCTTTAAGATGAAGTAAATTGCATGGTGACATGGCAGACCAGTAATCTGCCACTGCCTGCATAAACAAGTATTGTTTCCAATGTCTACAGTGTTCCTCCGTTCACTTCCACGCTTGTATTCTGCATAAACCTCAGCCAATGTTCTGGAACTTCTGACCATCCTCATCTTTATCGTTCTCATTGCCCTGGTTCTTGCATTCAGTAACATAACCACCTTTGGAACTATTTTATGGACTAAAAATGTTCTTGCACAAATTCTTTGCCTTAAATCTATCTTCACCATTATGCATTGTCTTATTGCATCCAACAAAATAACAATTCCAAGTGTCTTCATGCCCGAAATCTTATCATTGAAACTCTCTGCCAAATTATTGCAAACAAAATCCACCTTGCTTAACTCACCAAACTTGCTTCTGGCCCATAGCTTGGTATGTTCTTCAAGGTATTTTTTCACATTTGGCACTACATACATGTTCTGCAATAAGTAGCATGCGTGCTTGGGGTGTATGTGTATGCTGATCGCCACAAGACCTCTTCAAAGATCTTTCCTTTGAACTTCTTCGTGAAGTTAGTAGCAAGGTGCCGCATGCATTCCCTATTCTCAACCCCAGGAAACACAGCATCAACAGCATTCTCAAGACCCTCGCATGCACCGGTGTGTATCACCAAGACTTCAGGGTGACCAATTACTTCCCATAGTCTCTGCATGAACCATGTCCAGCTTTCATTGATTCACCCTCAAGAACAGCATAAGCTATGGGTAGAAGCCAATTATGCGCGTCCAAATCACAAGCGGAAGCAACATGTCCCCTGAACTTCCCTATTAAAGAAGTTGCGTCTATTGCCAAGTATGGCCTGCAGCCGTCTAGGAACCCCTTCCAGCATGCCTTCAGGCAGACAAAACATCTCCTGAAGCATATCTTATCTGCCTGCTTATACCTGACCCCCCTCGAGACCTTTTCTCTTCCTTTCACAACCTCGTAATCGATGTCAACAACACTACCAGTGATGTTTTCTCTACCTGAGCTTTGAAACTATACAACATATGAAAACTATCTTTCCACTTGCCTTGAATGAAGTCTAGAGCCATCCTTCCCATCAAAGACTCTGTGGTAAGGAATCAGAACATTAAACTTTTTGCTAATCTTTGCTCTGAGTTCAGCAGGTCCAATGTTATGATCCTACCTCACCTAGTCAAGTATAGTAGCAGCAATCCACTTGGTAGTCGCCGGTCTAGTTTTACCACTTAAAGAAGTATTAGGGAAGTTGTGTTTCTTCGTGTTTACTTTGATCTGCATTCGATAAGAATCCAAATAATTCGGAGCTAGTTATCAGTATAATAAATATGAGAAAGACTGAAACTAAATGTAGTTATGGCAACCTGAAATGGGTGTCCACCCCGCATTGGAGATGCATGTAATCTCCATTTACACACATTACTTTCCCTACAGTGCACCCTAAATGTCTTTTGGTCGCTCTTTTCAATGATAAATTCGAACCCAACTCTAACTGCATAGGTTGCAACTGCATATCTGCATTCCTCCATATTATCAAAGACAATCCCCTCATCAATTGTAGGATTGTCCCTGTAAAAGTGTATCACTGGCCTGTCCTTGTCTTCGTCGTCGTATCTACATCCCATTTCCACATCTTCACATTCCTCTTCCTCATCGGTCCCATAGTCAGGCTCAAAGTTCGCATCAACCAAATATTCCCTACTCTCCATCCTATCAGGGACAACAGCCACGTATGGATATGCTTTCTCATCATCATCCGCACCGCCACACATTTCAGTGCCTTCATGCTCGCTTGACAAAGCATCATGCTCAAGGACAAGCTGTATAGACGTCCTGCGGTTACCAATACATATCCTTGCCATCACCAAGGGACTAGAAACACTAATTGGGGTATGTAGAAAAGGAATCACACTTCCTACCCTTCAATGTGGACGCACGACACCTTTTCCAGGCTCCATACCTCCAAAGCTCTGCACCCTGCTTCCTCTCCCCCTGCTTCGTTGTCATATGTGCTCTCCTGACTTGAAGGATATTCCGTGCTCTCCAGCCGTGCAGGACCCATATTCGTGCTCTCAAGCCTCGCAGGATCCATCTCCGAGCGGGATCCGGATGACCAGTGTCGTTGGGCCCCAAACCTAACGGCCGATTCTCGGTTTTCGTTTCTAGACGCGCCTGGGCGGTGGACGGCGACAAGGAGACATGGCAGGGAGGAGAGGGGAGGGGACGTGAGGGGATGACAGGGAGGGGAGGGCGGGAGGACGACGGCCCAAGGGGACAACGAGAGCGGTGCACGATTGAGCGGAGTGGCGGCGGCAGGAGCAGAGGAGCGGAGCGGAGCGGAGCTGGTTGTGACAAAGCATGGAAAATTACACAATAATGTGTTGGTGGGCGGCACCAGCCCTCGAACTTGGGACGCGCGCCATCGAAGGTGGAGGAGGCGGGCCCGCCAGTCAGAAAACATGCCACCTGTCAGCGCACTATGCAAGGTAGCACTTCACGGAATTATTTAGCAGGTCCCACATGTCAGTCTATTTGATCAAAACTTGCATGCAGTGCATGGCTGGTTCACGCGCTAGTTCCGAAAAAAGCCCATTGATCCAAACTTGAAGTGGCAGTTCTGCTTCTTCTCCCTCATCTCCTCGTCTCCTCGCAGTGGCAGTTCCGCTTCGTCTCCCTCGTCTGTTATCCTCTTCTTCTTCTCCTCGCAGTGGTAGTTCTTCTTTCTTCCTCGATCAAAACATTCCCGCACGTAAGCCATGGCCAGTAGCCGGATGAAGAGGAACTGGTCCGATCTCTCGGCCGACCGACTTCGCAAGATCGCCGACTACTTGCTGGAGAAAGAGGAGTACATCGACACCTATGCTGCTTGTCGGGAAGTTTGCACCGATTGGCACCACACTTTAAAGGTGCCTGAATTCCATCTCAACAACTGGATCATGATAGATCACACACTTCCAAACGTTGGCGACTTCACCTTCCTCAACCTCGCCACTGGTCGTTGCTTTAGGACAAGTCTAATGGATGTCCATCGCAGGTTCACATTCACATCCAATATTTATTGGTATTTTCCATTGTAAACATCTTAGTGCTAACTGATGCCCTCTTCTTCCAAAAGATTCTACTTCGTTGGTGTTTCTCGTGGCGTCATCGTGCTTGCTCAGAGGGTGGAGCCATACCAGATTCGGCTTCTGAACCCAATCACTCATAAGTCTAACACTAAGTTTCAAGCACACATACCATCTGATCTTCTGCAATCTGTCATCGTGACGAAGTCCCCGATGATGGTGTTCGTTTACACTAATTATCCAGATCATATTGCATGGGCCGATGAGAGAAGCCCAACGGGGCAAATGAATGAATCATTTGGATAAGGATTTGATTCGCCACCTCCTGCTATGCTTCTGGACTGCATGACGGCATTCTGAGGGGAAGTATATGCATTACTTGAGAATGGAGACATCTTGTCGACCAACATCAAGTTAGAGCAGCGCGCGAGCACTGTTACGATGGCCAAAATAATTTCGGCTCTAGTCTTTGAATAGGTACGTGGAACTTACTAATTTTACCTTGTGGAGTCAGATGGTGATCTGCTTCTTGTGTTGAACGGGCATTTCGCCAAAGGGCAACCGGTGTTGTACCGGGTGGACATGGAGAACCGCTCTCTCGAGGCCGTCGGTGACATTGGAAGTCATGCCCTCTTTGTTGATTACAATCGGTCTATCTCCATTGACACCAGGTTACACCCCACAGTCCAACCCGGTTGCATATACTACAGGAATTATATCAGACTGTACGATCATGAGGTTGATGTCTGGGAAGAGGAACCAACAATGACATATGGCTTAAGTCTGGAACATACACTGAGGCCTTACCCTCTGGACGAGATACTGGCAGCACATTGCAGACGGAGAGAGTTCTCTGAATATGTGTTGCAGCACGGGGGAGCCGCCGACGACGAAATATATAGGGGAGAATGAATCCTATATTCATCCTAGGTTATTTGCTAGCATTTTTAGGTCTATTTTTCGAAGTAGAAATTTGTACTGTATTTATATTATTTCGATCAGCAGTATGCGTATTACCTTTCAGACAATATTGTAATGTATTTAATTTTAGTACTTTCAGAATTCAAAGTATTTATTTTTAGTAGCTTCTTTCAGAATTCTCTATGTTCGACATGGGCATCAACTCAGCGCCGAAATTCAGGTTCCACATGGAAAATTGCATAATAATGTGTTGGTGGGCGGTACCAGCCCTCGAACCTTGGATGCACGCTGTCGAAGGTGCAGGAGGCGGGCCCGCCAGTCAGAAAACATGCCATGTCAGCATCCCCTATTTCTGATGCCCTTTAAAAAAAGAAAACACACCATGTCGTCATCCCTTGTTTCTGATGGTGTTGCTACAATTGACAGTACATGGTGGCATATAAATAATATCGAAAAAACATAAGGGCACAATCGTCAAGATTTCTAAAATGAAACCCGGTCCCGTCTCCTGCCTGTCCTGGTACATTGCCCGATGAGGTGGATAGCCATGACCGATCTTTTTAATACGTTCGCACTCTTATGCTGAGAAGGGAAATAAAGATTGAGCGATTAATGCAATGAGTGTCGAATTATTACCCTCTATGGAAATGGAAGATGGTTATTTTCACGCATGCCCGTAGTCCAAACCTACTGTCAGTCTTTCACTCCCCTTCTCCGACAAACCACAGTTCTCCTTGCGCAGCTCCTCCGCGCTGCACCAACTAGGGTAACATGGCCCCGCCTAAGCAGCCGCCGCTGCCACCGTGATAGCCGCCAAAACTGGGGTATTTAGCCCATCTAAGGCAGGCCATGAAGCTCTACTTCAAGGCCGGTCTCCCATTGCCCTGCCAGGCAGATGATTTCCCCAAATGTGCCGAATCGGCCGTGGCGGCGACAGTGGCGTCGTCGGCGCCAGATGCAGCAAGCATGGCCAAGAGAGCGATGTGGAGAAATCGCGCGGCGGCATTACGGCATGCTCTAGGCAGTGGGAACAAGGTACGTATCAAATCGTTCACTAGAGAATGCCGCCGAGGGTACACACCCTCGAACAGGGCAGCGCAAAGGTCTATGAACTCTCACGTCCATGCTTCGGCATGGACTACCTTACCGCAGTGGGGGAGGCTGGGAGCACGCTGTCTGCGGCAAAGACGCTCCATCCTACGCACTGTCGAAGGCCGTACCGTGGCGGCGACCAAGCGTCTACACTCAGCATGCTGGATTGTTCGATAGCCGGAGCCGGCGGCGGGCATCAGCTCAGCCTCGGAATTCAGGTTCGAGTTCACACGAACCTATGATCCCGAGAAGGAGATGCCGAATTTCAGTTTCGAAGAAATCGTTGCAGCAGCGCAGATGGTCCAACTGAACCAGGACTGGCGCACGCAAATCGCTCGTGCATGAATGATGCAGATTTCTTGTAGTTTGGCGGGAAGGCAATAGATCAATTTGGGTTAAATGATCAAAGAACTTATGTCCTCTCAAGGCAATTGGCCAGCCAACTTTTCTGGTGGAGATCTATAGTTTCTGCAGTGTAGGATAGTTAAGTTCAGACTGAAGAAATGGCTTTTGTAGATGAAATGCTGATGAATTGTTATATAAACTAGTAGGAAGTTTAGCCCACTTTTGTGCAGGTATAAGACCCTTTTGTATGGAAGTACTACTGTTGTAAGCAAATACTATCAAGTATCTATTTCCTTCAATTACTAGTCGTGGTTCAATCCAGTTAACTGGCATCTTTTTATCCCAGACTACAGATTTTGCGTCTGCTGTCTATGTTCTAAACCATTTTTCCTTTGTCTTGTGTTGCCTGCAAAATGGTCCTGCAGTTCAACGTGTTACAAATGTAGCTACCTTGGGCTTGAAGAGGAGATGGACTACATTTTCCTGGCATCCACAGAATTGAAATTGCTCATTGCCAGACCACCCTCTTTTCATGAGGTTGTCCTTGGTTATTCACAGAAATTATAAAGCACGGTGTTCAACTACATCGATTCAAACTCTTACACACACAACATCAAATTCATTACCCACACATACTACATCGATTCAAACTATTACACACACATACTACTTCAAACTATTACACATATGTACTACATCGATTCAAACAATTACACATTTTTAGTCGATGCTAACTTCCTGCTACGCTCTCCATACTACAAATTCATTAGCCACACATACCACGACAAGTCACTAAAGCTCAGTCTTCACTCGAGGGAAATCGAAACCACCAGCTCGTCCAAGCCCGGTTCCCCCACCGAAACTGTGTGCGCCGTCGCGAAACAGTGGTGGTCCTGTGCCATCGATCCTTCCAGGCCAACACTACAGGCGACGAGGACGCTTTCTGGCAGCCTCTTCGGGGCCCTGAATGCCATGTACCGATTCCAGAACCTCCTCCAGGTGGATGATGACCGGGTGCTTCCAGCAAAGCTGTCGCCCTGCCCTACTTGGAATCTGCACATCGTACATCTTAGGAACAACGTCAGGATCTTTCAACCATGCCTTTACCTCGATGACACATTTGTCGCTCGGTGGCATGGTTTCCACCAGCTCGCCGCCAAGGCTACTGATGACCTCCTTGAGGGCCTCCGGCTCCCAAGCATCTAATGGGAGGCCGTCAAAGCCGAGTTTGGAGAAGAAACGAAGCTGCCCCAAGCGATTGTCCCACCCACAGGCGCGATGCCAACGCATGAAGCTCATTTTCTCCCCACAGCACTCGAAAGAACGGGAAGAATGCAGAACACGCTCGGTGTCTGAGCTGTGCTCGAACCGGACGAAAAAATCGAATGGCGGCATGCATACCTCAATGTTGACCTCATTTCGTCTGATCCCAAAACGAGACCTGAAAGCCGACAGCAACTCTGCCGGCAACACGGCGGGACGGACGCCCATCACGGTGGCATGAGAGCGTGGTCGTCAAACTGATGTGCCAGGGCTACCATGCCTGGGGTGCGCGACAACATGCAACTTCCCGAGGCCGGTCGTCGTCCTGGATCCCCGACGGGATGCGCTCCTCCGTGCGAGAAGGTCTAGGCAGAGGCGAGATATTAGTCCGGGGACACGAAGCTTCGATACGGCAGATGATGCAACATCAACGGCTGTGAGCTTCGATTAGAGGCGTGGGAGGTTGATCGGACATGGCGGGGACGCAAATTAGAGCAAGTGCGAGCTCCGATCTGAGACGAGCAGCCGAAGCTGAGCAAATGTTATGGGGAGGGGAGCAGGGGAGAAAACTAGAGCAGAGCAAAGAAATAGATCTGGTCCACTCAGGGATCTAGTCCACGCAGGGGTAAGCTAGTCCACGACCGCAAAATATAATGGGGAATACTGACATGGCGGGCCAAGAAGAGTTGACCTAACAGCGGTATTTGAGTTCAACCGTTTTTCGTTTGGTTCAAACGACCGTTTGGCCATTAGATTTGTATTCACCCCCATTTGGCCCTTCTGGACAATTGGCGATTCTACTACGGCCCCTCCGTGCGATTGATGACAACTCGGGTACCGCGGTGCACTCACCCACGAAGTTTGGTACCGCAAACGAACATTCCCCAAGAGAGGGTACCGAAATCTAGAGGACAACTTGTAATAGAGTGTTTTCCCAATATTCATGTGACTCTGTCTTCATTGTTTTCCTAACATCCGACGAAATCCCCATCGTTTCTCTTTTCCACGAAACCCCAAGTCCATCACCATGGGCATTACCGAGGTTACCCCTCGTCAATTGGCGTCGTCTGTGGGAAACTTGAATGCTGGAAACACAGATTCGGCAGAACGCTCTCCACCAAGCATCAACTCGACAAACACAGATCCACGCCCGCCCGCCCAAACAGCTACGCCAACAGAAGTATAGGAACCTTCCGTCGGATCCTCCACAGAAGTCGAAGCATAGATCGAAGAAGACGACAAAATAGGTCAAATCAATGCGAATCCGGGGGATCTTGATGGTCTCTATGACAATCTCTCCTTCAGATCAGACCAACCGCTCACACCACTACGTGAAGCGATCCCAGCCAATTCAGAACCTGAAGAAAGTAGCGAAAGCATCGATTTTGGAATTCAGATGGCAGAAATCTATCCAGAGCAAAAACTGGTGGACTTCACCGATTCATCCGATAGTGTCTCCATCAACGAAAACAACGACGTTACCAGTCTGTACGCCACTCAGCACCAAGTCTGTGCGATCATCGGAGATGCCACGACCCAACAAGACTCCAACGGTAACCCAATTCTTAACCTCGACGATATTCTTTCAAGCCATAATTCAGGAAGTAATGACAACAAAGGGAGTCAAGGAAGCGGGGAAAACCCAACGGCCAACCAGGAAAATGAGGAAGACAAGCAACCATATGAAGATGAGAGGCGAACCATTGACCTACCAGCTAGTGCATGGGAAAAAGCAAGAGCAGCAATCTCGGGTGCGGTCCCAATGGCAACAAACGCCACATACGAAGATCTATTGGCATACCAGTACCTGCTACACTACAAAAAGAGGGAAATCCTCAGGATGCAAAGGCAGCTCAATGAAAGGAAAAAGGTAGCCGACGAATCTAGCTTACGGAGGGCACAACTAAGCCCCACCCAAGGATCAAGAAGCATAATAGGAGGAGCATCGCCAAGAAGAGGAACGCCTAGATTACGAAGTATACACGAAGAAGAGAGAAGCGGATTAATTCGAGACCTTGATCTCTCGTTTATGTCAGTAGACCAAGATGGAAATATCAAGGCGAAACAGTCCAGGCAGCTCTTGTGGCTACACAAACATACCTAATCACAACACAACCTACACCCGATGATCCTCGTGCATCCCTCCACTGATCCGCCTTGATAAACCTTGGCTTGGTGGGAGAAACTCTTGCGCAAGTAGATAAAGAAACCACAAGGCAACATAACCAGTCTCCACGCTGTCGTAACAGCCCTCGGCAAGGAGGTCACACCCGACGATCGCAGTCGCCACATCGGGTCCACTTTTCCGAACAAGAACCGTGCAACGACGCACGAAATGACATCACCTAGTGAAGGATTGATAAATCACGAGAAGAGCACAGTACCCGAGGGTACCGTGACGGGGAAAGTGAGGACGAAGAAGAATTATGCGGAGTGAGCTGCTTTACCCGACGGGTTCACAAAACTCCAGTGCCGAAAGATTTTAAGCTACCCCAAGATTGCCAAAAATACGATGGCCTCCAAGAACCCGAAGCTTGGCTGACAGATTATCTGGTTACTATCAGATTGTAGGGAGGATCCAAAGCCACGGCAATGCAAAGCCTGTAGCTCCACCTAACCAGTATGGCATGCTCCTGGCTAAAGCAACTACCAGGAGATTCCATCAGCAATTGGAATGATCTAGAAGATAAATTCATCAGAAACTTTCAATCCACGTTCAAGCGACCCGCGTCTTTAGAGAAATTGCGTGCCTGTAAGCAAAAACCAGGAGAATCAATACGAGCCTTCATCCAACGATGGAACATTACCAAAAATTCGGTTGAAGCAATATCCGACGAAAGAGCAATCGACGCCTTCAATGATGGTCTTCTTCGACAGGAGTTCATTGAAGAACTAGGACGAACAAAGACAAAAAAAATTTCACAGCTGATGGAAATAGCCAATCATTTGGCCGATGGAGAGGATGCAGTACACAACAAAAGGGCTCATTCACCCGACGATAGAGACTGACGTAGCAACGAACAGAGACGATGAACCAGGATACCATACACCTAATTATGTCGCGACTGGTTTTTCTAGAAAGGACAACCAATGAAGTGATGACTGCAACAACGGATATCGTGGCAATAGGGACAACATCGGTGAAAGCCAGCTACGGCAATGATACCAGCCGATGAACGGAGACCCACCAATGTCAGCAGGACAAATGTTGGAAGGACCCTGCAATATGCATTGCTACGTCGACTCAACAGGGAAAAGGCGATCAAATCACCTCCTAAAAGACTGCCAGACATTCCTAAAGATGCAAGAACTATGTAATGCAAAGGCAGCCAAAGCGACAAACAGAAACTACTACCCTACACCTAGCACTTTGGCCATCGGTGCTCCACCACCACCGCAGGGGCCTCCACTAGCGGGACAGTCGCAAAACACAGTATACCAAGACAACGAATATCCCAGATCTAAGGGGGCAATGTCAATGATCCAGAAGGGGCCACCCTCCAATAGAACACAAAAGCTGATCACTAGGCAAGTAAATTTGGCGGTAACAAAGCCACCTCCTACAACAGATTATCTCCATTGGTCAGAGCAAGAAATTACTTTCAGCGGAGCTGACCATCCATTACGGATCCCTCAGCCAGGCCAAACAACACTAATAGTGGAAGCACAAATCGGTGGGTTCGACATGAGCAAGGTTTTCCTGGATGCAGGAAGCAACATCAATCTGATTTACACCAAAACTTTGCGGGCCATGAACTGGTCCATGATGAACCTAACACAAACAGGTACAACCTTACACATGATAGTTCCAGGAAAATCCGAAATTCCATTAGGCAAAATCCACCTCGACATAGTTTTCGGGTCAAAAAATAACTTCAAACGAGAAAAGCTGGAATTCAAACTCATGGACTGGCCATCTCAATACCACGCAATCCTGGTACGACCATCTTTCGCTAGGTTCATGGCAGTACCTCACTATGAATACTTAGTGCTAAAAATGCCAGCCCCAAACGGGGTCATCACAGTCAAAGGAAGCTTCAGCTGCGCAGACAACTGCGATCGAGAATTAATCAAAATCTCGAAATCTTTCGGGATGGAGAAGGAGCTTGGACACCTCAAATTGGCGGATGAAGAGTCGGCACATGAAGGGCACACCCGCAAGAAGGAAATATTGGAAGAGCAAGCACGCAGCAGCCTTGCAAGAAGCAACGTATGCGGTCTCCAATAACGGCCCCGCATAAGAAGACCCATTGACGGAAGCCAAAGTTCCTTCAGAAAATTTCTATTTAGATACACCTTGTTTTCAATAAAGGCCAACGGCCAGGCGATCGCGCCACCATAATGTACTCTCACCCATTGATATGAATAACTAAAGAAAGTATTTCGCGACAAAAAACTTCTATGGCGCGACAGTTCGCCAGATCCCCATAAGAGAATACAACATACAATCAAAATCTCATATAAAACATACGACCTTTTTGACAAGTATAAAGTAGTACTATACAAAAGTACAAAGCTGCACAAACAAGCAGTTAGATCTCAAAATTTACAAAAAATTCCTCGTCTTCTTCTAAGAACCTACGCACAATCCTAATGGCGGGCCTTTGAGCGGCGGCATAGTGAGGCGCCATGTAAACAAGGTCGCCATCGGAAGGGAGAGGCATACCCGAAGATATGATGTCTAGATCCAATGTCAGATGATGCGCATGCACCCAAGAGATCGCGAGCTTGGCACCTGCCACTAGCTGAAGCTTCACATAATTGTGGATCCTCTCACCTTGCCGAAACTTCATAACTAAATCTGCCAAGGTCTAAGGCTGAGGATCCCAAGGAAACATGGTATTGTAAACAATAGCCAGAGATCTGTGGCAACATTCGACAAATTGCTCCAGCTCCGATCTACGATCCTGCAACAGCGTCACAGCGTAGGCACGACAGTGGTCAGTCCAAAAATCCGTTTTAGAACTTCGAGAGGCAGATACAAGAGCATGTATCTGGTCGCATAGACGCTGTCTCTCCTCCCTCTCACACAATCGAATCCATGCGCATTGGAGAGAAATTAATTTCTATCAAGACAAAAAAGGCAACCGAAGAAAAAGGCAGCTTACACAGTAGCTTTTCGCTCTCCCAAGAGATCTCTTCCAAGAAAAAAAGCCTCGCGGTTGAGGGCCTAGCGTGTTTTCGATTGAGAAACATCTACCATTGATTGAACAACCCGCAGTTTTCCTTCAAGTTTCTTCACTTGCTCTATCTTTTCAGCATACAACGACGGGTCCACCGTACGCATGACGATAGGACTGATCGCACCCGCTATAGCGAAGGGCGCAACAACATCCGATGTTTGCGTGGAACCGGAAGGAGCCGAAGAATCATTCACGATCTGACAAGACAAATAAGTATACAAAACACTTAGCATACAAAGGCAAGGTCACATGCCTATATTCGTAAGCTATTTTCTTGCAGAAAGAAGCAAAATAAGGCTGGACAAGTTCAAAATCCATTACAATAAAGGGAGACATGACAAACGATTACAAAACAGAGCCTATGAGGCTGCATCCTTCAAAGCCAAGGTGGCACTAGAATAAGGAGTACTAACTACAGCAGCAGCAGGAGTAGCGGAAGAAGGAGCGCCCATCGCAGTAAGAGAAGCTAAGGAAGGGGCAGCCAGTTTCCCTGAACCCGAGACCAGACCCAGGAGCAGCCGAGAATATTTTCTGGCCTTTTTAATATGCGGCTTCTGGTCAATTTCTTTGCCACTGGGGGTGACCGGGATAGAGGAACTAACCTTCTCCTAGTCGACCTTCTCGCCATGCGCCATCACGAGGGCCATTGATGTTTCGGCACCACTCCTTGATTGCGTCAGACTATAGCAAACAAGGGGGCCGGGATCAGCGCCAAAAACAGCGACAAGATCGTTCAGGTCCTCTAGCACATCCGTGGTTGGAAATACTTCGGCATGAAGCTTCTTGAAGGCGCGACACGAACGGACAAGAAGATTGCACCCACGAACGTTGTTAGCCTCCAAAGTGCTAACAACCTCCGACAAAAAATCAACCTTCTTATCATCATCCAACATTAGGTTCTGGCCAATCAGCTCTAACAAACAAAAAAAGAGAAGAAGAGGTTGACAACCAAAAGAAAGAAACAAAACAAAAAATACACACACAGATAAAAACTTACGGGTCAGCGAGTTATTTAGGGCCTCCAGGCGCTGCCGCAAATTCGCATCTCGAGCAGCGACTTGCCTGGTCACTTCCTCAGCATCAGCTTTCGCCTTCTGATTGGCCTCTTCGGCAGCTTGGAGCATGCCTTCCAGATCATTGGCATGCTTCATCGCCTCATCCCGAATAATTCCGGATTGCTTGGCAGCAGCTGTGGGGGTGAAACACAAAAATGAGGATGAACATGTTTACAAGGAGATTACAAAAAGCGATCAGCACATACCTTTTAGCTCTTCGACACCATCACGGATCCTTATAAAACGAGCAGCCATACCGACCATCTCGCGCATCAAAGGATGGGCAAGGGAAAAACACAGCAAAAGGATATAAAGGCAGACTAAATATACGTTGAAGGAAAAATTCTGATGTCAAAAGTGACTTACATCCTTCATGTCCACATCAACGGGTTCTTTAGATATCACCACCCCTTTACCCGCCATTTTCCTCCTTTTTTGTAGTGGCGGCTTGGATGAAGCGGCGACATCCTTCTGGATGTTTTTCCCCACAGGAGACCGAATTTTCTCCTTCACCTCCGCCGATGGTGGAGGGGTCTTCCTTGTGGAGCAACCCACAGATGTGGGAAGAGGAGAAGCGGGAGGATCTTCGTCATCACTACAAACAACACGACCAAGAGTAAGCATCAACAGTAAAATCACCCGGTGATACAGAAAAAGAAGAAAGAAAATACTTACGAATACACACCCTACGCAAGACGAAACAAGTTCATCTGGGCTGCTGCGACCGGAGAAGTGCCAAAAGGTTTGGAAGCAGTCGAGTCAGCTAAATCCTCGAGCCTTTCCACAACACAAGGGTTTTTCCTACTTTCCCCGGCATGCTCCACGCGAAAATCTCTTGAGCCATCCGAAAGAAGTGATTGCGTCTTTGACAAAGAGTCAGACGCAGTAATATCCCCCTCCTCATCCGCAGTAGCCCCAGTCATAGGGAGATCGTCGGATGCAGAGGGGTGGACTAGGGGCTCACCACTTCCGGGAAGGGGAGGAAGTGAGCTCAGGTGATCAAAATCCTACAAAAGTGGAAGAATTGAAAAATGTATCTATAAACAGAAGACAAGAAAAAGACAAAGGCGAAGGAAATGTACCTTGGGATGCCGTTTCTCCTTGCCATAGGACTCTACAAGGCAAGTTGAAGGAACTAGGCTTTTTGCCGTCAAAGTTGTGAAGATCCGGACTCTCTTCTCATACACCTTAAGGGTGAGGTCCTCCAAGGAAATCCTCATCGGGTCCTTCTTCCCGGTATACGCCCACATACCGGACAAGCGGGCTTGAAGTGGATGGACACGGATCCGCCAAAAATATGCCAGGACCTGGAGACCCGGCAATTCTTTGCCAACCTCATGCCGCAGCTCGGAAATACGATCAACAAAGTGTTGGATCTCCGCCATTTCCTCAGCAGAGGGATGCTGATCCTAGGAGTCGAGTTTACGACAGACTTTTTTAGGTTCAAAGGGGGCTAACCCGAAATATTGGCCTTCGAGTGGCTAGTCCTTGACACAAAACCACTTAGACTTCCAACCTTGGACAGAATCCGTGAGTTTGATGTCCAAGTAATCAATGTTGGATCGAACAGAAAAAATGGCGCCACCAACATCATGGACAATGGTGTTAGTGGCGTTGTGACGAACATAAAAGTATTTGCAAAGGCCCCAATGGGGATGAATCCCAAGGAAACACTCGCAAAGAGTGACAAAACAAGCAACATGGAGGATGGAATTGGGCGTGAGCTGATAAAGCTGCATGCCATAAACAAACAAAAGGCCCGGAAGGAATACGTGGACGGGGAAAGAAAGACCACGGAAGAGGAAGGAGAGGAACATTACCCTCTAGCCAGGCTCAGGGATGGGAGCAGCTTCATCACCGAGGAGCTTGAAGGAGCCCTCCGTCAGAAAGCCAGAGTTCCGCACCTCGCGGAGCTCCTGCGTCGTGCACTTGGAGGGAGCCCACCCAACAGCCCTTTTCCTGGTGGCCTTTGCGACAACTGTGGAAGTCCCAACATTTTTGATTTTGCCCATGGCGGCGAAACAAGGAAAGCAGGGCACGGAAATCAAAGTTCACAAGAGGCAAGAGCGCAAGGAGGAAGGAGCGGAGGGAGTCTAGGTGAAATAGTAAAAAGCATATCCCTTCCCTTATAAAGAGCAACAATGCAAGGACTTAACCGTTCGATGCAAAATCGAAACCAAAGAGGATCACATGATGATGACACGTGCTTACAAAAGTCTCATAAAGAAAAATAATATAAAAGAAGTTAGGACTACGGTAAAAATGGAGAACAGCGCGAGACGCCTCGATTCTCGCGCGGAGAGGGGACGTGCAGTCAAGAATCTACGCTGAAAATGCCATCACGCGTCATCCTTACTATGCATGGGCCCACGTTCAACACATCCCATCATGGCGTGTTTTTCGGAAAACTAACAGCATCAGATATGTCATTACTGACATCACAAAAAATGCACTATAGCAAAAATTGCGGCTTTTTCAGGGTATGACCCGAAGAAATTCAATTGGAGTCGAAGTAAATTCCTCTAGGAGAAGATTTAAGACTACACTCAAATACAACATAACGATTGTAGCCTCAGGGGCTACTCCTATTGTCGGGGGGATGACCTCCGATACCCCAACTAGACAAGAATCATGACAGTCGGATCGCGTCCAGCTGGCTGAACGCAGTCGGACAAGAGCAAGTCAAGCCGGCTACCTCACGGTAGCCGGAACCTCGAGGAGCATCAAGGCACGGGGCTAGCTACATCCACGTAGCCAGAGTCAATCAAGAGGACAGTGCGACGTGCTGCACAGTGCACGGTACGCCCTGGTACGACGACAATGCCCACAACTACCCGACCATAATGAAGACTTTGCGGGGTGACGCGGGAACAATGGCTAGACGCTGACGACGGGCTCGCACGGCGTTCACTGTACCCACGATGACCTTACCGCTTGTACCCTGATGGGATGTAAGTGTACCGAGTACTGTAGATGACCAGCCGGCTGGGACCCGCCCGTGGGGCCCGCCAGCCGGACTGGCCAGTAAGACTGTTGCCTCTCTGCCTATATAAGGAGAGGCAAGGTTCTAGTAGAAGAGGTTAGTCTCAGTGCATTTAAGACAGTAGCTAGAGAATACTGCTCGAGGAGCGATTGTAGCCCGTATACCACTCATAGTCAGATCGGCAGGACTAGGAGCTTTACCTCATCACGAGGGCTCCGAACCTGGGTACTTCCTGTGTATCGCTACACTTTCTTGTACCCAATCCCGCCTACACATGCCGTCGAGAGTTTCCTGCTAGTCCCCACACCTCTATCTCACCTGTTTAGGTACCGCTATTCCCAATACAATGATAGTTGGCGCCCACCATGGGGAGAGATGGCTTCGACCGGAGTCACGTTCCGCATGGGACCCCGCACTTCAGCCGGTGAGCGCGTGGCCTCCGGCCTGGTGCTCACGCACGGCAAATTTGACTGTGTCATCGACAATGCTTCCTGCTTCACAGGATGCTCGTTTCCGGCAAACGGTTCTATCCTGCTTTTCGGCGACCTCCCTGTCCACATCGCCACCGTGCCGGAGCGTTTCCCTAGGGAGATCATTTCCGTCGCGGAGCTGCTGTACCTTGGCAGTAGCGCCTCCGTCGCCCCTCACGGCGTCGAGGTAATGATGGCCGGCTCCAGCTCTCACCCCCGCTAGCCGCGGGAGCAGGGCGCGGACGAGGGTGGGGCTTCTGCGCCGCCACAGTCCGGGAATCCGGTGGAGGAGGCTATCGACCATATCCTCACGCCGGTTAACCTCCGGGATAACCCGGAGGAGGCGGAGGCCAACTTCGCCATGGAGAGACAACTTCTCCTCCAGGAGGCCATGGAGCTGGCTGCGACCCACAAGCAGATCGAGATCACCCGGCGCGAGAACGACCGCGCGCACGGCTTCACTCCGACTACCGCGTAGCTAAGCCGACGCGGGCAAGTACGACACCGAGGCGGCAAGCTAGGCGGTAGGATGGAGAAGGATGGCGAGCTAGATCTGGCACCCGCTCTCATCCGGCCCACCTATAGCACACCCATCAAGAACCTGCACGCGGCACGAGCCGCGGCAGATGAATTTTCCAACCTGGAGGGCAAGGAGCGAGCCCGACACCACGCCCGGGTGCAGGAGCTCCTCCGGATCACGGACGAACAGGATGATGCCAACTGGCAGATGCAGGAGGACCCCAGCTGCTCCAAGGGAAGCAGGCCGCCCGCCAACAGCAAGGGTGCGCCCCATGACACCCAGCAGACGTCCTCTCCTCCGGCTAAGGCCCGCAGTAAGCGTCGCGGTTCTGGAAGCAAGGGCCAGCCGCGCTAAGAGCAAATGGTGAACAACAACCCACCGCCTCCCCCTACACCAACCGGAGTGCCAAGACCTATCGGTTCCCGTCTCTCGGGCCGGGTAGGAGTGCCTAACCCGGATCGTCCGGATGCCCGTGACCGCATCGAGCTCCTCGCTCAAGAGCGCATCACGAAAGAGGAAGACTCCACCGGACCGGTCTGTTTCGGACCCCGCATCCGGAACGAGCTGTTTCCGGATAAGTTCACCCTGCCCAGGGACACCACCAAGTACGACATTAGCATGAAGCCAGAAGATTGGCTGACTGACTATGCCACGGTAGTCGGCATCGCCCATGGGAACAAGCGCACAGTTGTGCGCTACGTCCCCCTTATGCTAACCAGGTCTGCGAGGACATGGCTCAACAACCTCGCGCCCAACAGCATCAACGCCTGGCCAGACTTTGAAAAGGTGTTTGTCCGCAACTTCAACGACACGTACAAGCGTTCGGGCCACCCGCGCGACCTGGCCCTATGCGTCCAGGGCGACCGCGAGACGGACTGGGAGTACCTTGCCAAGTGGACAGAGTTGCGCAACACCTGCGAGGGCATCCTGGAGAGCCAGGCCATCGGCTTTTTCATCGAGGGATGCCGGCAAGGCACCATGATTCGCCACCGGCTTCTGTGTGACGAGCCGAAAACCATGGCGGAGCTCATGACAGTTGCGGACCAGTACGCCATGACGGATGCCGCTTTGAAGAAACCCCTCCGAGTAAGTGCTGACGGGCGTCTAACAACGACGGAGTCGGCTCGCGACCGTCCGAGCAATCCGGCTGGAGAAGCCGGATCCTCCAGGCGCCACGACAACGACAACCGGTTCCATGGGGACCGCCAAGCTGGACAGTAGAAGCCCCTCTACCACACACGGGAGGTCAATGTTGTGAAGGGCGGGCCCGACGCACCGGCTAATGATGCAAGAAGGCAGAAGCCGCGGCTCACCTTCGACCAGATGTTTGATGGCCCATGCAAGTGGCATAGATGTCCCTTCAAGCCGGCTATGCACACCACCTAGAACTGTAGCTGGACCCACCAGCTAAAGGACCAGGGTAACCAACAACGTCTTCCCCCTCCCCTCCTGGTGGACCACCACCACTGGCTAGGGGAGCCGGTAAGGTAACAACGGCAATGGCGGAAACAACAACAACGGCTACCCCCAGCCGCACGCTGCCTACCACATCTTCAAGACAGAGCTGGACGACAAGCACAGCTGTCAGGGGGATGATCCCCGGATACCCCACCCGAATAAGAAACAGGACAATCGGATCTCGGCCGGCTGACCATATGTAGCCGGACAAGGTAAGATGGACCGGCTACCGGCCTGTAGCCGGACCATGAAGAGGTAACCGGATACGACGACGTACCCGGATCCAATCAGAGGGACAGGACGACGTGCGTATTAGTGCACGGTACGCCCTGTACGACGACAAGACGGGCAACCACCCGCCCATACCGAAGACTTGGCATGGCTGACGCGGGAACAGTGGCCTGTGCTGACGATGGGCTCGCACGGCGTCCACTGTGCCTACGACAGCCATACCGCTCATACACCGATGTGACATACATTGCCGGGTACTGTAGATGACTAGTCGGCTGGGACCCGCCTGTGGGGCCCGCCAGTCGGACTAGCCAGTGAGACCCTTGCCTCTCTTCCTATATAAGGAGAGGAGGGCCTCAGTAGAAAGGGTTGGTCTCAGTTCATTTAAGGAAGTAGCTAAAGAATACAGCTCGAGGAGCACCTGTAGCTCGTATATTCCACATAGTTAGATCAGGCAGGAGTAGGGGCTTTACCTCACCACGAGGGCCCCGAACCTGGGTACTTCTTGCGTCCTGCTATGCTCGCTCGTATCCAATCTCGCCTGCGGACGCCGTCGATAGCTTTCCTGCTAGTCCCCACACCTCTATCTAACCTTTTTAGGTACTGTTGTTCACAATACCACGACAGTTGGCGCCTACCGTGGGGCTAATGGCTTCGACCGGAGTCACGTTCCGCACGGAACCCCGCACTTCAGCCGGTGAGCCTGTGGCCTCCGGCCTGGTGCTCACGCTCGGCAAGTTCGACTGCGTCATCAACAACGCCTCCTGCTTCGCCGGAACTTCCTTCCCGGCAAACGGCACCGTTCTGCTATTCGGCGATCTCCCCGTCTACATCGCCACCGTCTCGGAGCGTTTCCCTAGGGAAATCGTCTCTGTCTCGGGGCCGCCATGCACAAGCGGCGGCACCTCCGCCGCACCTCGCGGCGTGGAGGTCATGATGGCTGGATCCAGCTCCCAGCCCCGCCGGCTGCAGGAGCGAGGCACGGACGAGGTCGGAACTTCCACTCCCTCGCAGCCTCGGAACCCGGTCGAGGATGCCATTGATCGGCTCCGGACGCCAGTTACCCTCGGGGACAACCCGGAGGAGAAGGAGGCCAACTTCACCATGGAGAGACAGATCCTCCTCCAGGAGGCCATGGAGCTGGCAGCAGCCCGCAAGCAGCTGGAGATCGCTAGGCGCGAGTATGACCGTGCGCACGGCCTCACCCCGGCTACCGTGGAGCCGAGCCGGCGCGGCCAGGTACGACGTCGGGGCGGTGAGCTAGGCGGCAGGATGGAGAAGGACGGAGAACCGGATCCTGCGCCTGCCCCTACACGGCCCACCTACAACACGCCCATCAAGAACTTGCGCGTGGCGCGAGCCGCAGCAGAAGAACTACCCAGCCTGGAGGGCGAGGAGCGAGCCCACCAGCATGCTCGCGTCCAGGAGCTCCTCCGCGTCGCGGACGAGCAGGCCGGCGCCAACCGGCAGTCGCAGGAGGACCTTAGCTACTCCAGAGGAAGCAGGCTACCCGCCAACAGCAGGGGCGCACCACGTGACACGCAACAGGCGTCCTCCCTCAGCCGGGTAGGGTCCGCAGCAGGCGTCGCAGCTCTAGCAATAGGGGCCAGCCACGCCAGGAGCAGATGGTCAACAGCAACCTGCCACCTCCCCCCCACCAGCCGGAGCACCCAGACCAGCCGGTTCCCGCCTCTCGGGCCGGGTGGGTGCGCCCAACCCGGATTGTCCGGATGCCCGCGACCGCATCGAGCTGCTCGCTCAGGCACGCGTCACGGAGGAGGAAGATTCTACCGGACCAGTTTGTTTTGGACCCCGCATCTGGAACGAGCCGTTTCCGGATAAATTCTCCCTGCCCAGGGACACCCCCAAGTACGACAGCAGCATGATGCCGGAAGACTGGTTGGCCGACTACGCCACGGCAGTCGGCATCGCCCACGGGAATAAGCGCACAGCCGTGCGTTACGTCCCTCTCATGCTAACCGGGTCGGCAAGGACCTGGCTCAATAGCCTCGCACCCAACAGCATCAACGCATGGCCTGATTTCGAGAAGGTGTTCGTCCACAAATTCAACGACACGTACAAGCGCCCAGGGCGCCCGCGCGACCTGGCCTTGTGCGTCTAGGGCGACCGCGAGACCGACCGCGAGTACCTCGCCAAGTGGACGGAGCTCCGCAACACTTGCGAGGGCATCCTGGAGAGCCAAGCCATCGGTTTCTTCATCGAAGGATGCCGAGAGGGCACCATGCTTCGCCACCGGCTACTGTGTGGCGAGCCGAAAACCATGGCGGAGCTCATGACGGTTGCCGACCAGTACGCCACGGCGGATGCCGCCATGAAGAAGCCCCTCCGAGTAAACGGGAAGGCCATCTGACTCCCACGGAGTCGGCTCGCGACCGTCCGAGCAATCCGACTGGTGAAGCCGGATCCTCCAGAGGCCACGACAACGACAACCGGTTCCACGGGGACCGCCAGGACAGGCAACAGAAGCCTCGCTACCACGCGCGGCAGGTCAATGCCGTAGAGGGTGCGCCCTACGCACCAGCTAACGACACAAGAAGGCAGAAGCCCCGGCTCACCTTCGACCAGATGATTGACGGCCCGTGCAAGTGGCATAGTGGTCCCTTCAAACCGGCTACGCACACCACCCGGAACTACAGCTGGACTCGCCAGCTAAAGGACCAGGGCAACTAGCCTCGTCTCCCGCCTCCCCCACCGGGTGGACCCCCACCACCGGCTAGGGGAGCCGGTAATGATGGTAACGGCGGCAACAACAACAACGGCTACCCCTAGCCGCACGCCGCCTACCACGTCTTCGAGACAGAGCAGGACGACAAGCACAGCCGCAGGCGATGCTCCAAGGAGGTCAACGCCATCGTTTCTCCGGTCCCCCAATACCTGAACTGGTCAGAAATCCCCATCACCTGGAGCTGGGCAGATCAACCTGAGCATCTGCCGACTCCCGGGGGCTACGCCATGGTGCTCGACCCCCTCATCGTCTCCAACGCGCGCACCTGCCGATTCTCGCGCGTCCTCATCGACGGAGGCAGCAGCCTCAACCTCCTCTACCAGTCCTCGCTGGAAAAGCTGGGCATTCGTGAAAGCGACCTCCGCCCGACTACCACGACGTTCCACGGCGTACTGCCGGGGCCAGCCTGCGCTTCGCTGGGAAAAATCCAGCTGGACGTCATCTTCGGGACCGAGGAGAACTTCCGCCGCGAACCAATCTGGTTCGAGGTGGTAAATTTGACGAGCTCCTACCACGCTCTCCTCGGGCGCCCCGCCCTCGCCAAGTTCATGGCCATCCCCCACTACGCATACCTCAAGACGAAGATGCCAGGACCCCACGACGTGATCACCGTCGCCGGCTGCTTCAGGCGATCGATGGAGTGCGCCTCAGCCGGTTCCAAACTAGCAGAGGCCCTCATCGTAGCCGAAGAAAAGCGCGCGATCATGCGCAATGTGGCCATGGCCCAGCAGGACATCCCGGCTAGCAGCAAACCGGCTGGAGAAGGAGCCTTCCAACCGGCAAAGGAGACGAAGAGGATCCTGCTCGACCCCTCCGACCCGACTAAGTTCGTCACCATTGGTGCCGACTTAGACAGCAAATAGGAAGGCGCGCTCGTCGACTTCCTCCGTGAGAATCGGGACATCTTCGCATGGTCTCCCAAAGACATGCCGGGTGTGCTGAGGGAGTTCGCCGAGCACTCACTGCATGTGCATCCGGATGCCAAGCCGGTCAAGCAACCTCTGTGCCGGTTCACAGAAGAGAAGAGAAAGATAATCGGTGATGAGATCACCCGGCTCCTCGCAGCCGGGTTCATCATGGAAGTATACCATCCGGACTGGCTGGCGAACCCAGTCTTGGTGTTGAAAAAGAACAAGACCTGGCGCATCTGTATCGACTACACCAGCCTGAACAAGGCGTGCCCGAAAGACCCCTTCGCCTTGCCCCGTATCGATCAAGTCATCGATTCCACGGCCGGAAGTGATTTGTTGTCTTTCCTAGATTGTTATTCTGGATACAATCAGATCCGTCTAAACCCGGCTGATCAGATTAAGACATCATTTATCACCCCCTACGGGGCTTTCTGCTATGTAACCATGCCTTTCGGCCTAAAGAACGCAGGCGCCACCTATCAACGATGTATGCAAAAATGCTTGCACTCGCAGATAGGCCGAAACATGCACGCTTACGTGGATGACGTGGTCATCAAGACCAAGGAAAAGCGCACCCTCCTCGAGGATCTGCGAGAAACATTTGGCAACCTCCGCCAGTACCAGATGAAGCTGAACCCGAAAAAATGCGTCTTCGGAGTACCATCCGGCCAGCTACTCGGTTTCCTCGTATCTCAGCGAGGCATCGAGGCAAATCCGGAGAAGATCACGGCCATCGAGAGGATGCAACCTCCTAAGAACCTGCTTGGAGTCCAGAAGTTCACCGGATGCCTGGCTTCCCTTAGTCGTTTCGTCAGCCGGCTGGGGGAGAAGGCACTTCCGTTGTACCAGATGATGAAAAAGACGGACAAGTTCTCCTGGACTTCGTAGGCCGACATCGCGTTTCACGACCTCAAGCGCATGCTGTCCACAGCGCCGGTCCTAGTCACGCCGGCTAGCAAGGAGCCGATGTTGCTCTATATAGCAGCCACCAGCCAGGTCGTCAGCGTCGTCCTGGTGGTGGAGCGCCCCAAGGAAGGCAAGGCTCAGCAGGTTCAGAGACCCGTCTACTACCTCAGCGAGGTTCTCTCCCTCTCCAAGCAGAACTACCCCCACTACCAAAAGATGTGCTACGGCGTGTACCTGGCATGCAAGAAGCTCAAGCACTACTTCCAGGAGCACCCGATCAAGGTCGTGTGCACTGCACCCCTTTTGGAAATCATCGGCTACAAGGACGCCATCGGCCAGGTCGCCAAATGGGCCATCGAGCTCGCCGCCTACTCCATCCAGTACGAGCCCCGGCTCACGATCAAGTCACAGGTGATGGTCGACTTCCTCGTCGACTGGGCCGAGACCCAATATCTCCCACCGGTTCCGGATTCGGACCATTGGAGGATGCACTTTGACGGGTCGAAGATGCTCGGGGGCTTGGGAGCCGGCATCGTGCTCACCTCGTCCAAGGGAGACCGGCTGGAGTACGTGTTGCAGATCCACTTCAAGGCCTCCAACAACATAGCCGAATACGAGGCACTGGCGCACGGGCTCCGGCTGGCCAAGGAAATCGGCGTCAAACCGGATCCTGTGCTTCGGCGATTCGGACTTGGTGGTACAACAGGTATCCGGGGAATGGGACGCCAGAGATGCCAACATGGCCCTCTACCGGTTCCACATCCAGAAGCTCAGCTCCTCCTTTGACGGGTGCGAATTTCATCATGTCCCCCGCACCAACAACGAGGCAGCCGACGCGCTCTCCAAGATAGGGTCCACTAGGCAGGCCATCCCACAAGGGGTCTCCCTGGAGCACCTGCGCAAGTCATCCATCAACCCGTCGCTGGAATCAGATTCCATCATCTGGGCGGGGAGCGTCCCGGCAGCCGGGGCAGCGGAGGCGGAGCCAGTGGAGCCACCAAAGAAGAAAACTCGTGCCAACTCTGGCCAGACGGTGCCCTCCGGCTCGCAGGACCTGGGGGCTACCGGCTCGCCTAGTGGCTCAGGGGATGCCGCCCCGGATATCCCACCCGGACGGCCCACCGACACCCGAAGCCGGAGGACAGGAGCGTCCTCTTCATCCGGGAAGTGCCATCCTGGGCATGGCCCTTCATGAACTACATCACCAACGGCGAACTCCCGGATGACGAGGTGGAGGCCAGACAAATCCGACGCCGCGCACACACATACACCATCATAAACGGCGAGCTATACAAGCACAGTGTATCCGGTATCTTCCAAAGATGTGTCGACGTGGACACAGGCTACCGGCTACTCAAGGACATCCACCAGGGCGAGTGTGGGCACCACGCTTCGTCAAGGGCGATAGTCGCCAAGGCGTTTCGCCACGGCTTCTATTGGCCCACCGCCCTCGAGGATGCCGAGCAGCTGGTCCACGCGTGCAATGGGTGCCAACGATTCGGGCAGCTCAGGCACATGCCAACCTCGGTGCTCAAGACCATACCGATCACCTGGCCCTTCGCGGTTTGGGGCCTCGACATGGTCGGGCCCTTCAAGCGAGCTCGCGCGGGAATGACCCACCTGCTGGTAGCGGTGGACAAGTTCACAAAGTGGATCGAGGCCAAGCCTATCCGGAAGCTGGATGGGGCGACGGTTTTTACCTTCTTCACCGACATCATCAACCGCTTCGGCTACCCCAATAGCATCATCACCGACAATGGCACGAACTTCGCCAAGGGGGCCTTCGCCCGGTTCTGCAGCAACAAGGGCATCCGGCTAGACCTCGCCTCCGTTGCACATCCACAGTCTAACGGGCAGGTCGAACGAGCAAACAGCTTGGTGCTAGCCGGCATCAAACCACGTCTCATCGAGCCGTTGGAGCGGTCACCCGGATGCTGGATCGAAGAACTTCCGGCTGTGCTGTGGAGCCTCCGCACCACACCGAATAGGTCAACCGGCTACACGCCAATCTTCCTGGTCTACAGATCGGAAGCCGTCCTCTCCGTCGACATCGAATTCGACTCCCCCTGCAAGCTCCTCTACGACGAGCAGGCCAACAAGGAGGCGCGGGAGGACGGGGTAGATCTCCTGGAGGAGGCCCGCGAGCTGGCCCTGTCCAGATCTGCCCTGTACCAGCAGCGACTACGCCGCTACCATTCCAGCCGGATTCGCCCAGTCGCATTCCGCGAGGGTGACCTGGTTCTCCGGCTGGTGCAAGACACAAAGGGCATGCACAAGCTATCACCACCCTGGGAGGGCCCCTTCATCATCAGCCGAGCGTTGCCCAACGACTCTTACTACCTCATCGACGCACAGCAGCCGCGCAAGAACAAGATGGACAAATCGGACGAGGAGACCGAACGCCCTTGGAACGCGGCCCTGCTGCGCCCGTTTTACACCTAGTCGCCAAACAGTGTATGTATCCCGAAAACCTCATAAATGAAAATACGGACTCCCACGAGAATCTCGGGGGATCCTTCTAGAAATGTGTGCGTACCTGTTCTCTGATTAAAAAATTTCCGGCTCCGGCAACCCCTACCCGGGGGCTTGCCGGCTGGCCCGGCCTGTTAAGCCAACAAACCGGCTGAGTAGTGTGTGATGATGTCAGAGGCCCACTCTTAGTCTCAGCTACAGACCGCAACCCGGCTGTCCGGCTAGCAAGAGCAAAAGCCCGAGGCATCCCACATGAAAAACAGGGCAGAGGCGTGGCAGATCCGACGTCTCGGCCCCGCAACTAGCTCAAACCAATCCAGCCGCTAGTACCGTGCGTAATGTACTGTCAGCTCCCTTCAATTCCGGCTACAGACCGCAACTCGGCTGTCCGGCAAGGACGCAGCGAAAACAGCAGAACACACGAGAAAGCGACTAAGTGCCTAGAAAGGAGCAAGCCAGTTTTTGAAAAATAAGCCGTTTCCTGGCTACGATTTGACAGACTAACCTATTAACCTATGAAGATGTATGTGTATGCATATGTGCGTTCTTGTCCGACTACTTCGAGTCGGAATTCAGGGGAAGGAAAGAAGATTCGAAGCCCTTGCCTTCATCAAGCGCTCTGAATCTCGGGGGCTACACCCACTGGGTGCGCTCGCGCGCGCCCAGTGGAATCTTGTAGTTCCTGGCCGACTAAGGGCGTTTAGCCGGCAGTTCGGAGCCCAGGTGAGGGCAAGGGCGGGAGCAATAAAAGACAAGAAAGATTCGAAGCACCTGGCTATGCCAGCTACTCTGAATCTCGGGGGCTACACCCAGTGGGTGCGCTCGCGCGCCCCCACTGGAATGATTGGTTCCCCCGGCTGAAGGCGTCCAGCCGACGAAAGCAGCCGACTGGGGCGAGGCCAGTCGGATAAAGTTAGAAGAACAGGGAAGAACAAGGAAGATTCGAAGCACCTGGCTACGCCAGCTACTCCGAATCTCGGGGGCTACACCCAGTGGGTGCGCGGGCGCGCCCCCACTGGAGGTGTTGTTCGTCCGGCTAAAAGTGTGTAGCCGTGCTAGGTCAGCCGGGCGAAGTGAGCCGGCAAAGATATCAAAAGAAAATTCAAGACACAAGTAAACGAAGACTCAAGAATTCAATATTAACAAGCAAAAGGGAGACGAAGCTCCCGAGAGTTACCCGGCATCAAAGGTAGCCGATACAGACAGACAAGTTTCACGATAACCTAAAAACAAGACAAATACACCCGGCATCCCAGGGCAATAGCAAAACGGCAGGGCCTTTGCCGTGGGGGGGTTCCTGGCCGGTAGATGCTGGAGGCGGGGGGGAGCCATAGTGCTCGTTCCGGCTCCGGTGCTAGCAGGCGGCGGCACCGAGGACTCCGCATCCCGAGTGTCGGGGGACTCCGAGTCGGTGAGCACCTCGTCCGGATCCACGTAGTCGGCGATCTTGATGGCAGAGCCGCGAAGCTCCGGATGGGCTTGGTGGATGGCTGAAAGATCGGCTCCAGCGCGGAAGCCCCTGTCGATCTTCTCGACGCGAGCATCCTTGTACCAGGAAAGCATCAGCGCCAGGGCCATCTCCGCTCCACCACGTGCCGCCAGATCCCGCAGCCGGTCCACCGCAGCCGGCACCTCTCCCACCTTCGCCGCCAGCTGTGCCATCGTCTCTGGAACCGGAGCCTCCGGCCACATAAAGGAGAAGACGTCCCGCACCGCCTGACGAAGCCTCGCGGCCTCCTCGCCAAGAAGGATGACGAGCTCCTGAGCCGTCGGCTGCACTACCGGCCAGTTCTCCTGCAGCCGGTTGTAGGCCAGCAGGTCTATGCCGGGGTAAAAGGCTGTCAGAAAAGAGGAGTCAAATCTGGCTACCAGAGCCGGAAAGAAAAGAAGACGGAAGAAAAAACTCACCTTTGGCAGTGTGGCTGACATGCATCAGCTCCTCCACCAGCGCCTTCTCCTTGACTGCTACCGCTTTATCTCCTTCTCTTGGTCCTTGTTCTGGGCCTCTAGAAGGGAGAAGGCTTCGGCCCGGCTAGCGAGCGAGGCGTCGCGCTCCTTGACGGTAGCCTCCAAGCCGTCTACTCGCGCGTGCCAGTCCTTCTTCTGCAAGCGTAGTGTGGAGTTGGACCTGCTCAGCCGGTCGTTCCCTTTCTTCAAGCGATCGATCTCGCGCTGGGCGCACACGAGGACAGCTGCGACGAAGCCGACTATTAAAAAAAAGATCAAGACGGATAAGGCGGACTTACTCTGGGAGGTCCCGTTGGCAGCAGCAAGCTTCTGCTCTAGCGTCCGGTTCCCACCGGCTGTGGCCTCAAGCAGCCGGATCTCCTTCATCGCCAGCTCGAGCGTGGCGGCAAGATCCGATAGCGAAGCGGCGGAAGAGGCGTCGTCGTCCACGGCGTTGACGGCCAAGGACTCCTTCGCCGCGAGCGCCTCGTCGGAGTTGTCGTCGCCAACCACGACAAGCTCCTTGCCAGTAGCCCCCCGCGCGCCCGCAGAGGAACCTTCCGGTTGGGAGGGGCAGCCGGCTCGGCTTGAGGAGGAGAAGGAGGCTGCGCCTCAGAGGAAGGGGAGGCGCCGGTTGGATCGGTCAGGGCGCGAGGCGGCGACCCGGCCGGCGTCCGAGCCTGGCTCGCGGGGCCGAAAGAAACCAGTGCGCTAAAGGGAAAGAGGAACAGACAAGAGCAAAACAGGCTAAAGTCAGAAAAACAAGGACAAGGAAAAACAAATAGAAAGCACCGAGGAGGGGAGGGAGAAAAACATACCCCGGTACAACCGGGGGCAACCCTTTCTTCTGGCCAAGACGGCTTGGCGGCAGTGCGCTAGTCCGGCCCCTCTTCGGAGCCGGCTCCTCCGCCGCAGGCCGGCGGGAGCCGGAATGGCCGGAGCCGCTCCCGCCTGCTTCGCCGTCCGCCACGGAGCGCGTCGCCGTCTCCGCGGTCGGCCCGACCTCCTCCTCCTCGTGCACCTCCGTGTGCGGGTCGGCGACCGGCTCGTCGTTCCGGCTGGGGAAGGCATCGCCGTCCCCATCCGATTCCTCGCCGGATCGCCAAGCGCGCGGCTCGGGCAAGTCCGACGCGAACACCTCGAGAGGAGCGTCGCCCTTCTCGCGAAGGATGCAGGGCAAGATCTAGCGAATGCAAAAGGTCAGCCAGACATAAGAAGGAGATAACAGAGGGAATAAGCAAAAATTCTGGCTACAAGAACTTACCCGGGGCACGCGGTTCTCCCGGCTGTAGGGCGCCAGGCTGAACTTCCAGTTCTCCGTCAGCCGCTCCTTGCTGATCGTCCACAATCACTCCTTCAAGTTGTGGTAGCGGGGATCACGGCGCGACAGCCGGGTCGGGTCCAGTCGGCCGGAGTAGAAGCACATCTTGTGTGCCCGCTACTGGAGCGGCATCATCAGCCGGGACATCCAGCTAAGGGGGATGTCCCGACCGGTTAGCTGGCAGGTGACAAGGGAGCGCATGCGTGCCAGCATCGCGTCCGTCTCCGCCTTGTCGCCGTAGACCTTCAGGTCCCAGTTTTGCCGCCTGGACTCGACGTCTTGGAAGGCCGGCAGGTTTATCCGGTCGACGTCGGTGATGTTCTTGACATAAAAATACGACTGTTGCCACAGCCGTACCGTGTCCTGGAGCAAGAACTTCGGGTAGCCGGATTGGGAGCAGGAGTATATGGAGGCGCCGCCGCAGACGACTAGCGGGCCCTTCGTGTACTGGACCTGCGGCCGAACTCGGAAGAGCCGGCAGAAGAGCCCGAGATCCGGCTGGATCCCGAGGTAACTCTCGCAGAACGCCATGAAGTGCGCCAGCGTTCCGATGGCGTTGGCGCCGAGGTGGTGGAGGTGGAGGTCAGAAAGAAGGGGTGGAGCGGTAGCGCGAACCCGCGCGCCAGGTGCGAGAGGAAGATAACACGCTCTCCCTCCGCCGGATGCGGCAACACTTCCCCCACCGGCGCCAACCGCACCGCCACCTCCTCCGCCGGCGGGAGGACGCGGGTCGCGCGATACTTCGCGATCTGATCCTCGGTGACGGAGGAGCCGCACCAGGCTCCGCGGTCAGCGGCCATTTCTGGCTGAGGAGAGGGAGTGGCGACGGAGGAGTGACGGTGGCCCGTAACATCGACGGCGGTGAGCGGGCGGCGCAGAAGTCAAGAGCACAGGAGCAGCAGCACGCGAGGGAGAAGGAGATTGCAGCGGGGGAGCGAAGAAAAAGAACTGCCTCCCTTGCGGTGTCCCTTTAAAGGACCGGAAGGGCAACCGTCGGCGGGGCCACGTGGCACGCATCCGGGCAACCCACATCCCATGCGCCGCCCAGATCCCGTGTGCCGGGACAGGATGCATAGAAGATCCTGGAACGAGAACCGAAGCGCCGGACAAGCAGTTCCCCGAGGCGACATTCGACGGGACGTTACGCTGCCCGCCGCAGAGCAATGATGGCGCGTGCGCGTGTGGCCGGCATCAGCACTAATGTCACGGGTAGCGCAACCGACAGGCTCAGCCGGATCAAAATTCGAAAAGCAAAAGGGAGCGCGCGCGCATTTCGCCCAAGGGCGGAATCCACACGTGCTCGGGGGCTAGTGTCAGGGGGATGATCCCCGGATACCCCACCCGAATAAGAAACAGGACAGTCGGATCTCAGCCGGCTGACCAGATGTAGCCGGACAAGGTAAGATGGACCGGCTACCGGCCGGTAGCCAGACCATGAAGAGGTAGTCGGATACGACAACGTACCCGGATCCAATTAGAGGGACAGGATGACGTGCGTATCAGTGCACGATACGCCCTGTACGACGACAAGACGGGCAACCACCCTCCCATACCGAAGACTTGGCATGGCTGACGCGGGAACAGTGGCCCGTGCTGACGACGGGCTCGCACGGCGTCCACTGTGCCTACGACAACCATACCACTCATACACCGATGTGACATACCATGTCGGGTACTATAGATGACTAGTCGGCTGGGACCCGCCTGTGGGGCCCGCCAGTCAGACTAGCCAGTGAGACCCTTGCCTCTCTTCCTATATAAGGAGAGGAGGGCCTCAGTAGAAAGGGTTGGTCTCAGTTCATTTAAGGCAGTAGCTAAAGAATACAGCTCGAGGAGCACCTGTAGCTCGTATATTCCACATAGTTAGATCAGGCAGGAGTAGGGGCTTTACCTCACCACGAGGGCCCCGAACCTGGGTACTTCTTGCGTCCCGCTATGCTCGCTCGTATCCAATCTCGCCTGCGGACACCGTCGATAGCTTTCCTGCTAGTCCCCACACCTCTATCTAACCTTTTTAGGTACTGCCGTTCCCAATACCACGACAACAGCCGCAGGCGATGCTCCAAGGAGGTCAACATCATCGTCTCCCCAGTCCCCAGTACCTGAACTGGTCGGAGACCCCCATCACCTAGAGCCGGGAGGATCAGCTGGAACAGCTTCCGATTCTCGGGGGCTACGCCATGGTGCTTGGCCCCCTCATTGTCTCCAACAAGCGCACATGCTGCTTCTCGCGCGTCCTCATCGACGGAGGCAGCAGCCTCAACCTTGTTTACCGGTCTTAACTGGAGAAGCTGGGCATCCGTGAGTGCGACCTGCGCCCGAGTACCACAATGTTCCATGGCGTACTGCTAGGACCGGCTTACGCTTCGTTGGGTAAAATCCAGCTGGACGTCATCTTCGGGACCAAGGAGAACTTCCGCCACGAGCCGATATGGTTTGAGGTGGTGAACCTGGCGAGCTCCTACCATTCTCTCCTCGGGCGCCTCGCCCTCGCCAAGTTCATGGCCGTCCCCCACTACGCGTATCTCAAGACGAAGATGCCGGGACCAAATGGCGTGATCATCGTCTTCGGCTACTTCAGGCGGTCGATGGAGTGCGCCTCAGCCAGCTCCAAGCTGGCAGAGGCTCTCATCATAGCCAAAGAGAAGCGCGTGATCATGCGCAATGTTTCCATGGCCCAGCAAGAAATGCCGGCTAGCAGCAAGCTGACTGGAGAAGCAGCTTTCCAGCCGGCAAAGGAGACGAAGAGGATCCTGCTCGACCCCTTCGACCCCACCAAGTTCGTCACCATTGGTGCCAACTTGGACAACAAATAGGAAGGTGCGCTCGTCGACTTCCTCCGTGAGAATTGGGACATCTTCGCATGGTCACCGAAGGACATGCCAGGTGTGTCAAGGGAGTTTGCCGAGCACTACGACTGGATGCCAAGCCAGTCAAGCAGCCTCTGCGCCGGTTCGCAGAGGAGAAAAGAATTATTGGTGATGAGATCACCCGGCTCCTTGCAGCCGGGTTCATCATGGAGGTGTACCACCCGGACTGGCTGGCCAAACCAGTCCTGGTGTTGAAGAAGACTAAGGCATGGAGCATGTGTATCGACTACACCGGCCTGAACAAGGCGTGCCCGAAAGACCCCTTTGCCTTGCCCAGTATCGATCAAGTCATTGATTCCACGGCCGGCTGCGATTTGTTGTCCTTCTTGGATTGTCACTCCAGTTACAATCATATCCGGCTAAATCCGGCTAACCAGATAAAGACATTGTTTATCACCCCATACGGGACTTTCTGTTATGTAACCATGCGTTTCAGTCTAAAAAATGCAGGCGCTACCTATCAGCGCTGTATGCAGAAATGCTTGCACTCGCAGATCGGCCAAAACATGCATGCCTATGTGGATGATGTGGTCATCAAGACCAAGGAGAAGCGCACCCTCCTCGAGGACTTGGGAGAGACATTTGGCAACCTCCAGCAGTACCAGATGAAGCTGAACCTGGAAAAGTGCGTCTTCGGTGTCCCATCCGGCCAGCTCCTTGGTTTCCTCATTTCATAGTGAGGGATCGAGGAAAATCCAGAGAAGATTGCGGCCATCAAGAGAATGCAGCCATCTAGGAGCTTGCTTGGAGTCTAGAAGTTCACTAGATGCCTGGCCTCCCTAGGCTGTTTCGTCAGCCAGTTGGGGGAGAAGGCACTTCCGTTGTACCAGCTGATGAAGAAGACGGACAAGTTCTCCTGGATCTTGCAGGACGACGCCGCTTTTCACGACCTCAAGCGCATGTTATCCACAGCGCCGGTTCTAGCCACGCCGGCTAGCAAGGAGACGATGTTGCTCTATATAGCAGCCATTAGCCGGGTCCCGGTGTCGTCCTGGTGGTGGAGCGCCCCGAGAAAGGCAAGGCTCAGCTGGTTCAGTGACCCGTCTACTACCTCAGCGAGTTCCTCTCCCTCTCCAAGCAGAACTACCCTCACTACCATAAGATGTGTTATGGTGTGTACCTAGCATGCAAGAAGCTCAAGCACTACTTCCAGGAGCATCCGATTAAGGTCGTGTGCACCGCACCCCTTTCGGAAACCATCGACAACAAGGACGCCACCGGCCGAGTCACCAAATGGGCCATCGAGCTCTCCGCCTACTCCATCTAGTACGAGCCCCGGCTCACGATCAAGTCGCAAGCTCTGGCAGACTTCCTCATCAACTGGGCCGAGACCCAGTACCTCCCATCGGTTCTTGATTCATACCACTAGAGGATGCACTTCGACGGCTCGAAGATGCTTGGGGGCTTGGGAGCCGGCATCGTGCTCACCTCGCCCAAAGGAGACCGGCTGGAGTACGTCCTCCAGATCCACTATAAGACCTCCAACAACGTTGCTGAATACAAGGCGCTGGCACATGGCCTCCGGCTAGGCAGGGAGATTGGTGTCAACCGGATCCTTTGCTTCGACGATTCGGATCTGGTGGTGCAGCGGGTCTCCGGAGAGTAGGACACCCGCGATGCAAACATGGCCCTTTACCGGTTCCACATACAGAAGCTCACCGCCTGCTTCGACAGATGTAAATTCCATCACGTCCCCCGTGTCAACAACGAGGCAGCCGATTTGCTCACGCAAATCGGATTCACCAAGCAGGCAATCCCACCAGGGGTCTCCTTGGAGCACCTGCGCAAGCCCTCCATCAACCCGTCTCCCGAGTCGGATTCCATTATCTAGGTGGGGAGCGCTCCGGTTGACGGCACGGCAGATGGAGAGCTGGCAGAACCTGCAAAGAAGAAGGCTCGCACCAACTCTGGCAAGTTCATACAATCAGGCTCGCAAGACCCGGGGGTTGCCGACTTATCAAGCGGCTCGGAGGCTGTCGTTCTGGGTTCCTCATCTGGACGACCCCCAACCGGAGAGCGGGAGCATCCTCACTATCTGGGAGATACCATCCTGGGCGCAACCCTTCATGAACTACATCGCTAATGGAGAGCTTCCGGATGACGAGGTGGTGGCCAGGCAAATCCGACGCCACACACACACGTACACCATCATCAATAAGGATCTATACAAGGACAGCGTGTCCGACATCTTCCAACGGTTTGTCGATGTGGACACGGGCTATCGGCTGCTCAAGGACATCCACGAGGGCAAGTGTGGGCATCACGCTTCATCCAGGGCAATAGTCGCCAAGGCGTTTTGCCATGGTTTCTAATTGCCCACTACCATCGAGGATGCCGAGCAGCTAGTCCGCGCGTGCAACGGGTGCCAGCGCTTCGGGCAACTCAGGCACATGCCGGCTTCGGTGCTCAAAACCATTCTGATAACCTGGCCCTTTGTTGTCTGGGGCCTCGACATGGTCGGTCCCTTCAAGCGGGCGTGCGCAAGCATGACACATATGCTGGTGGCGGTGGACAAGTTTACAAAGTGGATAGAGGCCAAGCCTATCCGGAAGCTGGACGGGGCGACAGTCGTCACCTTCTTCACCGATATCATCAACCGGTTCGGCTACCCCAACAGCATCATCACCGACAACGGCATGAATTTTGCCAAGGGGGCCTTCGCCCGGTTCTGCAGCAACAAGGGCATCCGGCTGGACCTCGCTTCCGTTGCGCACCCACAATCCAACGGGAAAGTCGAAAGGGAAAACGGCCTAGTGCTAGCCGGCAGCAAGCCACGCCATTGAGCCCTTGGAGCGGTCGCCCGGATGCTAGATGGAAGAACTTCTAGATATGCTGTGGAGCCTCCACACCATGCCGAATAGGTCAACCGGCTTCACTCTGTTCTTCCTTGTCTATGGCTCGGAAGCCATCCTCTCCGTGGACATCGAGTTCGACTCACCACGCAAGCTCCTCTATGATGAAAAGGACAACCAGGAGGCGCGGGAGGATGGCGTGGACCTCCTCGAGGAGGCCGGCAAGCTGGCACTGTCCAGATCAGCCATGTACCAGGAGCGCTTACGCCACTACCATTTGAGACGGATCCGCCCCGTCGCATTCCGCGAGGGCGACCTGGTTCTTCGGCTGGTGCAAGACACGAAGGGCATGCACAAGCTATCGCTGCCCTGGGTGGGTCCCTTCATCATTCGTCGGGCGTTGCCCAATGACTCCTTCTATCTCATGGACACACAACAGCCGTGCAAGAACAAGATGGACAAGTCAGATGAGGAGACAGAGCGCCCCGGGAAGGCGGCCCTGCTCCGCCCGTTTCACACCTAGTCACCGGACAGTGTATGTATCCCGCAAACCCTATGAATGAAAATGCGGACCCCTACAAGATGCTCGGGGGATCCTTGCTAGAAATTGGTGTGTATTTGTTTCCGGTTCAGTTTTTTTGGCTCCGGCAACCCCTACCCGGGGGCTCGCTAGCTGGACCGACCTGCTAAATCAACAAATTGATTGAGTAGTGTGCGACAATGTCAGAGGCCCACTCTTCGTCTCAGCCAGAGACCGCAACCCGGTTGTACGGCTAGCAAGAGCAAAAGCCCGAGGCATCCCACATGAAAAACAGGGAGGAGATGCGACAGATCAGGCGTCCTGGCCTTGCGACTAGTTTGAGACAATATGGCTACTAAGCTGCTAGTACTGTGCGCAATGTATTGTCAGCTCCCTTCAATTATGGCTGTAGACCGCAACCCGGCTGCCCGGCAAGGACGCAGCGTAAACAGCAGAGCACATGGGAAAGTGGCTAAGTGTCCAGAGAGGCACAAGCTGGTTTTCGAAAAACAAATCCGCCTTCCGGCTAAAAAGGCGCTACCTTAACCGACTAACCTATTGACGGGTGGGAATGTATGTATGTTTGTTTTTTGTACGACTAGATCGAGTCGGAGTTCAAGAAGAAGGAAGATTCAAAGTCCTTGCCTTCATCAAGCTCTCCGAATCTCGGGGGTTACACCCACTGGGTGCGTTCGCGCGCCCCCAGTGGAATCTTGTAGTTTCTGACCGGCTAAAGGAGTTAGCTGGATATTTGGAGCCCAGGTGAGGGCAAGGGCAGGAAGAAAAGAAGAAGATTCGAAGCACCTGGCTACGCTAGCTACTCCGAATCTCGGGTGCTACACCCAATGGGCGCGCTGACACGCCCCCACTGGAATGGAAGTTCCCCCGGCTGCAGGCATCCAGCCAGCGAAAGTAACTGGCTAGAGGTGTCTAGCCGGACGAAGCTAAAGACTTGAAGAAAAGAGAAGATTCGAAGCACCTGACTACGCTGAATCTCGGGGGATACACCCAGTGGGTGCGCTAGCACGCCCCCACTAGAGTTGGAGTTCCCCCGGCTAAAGGTGATCAGCCGAGTGAAGTCAGCCGGATAAATTCAACCGGCGAAATATCAAAACTTCGAAGCACACAAAAATCACAAGTTGGAAGCAAGCCAAATAGTTCAGTTGGATATAAAAAAGGGGGGAGACGAAGCTCCTATGAGTTCACCAGGCGTCAGAGACAGCCGGCACCGACAATAAGGTTCAAACGGAACAGGATAAATAACAAGTACACCAGGCATTCCGGGGATCATATCTAGGCAGCAAGGCCTTTATCGTGCGGAGGATCCTGGCTGGAAGCAGTCTCGGGAGGAGGAGGAGGCGCGTTGGCTGATCCGGCTTCGACGTCCCCACCAGTAGGCTGCGACGAGGCTTCCGGACCCGGAGTGCCGACAGACTCTGAGTCGGTGAGGACCTCGTCGACGTCCGCGTAATCGGCAATCTTGATGGTGGAGGCCCGGAGCTCTGGATGGGCCTGGCGGATGGTGGCAAGCTAGGCGCCGGCGCGGAAACCCCCACCGATCTTCTCGACATGGGCGTCCTTGTACCAAGAAAGCATCAGGCCAGGGCCATTTCCGCCCCGTCTCGTGCCGCTAGATCCCTCAGGCGGTCGACCGTAGGAGGCACCTCCGCCACCTTGGCCACCAGCTACGCCATGGTTTCCAGAATCGGAGCATCCGGCCATAGAAACATGAAGATAGCATGAGCCGCCTGGCAAAGATTGGCGGCCTCCTCGCCAAGGAGGACCACCAACTCCTGGGTGGTCGGCTGCTCCCCCGGCCAGTTCTCCTGCTTCGAGGAGGTCAAATGCTTGGGCCCGGCTAGCGAGGGTGGCATCGCACTCCTTGATGGTGGCCTCTAGGATGTCCGGCTTGGCGTGCCAGTCCTTATTCTGCAGCCGAAGCGTAGAATTGGACTTGCTCAGTCGGTGATTCGCCTTCTTTAGGCGATCGATTTCCCGCTGAGCGCACACCATGATGGCTGCGGAAATCGGCTATTAGCAAAAAAATGAAGAAGAGGAAAGACCAAAGTATCTGACTGAGGAGACTTACTCTGCGAGGTCCCATTGGCAGCCGCAAGCTTCTGCTCCAGGGTTTGGTTACTGCCGGTTGCGGCTTCGAGCAGCCGGATCTCCTTCACCGCTAGCTCGAGGGTGGCGGCAAGGTCCGCCAGCGAAGCGGCAGAGGAGGCGTCATCGTCGATGGTGTTGGAAACCAGCGACTCCTTCGCCTCAGCCACCCCCATCTACCACTCCTCCCCCGGTTCATCGTCAGAGTTGTCGTCAGCGACAACCACGAGCTCCTTGCTAGCCGAGGCCCTCCTCGCCGCCATAGGGGAACTACCTCCACTTTGTGAAGAAGGCACAACCGTATTCGGTTGCACCACCACAGTCGGCGGAGCGTCTCCCGCTCTGGCTGCGGTAGCCGAATCAGGTTGAGGCGGGGGCAGAGACGGTGCCCTGGACGAAGGAGGGGGAGCGGAAGCAGATGCGGGCGACGCGGTGTCTGCCATGCGGGGTGGCGAGCCAGTGGGCGCCCTCGTCGGGCTCGTGGAGCCAAAGGAGACCAGCATGCTGGACAATGGAAAGCAAGAGAGAAACAGAGGCAGATAAGCAAAAGACAGAAAAAGTTGCACGAGGAAAAGAAGAAAAGGCAAAAGGGCCAGCAGATAGCTTACCACAGCACCATGGGGGCGTCCCCTTCTTGCGACCAAGGCGGCTAGGCGGAAGGGTGTCGGTCCGGCTCCCCTTGGGGGCCAGATCCTCCACGGCAGGCCGGCTGGCCTCGCCACCTTCTCCGCTAGACCGGATGGAGCCACTCCCGTTGGCGCTAGACTGACTGGAGCCGCTCCCACCGGCGCTGGACCGGCTGGAATCACCATCCTTCGTGCGGCGCCGAGTCGGATTGGGAGCTGGCGTGGCCCCCTCCTCCTTGTTAACGTCCGCGTGGGGGTCGGCGACCGACTCGTCATTCCGGCTGGGGAAGATGTCGCTATCCCTAGCCGACTCCTCGCTAGACCGGCGAGCGCATGGCTCGGGCAGGTCAGGCGTGAAGTTCTGGAGGGGGGTCTCGCCCTCCTCCCGGAGGATGTAGGGGAACATCTGCCAAGAAAAATGAAGTGCAAGAGATTAGCCGGATGGCAAAAAATCGCAAGAAAGAAAAATCCGGCTGGAAAGACTTACCCGGGACACGCGGTTGTCGCGGCTGTAAGGGGCCAGCCCGAACTTCTAGCCTTCCGGCAGCCGCTCCTTCGTGACCGTCCACACCCACTCCTTCAGGTTGAGGTAGCGGGGATCACGGCGGGACACCCGGGTCGGGTCCAACCGGCCGGAGTAGAAGCACATCTTGTGCGCGTGTTGCTGCAGTGGCATCATCAGCCTGGACATCCAGCTGAGGGTGATGTCCAGGCCGGTCAAGCCAGCATTGACGAGGGCGCGCATGCGCTGCAGCATCGCATCCGACTCCATCTTCTCACCATAGATATTCAAATTCCACTGCTGCCCGCAAGATTCCACGTCCTGGAAAGCCGGCAGGTTGATCCGGTCCTCAGCGGTGACGTTGCGGACGTAGAAGTACGACTGTTGGCACCGTCACACTGTGTCCTGCAGCCGGAACTTGGGGTAGCCAATCTACATGCGGGAGTAGATGGAGGCGCGGCCGTACGTCACCAGCGGCCCCTTGGTGAACTAGACCTGCGTCCGGACTCGGAAGATCTTGCAGAAGAGCCCGAGATCCGGCTGGATCCCGAGATAACTCTCGCAGAAGGACACAAAGTGTGCCAGTGTCCCGATGGCGTTGGCGCCTAGGTGGTGGAGGCGGAGGTCGAAGAAAGAAAGAAAAGTGAGGAAGAAGGGATGCACTGGCAGCGCGAAGCCGCGGGCAAGATGCGACAGAAAAATCACCTTCTCCCCCTCCGCCGGGTGCGGTGATTCCTCTACCTCCGGCGCCAGCCGCACCTCCACCCCTGTCTCCGGCGGCAGCACGCGGGTGGCGTGGTACTTCTAGATGTGGTCCTCCGCACGGAGGACCAGCACCAGGCTCCGCATTCGGCAACCATATCGGGCTCACGGGGAAGCGCTCCGGTTGAAGAGTGATGGTGGCCCGTACCGCCGACGATGCTAAAATGGCGGCACGGCGGACTACAGTAGCAGCAGCAAGCGAGGCAGCACGAGGAAGGCAAGGGCGCAGGAGAAGATTGGGAAAGCAGCGAACGGAGGGACGAACCGCTATCCCCAGGCGGACTTTAAAAGACCCGGAAGCGGAACCGTCCGCGGTGCCATGTGGCACCCATCCAGCCGCACCCCACTCTCCCCACCACGCTGGATCCTTTGCGCAGGCACGGGATGCGCAGACGATCCCAGAGCCGAAACCGAAGAGGCAGACGGCAGTTCCCAAGGCGATGTGCGACGGGATGTTATGTTGCCCGATGCAGTGTAATGATGGCGCGTGCGCGCGTGGCCAGCGTCAGCACTGACGTCACGGGTAGTGCAACCGCCAAGCGTAGCCGGCCAGAAAATTCAAAGTGAAAGAGGAGCGTGCGCACATTTCACCTAAGGGCGAAATCTACACGCGCTCGGGGGCTAGTGTCGAGGGGATGACCTCCGGATACCCCAACTAGACAAGAATCACGGCAGTCGAATTGCGTCCGGCTGGCTAAACACAGTCGGACAAGAGCAAGTCAAGTCGGCTACCTCACGGTAGCAGGAACCTCGAGGAGCAGCAAGGCACGGGGCCGGCTACATCAACGTAGTCGGACTCAATCAAGAGGACAGTGTGACGTGTTGCATAGTGCACGGTACGCCCTGGTACGACGACAAGACCCACAACTACTCGACCATACCGAAGACTTTGCGGGGTGACGCGGGAATAGTGGCCAGACGCTGACGACAGGCTCACACGGTGTTCACTGTACCCACGACGACCTTACCGCTTGTACCCTGATGGGATGTAAGTGTACCGAGTACTGTAGATGACCAGCCGGCTGGGACCCGCCTGTGGGGCCCTCCAGCCGGACTGGCCAGTAAGACCGTTGCCTCTATGCCTATATAAGGAGAGGCAAGATTCCAGTAGAAGAGGTTGGTCTCTGTGCATTTAAGACAGTAGCTAGAGAATACTGCTCGAGGAGCGATTGTAGCCCGTATACCACTCATAGTCAGATCGACAGGAGTAGGAGCTTTACCTCATCATGAGGGCTCCGATCTTCCTGTGTCTCGCTACACTTGCTTGTACCCAATCCCGCCCGCGGATGCCGTCGAGAGCTTCCCTGCTAGCCCCCACACCTCTATCTCACCTGTTTAGGTACTGTCGTTCCCAATACAATGACACCTATCGAGAGCACTGGTCGTGCACACCACAAAATTTACAGAAATGATGACGCATTTTTCGAGCCTATGTTTTGATACATATATCCAAACATATCCTCGTGAGCTACTCCTATTAGGAGCGCTGGCACGCACCTGATAAAGAAAAACAACGGAAGTATTCGATGATAAATACTCCTATCGGGAGCAGGATATAGAAAGTAAAATAAAACTCTCGGATCACACCCAACACGACAAAAATCTGAATGCCGTGTTCAGAAACATGAAGGTAAGACCCCAGGATTCCTCCTATGTGGCCTGGTAATCGCACAAGAATGCACTCTGCCAGTAAAATATCCGTATCAACGATGTGATGAAAAATCCCGACAGACGTGTGGGGTACCCAATAAAATAGAAACTGGAACTAATTATTCGGTAAGACCTCAGCGGCTCGAACTGAATTACACCAGTTACAAATTCTAGATTTGAGCCTGGGGACTTGACTCTGATGTAGGTCAACCTTGTTTTTGCCCAGGAGAAATTAACTGATTTCCGATCCGTCGGAAGCATCAGACTCGTTGTACTAAAGTCCCTACAAAAAATAAAAATAAAAAGAATAAGAGAAAGAAGAAAGAAAACTTTGAGACTCAACCTAAAAACTTCAGATTTAGGTAGAGTCTCGGCGGCTACTAACATGGGTATGATTACTCGGGTGCTCATTATTCGCTACCCTACGTTGGGTAAAAGGCTTACGGCCCATAAAGATTCCAGATAATGGCCCAAGGAAGCAACCGATATAGACTTTGTATTGTATTAGGAAAGAAACCACGAACCAACATTATGTTGGTATTGTAATCACGCGTGTATGAAACCTATCCGTATATGGCTTTGAGACCCGGCCTATTATATATAGGGCGGGAGAATCCCAAGCGAGGGTACCAAAATCTAGAGGATAACTTGTAATAGAGTGTTTTCCCAATATTCAGGTGACTTCGTCTTCATTGTTTTCCTGACATCCGAGGAAATCCCTGGCGTTTCTCTTTTCCACGAAACCTCAAGTCTATCACCATGGACATTGCCGAGGTTACCCCTTGTCACATTGCATCTCTGTTCTTTTCATTAACCACAGCTAGAGTCATTGCATGTCCGTTCTTCTCACAAACTACATATGGAACCACAGCTAGAGTCATTGCATGTCTGTTCTTTTCATTAACCACATGGATCCATGTGGCATCCCGCAAAACCACTACTAGAAAATCGCGTTGTTTTCGTGCATTGCATCATCATGACCGCATGCTCATGTCATCATGCCACATTGCATTTGAGCATCGTCATCATCTTGCATTTGCTTGCATAAAACTATTTGCAGAAAAACCTGTTTGTGTTTTCTAAACGCCCCGTCTTTATTCAAACGCAAACCCCGGGTCACCGGATTATTTTGTTTTGTTTGCTATCGGTTTGCAAAAGTCTGTTTGAAATAAATAAAACATTCAATTATTTTTAGTGGGGCATTCGAACGGGCCGATTCGACCCAGTCGACCACCCCCAGTATTAAAACGGTCCACCTAAACCAGCCCCCCTATTTCCTATCCCTACCTAGTCCTAATCTACCCACCACTCACAGCTCGCCACCTCACCCTCTCCCCCAATTCCTACCCACCCTGCCACCTCATGAATCCACCCTCTTCCCCCCACTCCTTCTCTCACCACAGCCCTATCTACCCTCCCTCTCTCTCCCCACCGACAACCGGGCTCCACCCCGGCCCCACTCTCCACTCAACCTCCCACCCACTCAGCCACCTCTCTCCCTGCCCTGTGGGTTCCGCCTCCCCTGGCCACGCGCCCCCCACGCGCCCCCACGCGCCCCCTACACGCTCCCCACGCGGTCACGCCGCGGCCCACCCGCGGGCCCCACGCGCTAGCACCCACGCCCCTGACCCGCGGGACCACCCCGGCCCCACTGCCTGCCCAGCCCCCCACCCGACGCGCCCCCCGCTCCAACCCCTTCTCCTCTCTCCCCATCCTCCCCGCGGCCTCCTCCCCCGACCCCGACACCTCCCTCCACCGGCGCCGCCGCTCCAGCCTCTTCCTTCCCCCCCGCATCCGGCGCCACCGCGAGCCCCTCGCCTCCCCCTCGGCGCCGCTCCTCGAGCTCGCCTCCGTCGTCGCCGGCCTCCGCCACCCTCCGGCAGATGCTCCCTCTGCCTTGCCGTCCCCGCAAGCTCGAGCCGCCGCCGGTGGCCTCGCCGTCGCCCTCTGGCCCTGCACGCGGCGGCGAGCTTCCCCCAGTCCCGCGGGCCCGCGCGTCCCCAGCGCCCCTCGCCTCCGCCGGCCCCGAGCTCCGCCGCGCCTCGCCCAAGACCCGCTTCCCCAGGCCGCGACCCCCTCCTGTGGCGCCCCCTGGCCGGCGTCGGCCTCGCTCTCTGGCCAGCGCCGCCGCCGCTCCCTGGAAGCCCCGGCCGCCGGCTCCTCGACCCCCCCTCGCACGAGTACCCTCCGTCCAGCCCTGCCGCTCGAGCCCGCGCTGACCCGCCGTCACCCCGAGCTTCTTCTGCCGACCGCGGCCCCTACCTACCTGCTGGCAGCGTCTCGCCTTCTGCCACTCCGCATGGGTGCTCCGTCCAACCGTGCGACTCGGCCGCTTCGACACGTCTCCGCGACAAGGCCAACATGTGGATGGGTTCACGCCTGACAACCGAGCCAAAACCCGCCAATGAGAGGAACCGAAGACTGATCATGTCAAACCCGGAAGCCCGATCCCGAAGCTCGATCCCTCGTCGAACCCCGAAGATCGAACCCTGGCGCGTCAAGTTCTCCTTCCCGGATTCAAGGACTCCGACATGGTGCGACAAGTACTTTACCCGAAGACCGAACCCGGTGCCGCGCCAAGATCTTCGAAGAATCCTGGTACCAAACAAGTTCGACATCGACCTCGAGCTCTCCTACACGGATACCAAGCGACAAGATCTCCTTCATGGGTTGAATGGAACCGCCATGACCTCCTCCAAGGATCTGATGGCCGAGACCTCGCACCAGACCCGGAACTCGAAGCCCGATCCCGGCGCCCGAAGCCGAGAACCCCGACAAGAACCACGACCCGGATACACCAAGTTCTCCATCGCGGACGCCGAGCACGTCGACATGAAACCGAAGAACGCCGAACGCCAAGCTCTTCACCTTGTATCTAACCCCGAGACCGATCCCGTCGCACCCTGAGCCCCTGTCGACCCCGAACCCCCGGAACCCAAGATCGCCGAGACCCCTCAATGTGTGAACCCCTTCCCGAAACCCTATTTTATAATATAATAAACTTGTCGCATATTAAATTGTCATTCTCGCATGCATATCATTGGGTTGGGGGCCTTATGCCGATTCACATCATAATTAAATATGGGGCCCATATGCGGGCAAACCTAGTCTTGTATTGGCCTCATTTAAATTTGCGCATCGAACCGTTGTCATATCTTGCCTTGTTAAAACAACATTTAAAATGCGGGGTATCTAAACTACTAGAACCATATAATTAATTGTCGGGACTCCGGTTCCGCTTAATCTTGAATAATTGCATCGCACCTTTGCCATGTCATGCATCATACATGCATCATGCCCAATCTTCTGTCCTCGTATTAAATAGTGCATCCGGTGTTTCTTCTAGTGTTTTGCTTCTTCGCGGATAAGGCCGTTGAGTTGATGTGAGCTTCGCCCCGATCTTCGGTTGAACCTTCGACAATGTTTTCAGGCGAGCATCTTCCCCTTTCTACCTATCTTACTTTTATAGTATTTATTCCCTCCTGTTGATCTTTTGCTATCTGTGTTGCGATGCTCTAGTTTTCGTACCTGTGATATCCCTTGCAGCCTTATATTGCCTTGGACACCTCCTATTACTTGTTGTTTGGTAGATAGTTGGACCTGCGCGTCGTAGTCGCTTGCTCAAGTGCGGTTGCGTGTCGTCAAGTACCACAGTTGTTGGAGTATTGCCGCATGTCTAATGTTGGAGATGATCATGGCTTTAATTATCATCGTTTAATTCAATTATTGTTTAACAACTAAAATTGAGGTAGGTAAGCAGAGGCACAGGTGGGCAATAGATGTTATTTGGTTGTTAACCGTCCACTTGTGTCCCGTAGGACCCCGAGTTCTTGACACCTGTTCCGAGATCGAGCGCGCTAACCACATGTGGGGAGATATGGGCCCCCCATCGATTTAGTACCTGATTTCAAAGTACTGTACTGGGGGTCACAAGTAGTTTGGGGCTTTATTTACTATCCTGTACTTATGCCATGCTTTACCTCTTTATTTAAATTGTGCGATGGATAGCACACTGTACTGTTTTGTAAGCGGAGTGTTTTCGCGGTATCGACAGGCCCAGTTTTGGGATCCCCTGTCGTTTACAGCCACTAGCGCAAACCCTGAGTCCGTCTCGGAGACCGGCCGACTTTGTTGCGGGTGTACTTAGTGGGGTGGCCCCCCGTGCTTGCTTTGGGTCTGGGAAACGTCATGACTTAGGCCCCGCCGACATACCGATGGGTGTATGTTAATTGATCTGGCAAAAAGGGTCGAAGTGCGTGTGGATACTTTGGTGCACCCCTGCAGGGTTTAATCTTTTCGAGAAGCCGTGTCCGCAGTTATGGACGACTTGGAGCACAGTGCTTGATCATAGACAACTATAACTAAAGTTTACTGTTATAAATTGACTTGTATCCGATATGACTAGTAATCAGCTTCACCACAACGGAATGGCTAAATAAAAGTGCCAACAACTGCTGGGTTTTGGGTTATCTCATGCTATTTGTATCTGACTAGTAAGTGTTGCAACTACAACGGAATGGTTAACTAAAACGGCCCACTGCTTATTTTATCAGAATGATTATCTACACCTTACTAGTAATTGCTGCAACGATCACTGAATAAATAAAACTGCCAACTGTGTGAGTTCCTCGGTCGACTTCCTCGTTTGGTCTCGAGGGGGAATACCAGGATGGGATTGTTTGGTGTTAGAATCAGGTTGGTTCCGAATAGGTCTTTCTTACCCCTCTCTGATAGTCGCCAGTTGTATCGAGTCTCTATAGGTTGTTTAGAGCATGTTGCCGCTGCCGCTTCAGTCCACCATACCTATGTAGGCGAGGACCGCCGAATTCTAGCCTCGCCGTGTACTGGCCTCAGTACTGACGCTCCTCTTTTTCCTTTGCCCTTTGTCGGCACCCCTTTTGTTTAAGCAGGTTTTGAGATCGACGTCGTTAGCAGGGTTACCCTTCCGGCTTGGCCTGGGCAGGGTTATGGACGCCATTGGTTATTCTTCAGGGCTCTTAGCCCCATTTGCATCTTGTCCGTAGTCGGACGCGCCATCATTTTCAAGGTGATTTGGATCTTTGTATAATATATATGTATTCTTGACTCCTGGAGTCGTGTTGTATATATCTGTTCTATGGGTCCCATCGAGGACTGTTGTGTAATGTTATTACTTCGTTTTCCACCCGCACGAAAGTGCCTGGTGGGCACCTTTGAATCGTTTCTATGCGGGTTTGGCGAGTTTCGCTAAAACTTGCATAGGGCCGATTCTTAGGGTGTTACAATCCACAAATGTAATTGCATGTGTGTTCTTTTAATAAACCACAACTAGCCTCACTGGATGTGTGTTCTCTTCACAAACCACATATGGAAACAGCTAGAGTCATTGCATGTGTGTTCTTTTCACAAACCACATATGGATCCACAAGTGTCATTGCATGTCTGTTCTTTTAACAAACCACATAAGGATCCACTAGACTCATTTCATGTGTGTTATTTTGACAAACCACATATGGATCCACCAGTGTCATTGCATGTGTGTTCTTTTCACATATGGATCCCCTAGTGTCATTGCATGTGTGTTCTTTTCATTAACCACAACTAGAGTCATTGCATGTGTGTTCTTTTCACAAACCACATATGGATCCACCAGAGTTCATTGCATGTGTGTTCTTTTCACAAACCACATATGGATCCACCATTGTTCATTGCATATGTGTTCTTTTATTAAAACATAGCTAGAGTCACTAGATTTGTGTTCTCTTCACAAACCACATATGGATCCACTAGTCATTGCATGTGTTCTTTTCATTAACCACAGCTAGAGTCATTGCATGTCTGTTCTCTTCACAAACCACATATGGATCCACCAGAGTCATTGCATGTGTGTTCTTTCAATAAACCACAACTAGAGTCATTGCATCTCTATTCTTTTCAATAACCATATCTAGAGTCATTCCTTTTTCTGTTCTTCTCACAAACCACATATGGAACCACAACTAGACTCATTGCATGTCTGTCTTTTCATAAACCACATGGATCCACCAATGTCATTGCATGTGTGTTCTTTTAATAAACCACAGCTAGAGTCAGTGGATGTGTGTTCTCTTCACAACCACATATGGAAATAGCTAGAGTCATTGCACGTGAGTTCTTCTCACAAACCACAGATGGATCCACCAGTGTCATTGAAATGTGTGTTTTTTCATTAACCACTGCTAGAGTCAATGCATGTGTGTTCTTTTCACAAACCACATATGGATCCACTAGTGTTCATTGCAGGTGTGTTCTTTTAATAAACCACAACTAGAGTCACTAGATGTGTGTTCTCTTCACAAACCACATATGGATCCACTAGTGATTCCATGTGTTCTTTTCATTAACCATAGCTAGAGTCATTGCATGTGTGTTCTTTTCACAAACCACATATGGATCTGCCAGAGTCATTGCATGTGTGTTCTGCCAATAAACCACAGCTAGAGTCATTGCATCTCTGTTCTTTTCATTAACCACAGCTAGAGTCATTTCATGTGTGTTCTTTTCACAAACCACATATGGATCCACCGGAGTCATTGCATGTGTGTTCTTTTCACAAACCACATATGGATCCACCAGTGTCATTGCATGTGTGTTCTTTTCATGAACCACATATGGATCCACCAATGTCATTGAAATGTGTGTTCTTTTCACAAACCATATATGGATCCACCAGTGTCATTGAATGTGTGTTCTTTTCACAAACCACATATGGATCCACTAGAGTTATTGCATGTATGTTCTTCTGACAAACCACATATGGATCTGCCAGAGACACTGCATGTGTGTTCATTTCAAGAACCACATATGGATCAACCAGTGTCATTGCATGTCTATTCTTCTCACAAACCACATATGGAACCACAGCTAGAGTCATTGCATGTTTGTTCTTTTCATAAACCACATGTATCCACCAATGTCATTGCATGTGTGCTCTTTTAATAAACCATAGCTAGAGTCACTGGATGTGTGTTCTCTTCACAAACCACATATGGAAATAGCTAGAGTCATTGCATGTGAGTTCTTTTCACAAACCACATATGGATCCACCAGTGTCATTGCATGTCCGTTCTTTTCACAAACCACATAACGATCCAATTGAGTCATTTCATGTGTGTTCTTTACACAAACCACATATGGATCCACCAGTGTTATTGCATGCGTGTTATTTTCATTAACCACATGTGGATCCCCCAGTGTAATTGCATCTGTGTTCTTTTCATTAACCACAACTAGAGTCATTGCATGTGTGTTCTTTCACAAACCACATATGGATCCACCAGAGTTCATTGCATGTGTGTTCTTTTCACAAACCACATATGGATCCACCAGTGTTAATTGGATGTGTGTTCTTTTAATAAAGCATAGCTAGAGTCACTATATGTGTGTTCTATTCACAAACCACACATTGATCCACTAGTCATTGCATATGTTCTTTTCATTAACCATAGCTAGAGTCATTGTATATCTGTTCTCTTCACAAACCACATATGGATCCACCAGAGTCATTGCATGTGTGTTGTTTCAATAAACCACATCTAGAGTCATTGCATCTCTGTTCTTTTCATTAACCACAGCTAGAGTCATTGCATGTCTGTCCTTCTCACAAACCACATATTGAACCACAACTAGAGCCATTGCATGTTTGTTATTTTCATAAACCACATGGATCCACCAATGTCATTGCATGTGTGTTCTTTTAATAAACCACGGCTAGAGTCACTGGATGTGTGTCCTCTTCACAAACCACATATGTAAACAGCTAGAGTCATTGCACGTGAGTTCTTCTCACAAACCACATATGGATCCACCAGTGTCATTGAAATGTGTGTTTTTTCATTAACCACTGCTAGAGTCATTTCATGTGTGTTATTTTCATGAACCACATATGGATCCACCAGAGTTCATTGCATGTGTGTTCTTTTCAAAAACCACATATGGATCCATGAGTGTTCATTGCATGTGTGTTCTTTTAATAAACCACAGCTAGAGTCCCTGGATGTGTGTTCTCTTCACAAACCACATATAGATCCACTAGTCATTGCATGTGTTCTTTTCATTAACCACAGCTAGAGTCATTGCATGTTTGTTCTCTTCACAAACCAGATATGGATCCACTAGAGTCATTGCCTGTGTGTTCTCTCAATAAACCACAACTAGAGTCATTGCACCTCTATTCTTTTCATTAACCACAGCAAGAGTCATTGCATGTCTGTTCTTCTCACAAACCAAATATGGAACCACAATAGAGTCATTGCATGTCTTTTCTTTTCATAAACCACATGGATCCACCAATGTCATTGCATGTGTGTTCTTTTAATAAACCACAACTAGAGTCACTGGATGTGTGTTCTCTTCACAAACCACATATGGAAACAACTAGAGTCATTGCATGAGTGTTCTTTTCACAAACCATATATGGATCCACCAATGTCATTGCATGTCTATTTTTTTCGTTAACCACAGCTAGTGTCATTGCATGTCTGTTCTTTCACAAACCACATATGGATCCACCAGAGTTCATTGCATGTGTGTTCTTTTCACAAACCACATATGGATCCACCAGTGTTAATTGGATGTGTGTTCTTTTAATAAAGCATAGCTAGAGTCACTATATGTGTGTTCTATTCACAAACCACACATTGATCCACTAGTCATTGCATATGTTCTTTTCATTAACCATAGCTAGAGTCATTGTATATCTGTTCTCTTCACAAACCACATATGGATCCACCAGAGTCATTGCATGTGTGTTGTTTCAATAAACCACATCTAGAGTCATTGCATCTCTATTCTTTTCATTAACCACAGCTAGAGTCATTGCATGTCTGTCCTTCTCACAAACCACATATTGAACCACAACTAGAGCCATTGCATGTTTGTTATTTTCATAAACCACATGGATCCACCAATGTCATTGCATGTGTGTTCTTTTAATAAACCACGGCTAGAGTCACTGGATGTGTGTCCTCTTCACAAACCACATATGTAAACAGCTAGAGTCATTGCACGTGAGTTCTTCTCACAAACCACATATGGATCCACCAGTGTCATTGAAATGTGTGTTTTTTCATTAACCACTGCTAGAGTCATTTCATGTGTGTTATTTTCATGAACCACATATGGATCCACCAGAGTTCATTGCATGTGTGTTCTTTTCAAAAACCACATATGGATCCATGAGTGTTCATTGCATGTGTGTTCTTTTAATAAACCACAGCTAGAGTCCCTGGATGTGTGTTCTCTTCACAAACCACATATAGATCCACTAGTCATTGCATGTGTTCTTTTCATTAACCACAGCTAGAGTCATTGCATGTTTGTTCTCTTCACAAACCAGATATGGATCCACTAGAGTCATTGCCTGTGTGTTCTCTCAATAAACCACAACTAGAGTCATTGCACCTCTATTCTTTTCATTAACCACAGCAAGAGTCATTGCATGTCTGTTCTTCTCACAAACCAAATATGGAACCACAATAGAGTCATTGCATGTCTTTTCTTTTCATAAACCACATGGATCCACCAATGTCATTGCATGTGTGTTCTTTTAATAAACCACAACTAGAGTCACTGGATGTGTGTTCTCTTCACAAACCACATATGGAAACAACTAGAGTCATTGCATGAGTGTTCTTTTCACAAACCATATATGGATCCACCAATGTCATTGCATGTCTATTTTTTTCGTTAACCACAGCTAGTGTCATTGCATGTCTGTTCTTTTCACAAGCCACATAAGGATCCACCAGAGTCATTGCATGTCTGTTCTTTCAATAAACCACAGCTAGAGTTATTGCATCTCTGTTCTTTTCATTAACCACAACAAGAGTTATTTCATGTGTGTTCTTTTCACAAACCACATATGGATCCACCAGAGTCATTGCATGTGTGTTCTTTTCACAAACCACATATGGATCCACCAGTGTCATTGCATGTGTGTTCTTTTCCTTAACCACATACGGATCCCCTAGTGTCATTGGATGTGTGTTCTTTTCATTAACCACAACTAGAGTCATTGCATTTGTGTTCTTTTCACAAATCACATATGGATCCACCAGACTTCATTGCATGTCTATTCTTTTCACAAACCAAATATGGATCCACCAGAGTTCATTGCATGTCTGTTCTTTTCACAAACCACATATGGATCCACCAGTGTCATTGAAATGTGTGTTCTTTTCACAAACCACATATGGATCCCCTAGTGTCATTGCATGTGTGTTCTTTTCATTAACCATAGCTAGAGTCACTACATGTGTGTTTTTTCACAAACCACATATATATCCACCAGAGTCATTCCATGTATGTTCTTCTCACAAACCACATATGGATCCACCTGAGTCATTGCATGTGTGTTCTTTTCATGAACCACATATGGATCCACCAAAGTTCATTACATGTCCGTTCTTCTCACAAACCACATATGGATCCACCAGAGTTCATTGCATGTCTGTTCTTTTCATAAACCATATGGATCCACCAATGTCATTGCATGTTTGTTCTTTTAATAAACCACAGCTAGAGTTACTGGACATGTGTTCTCTTCATAAATCACATATGGAAACAGCTAGAGTCATTGCATGTGAGTTCTTCTCACAAATCACATATGCATCCACAAAATTTCATTACATGTCTGTTCTTTTCATAAACCACATGGATCCACCAATGTCATTACATGTGTGTTCTTTTAATAAACAACGGCTAGAGTCACTAGATGTGTGTTCTCTTCATAAAACACATATGGAAAGAGCTAGAGTCATTGGATGTGTGTTCTTTTCACAAACCACATATGAATCCACCAGAGTTCATTGCATGTCCGTTCTTTTCATTAACCACATCTAGTGTCATTGCTTGTATGTTCTTTTCACAAACCACATAAGGATCCACTAGAGTCATTTCATGTGTGTTCTTTTCATAAACCACAGCAAGAGTCACTGGATGTGTGTTCTCTTCATTAACCACATATGGATCCCCTAGTGTCATTCCATGTGTGTTCTTTTCATTAACCACAACTAGAGTCATTGCATGTGTGTTCTTTTCACAAACCACATATGGATCCACCAGAGTTCATTGCATGTCTATTCTTTTCACAAACCACATATGGATCCACTAGAGTTCATTGCATGTCTGTTCTTTTCACAAACCACATATGGATCCACCAGTGTCATTGAAATGTGTGTTCTTTTCACAAACCACATATGGATCCCCTAGTGTCATTGCATGTGTGTTCTTTTCATTAATCACAACTAGAGTCACTACATGTGTGTTCTTTTCACAAACCACATATATATCCACCAGAGTCATTGCATGTCTGTTCTTCTCACAAACCACGTATGGATCGACCAGAGTCATTGCATGTGTGTTCTTTTCATGAACCACATATGGATCCACCAGAGTTCATTGCATGTATGTTCTTCTCAAAAATCACATATGGATCCACCAGAGTTCATTGCATGTCTGTTATTTTCATAAACCACATGGATCCACCAATCTCATTGCATGTGTGTTCTTTTAATAAACCACATCTAGAGTCACTCGATGTGTGTTCTCTTCATAAACCACATATGGAAACAGCTAGAGTCATTGCATGTGAGCTCTTCTCACAAACCACATATGGATCCACCAGAGTTCATTGCATATCTGTTCTTTTCATAAACCACATGGATCCACCAATGTCATTGCATGTGTGTTCTTTTAATAAACCATAACTAGAGTCATTGGATGTGTATTCTCTTCATAAACCACAAATGGAAATAGATAGAGTCATTGCATGTGTGTTCTTTTCACAAACCACATATGGATCCACCAAAGTTCATTGCATGTCTGTTCTTTTCATTAACCATAGCTAGTGTCATTGCATGTCTGTTCTTTTCACAAACCACATAAGGATCCACTAGAGTCATTTCATATGTGTTCTTTTCATAAACCACAGCTAGAGTCACTGGATGCGTGTTCTCTTCATTAACCACATATGGATCCCCTAGTGTCATTGCATGTGTGTTCTTTTCATTAACCACAACTAGAATCATTGCATGTGTGTTGTTTTAACAAACCACATATGGATCCACCAGAGCTCATTGCATGTCTATTCTTTTCACAAACCACATATGGATCCACTAGAGTTCATTGCATGTCTGTTCTTTTCACAAACCACATATGGATCTACCAGTGTCATTGAAATGTATGTTCTTTTCACAAACCGCATATGGATCCCCTAGTGTCATTGCATGTGTGTTCTTTTAATTAACCACAGCTAGAGTCACTACATGTGTGTTCTTTTCACAAACCACATATATATCCACCAGAATCATTGCCTGTCTGTTCTTCTCACAAACCACATATGGATCCACCAGAGTCATTGCATGTGTTTTCTTTTCATGAACCACATATGGATCCACCAGAGTTCATTGCATGTCTGTTCTTTTCACCAACCAAATATGGATCCACCAGAGTTCATTGCATGTCTGTTCTTTTCACAAACCACATATGGATCCACCAGTGTCATTGAAATGTGTGTTCTTTTCACAAACCACATATGTATCCCCTAGTGTCATTGCATGTGCGTTCTTTTCATTAACCATAGCTAGAGTCACTGCATGTGTGTTTTTTCACAAACCACATATATATATATCCACCAGAGTCATTCCATGTCTGTTCTTCTCACAAACCACATATGGATCCACCTGAGTCATTGCATGTGTGTTCTTTTCATGAACCACATATGGATCCACCAGAGTTCATTACATGTCTGTTCTTCTCACAAACCACATATGGATCCACAAGAGTTCATTGCATGTCTGTTCTTTTCATAAACCATATGGATCCACCAATGTCATTGCATGTTTGTTCTTTTCATAAACCACAGCTAGAGTTACTGGACATGTGTTCTCTTCATAAATCACATATGGAAACAACTAGAGTCATTGCATGTGAGTTCTTCTCACAAATCACATATGCATCCACCAGATTTCATTACATGTCTGTTCTTTTCATAAACCACATGGATCCACCAATGTCATTGCATGTGTGTTTGATACGTCCAAAACGTATCTACTTTCCCAAACACTTTTGCTATTGTTTCTCCTATATACTTGTGTGATTTGGATACAACTAATGCAGACTGAGGCTGTTTTCAGCAGAATTGCCTTGGTGTCTACTTTTTGTGCAGAAAACCAACTATCAGGAAAAATCCCGGAAAATATGCAAAAAATCCTATTTCACCCGAAGACTCCAGGAGCCAGAATACGAGACGGAGAAGAGCCAGGGGGTGGCCACACCACCTGGTGGCGCGGGCTAGGCCAGGCCGTGCCAGGGGGTGGTGTGGGCCCCCTAGGCACCCCCTCGGCCTCTCTCTTCGCCTATAAGGAGCCTTCTAACCTAAAAACTTCGGGGGGTTCAACGTTTTTCCAGAAGGAGTTCCACTCCACCGCCACCACCAGATTCCACGAAACGACACCAGAAACTCCGTTCTGGCACCCTGCCGGGACGGGGAATTGGAGGAGATCATCGCCATCATCATCACCATCGCTTCTCCATCGACCATCCATCTTTCCCCATCTATGAGTGAGTAATCCCCCGTTGTAGGCTATGGGGATGGTAGGGATTGGATGAGATCGTTCATGTAATGGCATCAGATTGTTAGGGCATGGTGCCTAGTATCTTTTATTAGTGCTTTATGACTTTGTTGTGACTTGTTGTGCTTAATGCTTGTCACTAGGGCCCGAGTGCATTGATTTTAGATCTAGACATGTTATTGATTAATTATGATAGTATTGTTCTTGGTCTTATCTACAAGTTGTATACACACGTTGTTGTCCGGAACCTATGGCCCCGAAGTGACAGAAATCGAGACAACCGGAAGGGAATGGCTTTGATGTGAGGATCACATGTGTTCACGGAGTGTTAATGCTTTGCTCCGGTGCTCTATTAAAAGGAGCACCTTAATTGCCAGTAGTTCCCTAGAGGCCCTGCTGCAAACGGGCTGGCAGGACAAATGATGTTGTGCAAGTTCTCATTGCGAGCACGTATGACTATATATGGAACACATGCCTAGGATTGTCTAGTACTTGGATGCTTTATCTTATTTATCTGCAATTGCCCTATGCTCTGATTGCTATGTGAATTGTCTTGTCCATGCAACGCCCGTCCATCCATCCCTATGCCTACCGCACTCGAATCCCACTATTTACTGCTTTTGTTACTACTGTCTTTGCTTTACTACCGCTGTTACTTTGCTATTCCTACTACAAAACTGTTGCTACTGATAAACTGCTGTGAGAAAGATTGTTTCCAGGTGCAGCTGAATTGACAACTCAGTTGTTAAGGCTTATAAGTATTCTTTGGCTGCCCTTGTGTCGAATCAATAAATTGGGTTTCACTTCCCTCAAAAATACTGCGATACACCCCCTATACTTGTGGGTCATCAAGACTATTTTCTGGCGCCGTTGCCGGGGAGCATAGCTTTATTTATCAAGTTCACTTGGATTCTCTATTGTTCGCTGCTATCCATCCATCATGGGTAAGTCTCGTGATGGCAAGGTTCCTATTTTGACCATCCACTACAAGAAGAGGCACGGTTCTGAACACCTCTGTTGCTCTTGATTCACCGTCTGTTTTGAGTAAGTTCCTTACACCACCACATACACATGCTACACACACTGCTACTACTGCTGAATCTGAAACTTCTGATGCTTATGATGTTGCTTCTACTGTGCTTGATAAGAGTGGTTCATTAGGTCCTTTCCTAGATGCTACGATTGCTAGAACTATAGCTGGAAATACCGAAACTCCTAATGAAGACACTACCACACCTGTTAGCTCACCTGAGTCTAGTGAGAGTGATGATATTGAAGATGGTTATGTTGAGATGACCGATGAGTTTATTAAAGAATGTAAGAATACCCATGATAGGAGCGCTGCTAAGAGTCTCCTTGAGAGGCGCACTATTAGACCGAAATTATATCCTGATGCTAAGTTTGCTGCTTCTCCCATAAACATTATAGATGAAGATTATGATTTCTCTCTCGATCTATCTTACATAGCTATTGTCGAGAAAGAACCTTTTTGTGGGACTAAGAATGAAAGTGCGGTAGCACATATGAATGAACTTTCTACCATGAGTAGCTTGTTTTCTGATGATATTAAGATGCGTACTTACTTTGTTGCTAAGATTTTTCCCTTTTCACTAAAAGGAGAAGCTAAAACTTGGTTTAGTAATTTACCTCCTGGATCTATTGATAGACCTGAGTGCTTGATTAGTACTTTCCTGCAGAAATATTTTCCTCCTAGTGCTAGACATGCTATTTTGCAGGAACTTTTTGATTTTAAACAGGGAGAAAAAGAGGTAATGCCCGGATCTTGGGCAAGGTTTTGTGCTTTGATTCATGCACAGGTTGGAAGTCCATTACCTAAGAATGAGCTTCTTGATATATTTTATAATGGACTAACCGAGGAAGGACATACCTAAATAGTTGTGCTGATTGTTTTTTCAGGAATAGGACTCCAAAGGAAGCTGAGGAATTAATGGCTAAAATAAGCAAGAATTATGAAGATTGGACTCCTCCTAAACAAGCTATACCTGAAGTAATTGTACCTGAACCATCTATTCCTGTGCCTATTCCAACATCAAAGAAGAGGGGAGTTATTGAATTAAATGATGAAGTGATGAAGGAAGCTAATAAATGTCTTAAGGAGAAGGGAATTAAAGCTGCAGATGTCAAGAATTTACCTCCTATAGAAGAATTATGTAAGCCTATTCCCTACTCATCCACTATTGAGATACACTCTCAACAACACTTTGATGAAGGTGATATCCCTTACTCAAAACCTCATGATCAATGCTTAGAAGAATTTGATATCTTTATTGTTAAGCAAGATAACTTTAAAAAAAGGTGCAAAATCATCTAATGGAAAACACTAGAGCTATTGTTGAGTTGAAAGATATTGTGGAAAGAACCTCTAATGATGTTAAAATGATTGTTAAACACTTTCAAATGGTTCAAACTCAAATAGATCAACTCGTTAAAGTGCAAAACGACTTGCTAGTTAATGCTGCTAAAGAAAAACATGCTTATGAAATTAGAACTAGAAGTGGTGCTGCTACCCAGGATCCTCTATATCCTGAGGGGCATCCCAAAAGAATTGAGCAGGATTCTCAACAAGCTGAAAGTAGTGGTTCTACTCGTAAGAAAAGGAAAAAAGAAACATAAAACTGTTGTAGAACCCTCTGAACCTGCTATAGATCCTAATAGTATATCTATCTCTGATGCTGAAACTGAAAGTGGTAATGAAGAAAATGTTGTTCCTAATGAAGAAAAAGTTGAAGAAGAACCTGAAAACCACACTAAGAATACTAAATACACCAAAGAAGATTTTATTTCTAAGAAACATGGTAGTGAAAGAGAACCTTGGGTCCAAAAACCTATGCCTTTCCCTGATAAGAAACACAAGTCAAAGGAAGATGAACATTATAATAAGTTTTGTGAGTGGATGAAGCCTTTATTCCTGCAAATTCCTTTGGCTGATGCTATTAAATTGCCTCCTTACTCAAAGTATATGAAGGACATTGTCTCGAATAAAAGGAAGATCCCTAATGAAGAAATTTCTACTTTGCTTGCTAATTATTACTTCAATGGTAAGGTTCCTAAGAAACTTGGAGACCCAGGGATTCCGACTATCCCTTGCTCTATTAAGAACAGTTATGTTAGAACTTCTTTGTGTGATCTGGGAGATGGAGTTAGTGTTATGCCTTTCTCTCTCTACAAGAGGCTTCAACTAGAAAAATTGATACCAACTGATATATCTTTGCAAATGGCTGATAAATCTACCACCATTCCTGTGGGTATATGTGAGGATGTACCTGTTCAGGTGGCTCACAATTGCTTGATATTAAATGATTTTGTTGTGCTTGAAATGCCTGAAGATGATAATATGTCTATTATTCTTGGAAGACCTTTTCTTAATACTTCAGGAGCTGTTATTAATTGTAATCAAGGAAAGGTGACCTTCCATGTTAATGACAAGGAACATATTGTCTATTTCCCCAAGAAGATTGAAAGGACTTATGGTTTGAATTCAATTGAACATGTTGAAGGCATTCAAGTTGGAGAAATATATTGTCCCATACCAAGAGAAAAATTTGAAACTATTATGATTGGGACCATTGATATCAAGGTTAAGGTAACATAATCATTAGTGGAGTACAAAGTTTTGTCTCATATGCAATTGTTTTGGTAGCAAGACTTGATCAACCTTGCTAACAAAAGGATTCCATTGAACAAAACAATGTTTTCACTATGATTATCTCCGTTTATTTCTATCCTTTGCATTTTACTTTTTTCTTTCGTTTAGTTTTCTTTGTGTTGTTAGTTGCTTGCATGCTAGAACTTCTCTAGTTCTAGCCTTGTTTTGTCTTTGCATCATGTTTCAAAAAGAAAAAAATTTGTCTGTCAGAAAAATCATTCTTCTATTTCTGAAAATTTCCCAAAAGTAAAGTGTCTCGAAAAATTCCAGAAAATTCATATTAAATTTTTACGAGAAAAAAGGGGCAGAGGAGTACCTGGGAGGTTCCAGGGGGGCCCACCAGGCAGGCACACCACATGGTGGCGCGGCCAGCCCTGGGTGGCGCCATGCCCTGGTGTGGGCCACCCCTGGCCCCCCACCAACTCTCTCACCTGCCACTTTCTTCTCTCTCCTGAGTAAGCTCCAGTTCATAGCTCAAAATCGCGTTCTTGCTCTGCTTGCTCTCGATTTTTTCGATCTCCTTGCTCAGCCCATCTTTCTTGCTGAAATTTGGAGCATTTGTTCCCTGGTATGTGACTCCTCCCCTTGTCCAAGTAGATTTGTGTTTAGTGGATTATATGTTGAGTATTTTGCTGTTGTAGGTGACTGGTTATGAGATCTTGTAAGCTTGTTTGATGCTTAGAGATATAGTTTTGATGCATGTTTAGGCCTCTTGCAAGCCCCTATGAGTAGAATCCTTCATTATATTTACTTTGCAATCACTTGTTTAATAGGTGTTTAAATTTCAGAATACCAAGCATGAACAACCATACTTTTGGAGAGATATTTGAGAGTGATGCACCTAGGAGGTCGAGGCCCTCAAGAACAGCCTCTCAAGCATGGCCATCATACAATGAAGATCTCATTGCAACTCGTATTGGCAATGAAAGGGATGATGGGGATGCTCACCCATCCTCTTTTCCTTCTTTTACTTTCTTGCAAGATGCAGGTATTCTTGATGATTTCTTGCTACTGATTGAGAGGGTTGGTTTGACCTCATATATGCAAGATGAGAGTGCACAATACGCTATGCTCACCAAAACTTTTGTTGAGAGCTTCATGTTTACTAACACACCCTATCAATCTACTGTCTCTTTTAAAATATATGATTTATCGTTCACTATGCCTTTGTAGAGATTTTGCAGTATTGTAGGTGTGCGCGTGATAGGAACCGTGAAGAAAATTCAAGGGCGACCCGCTGACTTGTTGGAGCTTTACCGAGGGGTGACCAATGATGATGACCGTGTGGCGCAGCGCGGAAAGATAAGAAATATCCAACTCCCCGCTCTTAGATAGTTTGCATATTATCTTGCTACTAGTGTATTTGGTAGGGAGAACACAAGTAATATCTCCAACTATCATTTAGCATTCCTTGCTGCTGCGCTTAACAATGATACTCGGTACCATCTTGGCTCGCTTATTGCTCGCCGCCTAGCTGCTAGGGGGCCTATCTATGGGGGCATCATTGCCTCGCGTATAGTCAATGCATTAGGTCTTTCAGTGGATCCCTATGATGCTATGTTGGCACCACAGAGGCTTTACCTTGTTGCTATAAAGCTCATCACTTTGTCACTGCTACTTATGATTTGGACAGTCTAGTGTATAGGATGCTTTTCACTAACGGGGATGAAAGGGAGATCCTTTTGCCACAGCCTGCTTTGTTTAGTGTTCACAGGAGACCGTGGTCACGCTCCAAGGAGGAGGTGGACGAGCAGCTTCGCTTGTTGGGTTTCCACGAGCAGCACCAGGAGGATGTGCCCTCCTATGATTACTCCGCGCATTACGGAGGGACGTACTCGAGTTCGCACCAGGATGAGGGGACCTCTTCGTCGTACCAGGGTGACACTTCATCCTGGCCAGCTTGGGATTGATACCCACTTAGGCCAAAAGCCTAAGCTTGGGGGGAGGTACGCCGACACCGCACTCATCTTCATATCATGTTGCGTCGGTACTTTGTATATTCATGTTTTCGTTCTTCTTTGCTTTTGCTTTCTAAAAACACAAAAAGACCAAAAATATTTCTATTGTTTCTCTTTGGTTTGCTTCTTCTTTTTGCCTTGGTTTTCTTTTCCCTTTTTGCTTTGTTTGAACTATTCGAAAAACCCAAAAAGATTTTGCTTTTCTTGTTTTTCTCTTTTGGTTCTTGTTTAAAAATCGAAAACACCAAAAATATTTGTTGTTCTTCTTTGGTTTTTGCGAGTTTGCTACAGGGTTTGGCAGTCCTCGGTGGATATTGGTTTCATATTATTATTCAAGCCACACAAGTGAAGAGCAATAATGAGGATCAATGACAACTTGAGGCATGGTAAGAGGCTGGTAACGAACTCTATTTGTTTTCATTTTTGTACATATACTCATCACTGTGGGCATGCTTAGTCCGTTCAAGTAGAGTGTATGTTTTCTTTGGATGCTTAATAGTTCTTGCTTTCTTATGATTAGCTCCAGCTCGCTAATAGTTTGTAGCATGTCTTATGAATGTTTGTTTGCATTACTCTATTCATAAATTGGTATGACACCGTGGTATCCTCCTCTGATGTTTCATTTGAATTGACTTGGCACATGCTCACGCATGCACATGACTGTGATAATCAGTTAAGCCTTGATGAATTATTTTGCCTTGAGGATCTTGAATCACTTTCATGCCATGAGTAGTCCTGTTTTGTTGCAAGCATGATAATGACAGCTATTGCTCTCTAGTTTGTCGCTCCCTTACTATTGCTAGCCTTCACTTTCATTGAGTATGTTTTACTCAAGTTTCCAACTCCCTAAACCAAATATTTCCAAAGTGTCCACCATACCTACCCATTAGCATCATTTGCTACCTCTGTGCATATTCAATATGCCTTGTTTTCTTCCGAATGAAATGTTTGCTTGTTATGAGAAAGTTAGTTAGTAAAGCTCTCACGAACTTGATGGCACACTTTATTTCCTGCATTTAATAAACCTGAACCATTGCGTCCTTATTTGTTGCGTATATGCTTGCGCTTTATAAGTTGAAGTTAGCAGAACCATGTACCATGGGGAACACTTTCAACATTGCACTGGTACTTAGTACCTAGTTGATATCATGTTGTTTTGCTTATGGATCCCGGCGGTGTGAAATAAAAGTGGAACTTGTAAGATCATGGAGTTTGTATGTATGTTAGAGAAACGCCTGGGCCGCTAGCCGAAGCCATGCCTAATCATGGTGGAAACTTGCAGCATAACCATAATGAGCATTCTATGAAGCATCCTCAATAAAAATCTATGCACATAGTAAATAAAAAGATCGCTGAGATGCTCATTGTCTGCTTGCCTTGTATTTTGATTATGGGATAGCTCCCGTGTCATGTGTAAGGGGTACCCCGTTGGCGGCTCTCTATGATACGTATATACTTACAATGACAAGAGCTTACTTATGACTAAAGTTGAGTAGCATGAAGATCGGTCTTCGTAAGTAAGGGGCATGAGCTCAAAGCTAACGAGTACCATACTTTCAGCATTTGGAAGCCTTTCAAATTATTTAAAACCTTTTTTTGTTGAGTCTCCACATATTCTTTGAGCACCTTCTTGAGAGCATAGTTGTCATTCTTTGTGTTTGTTCCATTACTTGATTATTTGTGTTATGACTTTGATGCTTGTATCCTTGATATCTTTACTTCTAGTCATCACTTGAACTTCAGAGGTGCCTTGGCATTCATCAAAAGGCAAGCGAGATACCACTCTATCATACCTTTTTATGAGCATTGTAATGTTGCTTATGTTTGTGCCTCATGCTACTTATTATTCTTGAGTTGGAATCTCTTCATAGCTTGCAATGATTATTAAGTAGACTTGGTTGCATACTCTTTATTATGAATTGTCCAAGTAGTTGATCACATTGCTGAGAATATTTACATCATATGAAGCAAATGTGTTTGTGAAAGTTCTTTTATCGCACTCAGTTTTCAACTGAATTGCTTGAGGACAAGCAATAAGCTAAGCTTGGGGGGAGTTGATATGTCCAAAACTTATCTACTTTCCCGAACACTTTTGCTATTGTTTCTCCTCTATACTTGTGTGATTTGGATACAACTAATGCGGACTGACGCTGTTTTCAGCAGAATTGCCTTGGTGTCTACTTTTTGTGTAGAAAACCAACTATCAGGAAAAATATCGGAAAATATGCCAAAAATCCTATTTCACCCGAAGACTCTAGGAGCCAGAATACGAGACGAAAAAGAGCCAGGGGGTGGCCACACCACCTGGTGGCGCAGGCCAGGCCAGGCCGCGCTAGGGGGTGGTGTGGGCCCCCCAGGCACTCCCTCGGCCTCTGTCTTCGCCTATAAGGAGCCTTCTGACCTAAAAACTTCGGGGGGTTCGACGTTTTTCCAGAAGGAGTTCCGCTCCGCCGCCACCACCAGATTCCATGAAACAGCACCAGAAACTCCGTTCTGGCACCCTGCCGGGACGAGGAATTGGAGGAAATCATCGCCATCATCATCACCGTCGCTTCTCCATCGACCATCCATGTTTCCCCCATCTATGAGTGAGTAATCCCCCGCTGTAGGCTATGGGGATGGTAGGGATTGGATGAGATCGTTCATGTAATGGCATCAAATTGTTAGGGCATGGTGCCTAGTATCTTTTATTAGTGCTTTATGACTTTGTTGCGACTTGTTGTGCTTAATGCTTGTCACTAGGGCCCGAGTGCCATGATTTCAGATCTGAACATGTTACTGATTCATTATGATAGTATTGTTCTTGGTCTTATCTACAAGTTGTATACACACGTTGTTGTCCGGAACATATGGCCTTAAAGTGACAGAAATCGGGATAACCGGAAGGGAATGGCTTTGATGTGAGGATCACATGTGTTCACGGAGTGTTAATGCTTTGCTCCGGTGCTCTATTAGAAGGAGCACCTTAATTGCCAGTAGTTCCCTAGAGGCCCCGCTGCAAACGGGCTGGCAGGACAAAAGATGTTGTGCAAGTTCTCATTGCGAGCACGTATGACTATATATGGAACACATGCCTAGGATTGTCTAGTACTTGGATGCTTTATCTTATTTATCTGCAATTGCCCTATGCTCTGATTGCTATGTGAATTGTCTTGTCCATGCAACGCCCGTCCATCCATCCCTATGCATACCGCACTCGAATCCCACGGTTTACTGCTTTTGTTACTACTGTCTTTGCTTTACTACTGCTGTTACTTTGCTATTCCTACTACAAATCTGTTGCTACTGATAAACTGCCGTGAGCAAGATTGTTTCTATGTGCAGCTGAATTGACAACTCAAATGTTAAGGCTTATAAGTATTCTTTGGCTCCCCTTGTGTCGAATCAATAAATTGGGTTTCACTTCCCTCGAAAATACTGCGATACACCCCCTATACTTGTGGGTCATCAGTGTTCTTTTAATAAACCACAGATAGAGTCACTATATGTGTGTTCTCTTCATAAACCACATATGGAAACAGCTAGAGTCATTGCATGTGTGTTCTTTTCACAAACCACATATGAATCCACCAGAGTTCATTGCATGTCTGTTCTTTTCATTAACCATAGCTAGTGTGATTGCTTGTCTACTCTTTTCACAAACCACATAAGGATCCACTAGAGTCATTTCATGTGTGTTCTTTTCATAAACCACAACTAGAGTCACTAGATGTGTGTTCTCTTCATTAACCACATATGGATCCCCTAGTGTCATGTAACACCCTCGAATCGGCCCTATGCAGATTTCAGCGCTTTCCGCCAAATTACTAGTCACATATTAAGTCACATATTAAGTCAAATTTCAGCGCTTTCTGCCAAATTATCCTCGAATCCCCTAGTGAAGCTGATTACTAGTCACATATTAAGTCAAATTTATAGCACTACTTTAGGTATGCTTGTCTATGATCGAGATACTATGCTCCAAGTCGTCCATAACCGCGGACACGGCTTTCAGAAAGATTTACCCTGCAAGGGTGCACAAATAGCAACACACAGACGATCAACCTCGGAAAAACCAAATCAAAACCCAACGAGGCTTTCACGACAAAGCAATCATAGGATTCAGAAAATATTTCAGGGGGCCACCCCACTAAGCTACCCGCAACGAAGTTGGCCAGCTCCGAGACGGACCCAGGGTTTGTGACAATGGCTGTAAACGACTGGGAACCCAAAAGTGTGACTGGGCTTGTCGATACTGCCAAAACATTCCACATTCCAAAACAGTACAGGTGCTCCACGCACAATCGTAAATAAAGCAGTAAAGAATGGCATAAGTACAAGACAGTAATAAAGTCCCAAACTACTTTGTGGCCCCAAGAAATAAGAAATGAATCAAGATCTGGCTAAGGGGGATTCATAGACTCTCCCGGATGTGGATAGTGTGAATAGTCAAGGAACAGGTATCATGTACTCGGGGTCCTACGGGACACAAGTGAGCGTGGAAAAACCAAATAACATCTATTGCCCACCGATGCCTCTGCATTAGTTATATCTATTCCCAGCATTTTAACAGTTGCATTTAAAGTCATGATCATCTCCACCATTAAGCATCTCCACCATTTATCATGTGCCAACTTGGCATCAACGGTGGAACGACAACGACGCGAGGAGCACATAAGCAAGCAACTACGACTCGCAAGGCCGACTATCTATCAAACAACAGGCAATAGGATGTGTCCAAGGCAATATAGAGGCTGCAAGGAATATAAAGGGTGCACGGAAACTAAAGCATCGCAACACGGATAGCAATAGATCAACAGGAGGAAGTAAAAACTATAAATGCAAAATAGGTAGAAAGGGGGAGAATACTCTCCTGGGAAACACCGTCGAAGGTTCATATCCGGAGAACTTGTCGATACTCGCATCAACTCATCGGCCTAATCCGCGAAGAAGCAAACACTAGAAGAAACACCGGATGCAATATTTAATACAACGGCAGAAGATCCGGCATGATTATGATATGATGCAGATGCGGTGCAATTAGGCAATATTAAGCGGAATCGGGGTCCCGACAATTAATTAATAGGTTCGAGTTATTTATCTACCCCGCAAATTAAATGTTGGATTAACAAGGCAAAACAGGGCATCGGTTCGCTACACAAATTTAAATGGAGCCCGAAATAAGACAAAGATATCCCGCATATAGACTCCATATTTAATTATTAAGTGAATCAACAAAGTACCCCAATTCCCAAGATATGTATGCAAAAACATGTACAATTAATATGCAACAAATATATTATTATAAAAATAGGAGAGAATAAGGGTCACACATAGTGGACTCGGCGATCTTGGGGTTCCGAGGATTCGAGGGATCGGTCTTGGTGGATCGGTCTTCGGGTACGAGAAGGAGAGCTTCAGGGTATCAGCCATCGGGTCCATGTAGACGATCTTGAACCTTCGAAAGGCGTGGGTTTTTGCGGATGAACTTGGGTAGTCCTCGGCATCGGTACATGGATTCTCGGAAGATCTTGGCACCACAAAAGTTCGAAGACACTCGGTGAGATCGAGGTAGCCTTGTCGATGCAGTGACAAGCTTGGCGACCAACACGATCTAGGCAGCACGGAGAACAGAAAAACAGGGTCAAACTTGGATTCTGGAGCACCGTCATAGACATGGAGTGCCCCCCAACGCATTGGCTGAAACACTGCTTGGCTGCAACACCTAGCAGGAACAAACGGTGGCAAAACCACATGCATAAGAGACAAAGGGACACTGTCCTAGTTGCTTCTGAAGGATCTCGCGCAACGCGGAAGCAGAGAAGAGCACCAGCGCTGCTGGTGGATGCGCGGCGGAGCTGGCCCACTGCCAGAGCGAGGCGGCATCCGACAGAGGCAGGGACGACCCGGGGCTGCGGCGTCGTCCGGCAGAGGCGACGACAGGACAACCTCGAGCCACGGAAGGAGAAAAGTGCCGTGGCGGTGGAGCTCTTGGACGGCGCTAGGCGATTGCAGGGGCGCGGCCAACGCTGGCAGTTCACGAGGAGGACGCTGGGGCGGGGCAGACAAGGACGGTCAGGAGCTCGTCCGGTTGACGTAGGGCACAGGCGAGGCGCAGACGCGCGCCGGGCGGCGAGGTGGAGAAGGACGCGTAGGGGAACGACGCCATGGCGCACCGGAGAGGAGACACGGGGCCGGCGAGGTCGCGGGACGGCGTAAGGGGCTCGAGGAGGACCGCAGGCGGAGCGGTGGCCGGCTCCGTGGCCTGGTCGACGTAGAGGTCGGATAGAAGGTGGCCTGCTCATGGAAGGGCGCGGGCGCTAACCGGAAGACGAGGCAGGAGGACGGCCAAACGAGGAGGGCACGGCGGAGCGGCTCCAAAGCGAGGAGGACCCGAGACGGCGGGGAAGGCCAGGGACGAGGAGGACGCGCGGCCACGATGACAGCTCTCTGAGGCAGCAAGAACGACGAGGAGTAGAGGAGGCGGTGCGGCAGCTCCGTCGGGGAGGCAGTGGTTGTGGCTCGAGCGGGGCAGGGCGAGGGGAATCGTGGAGGGAGGGGCGGTAGGTGGCGAGACAGCGTGGGGATGTGTGTCGTGGCTGGGGCCACGTGCGATAACGACAAGAGGGTGGGGCCAGGGGATGGAGGTGCGTCTCCCGTGTGCTGGCGTGTACCATGGCAGGGTGGGGTGGGCCAGGTGGGAGCAGGCATGTGGGTAGCATTGGAGGGGTGGAGCTGGGGTTGGGTCGGTGGTAGGTGGGGTGAGTGGCTGCAGGTGGGGCCATGTGTGAGCAGCGGCGGGGTGTAGATTAGGTCTAGGGTTGGGTTAAGCCGGGTGGTAGGCTGGCTGGCTGGGCCTTTGGGCCTAGCCGGCTGCCTCCCCCTTTTAATAAAATATTTTTATTTTATTCCGTTTATTTTTAAAAGACTTTTGCAATTAGTTTTTAGACAAATAAAAGATCCAAAAAAGACCAAGGTTTTAATTTGAAATTAAAGAAGGGGACTACTTAGAAAACAAAATAGGCTTTTATCAAAAATACTTTTAGGCAAACATATGCAAGATGATGATGATGCTCAAATGCAATGTGGCATGATGACATGAGCATGCGGTCATGATGATGCAATGCACAAAAACACAACGATTTTCTAGTAGTGGTTTTAGCGGGGTGCTACAATTCGACACCACTAACAAGGGATCTCGCCCTCGAGATCCGCCTCATGGTACCGGGAAGAAGCCGATGAACTGAATCTTCTCGCTTCTTGTAGATCCTCGCGGCACCACTAACAAGAGGTCGTTGTCCGTGATCGTCGAGAGAACACTCCGGGAACAAAGGGCGAAGGTAGAGGTATCAACGAATAAAGCCACCTCTAGTTTCAATATAAGGAGAGAAACGATGCATTCTATTCCACTTCAATGTATGAGAGCAAATAGATTGAGTAGTCGGCATGGGGGCCAATCCATCACGCACCCAAACTATTACTCCGCACAATCAGTAGAAAAGCGTACAGCCACTCTCGGACTCAGACTGAAGATCTCGACAAACGAGGTTCGGAACAAAGGAGTGATGCAGGCTCTGCATTGGATCTGGCGTAGATGATGTCTTCGCGTCGGAAAACACCGGAAGGCACAAGAAGGAACAGAGAGAAATCCAACAGATGAAGGATTACTCAGATAACACGAAAACCGGATGTAGAAGCACCGTTACCAAAGAATAAAGCGGAACCCTGAAGGTACGACGGAAACCCAACCACGAGAAATCCTGGACTAGAAGAAGGTAAGAGAGCATATTTAAAACACGTAGAGGTAAGAGGAGAATAGCAGAGGGTAAGGAGTAAAAGCAGACCTAATTAGATCTATCCAATGATTTTGCAAAATAGTTTTGACACTCTATTTCAGCCGTTAGCTAGGTTATCCTACAAGCTGGACCAGTGGGGTATCGCAACTACTGAGCTCTGATACCACTCTGTAACACCCTTGGATCGGCCCTATGCAGATTTCAGCGCTATCCGCCAAACCCGCATAGAAATGATTCAAGGACGTCCACCAGGCACTTGCGTGCGGGTGGAATACGAAGTAATATCATTACACAATAGTCCACGATGGGACCCACGGAACATAGAAATACAGCAACAACTCATCGAGTCAAGGATATAGATAAACAGTTCAAAGATCCAAATCACCTCGAAAACGATACGACATCCGAGTACGGATAAGATGCAAATGGGGCTAAGAGCCCTGAAGAATAACCAATGGCGTCCATAACCCTGCCCAGGCCAAGCCGGAAGGGTAACCCTGCTAACGATGTCGATCTCAAACCTGCTAAAACAAAAGGGGTGCCGACAAAGGGCAAAGGAAAAAGAGGAGCGTTAGTACTGAGGCCAGTACACGGTGTGTCTAGAATTCGGCGGCTCTCGCCTACATAGGTATGGTGGACTGAAGCTGCAGCGCAGCATGCACTAAACAACCTATAGAGACTCGATACAACTGTCGGCTATTAGAGAGGGATAATAAAGACCTATCCGGAAACACCTGATACTAACACCAATCATACCCGTCCTGGTATTCCCCCTCGAGACCAAACGAGGAAGTCAAACCGAGGAACTCACACAGTTGGCAGTTTTATTTGTTCCATTATAGTTGAAGCACTTACTAGTCAGACGTAGATAGCATGAGTCATCCTGATAGCATAAGTAGTGGGCAGTTTTAGTTAACCATTCAGTGGTAGTTGCAGTACTTACTAGTCAGATACAATTAGCATATGACATCCCAAACCCAGCAGTCGTTGGCACTTTTATTTCATTCCATTGGAGTTGCGATACTTACTAGGAAGGTATAACATGACATGATACACCCCAGTTCCACCAGTTGTTGGCACTTTTATTATCCATTCCATTGTAGTGAAGCTGATTACTAGTCACATATTAAGTCAAATTTATCGAGATACTGTGCTCCAAGTCATCCATAACCGCGGACACGGCTTTCAGAAAGATTTACCCTGCAGGGGTGCACAAATAGCAACACACACACGATCAACCTCGGAAAAACCAAATCAAAACCCAACGAGGCTTTCACGTCAAAGCAATCACGGGATTCATAAAATATTTCAGGGGGCCACCCCACTAAGCTACCCCTAACGAAGTTGGCCGGCTCCGAGATGGACCTAGGGTTTGTGACAATGGCTGTAAACGACTGGGACCCTGAAAGTGTGACTGGGCTTGTCGATACCGCGAAAACATTCCACGTTCCAAAACAGTACAGGTGCTCCACGCACAATCGTAAATAAAGCAGTAAAGCATGGCATAAGTACAGGATAGTAATAAAGCCCCAAACTACTTTGTGGCCCCAAGAAATAAGAAATGAATCAAGCTCTGGCTAAGGGGGATTCATAGACTCTCCCGGATGTGGATAGTGCGAATAGTCAAGGAACAGGTATCAAGTACTCGGGGTTCTACGGGACACAAGTGAGTGTGGAAAAACAAAATAACATCTATTGCCCACCGATGCCTCTATATTAGTTATATCTATTCCCAGCATTTTAACAGTTGCATTTAAAGTCATGATCATCTCCACCATTAAGCATCTCCACCATTTATCATGTGCCAACTTGCCGTCAACGGTGGAACGACAACAACGCGAGGCAGCACATAAGCAAGCAACTACGACTCGCAAGGCCGACTATCTATCAAACAACAGGCAATAGGATGTGTCCAAGGAAATATAGAGGCTGCAAGGAATATAAAGGGTGCACGGAAACTAAAGCATCACAACACGGGTAGCAATAGATCAACAGGAGGAAGTAAAGACTATAAATGCAAAATAGGTAGAAAGGGGGAGAATGCTCGCCTGGGAATCACTGTCGAAGGTTCATATCCGGAGAACTTGTCGATACTCACATCAACTCATCGGCCTAATTTGCGAAGAAGCAAACACTAGAAGAAACACCGAATGCAATATTTAATACTACGGCAGAAGATCCGGCGTGATTATGATAGGATGTAGATGCGGTGCAATTAGGCAATATTAAGCGGAACCGGGGTCCGACAATTAATTAATAGGTTCAAGTTATTTATCTACCCCGCAAATTAAATGTTGGATTAACAAGGCGAAACAGGGCATCGGTTCGCTACACAAATTTAAATGGAGTCCGAAATAAGACAAAGGTATGCCGCATATAGACTACATATTTAATTATTAAGTGAATCGACATAGTACCCCAATTCCCAAGATATGTATGCAAAGCATGTACAATTAATATGCAACAAATATATTATTGTAAAAATAGGAGAGAATAAGGGTCACATATAGTGGACTCGGCGATCTTGGGGTTCCGAGGATTCGAGGGATCGGTCTTGGTGGATCGGTCTTCGGGTACGAGAAGGAGAGCTTCAGGGTATCAGCCATCGGGTCCATGTAGACGATCTTGAACCTTCAAACGACGTGGGTTTTTGCGAATGAACTTGGGTAGTCATCGGCATCGGTACATGGATTCTCGGAAGATCTTGGCACCGCAAAATTTCGAAGACAGTCGGTGTGATCGAGGTAGCCTTGTCGATGTGGTGACAAGCTTGGCGACAAACACGATCTAGGCAGCACGGAGAATAGAAAACCAGGGTAAAACTTGGATTCTGGAGCACCGTCATAGACATGGAGTGCCCCCCAACGCATCGGCTGAAACACTGCTTGGCTGCATCACCTAGCAGGAACAAACGGTGGCAAAACCACATGCATAAGAGTCAAAGGGACACTGTCCTAGTTGCTTCTGAAGGATCTCGTGTAACACAGAAGAAGAGAAGAGCACCAGCGCTGTTGGCGGATGCGCGGCGGAGCGGGCCCACTGCCAGAGCGAGGCGGCGTCCGACAGAGGCAGGGCCGACCCGGGGCTGCGACGTCGTCCGGCAGAAGCGACGGCAGGACGACCTCGAGCCACGGAAGGAGAAAAGTGCCTTGGCGGTGGAGCTCTTGGACGGCGCTGGGCGATTGCAGGGGCGCGGCCGATGCTAGCGGTTCGCGAGGAGGACGCTGGGGCGGGGCAAACAGGGACAGTCAGGAGCTCGTCCGGTCGATGCAGGGAACGGGCAAGGCGCAGACACCCGCCGGCCGGCGAGGTGGAGAAGGACGCGTAGGGGAACGACGCCATGGTGCACCGGAGAGGAGACACGGGGCCGGCGAGGTCGCGGGACGGTGTAAGGGGCTCGAGGAGGACCGCATGAGGAGCGGTGGCCGGCTCCGGGGCCTGGTCGACAGAGAGGTCGAGGAGAAGGCGGTCTGCTCACGGAAGGGCGCGGGCGCTGACCGGAAGACGTGGGAGGAGGACGGCCGAATGAGGAGGGCGTGGCGGAGCGGCTCCGAAGCAAGGAGGACCCGAGACGGCGGGGAAGGCCATGGACGAGGAGGACGCACGGCCACGACGACAGCTCTCCGAGGCAGCGAGAACAACAAGGAGCAGAGGAGGCGGTGCGGCGGCTCTGTCGGGGAGGCGGTGGTTGTGGCTCGAGCGAGGCAGGGCGAGGGGAATCGTGGAGGAAGGGGAGGTAGGTGGCGACAGGGCCTAGGAATGCGTGTCGTGGCTGGGGCCGCGTGCGGTAACGACAAGAGGGTGGGGCCAGGGGATGGAGGTGCGTCTCTCGTGTGCTGGCGTGTACCACAACAGGGTGGGTGGGCCAGGTGGGAGCAGGCGTGTGGGTGGCGTTGGCGGGGTGGAGCTGGGGTTGGGTCGGTGGTAGGTGGGGTGAGTGGCTGTCGGTGGGGCCATGTGTGAGCAGCGGCGGGGTGTAGATTAGGTCTAGGGTTGGGTTAAGCGGGGTGGTAGGCTGGCTGGCTGGGCCTTTGGGCCTGGCCGGCTGCCTCCCCCGTTTAGTAAAATATTTTTATTTTATTCCGTTTATTTTTAAAAGACTTTTGCAATTAGTTTTTAGACAAATAAAAGATCCGAAAAAGACCAAGATTTTAATTTGAAATTAAAGAAGGGGACTACTTAGAAAACAAAATAGGCTTTTATCAAAAATACTTTTAGGCAAACATATGCAAGATGATGATGATGCTCAAATGCAATGTGGCATGATGACATGAGCATGCGGTCATGATGATCCAATGCACAAAAACACAACGATTTTCTAGTAGTGGTTTTAGCGGGGTGCTACATGTCATTGTACGTGTGTTCTTTTCATTAACCACAACTAGAGTCATTGTATGTGTGTTCTTTTCACAAACCACATATGGATCCACCAGAGTTCATTGCATGTCTATTCTTTTCACAAACCACATATGGATCCACCAATGTCATTGAAATTTGTGTTCTTTTCACAAACCACATATGGATCCCCTAGTGTCATTGCATGTGTGTTCTTTTCATTAATCACAACTAGAGTCACTACATGTGTGTTCTTTTCACAAACCATATATATATCCACTAGAGTCATTGCATGTCTGTTCTTCTCACAAACCACGTATGGATCGACCAGAGTCATTGCATGTGTGTTCTTTTCATGAACCACATATGGATCCACCAGAGTTCATTGCATGTATGTTCTTCTCAAAAATCACATATGGATCCACCAGAGTTCATTGCATGTCTGTTATTTTTATAAACCACATGGATCCACCAATTTCATTGCATGTGTGTTCTTTTAATAAACCACATCTAGAGTCACTGGATGTGTGTTCTCTTCATAAATCACATATGGAAACAGCCAGAGTCATTGCATGTGAGCTCTTCTCACAAACCACATATGGATCCACCAGAGTTCATTGCATATCTGTTCTTTTCATAAACCACATGGATCCACCAATGTCATTGCATGTGTGTTCTTTTAATAAACCACAACTAGAGTTATTGGATGTGTATTCTCTTCATAAACCACAAATGGAAATAGATAGAGTCATTGCATTTGTGTTCTTTTCACAAACCACATATGGATCCAGCAGAGTTCATTGCATGTCTGTTCTTTTCATTAACCACAGCTAGTGTCATTGCATGTCTGTTCTTTTCACAAACCACATAAGGATCCACTAGAGTCATTTCATATGTGTTCTTTTCATAAACCACAACTAGAGTCACTGGATGTGTGTTCTCTTCATTAACCACATATGGATCCCCTAGTGTCATTGCATGTGTGTTCTTTTCATTAACCACAACTAGAATCATTGCATGTGTGTTCTTTTAACAAACCACATATGGATCCACCAGAGCTCATTGCATGTCTGTTCTTTTCACAAACCACATATGGATCCACCAGAGTTCATTGCATGTCTGTTCTTTTCACAAACCACATATGGATCTACCAGTGTCATTGAAATGTATGTTCTTTTCACAAACCGCATATGGATCCCCTAGTGCCATTGCATGTGTGTTCTTTTCATTAACCACAGCTAGAGTCACTACATGTGTGTTCTTTTCACAAACCACATATATATCCACCAGAATCATTGCATGTCTGTTCTTCTCACAAACCACATATGGATCCACCAGAGTCAATACATGTGTATTCTTTTTATGAATCACATATGGATCCACAAGTGTCATTGCATGTCTGTTCTTTTCACAAACCACATATGGATCCACCAGAGTTCATTGCATGTGTGTTCTTTTCACAAACCACATATGGATCCACCACTATCATTGCATGCATGTTCTTTTAATAAACCACAGCTAGAGTCACTGGATGTGTGTTCTCTTCACAAACCACATATGGATCCACTATCGTTGGATTGATGAGAAGTACGCCATGAGGGGGTCCTCGAGGCGTGCGGAAGAGAGGGGTGTGAGACGTACGGTGTTCCGGGACTGTGAGCACACAAGTTTACCTAGGTTCGAATCCGCTGGCTTTGGACGGATCCTACTCCTGCTAGCAATCCAGTAATACGGCAGAGCCGAAATATGGGTTACAAGGGTTTCGCCTGTGCGAGTTGAGATTGTAGACTATTGAGGTGTCTAGAGTGTTGCCCTAAAGGCTCTCCCTAGGACGGCTTATATAGATATCCAGCCTAGGGTTTTACAGGAGAGATCTATCCGGCTACGACTGAGAGTCGGTTACAGAGTACATCTTGAACTACAAGTAACATTATGGGCCTAAGTCGGTAAGTCTTCTGGGCCTTCCCGTAGCTAGATTGGACTGCGTCTTTCTCCCTGACTGGGCCGCCCATGAAGCAATGCTCTAAACCGAAGTGGGCCACCCTGGTCAGTGAGGAACTGTGAGATACCCGGAAAGTATATCCCCAACAGCAGCCCCCGGAGGCCTCCAAGATCCAAAGTCTGATTTATCATCGTCTAGCTTGATCTTCGGCTTGCAGAATCTTGAAGGGTTCCTGAAACTTCACAACAAAAAATACGATCTGGGTCTTAAAAATAAGTCGAACCTATCAATAGGTTACTCGGATTTTCCAGCTCGATTTCAAACTAAGCCGGAACTTGGTCTCTAATGCCACCTGACACAAGCATGGTCAAGTCACGTCATCTGACAGGCGTTCCGTCAGCACAACCATTGGTGGGTCCGCGGTTCACGGAACCGAGGCGCCGTTTCAATGCATGCGTAGAGATCAAGGCGACGCAATCATCGCGTGGGTCCTTCCCAGTTCCTTCCACGACGCGTGGAGGTTACATTGTAGCATTTGCATGAATCTTGGCGCAGTTAGATGGATATAAGGGGTTTGGATTTCTCCTTCTCCCTTCCACCAGTCCTTTGCCGTTTCCTTCCTTCCCAATCCTCCTGCGCGCACAGAGCCTCCTCGTCCTTCTCCCACAGAACTCCCAGCGTCGCCCCTTTTAGGTCATTTTCTCACCGGAGCAATGGCTTCATCTTCTTCCTCCGGTTTGGCAGCAGCAGCGGCGGCGGCGACGGCGGAAGTAGCAGCAGAGAAGAAGAGCTTCAAAGGAATCTGGATCCCCTGCGCTCTCAATGAGGAGGGTCTCAAGAACGTGGAGAAGGAGGGGCTTCTCGCCGCCGGCGACTGGCGGAGCAGCTACGGGGAAACCATCCCCAACCCGTGCGACGGCGAGCGGGTCCACTTCAGCACCCATCTCGACCGAGGTCTATCTTTTCCTCCCTCAGAGTTCTTCTCCGAGGTGATAGATCATTTCGGATTTCAACTCCACAATCTTCCTCCTAACTCTCTCTTAGAGATGAGTGCGTATGCTTCGCTTTGTGAGGGCTTTCTCGGCATTAGGCCGAGTTTGACTCTCTTCCAGTACTACTTTCATGTCCGGAGAAACTCCATCACTGCCGGTGTTCCTTACATCATCGGCACTATCATCTTTTCACTTAGACGCGACCGGGCTTATCCCAAGATTTTAGCTAGTGACTCGGTCAAACAATGGCCGGCCACTTTTTTCTATCATAGGGATATTCCGGCTCCCGACAAAGCTACTGCTTTGACGGCTTTTGTTGACAGAGCTGCCATGGCCCATCCTTCCTGGGACGAGGCTGCTCCGGCTCTATCCGACGATCTGATCCTCGCTAAGAGGCGGATCGAATATTTGATTAAGCACAATGGTCTGAAGGAATCCGACTTGGTCCAGTGCTGGGTCTCACGTCGGATCCAGCCACTTCAGTACCACGGAACCCGACTGATGCACTCCATCACGTCGTCTCCAACCAACTCCCTCCGCATCTACTCCAAAGCCTACACCACTCAAGGCTACATAAGCCAAATCAAGTGGCTGATCCAGGAGCGGATCGAAAGGGGGATTCCGGAGGTTTCTCTGGACATGCACACGGCGGAAAACCCTGTGGTGCCGGTAAGCTTCCATCATCACACCTTTTATGTGTTTCCATCTTCGAGTTATACTGCAATACTGATATGTTTTCTTCTTTTCAGCTTGCTGACATCCCCGAGTCGGAACTTGCTCCGCTCGAAGGATACCCTCCGGAGTTCTCTCAGGAGGTAGAAGTGGTCCCATTGCCGGACCTTGCGCTCAAGAAGCGCAAAGCTCCGACAGTGGTCGTTGGCACAAAGGAGGTGCATGTCGTGAAGAGGTAACTTTCAGTCACAACTTTCCGCCTTTGTACTTTACTCAAATTTCTTTCTGAGATGTAATGTTTCCGACTTCACTACATTCTCAGAGCAAAACCGCTCGTCAAGGCCAAGGGGAAAGGGATTTCTTCGAAGCCTCTGCGACATACGAAGCTTACCATAGCTTCCCCTGCCATGGCTCCTCCGACTCCTGTCCCTCAACCTTCTGCAACACCGGTTATCTCGTCGGACACTGCAGAAGATCCGGCTCCTTCAACGGGGCCTGCGAACCTTGGATTGCAAACTGACGTCACCACGGGTGCGTCAGATCTAGATAAGGGTGAACCCTCTTTGGGTAATGATCCCTCGGCAGAAACCTTCGCCTAAAACCTCATGAGCAAGTCCTGGAGATCCAGCGGAAATCTGCCGACCCGGAAACCTCATGAGCAAGTTTGGCCTGACCCGGAAATCTGCCAAAGAGATCCAGCGGCTCGCCAGGCAAGTCCTGGAGAAAAGCCATCTATCTGCCGAAGAAGCGCAAGAAGCAGAGGACGTTAAGTTCTCTGGTCTTCTTTCTCAAGTCCGCCTTCACGACGAGAGGATTAGGACTGGCGAGCTTCCAACATCCCCAGTGATCCCTCTTACTCTTGCTGAGAAGGTGGCCGCTGAAGTGAACGCGGGTTTGGATAAACTTACCCACGAGCAATAAGTAAGTCGGAATTCCAACTCCTGTTTTTCCTTTATTGTATTTTATATCATATCCTCTATCCCCCAAGCATGAAGTAGGATAAACAATCCGGGTTTATGCTTTATTAGGATGCCAAAGAACGAACTAGTGTAGCCCCCAAGGCTCGTGCTGATATTTTTAGCAAAAGTATTAGCCCGAGTCTTAAGTAGCTTTCTGACTTTGGGTATTCTGACTTATAGAAAGTATGTTCCTATAACCAGGAATTATTGACCAATGTCTATGATAAGCGGAGAGAGATCAAAGCTCTCCGGTAAAAAAAATGCTGAACTCAAAGTTGCCAAGGATGAGGCCGAAGGTAAACATTCCGAGACTCAACCCTTGTCTTTGTATTTTCAATGTCGAATTTTTCTGAACTTTTGTTCTTTTTGACTTACAGCGCTGATGAAACAATTCGTCGCCATGATTGAAGAGGCCGAGAACCTCAAGACCCTGGTGGTGGAGAACAAGGGACTTCGCCAAGAGCTGGATAAGCTTAAGGCGGATCATGAAAGGAGCATAGCTCAAGTCCTTGAATCCTCCTCCATGGCCACTGATGAGCATGATCGCAAGATCGCTGCTCAAGATAAAATAATCTTGGATCTCAAAAATGAGCTTGGCAAAGAGGAGGATATGTCCCAGGCGCTCCGGGCTGAACTCCAGAGTCTCCGGGAGGAGAAGACCAAGATTGACAACGTCATTTTTGGTACGTTCCATCTATCTGACTTGTCTCTTTTCTTCGACCTTTATCAGTGTCGGATTTTTCTTAACTTGTTTTGTGTATAGGTCCTCTGAACTTGACGGACTCTTCCTCCTCCGAGCCCCGCACCCACCGGCTTACCCAAGTCGGTGACCTGCTTCATGACTTTCGCCAGTCCCTTGAGGACGTCGGCAAAGCTCTCAAGATTGATTTTCAGGTGCGGGACAAGGCTAAGGAGATGCCGTAGCTTGTTCGGGACTGGAACATGTCCTACGCGCGGACTGCTGCGCAGAACGCTCTCACCATGGTCATGAGCCAGCATGGAAACATGGAGATATGGCAAGTGACCAGAGGGTACTGCAAGGTAGACGAAGACGGCCAGGAGCAGGACCTTCAAGCCATCATGCACTCCTGCACCGGATACGGGTATCACATGGCTGACCTGACCAGCTACAAGATCCCCTTCTTCACCCGTGTGGATACTCCGCCTCCTCCTCCGGAAGAACCAACAGAAGTTTCCGACGATGAACGCACCAACTTGGATGCGGACATCTCGGAACGATATCAAGGCGGAGTGACCAGCGAGCCGGCAGATCCTTCATCTCCTCCTGCATCATAGACCAGAAATTTATGTATTTTTCCAGAAAAAACATGATGCGTTTGTAAATATGCAGTACTTTAACTTTTGCTAGGGCTAAGCTTTTAATCTATTCAGCACTTTTTGGCTTTAAAATTTTTGAGTGCCTAAAATGTTTACATAAGCACTTGTACTTTTTCGTCTCTACTTATCGTTTATCTGGCTTTCCGCCTCGTCCCTTTCGTGAGCCGGCTAAACCTTCCGTCAGAAACTTTGCCGAGCAACGGAGCTTAATTGCTAAACCAGTTTAAACTCGGAAACAAAGCTGGCTTCCAGTACCAACAATTCACTACTCGGAAAATGCCCGCATCCAGCAATCAGACAAATAACCAAAGTAAAGACTAGAAACTTTAGAGTTATACCCGAAGGTAGCAGTTTTATAATCGGAAATCTAAACCAGAATGAACATGAGCATAAAGTACTTTCAAGCATTCTGGGATTTTCGACTATGACATGATCATTCGTAAATAAGATGGTAACAACTTCTCAGAAAAAACTTGAGGTAACCAAAACTTTTATTTCTCACAGAACATGTACATATGTATGATTACAAAGAAGGATAAACTAAGAATAAAAGGGACGTAGCTGAGCAATATTCCACGGTCTATCTAACTCATCCGGATTTGTACTTCCTCCAGCTCTCTTTCTCTTCTTAGTAGCAGGTCTTTCTTTGACTACCCTCATGTCAGTTAAGTAGTACGATCCATTGTGCAATACCCGACTAACTAAAAAGGGCCCTTCCCATACTGGGGAAAGTTTGTGATTTCTTTGTTGCACAAGCCGGAGAACCAAATCACCTTTATTTGAGGATCTATTTCAGACTCTCTGACTATGATACTTGCGTAACTTCTGCTGATAGGCTGTAGATCTCATTTCAGCAACGACGCGAACTTCTTCGACTAAGTCGAGATCATTTTGTCGAGAAATCTCGGCATCCTCTTCGATATACGTGGCCACTCTAGGAGAAGTACGAATTAAATCACTAGGAAGAACTTCTTCTGCACCATAGACCAAGAAGAAAGGTGTGTATCCTGTTAACCTGTTTGGAGTTGTTCGTAAACTCCAAATTACAGAGGGTAATTCCTCCGCCCAAGCCCCCGCAGCACGTCGTAGTGGTGCTTCGAGTCTCGGTTTTAGGCCTTGTAAGATTAAACCATTTGCTCTTTCGACTTGTCCGTTAGCTTGTGGATGTGCGACTAACGTAATGTCAAGCCATATATTTTGCTCGTCGCAGAATTCAGCCAATTCTCCCATAGAGAAGTTACTCCCGTTGTCCGTGATAATGCTATGCGGATAACCATACCAGATTATAACATCCTCGACAAATCTTTTGGATGTTGCTCCATCACAACTTTTGACGGGTTTAGCCTCGATCCATTTGGTGAATTTATCCACCATCACTAAGAGGTGAGTAAATCCACTTGGATCTCGTTTAAAAGGTCCTACCATGTCAAGCCCCCAGACCGCAAAGGGCCATGTTATAGGTATTGTTCGCAGCTGATCAGCCGGAACATGAGCTTGCTTGGCGTACTTTTGGCAGCCTTTGCACATCTTGACTAATCGTTCGGCATCTGCCTGAGCTGTAAGCCAGAAAAATCCGTGTCGAAAAGCTTTTGCCACTAAAGATTTGGCTGCAGCATGGTGACCACACTCGCCTTCGTGGATTTCCCTTAAGATTTCCACTCCTTCTTCCGGAGATACACAACGCTGAAAAACCCCAGAAACACTCCATTTATAGAGCTCACCTTTAACAATAGTATAGGCTTTAGCTCGTCAGATAATCTGCCGGCTCAGCACCTCGTCTTCGGGTAATTTGCCATCTACCAAATAATCGAGGTAGGGTTGAGTCCAGTTGGGGATTACAGCCAGAACTGCTATCAAATGTGAGTTGGATTTGGTCGGATATTCCTCATCTACTCCCTTTATTGAGCGGACATTGAAGTGCTCTAAAAAAGCGCCATCCGGGACCTCTTTCCGCGCAGAACCTATCCGAGATAGTGCATCTGCTTCCTCATTTTCTCCTCGAGGGATGTGCTGAACTTCAAACCCTTCGAACGATTTAGATAGATCATCCACGACAGCTTTATATGCTGCCATGTGTTTATTTGCATTACAAATATCCGACACTTTTTGAGCAACAAGATCCGAATCTCCGTAACACATCAAACGTCGGATACCAATATCCTTAGCAATCCGGATTCCATGTAGCAGTGCTTCATACTCGGCAATATTGTTTGTCGCTGTGAAGTGGATCTGCAACACGTATAAAAGTTTATCTCCTTGGGGTGATTTGACCACCACGCCAGCCCCCGAGCCCCCTTGAGACTTAGACCCGTCGAAAAAGAGGGTCTAATATTCCGACTGAGGGAGGATCATATTCTCCTTCGTCTCTGTCCAATCAGCGACATAGTCAGCAAGGATCTGGGATTTGATTGTTGTCCGAGGTTTGTACTCATTTGGCGATGCGTCCTGTGGCGTCGCTGTTGTTGATTATATCTCTCATGGGAGCTTTGCTCACTACAGTAATTGGATGCTCCTGAAAATAGTGTCGTAACTTACGAGATGCTAGAAAAACACCGTAAGCCAACTTTTGATAGTGTGGATATCGCTGTTTTGATTCTGTCAGGACCTCGCTAACAAAGTAAGTCGGACGCTGCACCAGGTGTTCCTGGTTTTCCTCTGGTCTCTCCACCACCATGACGATACTAACGACCTTATTTGTCGCATCAATATAAAGCAACATCGGTTCTTGAGGTTCTGGCGCTGCAAGGATAGGAGCAGATGAGAGTACTTTCTTCAGGTCTTGTAGTGCAGCTTCAACTTTGTCAGTCTAAACAAAATCCTTGGTCTTTTTCAGGAGTTTGTATAATGGTGCGGCTCTTTCCCCAAGCCGGCTTACAAATCGACTGTCTGCAGCAATGCAGCCAGTTAATCTTTGTACGTCCTTCAGGCGAGTTGGCCTAGAATTATTGAGTATATCCTTGATTTTGTCTCGGTTCACCTGTATGCCTCTTTGAGACACGATAAAACCTAACAATTTTCTAGCTGGTATTCCAAAGAAGCATTTCTTCGGGTTAAGCATGATGTTGTATTTTCGTAGATTGGCGAACGTTTCTTCCAAGTCGGAAATTAGTGTTTCCTTCTTTTTGGACATCACCGCGATATCATCCACGTATGCATGTACATTGCGTCCGAGTTGGTCATGGAGGCAACGATGCATCATGCTGGTACGTAGCTCCTGCGTTCTTCAGCCCAAAGGGCATCGTAACAAAACAGAAGGTTCCGAAGGTGGTTATGGATGAAGTTTTGACTTTGTCAGATTCCTTCATCCAGATTTGGTGATAACCGGAATATGCGTCGAGAAAACATAGGAGTTCCGAGCCTGCCGTAGAATCGATGACTTGATCAATTCTAGGCAAAGCGAACGGATCTTTTGGACAAGCCTTGTTCAAGGCAGTATAAGCAACACACATCCTTAAATCAGTGGTGTCCTTTTTAGGGACCATTACAGGATTGGCCGACCACTCAGTGTGGATGACCTCTTCTATGAATCTGGCTAACTCGAGCCGCGCTAGTTCCTTAGCTATTGCCTTACGCTTTTCATTGCCAAATCGTCGTAAGGACTGTTTGACGGGTTTAGCGTTCAGGTTTACATTTAGAGAGTGATCGGCAAGTTCCCTAGGTACTCTGGTCATGTCAGATGGCTGCCATGCAAAGATATCTTGATTTGCTTGGAGGAACTTGACGAGCGCACTTTCCTATGCGCTATCTAGGCCTACGCCTATCTGGGTCACCTTGGAGGGGTCATCATCCTTCAATGGTGCTTTCTCCGTCTCTTCTGATGCCTTGAACTCCCGATTTGGCTTGGTCACCTCCTTCTTCGTTGCGGGCATCTCAGACGGATCTATGCTCTTCTTGATCTCCTGGTACTCCTGGGCGTGCAGCACAGCTTTGGCAAAGGCGGCATTTCCATCCTTGCACTCTCGCGCTTTCTTCGGGTCTCCCCTGATGGTGATTATGCCGTTGGGGCCTGGAATTTTCATCATATTGTAAATGTAACACGGACGAGCCATGAAAGCCTAGTAAGACGGACGTCCAAATATAGCGTGGTATGCACTCTTGAACGGGACCACTTCGAAGGAAAGTGCCTCCGTCCGATAATTCTTTGGAGTTCCAAAGGTAACATCCAAAGTGATCTCTCCCAGGGAATTAGCTTGTCTTCTTGGGACAACTCCGTGAAAAAACACAGAGCTATGGTTCAGCTGGGTCTCCGAGATCTTCATCCGGCGTAGCGTTTTGACATAGAGAATATTGATGCTGCTACCACCGTCCATGAGGGTTTTTGAGAAACCATGACCGTCAATAAGTGGGTTGACGATTAAGGCGTATTTTCCTTGCCTGTGTAACTTAGGCGGATGATCATCGCGGTCAAATGTGATTGCCACTTCCGACCAGTCCAGATACTGTGGGACAACTGGAACTGTTGCATTGAGCTCGTGTAGAACTGCTTTCTTGACCTTTGCTGGTTGAGATCCGAGGAAAGTGACATAAGTGTCCTTTTTGGTGGGAAAAGTCTTCTTCCCTTCTGACTTGGGATTTGAAGCATCGGCTTCCTCCATGTCGGAATCTTCCTTGGTCTCTTTGTCCTTTTCGGGATTTTTCTTTCCCTTCTTCCGCTTAGCTTTGTAGCCCGCGGTGTCATCTCTTTTGATGTCGTCATTGAAATGACATTCAGCGTTGGTGTGGGACGAGCCCCCATTGGCGTCTAGGTGATGCACACATGGGTTATTGGCAATGTCGGCCCAAGAGTAGGTTTTGCCTGGTTGCTGTTCTCCTCTACCTTGGACCCTCGAAGTCCCACGGCCACGCCCACGGCCTCCGCCACGTCCTCCTCCTCCTCCAGACCCGGAAACAGTAGTAACCACCGCTGTTTCCGTGTTGGGTTTTTCCTCCGAGGTGTTCTTACGTTTCTGAGCCTGTTGCTTTGTTGCTGACTGAGGTACAGCTAGGACGTTGAGTAGTCCCTTTGCATCGTCGTCAGCATCTGCATACTTGCTCGATGTTTCTATCATCTCTCCCAAATCAGTGACCTTGTCGCGCTTCAAGCGGTGACGTAGTAGACCAATGGGGAGCCCTGCGATGAAAGCTACGATCCCGGTTTGGTCGTTTACTCCTTCACAGGAGTTCTTGGTGTCGATCCAGCGTCCGAGATAATCTCGGCAAGTTTCTCCGGCTTTCTGGGTGCAACGCTGTAAGTCTCTGACCGAACAGGGCCTCCGATATGTGCCTTCGAAATTACGAAAAATGCACTTTGCATGTCATACTAGTTGTGGATGGTGTTCTCTGGAAGTTCATTGAGCCATGATTGCACCGTCTTCCGCAACATAAGTGGGAGATATCGGGTTGCGACCAGGCTGTTTCTGCCTTTGGCGATGCAGCAAGCTTGGAAAAAATCCTGTAGCCAAGTGTCTGGCCGAGCAATGCCGTCATAGGCTTGGATGTGTCTTGAGATAACAAATCCTTCCGGGAATTTTGTAGCTCTGATGCGTGGTCCGAAGCACTTTGGGCCCACGTAGAAATCATCGTTGTCATAGCGCCGAGCCTCTATGTTGGAATTGATCCTGTGCCTTGCATCGTTCGGGGATAGAGATCGTCCCGAATTCCGGCAGTGGCTGCGGTGCCGTGGAGCCAGACTTCGGCTTCTACCACCACCTCCTCCGCCATGTCGTCCTCCTTGCCCTCCATGGGAGCCATTGTGATGACTGTGTGGTGGAGAGGGTGGAGCAGCTGGATAGTTTCCGGTTGATCGCCGGCCTCCGTCCGGAATGTCATTATTCCAATTCCAGGGAGGGTCTTGACTACGACGAGCCCCCTACCGGCTTGTACCAGCATGGTTTCCGTCGTTTCTTCGTTCATCATTCCCACCATGGTGAGGATCAGCCGGACGGCTTGTATACTTAGGAGGTGGCATTTTTTGACGATCCTCCTCCCCTCGTTTTTCTTTATCTTCTCCCCTTTGATCCTTAGGTTCTCGTCGGGGAGGGTTCGTCGGATTCATGGCAGCAATGGCATCTTTCTCGGCCGCTGGGGCGACATTGCTCCAGTTACGTGAAGTTCTGTGATGCTGTCCTGAAGATCCGGTTCTTGAATGGTTGTCTTCCCGGTGTTCGGGGTGATGATACTGCGCCCGGACGTAATGGGATCTTACGCCAGCCCATGCCGGATCCGTGCGACATTGGTCAGAATCTGAGACCAGTTTTTGTCTTCCGAACAGGGCGACCTTTTGCTTCTCTAGTCCCTTGTTGAGTAGTTTGATACCCAAACGTATCTCCTCTGGTCCTGGATTAGCCGATAGAAATTCTCGGGCTGCCACGGTATTCTGTACTGGTGTTGGGTATACCCAATCTCCGTTGCTATCTTTCCGTGGCTTCCCCATCTCATCTCCAAAAAGGACGGCACGAACACGTGGGAATTGGTTGTCATCTATGTGATGCTTCCGTGTCTTCTGATGCAAACGGGACATGTATTCCTTGTTTGACATGCGTTTCTTCTCCACCTCGATGTTTTTGGCTTCATCGAGGAGTTGTTGACGACGCGCTTCTAGGGCCTGCGCCCTTTCGTCCAGCTCATCCGCAGTAAGTTCTGCGGTTGTAGGGATAGGTGTAGTTAATGCGGCATCGATGAGCTTACGTGCACCTTCGGTGATCACGTGTCCATCCACCAATGCTTCTTTTTTCAGCTCTTCTAGGATAAGTGCTCCATCCGAGTCTTCTTTGTATTCCTCGGCAATCACCTCCTCTGTCAGAGGGTCTTTTGCCGGGGTCTTGTTTTTCTTGTTCTTCTTCTTTGCCTTCTTGGCAGCGCCGGTAGAAAAGACAACTTTGGGTCTGTTTCCCGGAGTAAAGCTCTGATCGGTACTTTCGGACATCTGGACTTCGGCATTGTCTCTGACGTCCATGTCATCCTGTGCTTTGGGAGAGTGTTCCCCGGATCCTTCATCCATGGCTTCTCCTTCTTCTGTAGCTTTGGAGTTGTACTCCTCTTCATATTCCGTGGAGAACTTTCACAAATCTGCTGACGTCATCGATTCATCTGAGGATGCGGGTACGTCGGCACAGAGTCGGTGTTTTCTCCAGCATCGGCAGAGCCGGATCTGGATCCCACGTATCCGACAAAGTGCGACGCGTGCTTCCTGAGGTACCTACGGCTTTCGCGATTAGCCATGTCGAAACTTTTGATGGTCTCGAGGATTGCATCTGCGCTTTCGCCTTGCAATATCATACGTTTTAGTGTGTACCTTAGGAAAGGTATGTCTGTCCCGGCGTCGTCAAAGCTGGAATCAGTGTCGTTGATATGCTCCTCCTGGATTTCGACTTCCACGGGTGGGTTAATCTGGGATCTGGCTTCTCCAGGGAGATCCACTCCAGATTCGACTTAGACCGTAAGGTGTTCTTCAGGCTCAGATTTCTCCACTATCTCCGCAACTGGTGCGGGCTGGGTGGGATTAGGGTTTTCTGAGATCTGGAACTCTGCCGCCTCCGCGGACAAAGGGGACCCAAAAGATTCTTCTGCCTCTATCATCACCGCTGGGGTGGGTTGGGCAGGTTCAGCAAAACCGATGTAAACATCGATCTCGCCAAAAGACATGATTATGTAGGCAGTCACGGCCTCCCTAGCCAGAATCCAAGTCTCGTCAAGAACGATGAGAGGGATGTCGCTGGCATAGAGGATGCAACCGACGATGATGGTCTCGCCAATTCCGATTCTTGCAGATTCCGCTCGAAATGCAGATCCGAAGCTCACTTGCCCCATGGTGGGTGCCAACTGTCATTAGATTGATGACAAGTACGCCATGAGGGGGTCCTCGAGGCGTGCGGGAGAGAGGGGTGTGAGACGTATGGTGTTCCGGGACGGTGAGCACACAAGTTTACCCAGGTTCGAATCCGCCGGCTTTGGACGGATCCTACTCCTTCTAGCAATCCAGTAATATGGCAGAGCCGGAATATGGGTTACAAGGGTTTCGCCTGTGCGAGTTGAGATTGTAGACTATTGCGGTGTCTAGAGTGTTTCCCTAAAGGCTCTCCCTAGGACGGCTTATATAGATATCCGGCCTAGGGTTACAGGAGAGATCTATCCGGCTACGACTGAGAGTCGTTTACAGAGTACATCTTGAACTACAAGTAACATTATGGGCCTAAGTCGGTAAGTCTTCTGGGCCTTCCCGTAGCCGGATTGGACTCCGTCTTTGTCCCTGACTGGGCTGTCTGTGAAGCAATGCTCTAACCCGAAGTGGGCCACCCTGGTCAGTGAGGAACTGTGAGGATACCCGGAAATTATATCCCCAACATCCACTAGTCATTACATGTGTTCTTTTTATTAACCACAACTAGAGTCTTTGCATGTCAGTTCTCTTCACAAACCACATATGGATCCACCAGAGTCATTGCATGTGTGTTCTTTCAATAAACAACAACTAGAGTCATTCCATCTCTTTTATTTTCATTAACCACAGCTAGAGTCATTGCATGTCTGTTCTTCTCACAAACCACATATAGAACCACAGCTAGAGTCATTGCATGTCTGTTCTTTTCATAAACCACATGGATCCACCAATGTCATTGGATGTGTGTTCTTTTAATAAACCACAACTAGAGTCACTGGATGTGTGTTCTCTTCACAAACCACATATGGGAACCACTAGAGTCATTGCACGTGAGTTCTTCTCACAAACCACATATGGATCCACTAGTGTCATTAAAATGTGTGTTCTTTTCATTAACCACAGCTAGAGTCATTGCATGTCTGTTCTTTTCACAAACCACATATGGATCCACCATAGTTCATTGCATGTAGTTCTTTTCACAAACCACATATGGATCCACCAGTGTTCATTGCATGCGTGTTCTTTTCACAAACCACATATGGATCCACCAGTGTCATTGGATGTGTTTTCTTCTCGTAAACCACATATGGATCCTAACCTTAGGAGAGCCCTAACCTTAGCCCCCCAATGGTGGCCGTTAGACCGAGTCTTCCAGAAGGCACGCCCTGACATAGTTGTTCTGCATGATGATTGTGACATATTGTTCGATCGGGTCGCTTGGACGATTGGGTTGGTCTTCGTAAGGGCGATCCGCGAGTAGGTTGTTCTGCGACATGATTGGCCATGCTTACTGCCCGCGTGCTCTAGACAAACTGGCAACACCAGGCGCTCCCCTTTTGCGAGTGTCACGACTCACGAGTTCCGTGGGCCGTATGTTAGTGTCACGTCCCCTTTACTTCTATTCCTCCCCATACTTCTCTTCCTTCCCCTCGAAGCCACTTTCCCCACTGCTCTCCCATCCTGCCGTAGCCGCAAGCCGACGGCGCCTCCAGCTATCTCTCTTGCAGCCACCCCAATCCCCCCCTCTCGCCATGGGTTCAAGGGGAGATGATGAGGAAACGCGTCGTGACAACAGGGATGGTGATTTCGATGTGAGTAGTCTCATGTCTATCTCTATCATCTGTGGCCAATTATCTATTTTGAGCTAGATCTACTCTATTTACTCATGCGTGTATGATGTGTTAGGCCAACCAGACTCTGTAGGAGTCTGACTACCACGGTTTAGTGGATGAAGACAGTCCTCCGCTGTGTAAACATGAATATGCGCCCGCTAAATTTGTAGCGTTCGAAGGACGAAACATAGGAAGGAGGTTTTTATGGTGCCAAGGACATCGTGCAATGATGCAAGGTAGAAGTTGCGGTGTTGTTAAATGGGTAGATCCAGAGTGGCCCAAATCGATGCAAAAAATGCTGGACAAACAATGGATATGACTATTGAGTTGAAAGAATCCATAGTCAGCTCACTTCTTGACAGTGCTGAGATGAAGCTATGGGACCCAGTTGACACAACCAAGCCTAACCGAGATCTCAGGAGCGTGCAAGACAAGGTTGGCAAACTCGAGAAGGAGAGGGATGTGGCGCTGGCCCTGAAGGCTAAAGCAGAGCAAGAACTGACTCAAGCAAGGAATGATCTTCATCAGGCCAAAGTCCTGTAGTTCACAACTACGAGCATTGACAAGTGCATGAGATAAATGCAAATAAACAATTAAAGTTGTGCAACGAAGATGCTAAAAGGAAGGACCATACGATTTGATCCTTGCTCTCGCGGGAAGATGCGCATCGGGCTAAGATTAGGAAGATCAAGGAGATGTGTGATAACTAGTTCTATTTAGCTTAAGCTCTGTGCTTTTTTAAGTTGTAATAGTAGTACTTGTTGACCTAGCGGTCTGAAATAGTGCTCCCAGAGTCCTGGGAGAAAAAATTGGTCGCCCGTTAATCTATCATAACCCTGCATTACTTCCTTTTGTCTGATCATGGCGGTATTCTGACATTGGTGGTTTTTTTAAACGTAATCTACATGGATTGTGCCGCATGCAAATGTCACAATCACAATTTATAAAGTGGAAGTACGTACACCCGGTTAATGGAGATCCGGGAGCTTCGCCAGATGCAGGGGATGCAGAAGCAGGGAGGCAGTGAGATAGACGGGCTCAAGATTAGTCCAGAAAGTGGTACCAATTTCCTCATCATCTAGGCATTATCGGTTTCCATTGTTGTTTATGTTGCCATGTCATTGTGCAGCAGCTGAAATAAGTTGCTGCTTCGTGGAGTGTAGCAGCTTATATAATTTAACTCTGTGCCACTTACATTCCATCGAATTTGGAGACCTCCTGCCCCTCAGCAACCGTGGAACCGGTGCTGCGTGTTTTCAGATAGTAGTGGAACAATCACAATTTTGGATTCAACTACTGACTCAGGCATTTCCAAACCCTGACTTGCGGTACATTTTACTCCGAGAACGTGGGTGGATTGTTTCGCCTCGCAAAGTTCCACACACAGAGCTCCAGAATTTAACCGAATTACATATATAGGTTCAAGTTCAACACATTACTATGCATCTTCATTTCCAGCAGCCTTCTTCCCCAGCCTTGGTGCCAAGCCTTCACCTCCATTGGCTTCTTCATTTTCTGCCTTCTTCCTCTTCCTTGGTGCCAATTTTCTTAGCTTCACATACTCTACATCGACGGGACAATCAGCACCAGAATCATGTCCAACATCATCTTTCCACTCGTTTTTATTTTCTTTCGGCAGCAAAAAGACTGACCCGGCAGTCATGTTTCTAACCTTGTGGCACTTCCTGTCAAAGAAACAGGACTGTTGCATAACTTCCCAATATCTACAGAGTAAATAAAAAAATTACAATTCAGCACAAACATGCGAACCCCAAGAGACTTTTTCTTACCAGGAGCTAATTGGGTTCGAGCGACCAGCTTGTCCAAGAATATAAGTGTGACTCCTAGTTGCAGCAGCTTCCACATCCAGTACATCACAATTCAGCTCAAACATGCAAGCCGAAGCATACCTTTTCATCAGCCCAATGAGCTGGATGTCACACGTTAGAGGAAACATGATGCCTCGTTCATCCATGAAGCTTAACTTTGTAGTCTGCTTCGGCCATATTTCATCATGATTACGTAGAGTAGCAACCATACCAGGGATAGTGCAGATCTGCGCAGGCACTTCTTCCATTGTGATACAATGGTGTCCATACCACTTGCCCTTCACCCTTGCTGATTTAGAGTCATATATGAAGAGGGCTACCGTAGCCAGGTAAGGGTGGTCCGCAGAGATCCCAGTTGACAGAAAAATTATGGACAAAATATGTTTGTTAGTGTTGGTCTAACAAACAATTTTAGGTTTAGTAGCCAGCTAGCAGTTATAATTAGTGTGAATAGCAAAGACAAGGGTAACTCACTCGCATGTAGCCAGAACTTCTTCTTCCTTGGTAGTAGGATCTACCATCCTCCGAGCTGCTGAGCTCGTTGGCGGTGGAGGCAGGCTAGAGCCTCGCAACGGTGGCTACGACATGCGCCATTGGAGCTCAGGATCAGCGAATGGGCGCAGCAATTGGGCATAGCAACTTGGCGCCAGAAGTCAAATGTCCGAAGGGATCATTCTGCCTGGAGGGTGGATTTCGACGCCGCTGGTGCTAGGGGAAAGGAGGGAATGGATTTTTGAAATTGATTAACGCATCCAATCCACTTAGTTCATCGATTTTCCTAAGAGGTTGTCGCGTTGGCGCTCGCGTCATGGATAGATGACCGACATGTGGGTCCCGACCGTCTACTTGACGGGACAGTTTAACAGAATGTTTGAATTTGGCAAGGGTGAGATGAGTTTGCCTTGAAATGGCCCCTCTTAGTAGTTGGCAGCCCAACTTTACAAAAGATGGTAATTACAGGGAAATTGGGTACCGCGATGCGCTTGCCCAGGAACTTTTGGGCCGCAAACGAACAAGCCCCCTTGATGTGCCCCTGCACTACTCACGCCGGAGCCCACGCGACCACCCTCGACCACATGGTGATGATTTCCCTTCCTCCATGGTCGTGACTGCCCGGATGGAAGGGAAAGCACTAACGGTCATCAAGCGACTACCGTGCCCCCCACATCCACTACCGCAAGGCCTCCCATGATCGTGCTTCATGGGTGGGGCCTCTATCTCATCCATCACCGATGCCTTGCCCTTCTCGCCTGTGGAAACTCTCTCTGGTGCCATGGGAAAAGAGGGTTTCAGCACTCTGAAGCGCAGAGGAAGGGTCAGGGAGTCGAGAAGAATGGTGTCGATAAGGAGGCGCTGCACTCAAGCCCCGATTTAACAAAGCAAGGGATGACATCATTGTGATAGACGCGTGGCACGGGTCGTAGGTGCCTGCAACAAACCATCGCGTCATGGGGAGTGTTTCCTGAGGCAAGTGAACCTTTCCTCCCCCAACGGTCCCTAAGGCCCAGCGACTCGAATGCATGGTGGAGATATGTCAAGGATCTGAGCGATGCGTAAATCGCTCCCGGGGTGGGACCTGTCGCCCTGTTAGGGCCCTTGCCCCTTCATGCAAATGGAAGGACAAGCGTGCGGCAAGCGCCCGGGGGCTACTGTCGGAGTCCTAGTACCCAGGGTACCCTGATCCTATGGGTGATGGGCCCACCAAAGGGGTCACCTCCCTTTCTCGTGGGGACAAGATAGGTGGGAGGCCTCGCTAGGGAAGGTCGAGGTTGGCACCTAGAGAGGGTGTTCCGAGGTATCTGAGGGGACCTCGAGAGGGTAAGAATAGGGGGTGCTCCTGCAGTCCTACCACAATACGGAGGAAGAAGACAAGAGTTTGCAGGGAGGACCGAGTCGCCTCGGTAGAGAAGGGAAGGACCATGCACTAACCGGTGTATGGACGCCAAGGATGTCCGGGGAGCCAGGATAGCTGTTCCTTACCACTTCGATGCTAAGGGTACAAGGGCGACATGGTGAAGTGTAGGATGGCATCATGCGGGCTGGCTTTACACAGGACCAGCAGGCGACCAAGCTCAGAAGGACCAAGTCCACCGAAAGTAGTCTGGTAGACCGGGTCCTTGAGAGGTGGGAGTGTGGTGACCCTTCCCGCCCAGTGTTTTGGGGGAAGAGACCCAGTCTCCCTATAAAAGGAGGTCGTCTTCTACCTTGGAGGAGGTCTATTCTACAGGATTTGTAACCCTAGACATTCGTCCATCATTGTACCCTCGCAAAGATTGCGACCAATACAACCAAGAAGGAGAAGGGGATTTACCTCCTCAGGAGTGTCCCAAACCCGGGTAAAAAACTTCGTGTCAATATCTCTTCTGCGTGTGTTCATCATCAACTTCACTATTGTTGAGAATCTTAGAGCGTGTGATTCAGCCCTGATACATTGCAAACGTATCTATAATTTTTGATGTTCCATGCTTGGTTTTATCCACTTTCTTGTGTTTTGTTCCAACTTTGGAGTACTTTTCATATGATTACTTGGACTAACCTATTAGCAAGATGCCACAGTGCCAGTTGCCTGTTTTCTGCTGTTTTTGGTTCCAGGAAGTCAAAAAATGAATATTCTCGGAATTGGGCGGGACAAAAGCCAAAGTTACTATTTTCCCGGAAGACTCACGGAGCCAGAAGGAGAGTCGGAGAGGGGCCATAGGGTGGCCACACACCCCCTTGGCGCGGGCCAGCCCAGGCCGCAGCAGGGCATGGTGTGGGCCCTTGGCCGGCCACCGACCTTGCCTCCTTTGCCTATAAATTCCCCCCAAGGCAAAAACCCTAGATCATCAAGCCTCCAGCCACGAAAAGTTCCACAGCAGCCCCGCCACCGAAGAGGAGATTCGGGGGACAGAAAGTCTCTGTTCCGGCACCCTGCCAGGACGGGGAAATGCCCCCGGAGCCATCTTCATCGATCTCCACCACCATCTCCATCACCATTGTTGATTCCCATGATGAGGAGGGAGTAGTTCTTCCTCGAGGCTAAGGGTTCTACCGGTAGCTATGTGTTCATCTCTCTATCTATGCATGATCATATTGTGATCATGAGCTTTGTAATCAAGTAGATTTACCTTGCTACTCAAGTGCTTTAATAGATCTCTACTCTCCCCATGTATGTGAAAGTGACAGCGTGCACACCATGGTGGCAGTTAGGCTAGAGATTACAAATACTTGTTATGAGTTATATTTGGAGTTGGATGTCTTTATGAAATTGTGGTGTTTGTTGGAACCATCTAGTGCTCAAGGTGGCAGTGTGGGGTTATCTAGATGGGAAAAGCTTACTTTGAGGTGTCCTATTATAGCCCTACCATGGATTAGAGTGTCCAACCGGAGAGTAGTTCAGCGTAGTATCATAAAGAAGAACATATTTATATGAGAGTGTTCACTAGTGAAAGTATGATCCCTATGCCTTGTTTCTAAGCATTGAAACACCATCTGCAACTAGATCTGTTACATGTTTGCTTGCTTCCATCTTTATTTTAGTTTGCCTTTAGTCTTTTCCATGCCATCAAGCTATTTTCTATCACCGTTACCACTTATAATTTTCTATACCACTTGTATTTCACTATCTCTTCGATGAACTAGTGCACCTATACACCTGACAAGTGTATTGGGTGTGTTGGGGACACAAGAGACTTATTGTATCTTGATTGCAGGGTTGCTTGATAGGGAATACCTTTGACCACTTCCTCCCTAAGTTCGATAAACCTTGGGTGATCCACTTAAGGGAAAACTTGCTGCTGTTCTACAAACCTCTGCACTTCGAGGCCCAACAACTGTGCGTAGACATTAAGCTCTTTTCTGGCGTCGTTGCCGGGGAGGTAAGGTAAAAGGTATTCACACCCTCCGGTGTGAGTGCTCGAAGTTATTTCCTTTAGATTCTGCAATTTTTTCTTTTTGTTTCTTGTTTTCACTAGTTAGGCTTAATGGAAAACAACAAAAAAATTAGAGAGCTTTATAGTATTTATCTTGAGTTAGGACATGAAGTGTATGAAGAGAAAATTAAAAAACCTATGGAACTTTATTTGCATGCTAATAGCAATATTGTTAGTATGAATTCTTTGGACACCATTATTGCTAATGTTATGGAAAAGTCTAAGCTTGGGGAAGCTAGTTTTTATGAAAATGATCTTTTTAGTTCCCCAGCTTTGGAAGATAGCTATTCTATTGCTTATGATGCTACCAAACCTCCAATATATGATAATTACAATGATGAATATGATATTTTCAGTCCACCTACTATTGAGGAGAAAATTAATGATTACAATATGCCTCCTATATTTGATGATTATGGTGATGAGAATAATAATGATAGCTATTTTGTTGAATTTTCTCCCACTATAATTAATAAGAATGACTATGTTTATGTGGAGAGTAGTAATTCTTTTATGCATGTGGCTCATGATAAGAATGTTTCATGTGATTGTTATATTGTTAATTTTATTCATGATGCTACTGAAAGTTATTATGAGAGAGGGAAACATGGTTTTATGCATCTCAACAATATTAAGTTTCCCCTCTTTATGTTGAAAGTCTTGAAGTTGCACTTGTTTTGCTTTCCTATGCTTGTTGCTTTGTGCTTTCATGACTTGTTTCTTTACAAGATTCCTATGCATAGGAAGTGGGTTAGACTTAAATGGGTTTTGAAATTGCTTCTTGATGCTCTCTTTTACTTCAAATTATATTTCCTATGTGAGCATCTTCTCAAACTATCATGCCTAACTTAAAGGCGTTAAAGAAAAGTACTTATTGGGAGATAACCGAAAAGTTTTAGATGAGTCTTGGAAGTTATTACCTCTATAATAACCGCTCCTTCTCCTTTTTATTTGATTTTTGTGCCAAGAGTAACCTCTAATGAGAGAGAAGTAATGATTGGGAAAGTTGCTGTCCTGAAACAGATTTCTGTGCTTCACCGTAAAAATTCATGTAAAATCTCTATACGCCTTTTGAGGCGTGAATTTTTGTGCTTCTGCACCAGGTTGTTATCTAACTTTCTTTCGTTCAACACTTTTCGATTTTAGCAACATAAGGTCTTCTAAAAAATTCGTCTTTACCTGCTGGTCTGTTTTGACAGATTTCTGCCATTTTCTGCATTTGCTTCTAGTTGGTTCCTTTTTGAGTTCTTTTAGGGAATTGAGCTTTTTGAGGGAAATGCTACAGTAGCTAGTGTTCTAATGGATGTTTTATTGATGTTGGAACTGAACCTAAAGACCTATTATCTTGAGTGCACTAATGTTGCTAATAAAGAGTGTGTGATGTTTTGTATGAAGGAAAAATTTCAGGTGTATGGAAGGAATGAGTAATGAGATGAAGGATGGACTAAAGCTCAAGCTTGGGGATGCCACGCGTGTCACCCGAAAAAATATCCAAAAAGTACAAGCGTCAAAGCTTGGGGATGCCCAAGGCATCCCCTTCTTCATCAATAAAAATCCCAGGTTTCTTCCAAACGCTTCATTTTTATTGTTTCATGCACAATTGTGTTGTTCTTGGAGCGTCTTCTTTTTCATTTTCGTTTTGGTTTTTAGTTTGCTTGGTTTCCTTAGTTTGCTGAATAAATTGGTTGGACCCCCTCTTTCATACATTGGTTTACAAATAGTTTGGTTTGGTTTGGAAAAGAGTAGGAAAGTTCATACTTATGTGGTAAAAAGAGCTCGTTTTTGACTGTGGCCTATGCTCGGTCATGCCATGCTTGATATTGTTTTGGCTTTATGCTTAGTATTCTTTGATGTAGCATGACTTGTTATAAACAATTGACATTGCTTAATGTGCCTTGGATGAATCTTGTGTTATTTTAGCATATTAAAGCATAGTATAGTGGTATTCTCCTTTGATGCTTTATTTGGGTTGACTTGGCACATGATCACACCATGTTATGACTATCTCAAGTCACCATAGCCATGATTATCCTTTAGTTTTCAACTTGTAGTATCACTTTATGCTTTGATCAATGATGTTTTGTCGCTCCGCATGATTATGGCCATTATTGCTCTCTTAGTTTGTCGCTCCCAGCCTTTTGCTAGCCTCCACAACCAAGTATGAGTTTCACTCATGCATCCAACTCCCTAAAAAAGGTTATTCCAAAGAGTCCACCATACCTACCTACTAGCTTACGCTATTCCAAGTATATTCATGCTTTTGTTTACCTTCCAAATTAAACTTGTTATGAGAAAACTAGTGATTAAAGCTCTCACAAACTTGATGGCACACTTTACTTTTCTTGCCCTTAATAAACTTGAACCATTGTGTAGTCTATGTTGTATATTCTTGCACTTATTTGTTGGGAATTAGCAGAACCATGTTGTCATGGGGAATGCTTTAAACATTGCACTTGGTACTTTGTACCTAGTTGATATCATGCTCTTTTGTATATGGATGTCGTCGGTGTGAAATGAAAGGGGAGCTTGTAAGTCCATGGAGTTATGTATATGTGTTAGAGAAACGCCTGGGCTGCTAGTCTAATCCATGCTGACATGGTGGAAACCTGCAACGTAACCATAATGATTTGTCTATGAAGCATTCTTCTTATAAAAAAGAGTCAAATATTGAGAAAAAAAGAGAAAAGAAAAAGCTGGGATCAAAGACTTGATCAAAGTATTTGCAAAACATTCAAAGCTGGGATCATAGTAATTCAATCATAACATGAAAGGCAAAGTTCTAGCAATAAGCAAAGAAACTATGATGCAACATGAAAAGGCACAAACAAAAGATTCATGAGTAACAATGCTTTGCAAGACGTTTGTTTGTTTCACATAAAGAAAACATAGCATAATAGTATTTAGCTTGTCCCTCATAGAGTAGCAAATATAAATGCATAGGACACCTTGAAAGTTCATAAGAGTGACTACATACAATAGTTTAAAAAAAGAAATATCAATTTATGCATCAATCAACTAGTCTTGGGACAATGCACATAGAACTAAGAATGGCCACTATGCTCTCAAAGTAGGTGCATAAAGGTAGAAAGTAGAGACTCAATATAATGGTGGAAGAAAGGCCATTTTGTAAAAGGAAGTAGGGATTAAAGTCTCATAAAGAGCTTCCAAAAACTATGGTACTTAATAGATTTCATCTCTCATTGCCCCTATCATAAGCATCTTGAAGTGATTAAGGTTAAAGTGAACAAACTATGGTGTACATGCTTGACGAAGTATAAGTCAGAAATCTCATGTCCCTTGTATACGAGGGCCGCTCCTCATGCTACTCAAGTTTAGTCACCGGTAAGTTCTTGTCATCATATGTACATGTGTATCATTGAGAACCGCCAACAGGGTACCCCTTGCCCGATGATACGGAAGAATCCCCATATCAAAATGACAAGGCAAGCAGACAACGAGCATCTCAGCATTCTTCTTATTTACCATGGGAATATGGTGCTTTTTTTCTCTCTTTCCTCTTTTCATAGTATCTCTTTTTTTTCTCAATATAGGACTCTCTTTTTTTATAAGAAGAATGCTTCATAGACAGCTCATTATGGTTACGCTGCAGGTTTCCACCATGTCAGCATGGATTAGACCAGCGGCCCAGGCGTTTCTCTAACACATATACATAACTCCATGGACTCTTTTTTTCTCAATATAGGACTCTTTTTCTCATAATATCTCTTTTTTTCTCAATATAGGACTCTTTTTTGTATAAGAAGAATGCTTCATAGACAGCTCATTATGGTTACGCTGCAGGTTTCCACCATGTCAGCATGGATTAGACCAGCAGCCCAGGCGTTTCTCTAACACATATACATAACTCCATGGACTTACAAGATCCCCTTTCATTTCACATCGACGACATCCATAGACAAAAGAGCATGATATCAACTAGGTACAAAGTACCAAGTGCAATGTTGAAGGCGTTCCCCATGACAGCATGGTTCTGCTAATTCCCAACAAATAAGTGCAAGAATATACAACATAGACGACACAATGGTTCAAGTTTATTAAGGGAAAGAAAAGTAAAGTGTGCCATCAAGTTTGTGAGAGCTTTAATCACTAGTTTTCTCATAACAAGTTTAATTTGGAAGGTAAACAAAAGCATGAATATACTTGGAATAGCGTAAACTAGTAGGTAGGTATGGTGGACTCTTTGGAATAACCTTGTTTAGGTAGTTGGATGCATGAGTGGAACTCATACTTGGTTGTGGAGGCTAGCAAAAGACTGGGAGCGACAAACTAAGAGAGCAATAATGGCCATAATCATGCAGAGCGACAAAACATCATTTATCAAAGCATAAAGTGATACTACAAGTTGAAAACTAAAGGATCATAAAGGCTATGGTGACTTGAGATAGTCATAACATGGTGTGAGCATGCGCCAAGTCAACCCAAATAAAGCATCAAAGGAGAATACCACTATACTATGCTTTAATATGCTAAAACAACGCATGATTCATCCAAGGCACATTAAGCAATCTCAATTGTTTATAACAAGTCATGCTACAGCAAATAATACTAAGCATAAAGCCAAAACAATATCAAGCATGGCATGACAAAGCATAGGCCACAGTAAAAAACGAGCTCTTTTTACCACATAAGTATGAACTTTCCTACTCTTTTCCAAACCAAACCAAACCATTTGCAAACCAATGTATGAAAGAGGGGGTCCAACCAATTTATTCAGAAAACTAAGGAAACCAAGCAAACTAAAAACCAAAACAAAAAAGAAGATGCTCCAAGAAAAACACAACTGTACATGAAACAATAACAATGAAGCGTTTAGAAGAAACCTGGGATTTTTATTGATGAAGAAGGGGATGCCTTGGGCATCCCCAAGCTTTGACGCTTGTACTTCTTGGATATTTCTTGGAGTGACACGTGTGGCATCCCCAAGCTTGAGCTTTAGTCCATCCTTCATCTTATTACTCATTCCTTCTATATACCTGAAAATTTTCCTTCATACAAAACTTTACACAATCTCATTAGCAACATTAGTGCACTTAAGATAAATAAGTCTTAAGGTTCAGTTCTAACACCAAATAAACTTCCATTAGAACACTAGCTACTGTAGCACTTCCCTCAACAAGCTCAATTCCCCAAAAGAACTCAAAAAGGAACCCACAAGAAGCAAATGCAGAAAATGGCAGAAATCTGTCAAAACAGACCAGCAGGTAAAGACGAATTTTTGTGATGACCTTCTGTTGCTCAAATCAAAAAGTGTTGAAGAAACGAAAGTTCGATAACAACCTGGGGCAGAAGCACAAAAAATTACAGCTCAATCCGACATACAGAGCTCTCTCACGAATTTTTATGGTGAAGCACAAAAATCTGTTTCGGGACAGCAACTTTCCCAATCATTACTTCTCTCTCATTAGAGGTTACTCTTGGCACAAAAAGCAAATAAAAATGATAAGGAGAGGTTATTACTGAGTTAATAACTTCCAAGACTCATCTAAAACTTTTGGGTTATCTCCCAATAAGTACTTTTCTTTAACGCCTTTAAGTTAGGCATAAGAAGCAAAGAAAGAATCAAGTGTTCTCAAATGAAGAAGCATTAAGACCAAATTTTGTTTTCATAGGAGAAGCAGAAGAAATCTTTTCTCTCTTTTTAGGGAAGTGCTCTATACCTTTATTGAGTGGGAGTTGATATTTAATGGTGCCTTCTTTCATATCAATGATGGCACCAATAGTTCTAAGAAAAGGTCTTCCCAAAGTAATAGGACAAGAAGCATTGTATTCAACATCCAAAACATAGAAATCAATGGGGACATAGGAATCGTTAACCATAATAAGAACATCATTAAGACTCCCCATGAGTTTCTTTTTAGCACTATCATCAAGTGGGACATTCAAATATCAATCTTCAAAGGAGGCAAATCAAGCATATCATAAATCCTTCTAGGCATAATAGAAACACTACTATCAAGATCACATAAAGCTTTGAAATCAAAGTCATTCACTTTCATATTAATGATGGGTTCCCAACCATCCTCTTGTTTTATAGGAATAGAAGCTTTATGTTTCATCTTTTCTTCCTTAATCTTTATGAGAGCATCGGTAATGTGTTTTGTAAAGGCCATGTTCATAGCACTAGCATTAGGACTTTTAGCAAGATTTTGTAGGAACTTAATAACTTCAGAGATGTTGCAACCATCAAGATCAAAATCAAATTTCTCATCTAAAGTAGTAGAACTATTACTAGCCTCAACACTAGTGGTAGTGATAGTAGAAACACTAATGTTTCTAGCAATTTCATCTTCTCTTTCCCACTTAGCATGTAATTCGGCTAATAGTCTAACGTTTTCATCAATTCTTACTTGTATGGCATTAGTAGCTGCAAAGGGATTATCATTAGTTTCAGGTTTAGCAGCCATTTTATTCAAAGAAGATTGAGTTTCAGCCAAAGATGCTATATTTCTTTCAGCATTAGAGTGTTTTTCCTCAATAGATTTATTGAAAGCAGTTTGTTTACTAATAAACTCTTTAAGCATAACTTCAAGTTCAGAGGGAGCACTCTTATTATTTTTGTAAGAATTTCCATAAGCATTACCATTGTTGGGAGGATATGGCTTATAATTGTTGTTACCAAAATTGTTCCTATAAGCATTGTTACCGTAAGCATTATTGCCAAAATTATTATTTCTTATGAAGTTCACATCAACTTGCTCTTCTTGAGCAACCGAAGAGGCTAAAGGAACATTATTTGGATCAATATGGGCTTTCCCATTAACAAGCATAGACATAATAATATCAATTTTATCACTCAAGGAGAAGGTTTCCTCAACAGAATTTATCTTCCTACCTTGTGGAGCCCTCTCAGTATGCCATTCAGAATAATTAACCATCATATTGTCCAGAAGTTTTGTTGCAGCACCCAAAGTGATGGTCATAAAGGTACCTCTAGTAGTAGAATCCAATAGGTTCCTTGAGGAATAGTTCAATCCTGCATAAAAAGTTTGGATGATCATCCAAGCAGTCAGTCCATGAGTGGGACAATTCTTTACCAAAGATTTCATTCTTTCCCAAGCTTGAGCAACATGCTCATTATCAAGTTGTTCAAACTTCATTATTTCACTTCTCATAGATATAATCTTAGCAGGAGAATAGTATTTTCCAATAAAAGCATCTTTGCACTTAGTCCAAGAATCAATACTATTCCTAGTTAAGGAATTCAACCACTCTTTAGCTTTTGCTCTCAAAGAGAAAGGAAACAATTTCAGCTTAATAATATCACCATCTATATCCATATGCTTTTGCATCTCACAAAGTTCAACAAAGTTATTTAGATGGGAAGCAGCATCTTCATTACCAATACCAGAAAATTGTTCTCTCATAACAAGATTGAGCAAAGCAGGTTTTATCTCAAAGAAAGTATTTTCAGCCACAGGTGGAGCAATAGGTGTGCTCATAAAATCATTGTTGTTGGTGCTAGTGAAGTCACACAACTTAGTGTTTTCAAGAGTAGTCATTTTTTTGGGTTTTCAAATAAGAAAGCAAACTAGTACAACTAATTTTTTGTGTTTTTGAAGAACAAAACAAGCAAACAAAGCAAAAAGAAACTAAACAAAACAAAAACAACAAAGTAAAGAGATTGGTTATGAGGGACTCCCCTTGTGAAGATGTCCTTGACTCCCCGACAACGGCGCTAGAAAAGATCTTGATGTGCTCGTCGTTCGACGTAGAGCTTGTTGGGAACCCCAAGAGGAAGGTATGATGAGCACATCAGTAAGTTTTCCCTTAGTTATGAAACCAAGGTTTAATCGAACCAGTATGAGCAAGGAAACACCCCAAAGGTGTTACTAGGTGAGCTTTGGCAGGGCGCACTACCGGTGCTAGTAGCAACGTGGAGACCTGCACAACACAACCACATAACTTTGTCCCCAACTTGTGATGAGGTTGTCAATCTCACCGTGTTTTGCGGAAAACAAAGGATTAAACGTATCAAATAGAAAGAAGTAAAAGTTTGCAGAAAGTAAACACAAAGCAGTAAACAGTTGTAGATTGTATGTAAAGAAAAAGGACCGGGATCCATAGTTCACTATAGGTGGCTCTCCTTAGATAGAAAACATGCTGGGTGAACAAATTACAGCGGGGCAATTGACAAACACCAAGAAAGCAATACATGCATATACTAATCATCTTGACTCCTTTGAGACTTGATTGGGCATTACAACATAATACATAGACCGCCATCCAACTGCATCTATGACTAATAATCCACCTTCAGGTTATCAACCGAACCCCCTCCAGTTTTAAGTTGCAAGCAACAGATTATTGCTTTACGAACTGCGTGTAAAGTAAACAATACGATTGTTCTATGAACAAAGGATTGTTGTTTTATCCCTAGTAGCAACAACACATCTAGTACCTTAGAGATTTTTGTCACTTCCCCAGATTACCAGAGGCATGAACCCACTATCGAAAATAATACTAACTCTTGGAGTTGCTAGCATCTACTTGGCCAAGATAGCTACTAACAACGGAAAGCATGCAAGACCACAAATAACAAAGACATGATAGAACCAATAATCAATCTGAAATAGCATCTCAATATCCATCGGATCCCCGCAAACATAACATGTATGAATTACAAATAGATGATCTTGATCATGAACGGAGCTCACAAGATCTAAACATGAAAGCACAAAGGAGGAGAACCAGCCATCTAGGTACTACATGGATCCGTAGTCCAAGGATGAACTACTCACGCATCACACCGGAGGCTTGCATGGTGATGAAGAAGGCCTCCAGGGTGAATTCCCCTCTCCGGCAGGGTGCCGGGAAGAGCTTCAGACCCCTCCCGATCTAGGAATGGAGATGACGGCGGCTACAGACTCTTTCGTGGATTTTTGATTGGGCACTTAGGGTTTTCGTCCTGAGGGCAATATGTAGGAGGAAGGAGAGGCCGAGGGGGTTCCAGGAGCGGCCACACCACCCCTGGCGCGGGCTAGGCCTGGCCCCGCGGCCAGGTGGTGTGGTGGCCCCTAGGACCTTCTCCGTCTCGTATTCTGGCACTTGATCCCTTCCGGAAAAATAGGCACTTTGGCTTTTGTCCCGTCCAATTCCGAGAATATTAATTTCTGACTTTCCTGGAAGCAAAAACAGCAGAAAACAAGCAGCTGGCATTGTGGCTCTTGTTAATAGGTTAGTCCCAGAAATCATATGAAAAGTACTCCAAAGTTGGAACAAAACACAATAAAGTGGATAAAACCCAGCATGGAACATCAAAAATGATAGATACATTTGCAATGTATCAGTCAACTCCTCGCGTGCGGGGGGCTGCGTCGCCTAGGTGTGCCTCGTCTGAGCGTATCTAGGCGAGTGTTGCTTCCGGCGAGGTAGCATACCACGGCGCTGCCGTCATTGGTGGGGTAGGGGCCCCTGGGTACAGCGCTCCTTGAGTGTGTGGATGAGGGGTGTTTGTCGATGCCAAAAGAGACTGGCTGCCATGCCTGGTGAAGCCGAGGCACCTAGTTCCCTGCTCCCCCTTGCCATGCGCATGGGCAGTGCAGTTCTGCCGACCCACCACGATGATCTCTTCAATGTTGTGGCCCTATCATCCGTGAGGGTGTGCGGCGACCGTGCATGCCCACCGATGAGGGGAGATGAACTAGCCGTTGTGGCTAGGACGGGAGTCGGCGTCACCAGTCTTAGGGGCCCCGGCGGACCCCGGGGTGGCTGCTGGCTCACAGCCCCCGGACATTCTTCTTGTCCTCAACCCCCGAGTCCTGGGAATCGGGGCTGGCTGTGTCGAGGCGCTCAGCGAGCCTGCCCGCACCACTTCACCTAGCCTGGCTCTGTCGGAAGGTGGTGGAGCATCTCTTGCCCTATGCAGTTGGCACCTCCAGAGTAGGCTGGTCGGGGCGTCCGCGAGGGGGCGTGGTTTTGTCATAGGAGGAGAGTCGGGGCTCCTGCAATGGGCGAAAGGAGGGGCCCTTCTTGTCCTCCGTCTAAGACGTTGGCTCCTCGGCGCCGCGTCATAGGGTAGGCTCTGTCTATGCCTGGCATGCAGCATGACAAATAGCGCGCTTGGCTCGTGTCTCGGTGCGAGCCAACACACCGGCGGAGTTGGTGGAAGCCTTCGGAACTCGCCTCAGCCCCCTACTTGGCATGCCAAATGTCATAGAATGTTTACCGCGAAGGAACAAGGGATCCAACAAGCCCTGAGTTTGCGAGAGGGCTGAATATGCGTTCCGAGCTAATCGTCAACGGTGGAGGCAGCGTTGCATGAACACGGCAGCAAGGTTGACACGGGTTTTTTACCCAGGTCCAGGACCCTGATGAGGAGGTAAAGCCCCTACTCCTACTTTGTTGTACTACTCACTTATGATCCACGAGGGTATAATGGAGACCCTTTTTCTAGGGTTACAGATCTCTTGGATCGACCTTTGTCAAGTTAGGAGGAGGTATCTTTATATAGGGAGGCCAGGCCTCTTCCCCCCAAATGTTGGGAGGGAAGGGTCTCCACAATGCTTGTCCCGGTGGACTCGGTTCACCAGTATACTTTTGGTGAACTTGTTCCATCGTCTTGGGCACCCTCTGGTCCTTGGTAAAGCAGGAGTCCCTAACGCTGCCCTCCACCACTCGACGGCCTTGTTGTCCCCTTGGCACCGAAATGGCAACGGTTTGCCTCCTGATAGCTGTGAGATTCGACACATTTTTTATGGCTTTTATTGATGGGTTTTTCCCGGATTTGATTGTTTTCTGGCTTTACCTAACGCTAATACTTCGGTAGCAAAGAAAACTTGGTTTTTAATGTTTGTTTCAGGTTCTGAACATCAACAGAAGGATTTAACTAGATAAACACAATATTCTGGAGAAAAAAAGCGAGTCTCACTTTGGAAGCACGCGAGGGGAGCTCACAGAAGCTTTAACGAGCAACTATACAGCGGGAATATTTTCCCGGCCGTATAGTTTCCTCCGTATAGTTGTCACCGCCTCTGTCTTGTCAAAAGGGACAACTTCCGTAAAGGGACCGAGGATGAAAACACAACACAACAGCCGCCATACCATCCAGAAGAGAGAAAGAAGAGATCCAGAGAAGAAGGAGAAGATGTTCTTCATCTCGCTCCATGATCTTCGACCTCCTAGCCAATACACCCCCATAGCCACTACTTGTACTTGAGAGAGAGGGATCTCCACCTTGCAAGACTAGGGTTTTAGATTGTTTCTTCCCATCTTCAATTGTGTTGGATATTTTTTCTATTCTTATTGTGGATCTCCGCGGTAATACAAAGACAAATTCCCTTTATTTAATTATATTGATGATCCGTTCTTCTATCATGTGTGAGTAATTCCCTTAGGCGTGGGAGATGTAGGGGATTGGTGAGATATGACGTGCCTTCATATTTTCCGTTAGTTTGTGATTGATTCTAATTACTATATTATGTGTGCTTGACTATCTGTGGGATGCCTAATGCTTGTTGTCCAATTAAGGGCCCAGACAACAAGATACTTTGTTCTACATAGATAAGATCTTGTTCTCTAGTGGATGGGCGACCCCCGGGTGACACGGGGATATCAATGGAAAGCTAGTAGACTCGAGGATAATGATGAATCACTCTGCTTATTGCATTAGTTTGATCCAAGGAGCTTAATCGCTAAGCGACCTGAAGGGTCTTAATCGTCTAGTGTCTGACCATGGTTTTAGTAATAGGCTAGTAGGATTATTGAAGTTGGGATGAAATCTACCAAGAGGAGTTCTGACTAATTATGGGTTTCTTGCTTACACATATATCTATAAGATTATAATTGTTACATGGCAGGACAAGGCACACAACCATGTAATGCCTACAGCTACAGCTGAAGGGTGTTACCCGAGCGTGGCTCAACAACCTTCCCCATGGCTCAATTCACAGCTTGGAGGAGCTGGTGTACAGCTTTGTCCGCAATTTCAAAGTCACTTACAAGCGGCCGACATCAATCGAAGAGCTCCATGCATGTTGTTAAAAACCTAGCAAACCCCTCTGCTTGTACATCCAACGATGGTCTATCATCAAGAACTCCTTGGACGACATCTCCAAGGAGCGTGCAATCGACACATTCAACGATAGTGTGCATGTTGGAGATCTTAGGGAGGAGTTGGGTCGCACCAAGCCCAAAACCATTGATCACCTGATGGACATCGCGAACTGCTGGGCAGACGGCGAAGATGCCCTCCACAACAATCGCGCTCGTTCAGACGAGGATGATGACGTCAGCTGCAGGTGTGACCACCGAGGGAAGATCCAGATGCACGGCTATGAGGACCACGAAGAGGTCAACATGGTCACAACCAGCTACGTCGATAGGCTTGACGATGACAACTACAATATCGGATACCATAGTAGCAGCTAACGCGACAGCGGTAAAACAACGCAAGTGTGGTAGCACCGCACCCATGAAGATGCACCCAGCACCATGGAGAGGCTGCCAGGACCTTGCAACGTCCACTCTACATCGACAACAAAGATGACAACAAAAAATCTAGCCATCTCCTCAAATACTATCGCGAGTTCCAGAAGCTCAAAGAAGCATACACCTAACTGCATCATGCTGCGATGAACTAGGGGTACGGAACCACACCAGGATCCATAGCGTACGGAGCACCACCACCAACACCTGGAGGACCCGCATAGCCTACGGTTGCGTCGATGCCGAACAATGGGGTAGATAAGTACCTACGCCCACTAGGGAACATGAACATGATCCAGAAAGGGCGCCCCTCCAATAGGAGCAAGAAATGATCACTCGCCAAGTCAACTGGCAATCACTACTCCACCTGCCATCCCTAAGTACCTCAGTCAGTCGGAGTCCTGTATCACCTTTGATAGAACCGACCACCCGCATCAGATCCCTCGCCGTCTAGAAGGGACAAATGGGGGTGAATACAAATCTAACGGCCAAACGGTCATTTGAGCCAGACGAAAAACGGTTCAACTCAAATACCGTCGTTAGGTCAACTCTTCTTGGCCCGCCATGTCAGTATTCCCCGTTATCTTTTGCGGTCGTGGACTAGCTTACCCCTGCTACTCTGGACCAGATCCCTGAGTGGACCAGATCTATTTCTTTGCTCTGCTCTGGTCTTCTCCCCTGCTCCCCTCCCCATAACATTTGCTCAGCTCCGGCTGCTCGTCTCAGATCGTAGCTTGCACTTCCTCTAATTTGCGTTCGCGCCATGTCCGGTCAACCTTCCATGCCTCTAATCGAAGCTCGCAGCCGTAGCCGTTGCATCGTCCGCCGTATCGGAGCTTCGTGTTCCCGGACTAATATCTTGCCTCTGGCTAGTTCTTCTCGCACGGCGGAGCGCGTCCCGTTGAGCGATCTAGGCTGGCGACCGGCCTCGGGAAGTTGCATGCTGCCGCACACCCCAGGCATGGTAGCCCTAGCACACCAGTTCGACAACTACGCTCTCATGGCCACCATGCTGGGCGTCAGTCCCGTCATGTCACCGGAGAGTTGCTGTCGGCTTTCAGGTCTCATTTTGGGATCAGACGAAATGAGGTCAAGATTGAGGTATGCGCGTCGCCATTCGATTTTTTCATCCAGTTGAAGCACAGCTCAGACACCGGGCGTGTTATGCATTCTTCCCGTTCTTTCGAGTGTTGCGGGGAGAAAATGAGCTTCATGTGTTGGCATCGCGCCTATGGGTGGGACGATCGCTTGGGGCAGCTTCGTTTCTTCTCCAAACTCGGCTTTGACGGCCTCCCATTGGAAGCTTGGGAGCCGGAGGCCCTCAAACAGGTCATCGGTAGCTTTGGCAGTGAGCTGGTGGAAATCGTGTCACCGAGCGACAGATGGGTCATCGAGGTAAAGGCGTGGCTGAAAGATCCTGACGCCGTTCCTAAGATGTACGAGGTGCAGATTCCAAGCAGGGAAGGGCGACAGCTTTGCTGGAAGCACCCGGTCATCATCCACCTGGAGGAGGTTCTGGAATCGGTACATGGCATTCAGAGCCCCGAAGAGGCTGCCAGAAAGCGTCCTCGTCGCCTGCAGTGTTGGCCTGGAAGGATCGATGGCACATGACCACCACCGTTTCGTGACGGCGCACACAGTTTCTGTGGGGGAACCGGGCTTGGACGAGCTGGTGGTTCTAATTTCCCTCGAGTGAAGACAGAGCTCTAGTGAATTGCCGCGGTATGTGTGGATAATGAATTTGTAGTATGGAGAGCGTAGCAGGAAGTTAGCATCGACTAAAAATTGTAATAGTTTGAATCGATGTAGTATGTGTGTATAATAGTTTGAAGTAGTATGTGTGTGTAATAGTTTGAATCGATGTAGTATGTGTGGGTAATGAATTTGATGTAGTGTGTGTGTAATATTTTGAATCGATGTAGTTGAACACCGTGCTTTATAATTTCTGTGAATAACCAAGGACAACCTCATGAAAAGAGGGTGGTTTGGCAATGAGCAATGTCAATTTTGTGAATGCCAAGAAAATGTAGTCCATCTCCTCTTCAAGTACAAGGTAGCTACATTTGTAACACGTTGAACTGCATGACCATTTTGCAGGCAACACAAGACAAAGGAAAATGGTTTACAGCATAGACAGCAGACGCAAAATCTGTAGTCTGGGATAAAAAAATGCCAGTTAACTGGATTTAACCACGACTAGTAATTGAAGGAAATGGATACTTGATAGTATTTGCTTAAAAATGTAGTACTTCCATACAAAAGGGTCTTATACCTGCACAAAAGTGGGTAAGCTTCCTACTAGTTTATAGAACAATTCGTCAGCATTTCATATACAAAAGCCATTCTTCAGTCTGAACTTAACTATTCGACACTGAAGAAACTACATATCTGCACCAGAAAAGTTGGCTTGCCAATTGCCTTGAGAGGACATAAGATCATTTAACCCAAACTGATCTATTGCCTTCCCGCCAAACTATAAGAAATCTGCATCGTTCATGCACGAGCGATTTGCATGCGCCAGTCCCGGTTCAGTTGGACTATCTGCGCCGCCGCAACGATTTCTTGAAAACTGAAATTCGACATCTCCTTCTCGGGATCGTAGGTCCGTGTGAACTCGAACCTGAATTCTGGGGCTGAGCTGATGCCCGCCGCCGGGTTCGGCTGTCGAACAATTCAGCATGCTAAGTGTAGACGCTTGGTCGCCGCCACGGTATTGTCTCCGACGGTGCGTAGGATGAAGCGTCATTGCCGCAGACGGCGTGCTCCTAGCCTTCCCCACTGCGGTAAGGTAGTCCGCACCAAAGCATGGACGCGAGAGTTCCTAGACCTTGGTGCTGCCCTGTTCGAGGGTGTGTACCCTTGGCGGCATGCTCTCATGAACGATTTGATATGTACCTTGTTCCCACTGCCTAGAGCATGGCATAATGCCGCCGCGTGATTTCTCCACATAGCTCTCTTGGCCCTGCTTGCCGCATCTGGCGCCGACGATGTCGTCGTTGCCGCCGCGGCCGTTTCGGCACATTCGGGGAAATCATCCGCCTGGTAGGGAAATGGAGACCGCCCTTGAAGTAGAGCTTCATGGCCTACCTTAGAGGGGCTAAATACCCCAGTTTCAGCGACTGTTGGGGGGATACCCCCGGGTAGGGTCACGCCGGGTTATAGAGGCCGAGTTAGCCGAGGTTCGGCAAGGCCAAAGCGGATGCTGGCCGGGTCACCTCAGGGCAGGCTGAAGCACAGAGTAACCCAGACCAGGGGGCGTTCACCTAACTAAGTCTCAACCGACTTAAGCAGTAAGTCGGAAATGCATGTTTAACTTGTATGCAGGAACAGGTGTGGCCGGATCAACTATGATCCGGGGCACATCTAGCTTCTAGGAGAAGGAAGGAATCTCCCTGGTCAAAAGAAGCCCCGGTACGCACTGCCTGAGCGAAGAAGACAAGGGCAGGACCACCGAGGCGTGGCTGACAAGGGTGACGATGCCCATGTCGGCTGATGCGGGCGCCGCAGAGGCTCAAGTAGCCTCTGTATGTGTGACGCGAGGGAAAAGTAACCCGATCGGCTTACTACTTTGGGAGATGGCATATTCTTAGGAATATGCCTCTATGTATGCCCTAAGTGGAGACCTAGCCCCCCCTATATAAGGAGGGCTAGGGCTTCTGTAGAGGGGGTTCCGATTTTTCTAGTTTGGCTAGGGCTTAAGTGTGATCTGTGAGCGAGAGTAAGAGATCTCCTTCTTCCTCCTCTCGCCAATACAACTCTAGGAGCACTTGTAACCTTGGAGGCGAAGCAAATATAAACTTATGTGTGGAGAATCACTTCCCTATCCCTCCCTGGATTCCCCTAGCGTGTATTAGTCCCCACCTTCAGCCTATCCATGGCATCTGCCATGACACCACCATGACATTTCATCGCCACCGGACGGGAAACTTCATCGCCACCGGCGAACTCATCGTCTTGGGGCTCGTTCAGCGCCATGGAGCGCTGGACTTCGTCAGCGACAACGTCGGCTGCTTCGGCATGCTCCCACTTCTGCGCAATGGCCTCTTCGTCAAGCTGGGTGCGCACAAGGTCTACGTTGCTGTGGATGTATCATGCCTTCATCCGCGGCACGTCGTCGAGGCAGGGAGCCACCCCTTAGCATGGTTCACGGGGCGCGTATCACTCGCTCCCTGGACCGTGCTGAAGTGATGATGACTGCGTCGGGTGCAGGCGCAAGCAAGGATCCAGCACCGGATCCGGAGATAACACTTAAGGCACCAAGGAAAGGTAGAGGACCTCCATTAGAGAGGCCTGGGAATGTACTGAGAGAAGCTATGAATAGCTTGGCAAACCCGGTAGCAGCAGTGGTAGATCCGGCTCAGGCACAGGCCGAGCTAGAGGAAACTAGGCAGAAAATTCTAGAGGGAGCAAAAAAGATTGCTGCGGCTCAGCAGTCGTTGAACATGACACTGCGTGAGTACGCAAAGGCAAATAAAGTAGATGCTGTAAAAGTGAAGGGGAGAAATCTCATGAGTGAAATGAACAAAGAAGGTGATACTCGGATTGAAGAGTCAGAAAACTGTTTGTCCGTGGGGCTGCCGAAGTACAGTACCCCGGCAAAAAACCTCAGAGCAGCGGATGCAGCTGCATCCGAGCTAAAGGGTCTAACGGGTGAAGCCCGTCAGAGACAGCAAGATCGGGTTAATGAGTTGGTTCGGATCGCGAACAGGCAAAATGAGGAACTTTTCAGGGCAAACCCGGAGAGAGCTAGGGCCTCTAGGATCGTTCATTCGGCGGTGGGTAACCCGGAGAAATCCGCTGGAGCCGCATCGTCTCCTCATGGTGGTCCAAGGAGAGAGGAGGTAGTAACCTCGGCCAGGAGAAACAAGTAGATTGTTCCGTATGACCCGACAAGGGCAGGAAAGGCAAAAGAGGTACAAAGAAACGACGATCGACGGAGTGTAAGCCGAGGTGAAGCTGGCCGAGGTGACCGTGACCAAGGCAATGCCGGTCAAGGAAACGTTGTTAACGGCAATGTCGGGAAGCGCAACTCTACAGGACAACCGCAGCAGCGGAATATACCAAGGCAAGAGCAGAGTGCCGGCCGAGGTATGCAACAGAGAGATGTGCCACGAGAGCGAGACCGATACAACGATGGAGATTCGGAAATGGTAAATGCAGGATACCCAAGGCCGGACTATCATGTGATAGGGTCGAGATTGGGAAGCAGGGATTTGATGTCGGATGATGCCAGGTTGAAACTGGATCGATTGTATAGGTCAGATCAGATTGAAAATCAAGGTCCTCCGGGTCCTGCGTGTTTTGGACTCCGGATCATGAAAGAGCCACCAGTATCTAACTTCCAGCTACCTAGAGGCACGAAGACGTATGACGGTAACACTAAGCCAGAGGATTGGTTGATAAATTATGCTACGGCTGTGAAAATTGCTACAGGCAACTTGAGGTGGGTTGTACGATACATACCCCAGATGTTGGAGGGCCCGGCAAGGGTATGGCTGAACAATTTGCCACCTGGAAGCATTAACTGCTGGATAGATTTTGAAGAGATGTTGATCAGCAATTTCTCAAGTACGTATCATAGGCCGAATAGGCCACAGACACTAGCTATGTGCAAGCAAAGACCGAATGAGACGGATCGGGAGTTTTTAACCCGGTGGTGTACCGTGAGAAACTCATGTGAGGGCGTGATAGAATCACAGGCCATAGCGTGGTTTGCATAGGGATGCAGATATGCAAGCGAACTATGGCAAAAGTTGCAAAGGAAGATGCCCACCATGTTGGCTGAGATGATCCAGATTGCTGATTTGTATGCTCTGGGAGATCTGACTCAACCTAGGCTTGTGTCAAATGAGTCAAACAGTGAGTATTACCAGAGAGATGGAGCCAGATCATCCCGGAGAAATGACTACAGAGGAAAAAGAAGAGATGATAGACTGGATCATCGATACGGTTCGCAACAAGTTGCAGTTGTGAATCAAGATCAGCCCGGTGCAGGGGCAGTCAACGCTAGAAAATTGGAGGGCAATGGACTCCGAAAAGCGATGGCAAGAAAACTTGGACGCCAGAGCAAAAGAAACAGTGGCAAGAAAGGAACGACCATCCGAGGTACACCTATGAGTCGATGTTGGATCAGCCGTGTAAGTTTCACACGCCAAATCCGAGTAACCCAGCGGGTCATAAAACGATGCAGTGTGAGTGGATGCGCAAGATTGAACAAGGCGGTTCGGGGAATGCTCAGGCACCCCGGAATGATCAACCTCGGCAAGAGTTACCCCGGCAGCAATTGCTCTCTGGAGCGAACACGCAACAGCTAATGTTGCCTCCCCCTCCGCCGAGGTATGACAACAATGAGAGAAGGGATGCAGTGCATTAGGTGGAAAATCAGCACCAGCCGGATCAAAGGTACCCCGGAAATGAAGGGAGGAATGAGTATAGGGAGCATCATCAGAGTTATTGTGTATTTACCACCGAGGAAACATATAGGAAAAGCTTGCAGCGCCGACATATGGAGGTCAATGCGGTAATTCCAATGGTGACGAGGTACATGCCTTGGTCGGACCAGGAAATCACCTGGAACATCAAAGATCACCCCAAGCTTATGCCGAGTCCTGGTTCGTATGCATTAGTGCTAGACCCGACATTCATTGGGCCCAGCATTAATGTAAGGTTCTCAAAGGTACTGATCGACAATGCAAGTTGGGTATCTCGGAAAACATGTTGCTGGCCACAAGGTCAACTTTCCATGGCATTGTGCCCGACATTTCTTGTGAGCCAACAGGCAAGGTCCGGGTTGACGTATTGTTCGGCACGAGAGATAACTGCCAAACTGAGAATCTGGAGTTTGAGGTGGTGAACTTGGAAAGTGCGTATCACGCATTACTCGGAAGACCAGCATTGAACAAGTTCATGGCAAGATGCCACATCAGTTATCTGAAGATGAAGTTGCCCGGGCCAAATGGAGTGATTACCATTGCTGGAGATTTCCGACGTTCCATTGAGTGTGCCTCAGCCGGGTCTAACCTAGCCGAGTCACTTGTGTCTGCGTAAGAGAAAAGAAAAATCCAAGAGGTGGCGGCATTAGCTCAGTCCGCGTAGCAGCATATGTCGGTGTTAAGTAACCCGCATGGTAGCGTTTCGTTCCAAGCCGCAAAGTATACTAAGAAAGTGCCTGTTGATGATATGTTCCCAGAGCGCACCGTAACAATTGGTGCCGGGTTGAATGATAAATAGTAAAGCGAGCTCGTCAACTTCCTCCATGAGAATCGGGATATTTTTGCTTGGTCTACACAGGACTTGCAAGGTGTTCCGAGGGAGTTGGCCGAGCACTCTTTGAACGTGAGACCTAGAGCAAGGCCGGTGAAGCAACCTGTCCGCCGCTTCGCCGAGGATAGGAGAAAAGTCATTGGAGACGAGATAGCTCGGTTGCTAGCAGCAGGATTTATCATGGAAGTACTCTATCCAGATTGGCTCTCTAATCCGGTGCTGGTGGAGAAGAAGAAGGATGATCCGAACGTGGCAGTGGTTTGGCGTATGTGTATCGATTACATGAACCTGAACAAGGCGTGTCCAAAAGATTCATTTCCACTGCCGACGATAGATCAGGTCATAGACTCAACCGCGGGATGTGAACTGTTGTCATTCATTGATGCATATTCTGGTTTCCACCAGATACCTCTGAATCCGGATGATCAAATAAAGACCGCATTTATCACCCCGTACGGGGCTTATTGCTATCGCACCATGCCGTTTGGTTTACGTAATGCAGGTGCAACGTACCAAAGATGTATGCAAAAATGTTTGCACGACCAAATAGGTCAAAATGTACAAGTGTATGTGGATGATGTGGTTATCAAGACCAAGGAAAGCAAAACGCTCCTTGACGACATCAGGCAGACATTCGCGAACTTAAGAAGGTTCTGAATGAAGCTCAACCCGGAAAAATGTACCTTCGGTGTCTCGGCTGGAAAATTACTCGGATTTCTCGTCTCCATCCGAGGTATCGAAGTTAATCCAACTAAGATCCGGGCCACTGAACGAATGGAGCTGCCGAAGTGTCTTAACGATGTCCAGAAGTTCACTGGGTGCCTAGCATCGTTGAGTCGGTTTGTATGTCGGTTGGGAGAAAAGGCATTGCCTCTTTACCAACTCATGAAAAAGTCGAATAAGTTCGTTTGGACGCGTAACACCCTCAGAATCGGCCCTATGCAAGTTTTAGCGATTCCCGCCAAACCCGCATAGAAACGATTCAAAGGTGCCCACCAGGCACTTTCGTGCAGGTGGAAAACGAAGTAATAACATTACACAACAGTCCTCGATGGGACCCACAGAACAGATATATACAACACGATTCCATGAGTCAAGAATACAGATATACCGTACAAAGATCCAAATCACCTTGAAAACGATATAGCGCCCGACTACGGACAAGATGCAAATGGGGCTAAGAGCCCTGAAGAATAACCAATGGCGTCCATAACCCTGCCCAGGCCAAGCCGGAAGGGTAACCCTGCTAACGACGTCGATCTCAAACCTGCTTAAACAAAAGGGGTGCCGACAAAGGGCAAAAGAAAAAGAGAGCGGTCAGTACTGAGGCCAGTACACGGCGAGGCTAGAATTCGGCGGTCCTCACCTACATAGGTATGGTCGACTGAAGCGGCAGCGCAGCACGCACTAAAAAACCTATAGAGACTCGATATAACTGTCGGCTATCAGAGAGGGATAAGAAAGACCTATTCGGAACCAACCTGATGCTACCACCAAACAAACCCATCCCGGTATTTCCCCCTCGAGACCAATCGAGGAAGTCGGACCAAGGAACTCACACAGTTGGCAGTTTTATTCATTTCGTTATAGTTGCGGCAATTACTAGTCAAGTATAGATAACACGAGTCATCCTGAGATAATAAGCAGTGGGCACTTTTAGTTAACCATTCCGTTGTAGTTGCAACATTTACTAGTCAGATACGATTAGCATGAGATATCCCAAAACCCAGCAGTTGTTGGTACTTTGAATTAACCATTCCGTTGCAGTGAAGCTGATTACTAGTCACATCGGATACAAGTCAAATTATAACAGTAAACTTTAGTTATAGTTGTCTATGATCGAGAACTGTGCTCCAAGTCGTCCATAACCGCGGACACGGCTTTTCGAAAAGATTTAACCCTGCAGGGGTGCACCAAAGTATCCACACGCAATTAGCATGAGATATCCACACGCACTTCGACCCTTTTGCCAGATCAATTAACATACAACCATCGGTATGTCGGCGGGGCCTAAGTCATGACGTTTCCCAGACCCAAAGCAAGTACATGGGGGCCACCCCACTAAGTCTACCCGCAACGAAGTCGGCCGGTCTCCGAGACGGACTCAGGGTTTGGGTGGACGGCTGTAAACGACTGGGAACCCGAAAAGATGACTGGGCTTGTCGATACAGCGAAAACGTGTCCCGATCCTAAACAGTACACGTGCAGTACATCGCACAATTTAAATAAAGCAGTAAAGCATGTCATAAGTACAGGATAGTAAATAAAACATCAAACTAGTTGTGGCCCCTAGTACAATACTTGGAATCAGGTACTAAATCGATGGGGTGCCCACACATCCCACATGTGGTTAGCGCGCTCGATCTCGGAACAGGTGTCAAGAACTCGGGGTCCTACGGGACACCAGTGAGCGGTCGGAAACCAAATATTGTCCATCACCCACCGGTGCCTCTGCATTTACCTACTTCAGTTTTTAGTTATTAAACAGTAATTAAAGCCATGATCAACTCCAACATTAAACACACGGCCATACTCCAACAACTGTGGTACTTGACGACACACAACAGCACTCGAGCAAGCGACTACGACGCGCAAGTCCAGCTATCTACCAATCAACAGGTAATAGGACGTGTCCAAGGCAATTTGAGGCTGCAAGGGATACTACGGGTACGAAAACTAGAGCATCGCAACACAGATAGCAATAGATCAACAGGAGGGAATAAATACTATAAAAGTAAGATAGGTAGAAAGGGGGAGGTGCTCGCCTGAAAACATTGCCGAAGGTTCACCCGAAGATCGGGCCGACACTCGCATCAACTCATCGGCCTAATCCGTGAAGAAGCAAAGCACTAGCCAAAAACACCGGGTGCAATATTTAATACTACGGCAGAAGATCGGGCATGATGTATGTATGATGTATGACATGGCAAAGCTGCGATGCAATTAGATCATATTAAGCGGAACCGGGGTCCCGACATTTAATTAAACGGTTCAAGTTATTTATCTACCCCGCAAATTAAATGTTGTATTAACAGGCAACACACGTGACCGGTTTGCTACACAATTTTAAATGGGGCCAATATAAGACTAGATAAGCCCGCATATGACCCCATATTTAATTATATGGTGAATCGGCATAAGGCTCCCAAACCACATGATAAGTTATGCATGCATGACAATTGATATGCAACAAGTTTGTATTTCGTTTATAAAAATAGGGGCGCAGAAAAGGGTCACACATTAGGGTTCGACGATCTTGGTTCCGGGGGTTCGGGGTTCGGGCGCCGGGATCGGTCTTCAGATTTTGCAAAAGGGGACCTCGACGTTCCATGTAGAAGGCCTTCGATCATCGGGTCTGGGGTCTTCGGTTCCATGAAGGAGAGCGCGGGTCGTCGGCTCCGTGAAGGGAACTTGTCCGTGACGGAGAACTTGGTGTTCCGACTTCCACGTCCCGTGGCCAAACTTGTGTTCTCAGAGACGGTCTTCGAGTGGACGAAGTGGATCTTCGAAATATCCTTCTCATTGGTACTTGCCAGATCAGTTGGCTTCGGGAGGCAGACGACGCCGCGGAGGTCGAGGCCAGCGAGGAGGGCCGACGGTGGCCGGAAGCAGAGGCAGAGGGAGGACCTGGTGGTGGCGCCAGGGCGAGGCCGGGCTGCACGACGCTCCAAGAGGAGGCCGGAAGGGGCGGCGGGGAGAGCACCAGGGCGCCGATGAGCCGATGAGGTCGACGATGCGGCCCAGGCGAGATGCGGGCGGCGGGCCGGAGGGACGTGGCCCTGCGGAGGGGACATGGCGAGGGCGCGGCTGGAGGAGCTACTGGCGGCGGAGGCCCTCGAGGCAGAGCCAGAGCTGCGCGGCTCTGGGCGGATGCAGCAGGGAGATGCGGGCGTCCCTGGCAGCGAGGCGCTGCAGGTCCAGGAGTAGAGGCTCCGGTCGCGGGCTCGCTGGCGCGAGGGCGGCAGCAAGGTCGGCGGCAACGGAGGTTGGTGCAGAGGAGCTCGACGGGGATGGTGCGGGTGGCGCTCGAAGGCGGGGACCTCGCGTGGCGGCGGCTGGTTGCGATGGGGAACGAGGGAGGCAGAGGGAGACGGGAAAGGAGAGAGAGGTGCGAGGCGAGAGGGAGGTGGCGAGGAGGCACGCGGCCGTGGGCGGAGGTCGGGGCGGCGGTTGCTGCGCTGATTGGGGATGGAGGACGAGGGGAGCGGGGCCGAGCGGGGAGGTGGGGATCGGGGAAGGCGTGCCTGGGGCGGAGGCCACGCGCGGAAAGCGAGGCGGGGGTGGGGCCGGGGAAGAGGGGTTGTGACCAGGGCGGGACCAGGGGTGCTGGGGCGCGCGCCCAGGTGGTGGGCCAGGTGGGGAGGTGGCAGGCGGCTGAGGGAGTGAGGGTGAGAGAAGTGGGGGTAGGATGGGTGAGGTGGCGGGCACTGGTTGGTGGGGGGATGTGGAGAGGATGAGGTGGAAGTTTGCGATTGGCTGGGGTGAGGTGGAGGGGGTTTGGGTAGACTAGGATTGGGTAGAAAACGGGTTTAGGCAGGAAAAGGTCTGGGTAATTTTGGGGGTGGCCGACTGGGTCGGATCGGCCCGGTTCGGCTGCCCCCTAAAAATAATTAAACATTTTATTTATTTAAACGGGGCTTTTGAAACCCATTGGCAGACGAAACAAAACAATCCGGAGTCCCGGGTTTGGATTTTTAAATAAAGGCTGGGTATTCATAAAACAAAATATGCGTTTCGGAAAAAGTTTCAGTCAAACAAATGCATGATGATGACGATGCTCAAATGCATTGTGGCATGATGATATGAGCATGCGGTCATGATGATGCAATGCACAAAAACAACGCGATTTTCTAGTAGTGGTTTTTGCGGGGCGCCACAATTCGACACCACTAACAATGGATCTCGCCCTCGAGATCCACCTCATGGTACCGGAAGGAAGGTCGGCGATCTGCGTCTTCTCGCTTTGTGTAGATCTTCGCGACACCACTAACAAGAGGTTGTTATCCATGATCATCGAGAAAACACTCCGGGGACAAAGGCGAAGGTAGAGGTATCAACAAATTAAGCCACCTCTAGCTTCGATAGAAAGAGGGAACCGATGCATTCTCATCCACTTCAATGTACAAAAGCGAATAGAAGGGGTAGTCGGCATGGGGGCCAATCCATCACGCACCCAAACTATTACTCTGCACAATCAGTAGAAAAGCGTGCAACCATTCTCGGAATCAGACTGAAGATCTCGACAATCGAGTTCAGAAACAAAGGAGTGATGCAGACTCTGCATCGGATCTGGCGTAGATGATGTCGTCGCGTCGGAAAGCACCGGAAGGCACGAGAAGGAACAAAGAGAAGTCCACCAGTCGAAGGATTCCTCGGATAGCATGAGCACCGGATGGTAGAACACCGTTATCAAAGGAGGAAGCGAAACCCTGAAGGTACGACGGAACCCAACCATGAGAAACCCTAGACTCGAAGAGAGAGAAGAGAGCGGATTCAAAACACGTAGAGGTGAGAGGAGAGCAGCATAGGGTTAAGGAGTAAAATCAGACCTAATCAGAACTGTCCAACCGATTTTGCAAAAATAGTTTTGACACTCTACTTCGGCCGTTAGCTAGGTTATCCTACAGGCTGGACCAGTGGGGTATCGTAACTGCTGAGCTCTGATACCACTCTGTAACACCCTCAGAATCGGCCCTATGCAAGTTTTAGCGATTCCCGCCAAACCCGCATAGAAACGATTCAAAGGTGGCCACCAGGCACTTTCGTGCGGGTGGAAAACGAAGTAATAACATTACACAACAGTCCTCGATGGGACCCACAGAACAGATATATACAACACGATTCCATGAGTCAAGAATACAGATATACCGTACAAAGATCCAAATCACCTTGAAAATGATATAGCGCCCGACTACGGACAATATGCAAATGGGGCTAAGAGCCCTGAAGAATAACCAATGGCGTCCATAACCCTGCCCAGGCCAAGCCGGAAGGGTAACCCTGCTAACGACGTCGATCTCAAACCTGCTTAAACAAAAGGGGTGCCGACAAAGGGCAAAAGAAAAAGAGAGCGGTCAGTACTGAGGCCAGTACACGGCGAGGCTAGAATTCGGCGGTCCTCACCTACATAGGTATGGTGGACTGAAGCGGCAGCGCAGCACGCACTAAACAACCTATAGAGACTCGATATAACTGTCGGCTATCAGAGAGGGATAAGAAAGACCTATTCGGAACCAACCTGATGCTACCACCAAACAAACCCATCCCGGTATTTCCCCCTCGAGACCAATCGAGGAAGTCGGACCAAGGAACTCACACAGTTGGCAGTTTTATTCATTTCGTTATAGTTGCGGCAATTACTAGTCAAGTATAGATAACACGAGTCATCCTGAGATAATAAGAAGTGGGCACTTTTAGTTAACCATTCCGTTGTAGTTGCAACACTTACTAGTCAGATACGATTAGCATGAGATATCCCAAAACCCAGCAGTTGTTGGTACTTTGAATTAACCATTCCGTTGTAGTGAAGCTGATTACTAGTCACATCGGATACAAGTCAAATTATAAGAGTAAACTTTAGTTATAGTTGTCTATGATCGAGAACTGTGCTCCAAGTCGTCCATAACCGCGGACACGGCTTTTCGAAAAGATTTAACCCTGCAGGGGTGCACCAAAGTATCCACACGCAATTAGCATGAGATATCCACACGCACTTCGACCCTTTTTGCCAGATCAATTAACGTACACCCATCGGTATGTCGGCAGGGCCTAAGTCATGACGTTTCCCAGACCCAAAGCAAGTACATGGGGGCCACCCCACTAAGTCTACCCGCAACAAAGTCGGCCGGTCTCCGAGATGGACTCAGGGTTTGGGTGGACGGCTGTAAATGACTGGGAACCCGAAAAGATGACTGGGCTTGTCGATACAGCGAAAACGTGTCCCGATCCTAAACAGTACACGTGCAGTACATCGCACAATTTAAATAAAGCAGTAAAGCATGTCATAAGTACAGGATAGTAAATAAAACCTCAAACTAGTTGTGGCCCCCAGTACAATACTTGGAATCAGGTACTAAATCGATGGGGTGCCCACACATCCCACATGTGGTTAGCGCACTCGATCTCGGAACAGGTGTCAAGAACTCGGGGTCCTACGGGACACCAGTGAGCGGTCGGAAACCAAATATTGTCTATCACCCACCGGTGCCTCTGCATTTACCTACTTCAGTTTTTAGTTATTAAACAGTAATTAAAGCCATGATCAACTCCAACATTAAACACACGGCCATACTCCAACAACTGTGGTACTTGACGACACACAACAGCACTCGAGCAAGCGACTACGACGCGCAAGTCCAGCTATCTACCAATCAACAGGTAATAGGATGTGTCCAAGGCAATTTGAGGCTGCAAGGGATACTACGGGTACGAAAACTAGAGCATCGCAACACAGATAGCAATAGATCAACAGGAGGGAATAAATACTATAAAAGTAAGATAGGTAGAAAGGGGGAGGTGCTCGCCTGAAAACATTGCCGAAGGTTCACCCGAAGATCGGGTCGACACTCGCATCAACTCATCGGCCTAATCCGTGAAGAAGCAAAGCACTAGCCAAAAACACCGGGTGCAATATTTAATACTACGGAAGAAGATCGGGCATGATGTATGTATGATGTATGACATGGCAAAGCTGCGATGCAATTAGATCATATTAAGCGGAACCGGGGTCCCGACATTTAATTAAACGGTTCAAGTTATTTATCTACCCCGCAAATTAAATGTTGTATTAACAGGCAACACACGTGACCGGTTTGCTACACAATTTTAAATGGGGCCAATATAAGACTAGATAAGCCCGCATATGACCCCATATTTAATTATATGGTGAATCGGCATAAGGCTCCCAAACCACATGATAAGTTATGCATGCATGACAATTGATATGCAACAAGTTTGTATTTCGTTTATAAAAATAGGGGCGCAGAAAAGGGTCACACATTAGGGTTCGACGATCTTGGTTCCGGGGGTTCGGGGTTCGGGCGCCGGGATCGGTCTTCAGATTTTGCAAAAGGGGACCTCGACGTTCCATGTAGAAGGCCTTCGATCATCGGGTCTGGGGTCTTCGGTTCCATGAAGGAGAGCGCGGGTCGTCGGCTCCGTGAAGGGAACTTGTCCGTGACGGAGAACTTGGTGTTCCGACTTCCACGTCCCGTGGCCAAACTTGTGTTCTCAGAGACGGTCTTCGAGTGGACGAAGTGGATCTTCGAAATATCCTTCTCATTGGTACTTGCCAGATCAGTTGGCTTCGGGAGGCAGACGACGCCGCGGAGGTCGAGGCCAGCGAGGAGGGCCGACGGTGGCCGGAAGCAGAGGCAGAGGGAGGACCTGGTGGTGGCGCCAGGGCGAGGCCGGGCTGCACGACGCTGCAAGAGGAGGCCGGAAGGGGCGGCGGGGAGAGCACCAGGGCGCCGATGAGCCGATGAGGTCGACGATGCGGCCCAGGCGAGATGCGGGCGGCGGGCCGGAGGGACGTGGCCCTGCGGAGGGGAGATGGCGAGGGCGCGGCTGGAGGAGCTACTGGCGGCGGAGGCCCTCGAGGCAGAGCCAGAGCTGCGCGGCTCTGGGCGGATGCAGCAGGGAGATGCGGGCGTCCCTGGCAGCGAGGCGCTGCAGGTCCAGGAGGAGAGGCACCGGTCGCGGGCTCGCTGGCGCGAGGGCGGCAGCAAGGTCGGCGGCAACGGAGGTTGGTGCAGAGGAGCTCGACGGGGAGGGTGCGGGCGGCGCTCGGAGGCGGGGACCTCGCATGGCGGCGGCTGGTTGCGATGGGGAACGAGGGAGGCAGAGGGAGACGGGAAAGGAGAGAGAGGTGCGAGGCGAGAGGGAGGTGGCGAGGAGGCGCACGGCCGCGGGCGGAGGTCGGGGCGGCGGTTGCTGCGCTGATTGGGGATGGAGGACGAGGGGAGCGGGGCCGAGCGGGGAGGTGGGGATCGGGGAAGGCGTGCCTGGGGCGGAGGCCACGCGCGGAAAGCGAGGCGGGGTGGGGCCGGGGAAGAGGGGTTGTGACCAGGGCGGGACCAGGGGTGCTGGGGCGCGCGCCCAGGTGGTGGGCCAGGTGGGGAGGTGGCAGGCGGCTGAGGGAGTGAGGGTGAGAGAAGTGGGGGTAGGATGGGTGAGGTGGAGGGCACTGGTTGGTGGGGGATGTGGAGAGGATGAGGTGGCAGTTTGCGATTGGCCGGGGTGAGGTGGAGGGGGTTTGGGTAGACTAGGATTGGGTAGAAAACGGGTTTAGGCAGGAAATGGTCTGGGTAATTTTGGGGGTGGCCGACTGGGTCGGATCGGCCCGGTTCGGCTGCCCCCTAAAAATAATTAAACATTTTATTTATTTAAAACGGGGCTTTTGAAACCCATTGGCAGACGAAACAAAACAATCCGGAGTCCCTGGTTTGGATTTTTAAATAAAGGCTGGGTATTCATAAAACAAAATATGCGTTTCGGAAAAAGTTTCAGTCAAACAAATGCATGATGATGACGATGCTCAAATGCATTGTGGCATGATGATATGAGCATGCGGTCATGATGATGCAATGCACAAAAACAACGCGATTTTCTAGTAGTGGTTTTTGCGGGGCGCCACAGGACGCCATAGGCCGATGAAGCCTTTGCCCACTTAAAAAAGATATTAGCCACTGCACCAGTCTTAGCCTCTCCACTATCAAAGGAGCCAATGTTGCTCTACATAGGCGCAACCAACCGAGTTGTAAGTGCAGTGATTGTAGTAGAGCGCGACGAAGAGGGTAAGTCGATGCAGAGGCCAGTGTATTGCTTGAGCGAGGTGTTATCCGCCTCAAATCAGAACTACCCGCACTATCAAAAGGTGGCATATGGTGTCTATATGGCAGCTAAGAAGTTAAAACATTACTTTGAGGAGCACCCCATCAAATTAATATGTGTAGCTCCCATATTTGAGATAATGAGTAACAAGGATGCAAGTGGTCGAATCGCGAAATGGGCAATCGAACTAGCTCCTTATGCGCCACAATATGACAGAAGAGAAGCAATCAAGTCTTAGGCTATGGCGGACTTTTTTGTGGATTGGGCCGAGGTACAATACGAACCACCGCCACCAGATCCGAACTACTGGAGGATGCACTTTGATGGGTCAAAAACAAAAACCGGGATAGGCGCCGGAGTGTTGCTTACCTCTCCAAAGAAGGACCAGCTGAAATTTGTGCTGCAAATCCATTTCGCGGCATCGAACAATGTCGCAGAGTATGAAGCACTTGTGCATGGGCTCAAGGTAGCAAAAGAGATTGGTATACGTCGGATCATATGCTTTGGCGACTCGGATTTGGTGGTACAACAAGTATCAGGACTGTGGGACGCCCTTGATCCAAACATGGCACTGTACAGATTTCATGTACAGAAGATATCTGGTTACTTTGAGGGGTGTGAATTTCACCATATACCCCGGGTGGAAAATGAGGCTGCTGACATGCTGTCGAAGCTCGGATCAACCCAACAAGAAATTCCACCTGGTGTAGCATTGGAACACCTCATAAAACCATCTATCAGGCTGTCCCCAGGAACCGACTCGATCTATGTCCCGGAAGATATAGAATCCAGAGCTGAGCCCATGGACATTGACATGGGAGGTGGTGCGCGAAACCCGGGGACTACATCAGCAAACCCGAGGACTGCCTCTGCGAACCCAGGGACAACCTCGCAGGACCCGGGGACTGCTCAGCATGATCCGGTTGAAGTTATGCCAGTGGATCAGATGGAAATTGATGAGGATGTGTTCCCTGTACGAGCAATACCAGCTTGGGCACTGCCTATATTTCAATTCCTGAAAGATGGAACGTTACCCACTGAGGAGGTGTTATCCAGACAAACTCAGAGGAGAGCAAAGGCATACACAATTATCAATTCCGAGCTGTACAAACGGAGTGTGACCAATGTCCTCCAGCGATGCGTTGACCAGGAAGAAGGGCTTGACATCCTCCGGGATATACACCAAGGAGAGTGCGGGCATCATGCGTCAACCCGAGCCTTGGTGGCAAAAGCGTTCCGGCATGGATTCTACTATCCAAGTGCCTTAGAACAAGCAGAAGATCTGGTGAGAAAATGCAATGGTTGTCAGAGGTATGCTACCAACATACAGATGCCAATGTCGGAACTCAAGACCATACCAATTACGTGGCCATTTGTCGTATGGTGCTTGGATATGGTAGGCCCATTCAAACCAGCAAGGGGAAACATGACTCACATTTTGGTCATGGTGGACAAGTTTACGAAGTGGATCGGAGTAAAGCCTATAAGGAAATGTCATGGGGCTACGGCCGTAACGTTTCTCAAGGATATAATCTTGAGGTACGGCTTTCCACATAGTATCATAACTGATAATGGAACAAATTTTGTGGAAGGAGCATTTGCGCGCTTCTGCTGGGACAAGAAGATCCGACTCGAGTAGCCTCGGTAGCCCACCCCGCATCGAACGGACAAGTGGAAAGATCCAACGGATTAGTATTATTCGGGATAAAACCTCGGCTCATTGAACCGCTACAAAGATCAGCGGGGTGCTGGATAGAAGAATTACCAGCGGTACTGTGGAGTTTAAGAACAACTCCGAATCGATCAACAGGCTATACGCCGTCTTTTTTGGTATATGGGGCAGAAGTTGTATTACCAGCCGACATAGAGCATGATTCGCCTAGGGCGGCCCAATACACAGAAGCCGAAGTGCAAGAAGCCCGGCAAAATGATGTTGATCTGCTGAAAGAAGCGAGAGAACTGGCATTGTCCAGATCCGCCATATATCAGCAAAATCTCCGACGCTATCATAGCCGGAAAGTAAGCCCCCGAGTCTTTCGGGAAGGCGATCTGGTGCTCCGGTTGGTACAGCGTACTGCCGGCATGCATAAATTATCCCCCCATGGGAAGGGCCGTTCATCGTGAGCAAAGCATTGCACAATGACTCTTATTATCTTATAGATGCAAAGCCACTAGAAAAGAACAAGGTAGACAGGTCCGGCGAGGAATCTAAGCGCCCATGGAATGTAGCTCTACTTAGTCCTTTCTACACTTAGCAGAGAAGTGTATGTATCCGAGTCTTCTCATATGTCGGTATGTATGCTAGCAATGAGCTTATGAATGAAATATTGGCACCTCGAGCAGTAACTCGGTTACTGCCTTAATAATATTTGTTTTTTTTATTTTTACGTCAGCTGGAGTAAGTTGTTCTACTTAACTCGGATTAGTAGTGTGTGAGCACCAAAGACCCAACTCTTCGACTTGCTGCTGTCCAACAAGAATTGGCTTCATGGCAAGCAAGAGAACAAGTTTGGAATTGCGTAGCACATGAAAAACGACTAAGGAAAAGAACTTAATCGAGCCGACGTTTGTTTTTCGGACTAACCTTGTATTTACTTTCAAACTATTATTCTAAATTATTTTGAGCTAAGCCTAAAAGTTTCTAAGTATTGTTAAAACAATTTTTGAAGCTCGGATTCATAAGTCGTAAAACGGAATCAAGGTAGACACGAACCGAGCCAGAAGATTGGACGAACAAGAAAATGAAACTCGGGGACTACACCCAAGTTAATCCGGCATGCAAACTTAGTAGCAAAATATTACATAAGTACGGGACACATTTCCACCCGGCATACCGGGGATCTGATAAGTTTTCAAGTGTTTTTACTTAAGGAGCAGCAGGAGGAGGAAGTTCGGCATCATCTTCGCCTTCTTCGATATCCGAGGCATCGTCCTCTCCATCCTCGTCTAAATCATCTTCAACATTCTCGACCTCTTCGTCACCAGCGGCTTCCAGGAAGCTCGGACCCTTAGTCCATTCGTGAACGGGAGCATATTCAATGAGGCTATGGGCGCAAGCCTGGCGCCGAGCTACCCATTCCGGGTCATTGGTCCACTTGGATCTTGTGCGCAGGCGCGTCAGGAGGCTGAGATCGATCTTAGAACGTGAGTACGTGGTGAAGAACGGTCTCAGCTGCAGCACGTCCAGCGGACTCCCTCCAAAGGTCGAGCTGGGTCTCGATCTCCGTCAGCTTTTCAGCAAGAAGTGTGATTCTCTTCGGACCGCCCTCGCCGGGCCAGAACATGTTGAAGACTCGGACTGAAACGTCGAGGAGATCCTTGCCATAGTTCTTGATGATTTCCATGCGAGATGACAGGCTGACCAATAGGTCCTCCATGTCAAAGGGAATGCTCTCACCGTCGGGAGCGACGGGAGTACCCCTCTCTCGGCGGAAATTGGCAACAGCAGCGCTCGCAATGGGAGTACCCTCTGGAAAGTGGCCTGAAAACAAGGCAAAGGAAGAAGCTGAAGAAAAGACATATGAAGTAACCCAGAGAAGTATGTCGGATAAGGGACAGGAACTTACGTGAAATGTGGCTTTGGATCCGGGTCAGTCCATTGATGCAATTATCGCGTCTTTGGCGGAGCTGCACCAGTTCAGCGTTCGCCGACTCAAGTTTGACGTCGGCCTCCTGGAGAAGTTCGCGGTCCTTAGCAATTTGGAGGTTGAGGCGCTCGCGCTCTTCGGTGTAGTCCTGGCCAGCCTTTTCAAGCTCGGTTTGGTGCTACGCCTTCATCTTCTTCATTTCTGCCTTTAGCTTGGCAATCTCGTCGTTCTTGGTTCGGAGGAGGGCAAGCTCATCGTCTTTCTTTTTGAGCTCAGCCTGATGCTGCCCTGATTGTTCGAGAAAATGCATCATCATGTCAGGCACGGGCACACTATCTTCAAGAGATGCTAAAATAGCATGTTGACCCGGCAGAGCCGAGGTATGAATGTTTGCCGAGCCAAGAAGATGGAAAGCAAAGGAGGGTTGGACAAAAAGGACTTACCCTTGATCTGCTCTAGGTTCTTTCGCATAATCTTGTTCTTAGCCTCCACCCTAGCTGCGGAAACCAAATAATGAGACTAGTTCGGTAGAGGAAGATGAAGGAAAACGGAGAAGCGCCAAGGGAGAAACTTACCCCTTTTCTCATGCCCAGCGAGATGTGCATTGTGCTTTGTGAGCAGCATCTTGTGGGTATCCAGAAGACGCTGGAACTCAGCACTCCGGCGGTTGGTGGTCACCTGAAGAGAATACAAAAATTTGGCTTAAGCCTTGTGCATATTCGAAGTGCACAAGATTCGGGCCAAGTGGAACTTAACCCGGCTCTAGGTGCGTGCATATTTGAAGTGTGCAAGATCCGGGCCAAGTGGAACTTAACCCGGCTCTAGGTGTGTGCATATTCGAAGTGTACAAGATCCGGGCCAGCTGGAACTTAACCCGGCTCTAGGTGTGTGCATATTCGAAGTGTACAAGATCCGGGCCAAGTGGAACTTAACCTGGCTCTAGGTGTGTGCATATTCGAAGTGTACAAGATCCGGGCCAAGTGGAACTTAACCCGGCTCTAGGTGTGTGCATATTCGAAGTGTACAAGATCCGGGCCAAGTGGAACTTAACCCGGCTCTAGGTGTGTGCATATTCGAAGTGTACAAGATCCGGGCCAAGTGGAACTTAACCCGGCTCTAGGTGTGTGCATATTTGAAGTGTGCAAGATCCGGGCCAAGTGGAACTTAAGCCGGCTCTAAGTGTGTGCATATTTGAAATTGTCAGGGAGCTACGTTAGTTTTCTAAGGAGTGTCCGGCCGAGTAACAAGTTACTCCCCCGGAAGCTCGGGGACTAATGGTTATATCGCTAGTGCATGCTAAGGAAAAGGTGAAGTAACGTACCTCCATCATTCGACCCGCGAGGTTAATCGCCTTGGAGGCTGTGTTCATCTGGGCAGCGAATTCGGCGGGACCGAACTTCTCTGGGAGATCGTTGTTATAGACGAACTCCGCCTTGTTCCAGTTATTCATAAACTCGATCAAGGTCGGAGGATATCGCTCACCGCTGAGCATGTGGGGCGCCACCAAGCCCCTCGCATGTGCCTCTCTCCTCTCAACCTGAGCAAGGGCCGGACTGGTGTGCAGAACAAGTTGCTGCGCACTAGTTGGCTCTGCAGTGGCGTCCTTCGGTGTTGGAGCCTTCTGGGCAAGCATGGACGCGAGGGTGCGTTGTCCAGACCCGATGGACGCTGCCCTGGTGACGTCAGGGGCTTTCTTGCCTTTGGATTGCTGAGAGGAGGAAGTGGTTGCGGCAGATTTCCCCTTAGGAGCTACCTGGGTACTTCCTCGCCGAGACTGAGAAGACTCGGACGAGGCGGAGGAGCTTGGCGCTGGTGCCCTTGTTGCTGGTGCTGGAATTGGTGCTGGTGCTGGTGCTGGTGTCGGTGCTGGTACGGAGGTAGTCTCAGTAGTTGCTGGTTGCGGCGGAGCCGAAGTGGTGGATGCCGCTGCCTTGGCTGGATCCGTCTCTCCTGCTCCGGGGTCGCCCCCCCTCTTGACGAGGCGGGCTGGAACCCGGAGCAGCCGCAGAACCCTCTGGAATAGGGCTCAGCAGGCGTGACTCGTCGTCGTGAGGGGGAGAAGGGCTAGGTCGGAGCGGTGAAGAGATGCTAGATCCACTCTGGGGAACACCGCAGCACTGCCAAACCAAATAATGTCAGAAGAGAGACTAAAACAATGCAAGGAAGAATAAGTTGCAAAGGGAAAAGAGGCTTACGCATCCGAGGTCAGGGGCTCCTTAGGTTTCTGAGCCCTTCGTGCTGGGGCCTTGCCTGCAGGCTTGGAAGCAGTCTTGTCTACAGACTTCTTTCGCCTTTTGGAGGGCTGAAAAGGTCCGGAGGAGGAACTTGATGCAGCTCCACGCCTCTTCTTTGGCGCTGCCGGAACAGGTTCACCCGTGGCAAGGGGAGGGTCCTCGTGGATCTGCCCACCAGGGTTAGCTGATGTCGGAAAGGCAAAAGAAAGGGGGACAGCATCGACAAGTTCAATCACCTCGATATCCGAGTCACCTTCATCATCAGGCCAATCTCTAATAGAAGAGGGTTTACCGGTGGGTCGCTTCGTAGCGTCGGTCATCGGGAGGAACATCTCCTGGTCCGACTCTTCCTTGTCCGGTTCTCCCGGTCGGGCGCCCATTTAAGGGTCGGATCGGTGCCGTCCTCGAGGGTCTGCTGAAGGAATAGCTGAGGAAAAGAATGAACAACGGAGTCAAAAATGGAACAATGACCGACATATAATTAACCCGGAATAAATTTGCGCCACAAAGCTTACCAAGGGAGGAAGCCTATCCTGGCAGAAATGCTCAATTCCCCACGTCCATTTCATGGAGAAGTCCTTGTGGGTGGTGAAGAGAGCCTTGACCCGGCGATAGATCTCCGAGTTGCTCAACTCGAAGGACGAGGTCCGGTTGGGGTCGCGGTCGAAGCTCATGTGGCACACCTTGTGGGTGCGCCTCTGGAGGGGGGAGATTCGGTTGCGCACGAACATGATCATAGCATCCTCGTTGCGCAACCTGAGTTTCTTCAGCTCCACAAACCTCTTGTTGACCTGGTTGGCCAAGGCTGTGGGCTTCTTGGGGACAACGTCCCACGACTCCGGGTTAGGTGGACCCGAAGCATAGGGAAGCAGCCGGATCAAGTCTTCAGTGCCCTCGTTCCGGACATAAAAGAAAGTCCGGGCCCATCCTTTGTAGGAGTCCAACCCGGTGACTCGAGGGAAAACGGATAGCCTCTAGGGTGAGATGGATGCAGCTCCGAATTGAGTGAGCTGCTTGTCCTCCGGATCGAGTTGAATATTTGGAATGACATTACGACGAAGGCCAAAAAAACGGATCCATAGCTCCTTCGTGGGCCATAATCCGGCGTAGCCCTCGGTCGTAGAGGCAAAAGCAGAAAGAGAGGTGATTGCGTTGGCAGGAAGGTGGTGCGGCTGTAGTCCATACGTGCTTAACCAGTCATGGAAAAAATCGCTGACAGGCAAACCGAACCCCCGTTGGAAGTGCGACAAGAACACAACGTACACACCCGGATTGGGTGAGGGGGCGAGTTTGGCGGAGGCAAGGCGCGCGATGACGCCGGCGGGGATGTGTCTGGTCCAGTAGAGCCAGTCCAAGTCATCTTGGCAGACCCAGGACCCGGCCCACGCACCACGGTCCGCAGCGGCGGAGTCCTCCTCCATCTCTTGCTCAGCAATGACGAGCTCCTCCGTCATCTGATAATCGCTGCCCTCGCTGGCTCTAGCGGCGGCGGGGGGCAAAGGCCTAGATTGGCAGCGACCCATGGTGGAGAAGGTGCGTAGTGGTGGCGACGATGTAAGGGGAAAAGATGTGGTGGCGGCGCTGCTGCTTGGGTACACTGGCGGCAGCGCGGTCGCGAGGAAGACGAAGAAGAAGAGCAAAGGGCAGAGGGGCGCAGTAAGGGGAAAAAGCCTAAGTGATGCGCCCCTCCCTTATTTAACCTCTCCCACGAGGAGAAAGTGGGATCGCGTTCTGCGGGCACGCCACACGCAGTGGCCGTGTACCACCCGCGTCGACCAATCACCAAGGCCATAGAGTGGACTTGGTCCCGTGACGTGACGCGTTGATGCGTTAAATGAGGAGGCTGGCGTGACATGACCCGTGCACAGTGATGACTGACAATTACTGCGGCGGTTACTGTGTTGGCCCTTAAAATGATACAACATAATGATTAGCCTCCACATGGGTTGGCGTACGAGAGAAGGAAGCAAGACCCGGATAGGACCGTGGTAACCCGGCCAGCAAGTGAAAACTTGGAATATGCAGAGGGAAAGTAAAACCATGAGGTCCGAGTTGAAGTGGTAACCCAGCCGACAAGTGAAAACTTGGAACGTGCAAGGGGAACATAAATCCATATAACCCGAGACAAGGAGGTAACTCGGAAATAACGTCCAAAGGTCAAACATAATTGAACCTGATGTGGCCTTAGCAGCCGAGGCAGCTAAGACCGCACCAGCTTCGGGGACTAATGTTGGGGGGATACCCCCGGGTAGGGTCACGCTGGGGTATAGAGGCTGAGTTAGCCGAGGTTCGGCAAGGCCAAAGTGGATGCTGGTCGGGTCACCTCAGGGTAGGCCGAATCACGGGGTAACCCGGACCAGGGGGCGTTCGCCTAACTAAGTCTCAAACGACTTAAGCAGTAAGTCGGAAATGCATGTTTAACTTGTATGCAGGAACATGTGTGGCCGGATCAACTATGATCCGGGGCACATCTAGCTTCTAGGAGAAGGAAGGAATCTCGCTGGTCAAAAGAAGCCCCGGTACGCACTGCCTGAGCGAAGCAGACAAGGGCACGACCACCGAGGCGTGGCCGACAAGGGTGACGATGCCCATGTCGGCTGATGCGGGCGCCACAGAGGCTCACGTAGCCTCTGCATGTGTGATGCGAGGGAAAAGTAACCCGGTCGGCTTACTACTTTGGGAGATGGCATATTCTTAGGAATATGCCTCTACGTATGCCCTAAGTGGAGACCTAGCCCCCCCTATATAAGGAGGGCAAGGGCTTCTATAGCGGGGGTTCCGATTTTTCTAGTTTGGCTAGGGTTTAAGTGTGATCTGTGAGCGAGAGTAAGAGAGCTCCTTCTTCCTCCTCTCGCCAATACAGCTCTAGGAGCACTTGTAACCTTGGAGGCGAAGCAAATATAAACTTCTGTGTGGAGAATCACTTCACTATCCCTCCCTGGATTCCCCTAGCGTGTATTAGTCCCCACCTTCAGCCTATCCATGGCATCTGCCGTGACACCACCACGACAGCGGCAGTCGTGGCGGCTGCTTAGGCAGGGCCATGTTACCCTAGTTGGTGCGGCGCGGAGGAGCTGCGCAAGGTGAACTGTGGTTTGTCGGGGAAGGGGAGTGAAAGACTGGCAGTAGGTTTGGACTATGGGAACGAGTGAAAATAACCATCTCCCATTTCCTTAGAGGGTAATAATTCGACACTCGTTGCATTAACCGCTCAATCTTTATTTCCCTTCTCAGCATAAGAGTGCGAACGTATTAAAAAGATCGGTCGTGGCTATCCACCTCATCGAGCGATGTACCAGGAAATGTAGGAGACGGGACCGGGTTTCATTTTAGAAATGTTGACGACTGTGCCCTTATGTTTATACGATATTATTTATATGCCACCATGTTCCGTCGATTGTAGTAACACCATCAGAAACAAGGGATGATGACGTGGCATGTTTTCTTTTTTTAAAGGGCATCAGAAACAAGGGATGTCGACGTGGCATGTTTTCTGACTGGCGGGCCCGCCTCCTCCACCTTCGACGGCGCGCATCCCAGGTTCGAGGGCTGGTGCCGCCCACCAACGCATTATTGTGAAATTTTCCATGTGGAACCTAAATTCTGGCGCTGAGCTGATGCCCATGTCGAACACAGAGAATTCTGAAAGAAGCTACTAAAAATAAATACTTTGAATTCTGAAAGTACTAAAATTAAATACATTACAATTTTGTCTGAAAGGTAATACGCATACTGCTGATTGAAATAATATAAATAAAGTACAAATTTCTACTTTGAAAAATAGACCTAAAAATGCTAGCAAATAACCTAGGATGAATATAGGATTCATTCTCCCCTATATTTTTCATCGTCGTCGGCTCCCGCGTGCTGCAACACATGTTCAGAGAACTCTCTCCGTCTGCAATGTGCTGCCAATACTCGTCCAGAGGATAAGGCCTCGGTGTATGTTCCAGACTTAAGCCATACGTCATTGTTGGTTCCTCTTCCCAGGTTTGAACCTCATGATCGTACAGTCTGATATAATTACTGTAGTATATGCAACTAGGTTTTACTGTGGGGTGTAACCTGGTGTCAATAGAGATACACCGATGGTAATCAATAAAGAGGGCACGACTTCCAATGTCACCGACGGCCTCGAGAGAGCGGTTCTCCATGTCCACCCGGTACAACATCGATTGCCCTTTGGTGAAATCCCCGTTCAACACAAGAAGCAGATCATCATCTGACTCAACTAGGTAAAATCTGTAGCCTCCGCATACCTGTTCAAAGACTGGGGCTGAAATTATTTTCGCCATCATGATAGTGCTCGCACGCTGCTCTAACTAGATGTTGGTAGACATGATGTCTCCATTCTCAAGTAATGCATATACTTCCCCTCGGAATGCCGTCATCCAGACCAGAAGCATACCAGGAGGTGGCGAATACAATCCTTCTCCAAATGATTCATTGATTTGCCCCGTTGGAGTGCTCTCATCGGCCCATGCAATATGATCTAGATAATCAGTGCAAACGAACACCATCATCGGGGACTTCATCACGATGACAGATTGTAGAAGTGTCGTCGGATTGATGACAAGTACGCCATGAGGGGTCCTCGAGGCGTGCGGAAGAGAGGGGGGTGAGACGTACGGTATTCCGGAACGGTGAGCACACAAGTTTACCCAGGTTTGAATCCGCCGGCTTTGGACGGATCCTACTCCTGCTAGCAATCCAGTAATACGGTAGAGCCGGAATATGGGTTACAAGGGTTTCGCCTGTGCGAGTTGAGGGTCTAAAGTATTGGGTGTTATCTGGTGCCCTAAAGGCTCTCCCTAGGACGGCTTATATAGATATCCGGCCTAGGGTTTACAGGAGAGATCTATCCGGCTACGACTAAGAGTTTGTTACAGAGTACATCTTGAACTACAAGTAACATTATGGGCCTAAGTCGGTAAGTCTTCTGGGCCTTCCTGTAGCCGGATTGGACTCCGTCTTCTCTCCCTGACTGGGCCGCCCGTGAAGCAATGCTCTAACCCAAAGTGGGCCACCCTGGTCAGTGAGGAACTGTGAGGATACCTGGAAAGTATATCCCCAACAGCAGCCCCCGGAGGCCTCCAAGATCCAAAGTCGGATTTACCATCGTCTAGCTTGATCTTCGGCTTGCAGAATCTTGAAGGGTTCCTGAAACTTCACAACAAAAAGATACGATCTGGGTCTTAAAAATAAGTCGGACCTTGCAATTGGTTACTCGGATTTTCCAGCTTGCTTTTAAACTAAGCCGGAATTTGGTCTCTAATGCCACCTGACACAAGCATGGTGAAGTCACGTTATTTGACAGACGTTCCGTCAGCACAACCGTTGGTGGGTCCGCGGTTCACAGAACCGAGGCGCCGTTTCACGGAACCAAGGAGCCGTTTCGAGGCGACACAATCATCGCGCAGGCCCTTCCCAGTTCTTTCCACGACGCATGGTGTTTACACTGTAGGTTTGCACGAATCTTAGCGCAGGTAGGTGGATATAAGGGGTTCAGATTTCTTCTCCTTTCCACCAGTCCCTTGTCGTTCCTTTCCTCCCGATCCTCCTGCGTGCATAGAGCCTCCTCATTCTCCCTCCACAAAGCTCCTAGCGCCGCTCCTTTAAGGTCACCCTTCCACCGGAGAAAATGGCTTCATCTTCTTCCTCCAGTTTGGCGACGGCAGCAGCGGCGGCGAAGGCGGAAGCAGCAACAGAGAAAGAAAGCCATAGGGGAATCTGGATCCCCTGCGCTCTCGACGAAGCAGGCCTCAAGAACATGGAGAAGGAGGGGCTCCTCGCCGCCGGCAACTGGCGGAGCGGCTCCGACGAGACCGTCCCCAATCCGCACGAGGGCGAGCGCGTCCACTTCGGCACCCATCTGGACCGAGGTTTGTCCTTTCCTCCCTCGGAGTTCTTCTCCGAGGTGATTCACCACTATGGAGTTCAACTCCACAATCTTCCTCCCAAATCCATTCTAGAGATGAGCGCATATGCTGCTCTTTGCGAGGGCTTTCTCGGCATTAGGCCGAGTTTGCTTCTCTTCCAGTTTTACTTTCATGTCCGGAGGAATTCCATCACTGCCGGTGTTCCTTACCTCACCGGCACCATTAGTTTTTCTCTTAGACGAGACCGGCATATCCCAAAATTTCTGCCAGTGACTAGGTTAAGCAATGGCCAGCCAGTTTTTTCTACCATCGGGATATTCTGGCTCCCGGCAAAGCTACTGCTTTGCCGACTTTTGTCGACAGAGCCGCCACGGCCTAACCTTCCTGCGACGAGGCTGCTCCGACTCTCACAGATGATATGATCCTCGCTAAGAGGCAGATCGAATATCTGATCAAGCACAAGGGTCTGAAGGGATCCGACTTGGTCCAGTGTTGGGTTTCACGCTGGATCCAGCCACTTCAGTACCACGGGGATAGACTGATGCATTCCGTCACGTCTTCCCTGACCGACTCCCTCCGCATCAGCCCCAAAGCCTACACCACTCAGGGCTACATAACCCAGATCAAGTGGATGATCAAGGAGTGGATCGAGAGGAGGATTCCGGAGGTTTCTCTGGATATGCACACGGCGGAAAACCCCGTGGTTCCAGTAAGCTTTTATCATCACGTCTTTTATGTGTTTCTATCTTCAAGTTACATTGCAATGCTGATACGTTTTCTTGTTTTCAGCTTGCTGACATCCCCAAGTCAGAACTTGCTCCGCTTGAAGGATACCCTCCAGAGTTCTCTCAGGAGGTGGAAGTGGTTCCATTATCGGATCTTGCGCTCAAGAAGCGCAAAGCTCCGACAGTAGCAGTTGGCACAAAGGAGGTGCCAGTCGTGAAGAGGTAACCTTCTGTCACAACTTTTCCGCCTTTGTTGTTTACTCAAGTTTCTTTCCGAGATGTAATGTTTCCGACTTTACTACTCTCTCAGAGAAAAATCAATCATCAAGGGCAAGGGGAAGGGGACTTCTTCGAAGCCCTTGCGCCAGATGAAGCTTACAATAGCTTCCCCTGTCGTGGCTCCTCCGACTCCGGTCCCTCAACCTTCTGCAACTCCAGCGATCATCCCTTCTCCGTGATTGCAGAAGATCCGGCTCCTCAAGCGGAGCCGACGATCCTTGGGTCACATACTGACGTCACCACCAGTGCGTCAGCTCAAGATAAGGGTGAGCCCTCTTTGGGTAATGATCCCTCGGCTGAAGTCTTCGCAGACAACCTCCTCAACAATCTGGGTCTTGCCAAATTTGGCCTGACCCGGAAATCTGCAGAGGAGATCCAGCGGCTGGCCAGGCAAGTCCTGGACAAAAGCCATCTATCCCCCGAAGAGGAGGCGCAAGAAGCAGAGGACGCCGAGTTCTCCGACCTTCTTACTCAAGTCCGCCTTCGCGACGAGAGGATCAGGACTGGTGAGCTTCCAACAGCTCCAGTGATCCCTCTTATTCTGGCCGAGAAGGTGGCAGCTGAAGTGAACGCGGGTTTAGACAAACTCACCCGCGAGCAATATGTAAGTCGGAATTCCAACTCTTATTTGTACATTATGTTATATCATATCCTCTAGCCCCCAAGCATGAAGTAGGATATAGAATCCAAGTTTATGCTTTCATTAGGATGCCAAAGAACGAACTAGTGTAGCCCCCAAGGCTCGTGCTGATATTTAGTAAAAATATTAGCCCAAGTCTTAAGTAGCTTTCTGACTTTGCGTATTCTGACTTACAGAAAGTATGTTCCTTTAACCAGGAATTATTGTCCAATGTCTTAAATAAGCGGAGAGAGATCAAAGCTCCCCGGCTTAAAAATGCTGAGCTCAAGGTAGCCAACGATGAAGCTGAAGGTAAACATTTCGAGATTCAAACCTTGCCTTTTGCTTTTTCTATGTCAAATTTTTCTGAACTGTTGTTCTTTTTTGACTTATAGCTTTGGTGAAACAATCCATTACTATGATTTAAGAGGCCGAGAACCTCAAGACCTTGGTGTTGGAGAATAAAGGACTTCGCCAAGAGCTGGAAAAGCTCAAGGTGGATCATGAAACGAGCATAGCTCAAGTCCTGGAATCCTCCTCCATGGCCACTGAAGAGCGCGATCGCAAGATTGCCGCTCAAGATAAAGTTATCTCGGACCTCAAGAATGAGGTTGACAGAGAGAAGGATATCTCCCAAGCACTCCGGGCTGAACTCCAGAGTCTCCGGGAGGAGAAAGCCAAGATTGACGACGCCATTCTTGGTAAGTTCCATCTATCTGACTTATCATTTCCTCGACTTTTATCAATGTCGGTTTTTCCTTATCTTCATTTTGTGTATAGGTCCTCTGAACTTGACAGACTCCTCCTCGTCCGAGCCCCGCACTCACCGGCTTACCCAAGTCCTTGAGGATATTGGCGAGTCTCTCAGGATTCCGGACATGCCAAGCATGTCGGACTTCCAGGTGCGGGAGAAGGCCAAGGAGATGCCGCAGCTTGTTCGGGACTGGAACATGTCCTACACGCGGACTGCCGCGCAGAATGCCCTCTCCATGGTCATGAGCCACCATGGAAACATGGAAATATGGCAAGTGACTAAAGGGTACTGCAAGGTAGACGAAGACGGCCAGGAGCAGGACCTTCAAGCCATCATGCACTCCTACGCCGGATATGGGTGCCACGTAGCTGATCTGACCAGCTACGAGATCCCCTTCTTCACCCGCGTGGATACTCTGCCTCCTCCTGCAGAAGAAACCGAATAAATTTCCGACGATGAACGCACCAACTCGGATATGGATATCTCGGAACAATATCAAGGTGGAGTGACTAGCGAGCCAATAGATCCTTCATCTCCTCCTGCATCATAGACCATAAACTTATGTATTATTCTGTGAAAGAACATGATGCGTTTTGTAAATATGAAGTACTATGGCTTTTGCTAGTGCTAAGTTTTTTTTATCTAGCACTTTTGTTTTAGACTTTTTGTGTGCTTGAAATGTTTGCATAAGCACTTAGAATTTTTCGTCTCTACTTATCGTTTATCTGGCTTTCTGCCTCGTCCCTTTCGTGAGCCGGCTAAACCTTCAGCTGGAAACTTTGCCAAGCAACAGAGCTCAATTGCTAAACCAGTTTAAACTCAGAAACAAAGTCGGCTTCCAGTACCAACAATTCACTACTCGGAAAATACCCGCATCCAGCAATCAGACAAATAACCTAAGTAAAGACTAGAATTTTTTAGAGTTATACCCGAAGGTAGCAGTTTTAGAGTCGGAAATCTAAACCAGAACGAACATGAGCATAAAGTACTTTCAAGCATTCTGGGATTTTCGACTATGACATGATCATTAGGAAATAAGATGGTAAAAACTTCTCAGAAAAACTTTGAGGTAACCAAAACTTTTATTTCTCACATAACATGTACATATGTATGATTACAAAGAAGGATAAACTAAGGATAAAAGGGACGTAGCTGAGCAATATTCCATGGTCTGTCTAACTCATCCAGATTTGTACTGCCTCTAGCTCTCTTTCTCTTCTTAGTAGCAGGTCTTTCTTTAACTGGCCTCATGTCAGTTAAGTAGTACGATCCATTGTGCAATACTCGACTAACTAAAAAGGGCCCTTCCCATACTGGGGAAATTTTGTGCTATCTTTGTTGCACAAGCCGGAGAACCAAATCGCCTTTATTGAAAGATCTAGTTCGGACTCTCTGGCTATGATACTTGCGTAACTTCTGCTAATAGGCTGTAGATCTCATTTTAGCAACGACGCGAACTTCTTCGACTAAGTCGAGATCATTTTGTCGAGAAATCTCGGCATCCTCTTCGATATACGCGGCCACTCTAGGAGAAGTATGAATTAAATTACTAGGAAGAACTGCTTCTGTGCCATAGACCAAGAAGAAAGGTGTATATCCTGTTGACCTGTTCGGAGTTGTTCGCAAACTCCAAATTACAGAGGGTAGTTCCTCTGCCCAAGCCCCCGCAGCATGTCTCAATGGTGCTTCGAGTCTCGGTTTCAAGCCTTGTAGAATTAAACCATTTGCTCTTTTAACTTGTCCGTTAGCCTGTGGATGTGCGACTGAGGCAAAGTCAAGCCGGATATTTTGCTCATCGCAGAATTCAGCCAGTTCTCCCATAGAAAAGTTTCTCCTGTTATCTGTGATAATGCTATGTGGATAACCATACCGGATTATAACATTCTCGACAAATGTTTTGGCTGTTGCTCCATCACAACTAGTGACAGGTTTAGCCTCGATCCACTTTGTGAATTTGTCCACCATCACTAAGAGGTGCGTGAATCCACTTGGTGCTCGTTTAAAAGGTCCTACCATATCAAGCCCCTAGACCGCAAAAGGCCATGTTATAGGTATTGTTCGTAGCTGATCAGCCGGAACATGAGCTTGCTTGGCGTACTTTTGGCAGCCTTTGCATGTCTTGACTAATTGTTCGGCATCTGCCTGAGCTGTAAGCCAGAAAAATCCATGTCGAAAAGCTTTTGCCACTAAAGATTTGGCTGCAGCGTGGTGACCACACTCGCCTTCGTGGATTTATCTTAAGATCTCCACTCCTTCTTCCGGAGATACACAGCGCTGAAAAACCCCAGAAACACTTCGTTTATGGAGCTCACCTTTAACAATAGTATAGGCTTTTGCTCATCGGATAATCTGCCGGCTTAGCACCTCGTCTTCGGGTAATCTGCCATCTACCAAGTAATCAAGGTAGGGTTGAGTCCATCTAGGAATTACAGCCAGAACTGCTATTAAAGGTGAGTCGGATTTGGTCGGATATTCCTCATCTACTCCCTTTATCGAGGGAACTTTGAGGTGCTCTAAAAATGCTCCATCCGGGACCTCTTTCCGTGCAGAGCCTATTCGAGATAGTGCATCTGCTTCCTCATTTTCTACTCGAGGGATATGTTGAACTTCAAACCCTTCGAACGATTTAGATAGATCATCCACGACAGCTTTATATGATGCCATATGCTTATTTGCATTACAACCGAGACTTGCTGAGCAACAAGATCCGAATCTCCGTAACACATCAAACGTCGGATGCCAATATCCTTGGCAATCCGGATTCCGTGCAGCAGTGCTTCATACTCGGCAATATTGTTTGTCGTTGTGAAGTGGATCTGCAACACGTATAATAATTTATCTCCTTGAGGTGATTTGAGCACCACGCTAGCCCCCGAGCCCCCTCGAGCCTTAGACCCATCAAAAAAGAGGGTCCAGTATTCCGACTCAGGGAGGACCATGTTCTCCTTCGTCTCTATCCAATCAGCGACAAAGTCAGCAAGGATCTGGGATTTGATTGTTGTCCGGGGTTTGTACTCAATATCGAAAGCTGAGAGATCTATGCCCCATTTGGCAACACGTCCTGTGGCGTCGCTGTTGTTGATTATGTCTCTCATGGGAGCTTTGCTCACCACAGTAATTGGATGCTCCTGAAAATAGTGTCGTAACTTACGAGATGCTAGGAAAACACCGTAAGCCAACTTTTGATAGTGCGGATATCGCTGTTTTGATTCTGTCAAGACCTCGCTGACAAAATAAGTCGGACGCTGCACCAGGTGTTCCTGATTTTCCTCTGGTCTCTCCACCACCATGACGATACTAACGACCTTATTTGTCGCAACAATATAAAGCAACATCGGTTCCTAAGGTTCCGACGCTGCAAGTATAGGAGCAGATGAGAGTACTTTCTTCAGGTCTTGTAGTGCAGCTTCAGCTTCGTCAGTCCAGAAAAAATCTTTGGTCTTTTTCAGGAGTTTGTATAATGGTGCGGCTCTTTCACCAAGCCGGCTTACAAATCGACTGACCGCAGCAATGCAACCAGTTAATCTTTGTACGTCCTTCAGGCGAGTTGGCCTGGAAATATTGAGAATAGCCTTGATCTTGTCACGGTTCACCTCTATGCCTCTTTGAGACACGATGAAACCTAACAATTTTTCGGCTGGTATTCCAAAGAACCATTTCTTCGAGTTAAGCATGATGTTGTATTATAGTAGATTGGCGAACGTCTCCGCCAAGTCAGAAATCAATGTTTCCTTCTTTTTGGACATGACTGCGATATCATCCACGTATGTATGTACATTGCGTACGAGTTGGTCGTGGAGGCAACGCTGCATCGTGCGCTGGTACGTAGCTCCTGTGTTCTTCAGCCCAAAGGGCATCGTAACAAAACAGAAGGTTCCGAAGGGGGTTATGAATGAAGTCTTGACTTTGTCAGATTCCTTCATCCGTATTTGGTGATAACCGGAATATGTGTCGAGAAAACAGAGGAGTTCCGAGCCTGCCGTAGAATCGGTAACTTGATCAATTCTAGGCAGAGCGAACGGATCTTTTGGACATGCCTTGTTCAAGGCAGTATAATCAACACACATCCTTAAATCAGTGGTGTCCTTTTTAGGGATCATTACAGGGTTGGCCGACCAATCAGTATGGATGACCTCTTCTATGAATCCGGCTAACTAGAGCCGCGCTAGTTCCTTAGCTATTGCCTTACGCGTTTCATCACCAAACCGTCGTAAGGACTGTTTGACAGGTTTAGCGTTCGGGTTTACATTTAGAGAGTGCTCAGAAAGTTCCCTAGGTACTCCGGTCATGTCAGATGGCTGCCATGCGAAGATATCTTGATTTGCTTGGAGGAACTTGACGAGCGCGCTTTCCTATGCGCTACTTAGGCCTACGCCTATCTGGGTCACCTTGGAGGGGTCGTCATCCTTCAACGGTGTCGTCTTCGTCTCTTCTGATGCCTTGAACTCCGGATTTGGCGTTGTCACTTCCTTCTTTGTCGCAGGCATCTCAGACGGATCTATGCTCTTCTTGATCTCCTGGTACTCCTGGGAGTGCAGCACGGCTTTGGCAAAGGCGGCATTTCCATCCTTGCACTCTCGCGCCTTCTTCGGGTCTCCCCTGATGGTGATTACGCTGTTGGGACCTGGAATTTTCATCATATTGTAAATGTAACACGGACGAGCCATAAAAGCCCAGTAAGACGGACGTCTGAATATAGCGTGGTATGCGCTCTTGAACGGAACCACTTCAAAGGAAAGTGCCTCCGTCCAATAATTCTTTGGTGTTCGAAAAGTAACATCCAAAGTGATCTCTCCTAGGGAATTAGCCTGTCTTCCTGGGGCAAATCCGTGAAAGATCACAGAGTTATGGTTCAGCTGTGTTTCCGAGATCTTCATCCGGCGTAGCGTTTCGACATAGAGAATATTGATGCTGCTACCACCGTCCATGAGGGTCTTGGAGAAACCATAACCATCAAGAAGTGGATTGACGATTAAGGCGTATTTTCCTCGCATATGTAGCTTAGGCGGATGATCAGCGTGGTAAAACGTTATTGCTACTTCCGACCAGTCCAGATACTGAGGGACAGCCGGAACTGTTGCGTTGAGCTCGTGGAGAACTGCTTTCTTGACCTTTGCTGGTTGAGATCCGAGGAAGGTGACGTAAGTGTCCTTCTTGGTGGGAAAAGTTTTCTTCCCTTCTGACTTGGGATTTGAAGCGTCGGCTTCCTCCATGTCGGAATCTTCCTTGGTCTCTTTGTCTTTTTCGGGATTTTTCTTTCCCTTCTTCCTCTTAGCTTTGTAGCCCACGGTATCATCTCTCTTGATGTCGTCGTTAAAACGACATTCAGCGTTGGTGTGGGATGAGCCCCCATTGGCGTCCAAATGATGCACACATGGGTTATTGGCGATGTCGGCCCAAGTGTAGGTTTTGCCTGGTTGTTGCTCTCCTCTACCTTGGACCCTTGATGTCCCATGGCCACGCCCGCGGCCTCCGCCACGTCCTCCTCGTCCTCCAGACCTGGAAACAGTAGTGACTACCGCTGTCTCCGCGTTGGGTTTTTCTTCCGAGGTATTTTTGCGCTTCTGAGCTTGTTGCTTTGGTTGTTTTGCCGACTGAGGCACAGCCAGGGCATTGAGTAATCCCTCTGCATCGTCATCAGCATCTGCATACTTGCTCGCTGTTTCTATCATTTCTCCCAGATCAGTAACCTTGTCACACTTCAAGCGATGGCGCAGTAAACCAATTGGGAGACCTGCAATGAAAGCTTCAATCGCAGTTTGATCGTTTACTCCTTCGCAGGAGTTCTTGGTGTCAATCCATCGTCCGAGGTAATCCCGGCAAGTTTCTCCGGCTTTCTGGGTGCAACGCTGTAGGTCTCCAACCGTACATGGCCTCCGATATGTGCCTTCGAAATTCCGAAAGAATGCACTTTGTAAATCATACCAGTTGTGGATGGTGTTCGCCGGAAGCTCATTGAGCCATGATCGTGCCGTCTTCCTCAGCATGAGTGGGAGATATCGGGTTGCGACCAGGATGTTTCCGCCTTTGGCGATGCAGCAAGCCTAGAAGAAATCCTGTAACCAGGTGTCTGGCCGAGCAATGCCGTCATAGGCTTGAATATGTCTTGAGATAGCAAATCCTTCTAGGAACTTTATAGCTCTGATGCATGGTCCGAAGCACTTTGGGCCCACGTACACGTCATCGTTTTCGTAGCGCCAAGCCTCTATGTTGGAGTTGATCCTATGCCTTGCGTCGTTCGGGGATAGGGATCGTCCCGAATGCCGACTGTGGCTGCGGTGCCTTGGAGCCTGACTTCGGCTTCTGCCACCACCTCCTCCGCCATGTCCTCCTTGACCTCCGTGGGGGCTGTTGTGATAACTGTGTGGTGGAGAGGGTGGTGCAGCGGAGTAGTTTCCGGATGATCACCGACCTCCGTCCGGAACGTCATTATTTCGATTCCAGGGAGGGTCTTGACTACGAAGAGCCCCCTGTCGGCTTGTACCTGCATGGTTTCCATCGTTCCTTCGTCCGTCGTCCCCACCATAGTGAGGCTCAGCCGGATGGTTCTCATGTCTAGGAGGCGGCATTCTCTGATGATCCTCCTCCCGACGTTTCTCTTTATCTTCTCCCCTTCGATCCTTAGATTCTCGTCGGGCAGGATTTGTCGGATTCAGGGCAGCGATGGCGTCTTTCTCGGTCGCTGGTGCGACATTGCCCCAACCGCGTGTGGTTTTGTGATGTTGTCCTGAAGATCCGGTTCTCGAATAATTGTCTTCTCATCGTTCGGAGCGATAATACTGCTCCAGAACGTAATGGGGTCTTACGCCAGCCCATGCCGGATTCGTGCGACATTGGTCAGCATCTGAGACCAGTTTTTGACTTCCGGACAGGGCGACCTTTTGCTGCTCCAGTCCCTTGTTGAGTAGCTTGATACCTAAACGGATCTCCTCTGGTCCTGGATTAGCTGATAGAATTTCTCGGGCTACCACGGTATTTTGTACTGGTGTTGGGTATACCCAATCTTCGTTGCTATCTTTCCGTGGCTTCCCCATCTCATCTCCAAAAAGGACGGCACGGACACGTGGGAATTGGTTGTCATCTATGTGACGCTTCCGTGTCTTCTGATGCAGACGATACATGTACTCCTTGTTCGACATGCGTTTCTTCTCCACCTCGATGTTTTTGGCTTCATCGAGGAGTTGTTGACGACGCGCTTCTAGGGCTTGCGCCCTTTCATCCAGCACATCTGCAGTAAGTTCTGCAGCTGTAGGGATAGGTGTGGTTAATGCGGCATCGATGAGTTTATGCGCACCTTCAGTGATCACGTGTCCATCCACCGATGCTTCTTTTTTCAGCTCGTCTAGGATAAGTGCTCCATCCGAGTCTTCTTCATATTCCTCAGCAATCACCTCCTCTATCAGAGGGTCTTTTGCCGGGGCCTTGTTTTTCTTGTTCTTCTTCTTTGCCTTCTTGGCAGCGCCGGTAGCAAAGACGACTTTGGGTCCGTTTCCCGAAGTCAAGAACTGGTCGGTACTTTCGGACATTTGGACTTCGGGATTATCTCCGACGTCCATGTCATCCTGCGCTTTGGGAGAGTGTTCCCCGGATCCTTCATCCATGGCTTCTCCTTCTTCTGCAGCTTTGGAGTTATACTCATCTTCATATTCCGCGGAGAACTTTTAGAAATCTGCTGACGTCATCGACTCACCGAGGATGCGGGTACGTCGGCGTTTGTTCCAATTGCCTCCAGCACCGAGTCGGTGTTTTCTCCAGCATCGGCAGAGCCGGATCCGGATCCCATGTATCCGACGAAGTGCGACGCATGCTTCCTGAGGTACCTGCGGCTTTCGCGATCAGCCATATCAAAACTTTTGATGGTCTCGAGGATTGCATCTGTGCTTTCGCCTTATAGTATCATACTTTGTAGTGTGTACCTTAGGAAAGGCTTGTCTGTTCTGGCATCATCAGAGCCGGAATCAGTGTCATTGATATGCTCCTCCTAGATTTCGACTTCCACGGGTGGGTCGATCTGGGATTCGGCTCCTCCTGGGAGATCCACTCCAGATTCGACTTTGACCGCTAGGTCTTCTTCAGGTTCGGGTTTCTCCACTATCTCCGCAACTGGTGCGGGCTGGGTGAGATTAGGGTTTTCTGAGATCCGGAACTCTGCCGCCTCCGCGGACAAAGGGGACCCAGAAAATTCTTCTGCCTCTATCATCACCGCTGGGGTGGGTTGGGCAGGTTCAGCGAAACCGATGTAAACATCGATCTCACCAAAAGATATGATTGTGTAGGCAGTCACGACCTCCTTTGCCGGAATCCAAGTCTCGTCGAGAACGATGAGAGGGACATCGCTGGCGTAGAGGATGCGACCAACGACAATGGTCTCGTCGATTCCGATTCTTGCAGATTCCGCTCGGAACGCAGATCCGTAGCTCATTTGCCCCACGGTGGGCGCCAACTGTCGTCGGATTGCTGACAAGTACGCCATGAGGGGGTCCTCTAGGCGTGTGGAAGAGAGGGGGGGTGAGACGTACGGTATTCCGGGATGGTGAGCACACAAGTTTACCCAGGTTCGAATCTGCCGGCTTTGGACGGATCCTAGTCCTGCTAGCAATCCAGTAATACGGCAGAGCCGGAATATGGGTTACAAGGGTTTCGCATGTGCGAGTTGAGGTTCTAAAGTATTGGGTGTTATCTGGTGCCCTAAAGGCTCTCCCTAGGATGGCTTATATAGATATCCGGCCTAGGGTTTACAGGAGAGATCTATCCGGCTACGACTAAGAGTCTGTTACAGAGTACATCTTGAACTACAAGTAACATTATGGTCCTAAGTCGGTAAGTCTTCTGGGTATTCCCGTAGCCGGATTGGACTCCGTCTTCTCTCCCTGACTAGGCCACCCGTGAAGCAATGCTCTAACCCAAAGTGGGCCACCCTGGTCAGTGAGGAACTGTGAGGATACCCGGAAAGTATATCCCCAACAAGAAGATCAGATGGTATGTGTGCTTGAAACTCAGTCTTAGACTTATGAGTGATTGGGTTTAGAAGCCGAATCTGGTAAGGCTCCACCCTGTGAGCAAGCACGATGAAGCCACGAGAAACACCGACGAAGTAGAATCTTTTGGAAGAAGAGGGCATCAGTTAGCATTAAGATGTTTACAATGGAAAATACCAATAAATATCGGATGTGAATGTGATCCTGCGATGGACGTCCATTAGATTTGTCCTGAAGCAACGACCAGTGGAAAGATTGAGGAAGGTGAAGTCGCCAATGTCTGGAAGTGTGTGATCTATCATGATCTAGTTGTTGAGATGGAATTCAGGTACCTTTAAACTGCGGCGCCAATCGGTGCAGACTTCCCGACAAGCAGCATAGGTGTCGACGTACTCCTCTTTCTCTAGCAAGTAGTCGCTGATCTTGCGAAGTGGGTCGGCCCGGAGATCGGACCAGTTCCTCTTCATCCGGCTACTGGCCATGGCTTACGTGCGGGAATGTTTTGATCGAGGAAGAAAGAAGAACTACCACTGGGAGGAGAAGAAGAAGAGGAGAACAGACGAGGAAGACGAAGCGGAACTGCCACTATGAGGAGACGAGGGAGAAGAAGCGGAACTGCCACTTCAAGTTTGGATCAACGAGCTTTTTTCAGAACTAGCGCGTGAACCAGCCAGGCACTACATGCAAGTGTTGATCAAACAGATTGACATGTGGGACCTGCTAAAAAATTCTGTGAAGTGCTACCATGCATAGTGCGCTGATAGGTGGCATGTTTTTTGGCTGGCAGGCCCGCCTCCTCCACCTTCGACGGCACGCGTCCCAGGTTCGAGGGCTGGTGCCACCCACCAACACATTATTGTGGAATTTTCCATGCTTTGTCGCAACCAGCTCTGCTCCGCTCCACTCCTCTCCTCCTGCCGCCGCCACTCCGCTCAGTTGTGCACCGCTCTCGTCGTCCCCTTGGGCCATCGTCCTCCCGCCCTCCCCTCCTTGCCATCCCCTCATGTCCCCTCCCCTTCCCTCCCTACCCTGTCTCCTTGCCGCCGTCCACTGCCCAGGCGCGTCTAGAAACGAAAACCGAGAGTCGGCCGTTGGGTTAGGGGCCCAACGACGCTGGTGATCTAGATCCCACTTGGAGATGGATCCTGTAAGGCTTGAGAACACTGATATGGGTCCTGCGCGGCTGGAGAGCACGGAATCTCCTTTAAGTCCGGAGAGCACAAAGGACAACGAAACAGGGGGAGAGGAAGCAGGGTGCAGAGCTTTGGAGGTATGGAGCCCGGAGAAGGTGTCATGCGTCCAGATTGAAGGGTAAGAACTGTGATTCCTTTTCTGGAACCCCAATTAGCGTTTCTAGTCCCGTGGTGATGGCAAGGATATGTGTTGGTAACCGCAGGATGTCTGTACAGCTTGTCCTTGAGCATGATGCTTTGTCAAGCGAGCATGAAGGCACTAAAATGTGTGGCGGTGCGGATGATGATGAGAAAGCATATCCATACATGGCTGCTGACCCTGATAGGATGGAGAGTAGGGAATATTTGGTTGATTCGAACTTTGAGCCTGACTATGGGACTGATGAGGAAGAGGAATGTGAAGATGTAGAAATGGGATGTAGATACAATGATGAAGACGAGGATAGGCCAGTGATACACTTTGACAGGGACAATCCTACAATTGATGAGGGGACTGTCTTTGATAATGTGGAGGACTGCAGATATGCAGTTGCAACCTATGCAATCAGAGTTGGGTTCGAATTTATCATTGAAAAGAGCGACCAAAAGAGATTTAGAGTGCACTGTAGGGAAAGTAATGTGTGTAAATGGAGATTACATGCATCTCCAATGCGGGGTGGACAACCATTTCAGGTTGCAATAGCTACATTTAGTTTCAGTCTTTCTCATATTTATTCTGCTGATAACTAGCTCTGAATTATTTGGATTCTTATCAAATGCAGATCAAAGTAAACACGAAGAAACACAACTGCCCTAATACTTCTTTAATTGATAAAATTAGACCGGCGACTACCAAGTGGATTGCTGCTACTGTACTTGACTGGGTGAGGCAGGATCATAACATTGGACCTGCTGAACTCAGAGCAAAGATTAGGAAAAAGTTTAACGTTCTGATTCCTTACCATAGAGTCTTTGATGGGAAGGAGATGGCTCTAGACTTCATTCAAGGCAAGTGGAATGAAAATTTTCATATGTTATATAGTTTAAAATATCAGGTAGAGAAAACATCACCTGGTAGTGTTGTTGACATCGATTACGAGGTTGTGAAAGGAAGAGAAAAGGTCTCGAGAGGGGGTCAGGTATAAGCAGGCAGATAAGATATGCTTCAGGAGATGTTTTTCTGCCTGAAGTCATGCTGGAAGGGGTTCCTAGACGGCTGCAGGCCATACTTGGCAATAGGCGCAACTTCTTTAACAAGGAAGTTCATGGGACATGTTGCTTCTGCTTGTGCTTTGGACGCGCATAATTGGCTTTTACCCGTAGCTTATGCTGTTCTTGAGGGTAATGAAGTAATTTGTCACCCTGAAGGCTTGGTAATACACACTGGTGCATGCGAGGGTCTTGAGAATGCTGTTGATGCTGTTTTTCCTGGGGTTGAGCATAGGGAATGCATGCGGCACCTTTCTACTAACTTCACGAAGAAGTTCAAAGGAAAGATCTTTGAAGAGGACTTGTGGCGATCAACATACACATACACCCGAAGCACGCATGCTACTTACTTGCAGAACATGTATGTAGTGCCAAAGGTGAAAAAATACCTTGAAGAACATCACACCAAGCTATGGGCCAGAAACAAGTTTGGTGAGTTAAGCAAGGTGGATTTTTTTTGCAATAATTTGGCAGAGAGTTTCAATGATAACATTTCGGGCATGAAGACACTTGGAATTGTTATTTTGTTGGATGCAATAAGACAGTGCATAATGGTGAAGATAGATTTCAGGCAAATAATTTGTGCAAGAAAATTTTTAGGCCATTAAATAGTTCCAAAGGTGGTTATGTTACTGAATGCAAGAACCAGGGCAATGAGAACGATAAAGATGAGGATGGTCAGAAGTTCCAGAACATTGGCTGAGGTTTATGCAGAATACAAGCGTGGAAGTGAACGGAGGTACACTGTAGACATTGGAAACAAGACTTGTTCATGCAGGCAGTGGCATATTACTGGTCTGCCATGTCACCATGCAATTTACTTTATCTTAAAACTTAGAGGTAGCGGAGCTGAAGTAGAGAACTATGTCGACAACTATTTCTCCGTGGAAAAGTTTGCTGCAACTTATGCAGAAAACGTACCACCTATGGCCGATGAAAATGATTGGGAGATTGTCAATCCAGGGTTCAAACTTCAACCACCAGTTCTTAGGAGGCCACCTGGGAGGCCTAGAAAGCTAAGGATCGAAGCTTCCACCGATAAAGGTTCAAGGCTGGGAGCTAGGAAAAGGAAATGCAAACGTTGTGTCGGATTCGTTCATATCAAGAGGTTGTGCAAAAACCCAGTTACACATGATATTGTCCCTGTTCACACCCCGGTGGCAGAAAATGAGGCTTCTCAGCCAGAACTAGAGGAAGAACAACGCGAAGAAGGTGATGAGCACTCGGAGGAAAACGTACGTAAGCAGCCAATTTATGAAGAAGTGGAGGTGCCGACGAGAAAAGGGTGTGAAAAGAAACAAAAGGGTAAGCGGAATGGGGAGGAAAGGGCAAATAATGGAGGTGTATTAAAATATGAAGAAGTTGTAGGGGTGATTGAGGATGTTCTTGAGGATCTTTCGGCTAACTGCAGGAGAAATAATAAATCCCTGTCAATTTCATCTTTGTATGATTCTCCGGATGAAAGGTAAGCTTAAAAATTGTTTTATTTGCCATTTTATCATTTTTATCCTCATCAACTGATGCTTAATGCAGCGTAGGCTAGCAGACTAATAAGAGGAGCAGAAAGATGCGGGCACAGTAACATCGTATGTTAAATTACATCATTAAAACTAAACTAGTCATGTCTTATTTATTTATATCTGGCGTGTGCAACGTGTTTTGTGATGGGGTCATGTGGACCAGATTACAATTTTTTAAAATATTATTACATTAATTTTTTACCTGCGTTTGGACGAGGCTACTAGTTCCCATCTCCCTTGCATTCCCATCTCCTCTAGCGCACTCCAGAATTATGGCTGTGCCATCAAGTAGCAGAGTCAGCATATTGTCCCATCAGATGTGAGCGCAATGACTTTGTTTGTTCAGAATTGGACGACTTTTGATTAGTTTGAAAGACAGAGAAACCTAAAACATGTATCTAGACATATTTTGGGTATAGACACATTTATTAAATATCTAAAAAAACTAAGTCGGTTATATCTGGGCAGGAGTAGTAAACTATTACAACACGCTCGATCCCTTCTCCTCTGGCACACTCCAAATTATGGCTGTGCCATAAAGTGCTGGGAGCAGAGTCAGCGTATTGTCCCATCCGATATGCCAAGAACGGGCGAACATTATTTTCAGGATCGGACGAGTTTCGATCGACTAGTTTCAAAGAAAAAGGCAACTAAAACATGGCCAACATATATAGATTATGACGATAATCGACCATGACTCAAGTGACCCAGATCCAAAGAGCGCATTAAGATACCGTACATATATTTAATTTATGCTTAAGTGTCCCTAATCGACTATGACGCTCTCGTAGTCTCCATCATTGACGACATTGTCCGCGTCGCCACCAGCCTCCTCCGTGTCGGAATCGATGCCGATGTTCCCGGCAACATTCCTCCTCCTCATGGATTCTTCACGGCGCATTGCATCGATAACGGTGGGGGTCGTACGCCTAGGCACTGCCCAGAAGCGCTGCCTCACTTCGGGGTTGCGTAGATCCGGGTGGATCTCCTGCTAATGGGTTCCGCACAGATCAATCAATGCAGCCTGCTCCTTCTTGAACAACTTTCGCTAGTACGCGCCCATGTGCGAGTACCGTGCCATTGCCCTCTTCCGCTCCGACAGCTGGAGGCGGTGCTCCTCGATCTGCCTCACCAACGTGTTGTCACGCAAGAGCGACGTGACAGGAACCCCGGCATAGTTGAGCTCGAAGCCAGCCGTAAGCCTCGCGAACGGCGGCGCGAGTATGTCGTAGTGGGCGAACAACTGAGCCTCGTGCAAGCTGACTTTGGGCCTCTCCCTCTCCATGGTGATGAAGGAACACGATCTGAGCTTCGGCCCCGAGGTTAAGGGGATAAGGGCAAGGACGTAGGCCCAGCGTCGTTGCCACTGCCAATCAGTTCGCAGAACAGACTTCTCGCGGATCGCCCTCACGAAGGACATCCTTATCGTCCACGCACCCTGATCCAACGGCGCCTAACAATCGGGGATCGGGTCTTCTAGTAGCCCAGAGCGGTTGCTGGTTAGCTCTGCGTACTGATTGTTTGTGGCCAACGGCTGTAGTTGAAAATAATACACATTTCAATGACACTGGTGGATCCATATGTGGTATGTGAAAAGAACACACATGTAATGACTCCAGTTGTTGATAGTAAAAAGAACACACATGCAATAACACGGGTGGATCCATGCGTGGTGTCTAAAGAGAACACACATCCAATGACTCTAGCTGTGGTTAATGAGAATAACACTATTTCAATGACACTGGTGGATCCATATGTGGTATGTGAAAAGAATAGTCATGAAATGTCTCTGGTTGTTGTTAGTAAAAAGAACACACATGCAATGACACTGGTGGATCCATGTGTGGTCTCTAAAGAGAACACACATGCAATGACTCTGGTTGTTATTAGTAAAACGAGCACACATGCAATGACACTGGTGGATCCATAGGTGGATTGTGAAAACAACACACATGCAATGACTCCAGTTGTTGTTAGTAAAAAGAACACACATGGAATGACACTGGTGGATCCATACGTGGATTGTGAAAAGAACACACACGCAATGACACTGGTGGATCCATGTGTGGTCTCTGAAGAGAACACATATGCAATGACTCTGGCTGTTGTTAGTAAAAAGAGCACACATGCAATGACACTGGTGGATCCATATGTGGTATGTGAAAAGAACACACATGCAATGACTCCGGTTGTTGTTAGTAAAAAGAACACACATGCAATGACACTAGTGGATCCTTGTGTGGTCTCTGAAGAGAACACACATGCAATGATACTGGTTGTTGTTAGTAAAAACAACACACATGCAATGACTCTGGTTGTTGTTAGTAAAAAGAACACACATGTAATGACACTGGTGGATCCATGTGTGCTCACTGAAGAGAACACACATTTCAATGACACTGGTGGATCCATATGTGGTATGTGAAAATAACACACATGCAATGAGTATAAAGAACACACATGCAATGACACTGGTGGATCCGTGTGTGGTCTCTGAAGAGAACACATATGCAATGACTCTGGTTGTTGTTAGTAAAAGAACACACATGCAGTGACTCTGATTGTTGTTAGTAAAAAGAACACACGTGCAATGACACTTGTGGATCCATAGGTGGATTGTGAAAAGAACACACATGCAATGACACCGGTGGATCCATATGTGGTATGTGGAAATAACACACGTGCAATGACTCTAGTTGTGGATTGTGAAAAGAACACAATTGCAATGACAATGGTGGATCCATGAGTCATCTCTGAAGAGATCACGCAAGCAATGACACTGGTGGATCCATATCTAGTATGTGAAGAGAACACAAATGCAATGACTCCAGTTGTTGTTAGTAAAAAGAACACACATGCAATGACACTGGTGGACCCATGTGTGGTCTCTGAAGAGAACACACATGCAATGACTCTGGTTGTTGTTAGTAAAAAGAACACACATGCAATGACTCTGGTTTTTGTTAGTAAAAAGAACACACATGCAATGACTCTAGTTGTTGTTAGTAAAAGAACACATGCAATGACACTGGTGGATCTATAGGTGGATTGTGAAAATAACACACATGCAATAACACTAGTGGATCCATATCCGGTATGTGAAAAGAACACACATGCAATGACTTCAGTTGTTGTTAGTAAAAAGAACACACATGCAATGACACTGGTGGATCCATATGTGGTGTCTAAAGAGAACACACATTTCAATGTCACTGGTGGATCCATATGTGGAATGTGAAAACAACACACATGCAATGACTCCAGGTGTTGTTAGTAAAAAGAACACACATGCAATCACACTGGTGGATCCATGTGTGGTCTCTGAAGAGAACACACATGCAATGACTCTAGTTGTTGTTAGTAAAAAGAACACACATGCAATGACTGGTGGATCCATAGGTGGATTGTGAAAATAACACACATGCAATGACTCTGGTTGTTGTTAGTAAAAAGAACACACATGCAATGACTCTGGTGGATCCATGTGTGGTCTCTGAAGAGAAAACACATGCAATGACTCTAGCTGTGGTTAATGAGAAGAACCCACATTTGAATGAAACTGGTGGATCCGTATGTGGTATGCGAAAAGAACACACATGCAATGACTCCAGTTGTTGTTAGTAAAAAGAACACACATGCAACGACACTGGTGGATCCATGTGTGTTCTCTTAAGAGAACACGCATGCAATGACTCTGGTTGTTGTTAGTTAAATGAACACACATGCAATGACTCTGGCTGTTGTTAGTAAAAATAACACACATGCAATGACATTGGTGGATTCATGTGTGGTCTCTGAAGAGAACACACATGCCATGACTCTGGCTGTTGTTAGTAAAAAGAACACACATGCAATGACACTGGTCGATCCATAGGTGAATTGTGAAAAGAACACACACGCAATGACACTGGTGGATCCGTGTGTGGTCTCTGAAGAGAACACACATGCAATGACTCTGGCTGTTGTTAGTAAAAAGAGCACACATGCAATGACACTGGTGGATCCATAGGTGGATTGTGAAGAGAACACACATGCAATGACTCTGGTGGATCCATATTTGGTATGTGAAAAGAACACACATGCAATGACTCCAGTTGTTGTTAGTAAAAAGAACACACATGCAATGACACTGGTGGATCCATGTGTGGTCCCTAAAGAGAAAACACATGCATAGACTCTGGTTGTTTTTAGTAAAAAGAACACACATCAAATGACTCTGGTTGTTGTTAGTAAAAAGAACACACATGCAATGACTCTGGTTGTTGTTAGTAAAAAGAACACACATGCAATGACTGGTGGATCCATAGGTGGATTGTGAAAATAACACACATGCAATGACTCTGGTTGTTGCTAGTAAAAAGAACACACATGCAATGACTCTGGTGGATCCATGTGTGGTCTCTAAAGAGAACACACATGCAATGACTCTAGCTGTGGTTAATGAGAAGAACACACATTTCAATGACACTGGTGGATCCATATGTGGTATGTGAAAAGAACACACATGCAATGACTCCAGTTGTTGTTAGTAAAAAGAGCACTCATGCAATGACAATGGTGGATACATGTGTGCTCTCTAAAGACAACACACAATTCAATGAAACTGGTGGATCCATATGTGGTATGCGAAAAGAACACACATGCAATGACTCCAGTTGTTGTTAGTAAAAAGAACACACATGGAACGACACTGGTGGATCCATGTGTGGTCTCTGAAGAGAACATGCATGCAATGACTCTGGTTGTTGTTAGTTAAATGAACACACACGCAATGACTCTGGCTGTTGTTAGGAAAAAGAACACACATGCAATTACACGGGTGGATCCATGTGTGGTCTGTGAAGAGAACACACATGCAATGACACTGGCTATTGTTAGTAAAAAGAACACACATGAATGACACTGGTGGATCCATAGGTGAATTGTGAAAAGAACACACACGCAATGACACTAGTGGATCCGTGTGTGGTCTCTGAAGAGAACGCACATGCAATGACTCTGGCTGTTGTTAGTAAAAAGAGCACACATGCAATGACACTGGTGGATCCATAGGTGGATTGTGAAAAGAACACACATGCAATGACTCTGGTGGATCCATATGTGGTATGTGAAAAGAACACACATGCAATGACTCCAGTTGTTGTTAGTAAAAAGAACACACATGCAATGACATTGGTGGATCCATGTGTGGTCTCTGAAGAGAACACACATGCAATGACTCTGGTTGTTTTTAGTAAAAAGAACACACATGCAATGACTCTGGTTGTTGTTAGTAAAAAGAACACACATGCAATGACTCTGGTTGTTGTTAGTAAAAAGAACACACATGCAATGACATTGGTGGATCTATAGGTGGATTGTGAAAATAACACGCATGCAATGACACTGGTGGATCCATATGTGGTATGTGGAAAGAACACACATGCAATGACTCCAGTTGTTGTTAGTAAAAAGAACACACATGCAATGACACTGGTGGATCCATGTGTGGTCTCTGAAGAGAACACACATTTCAATGTCACTGGTGGATCCATATGTGGAATGTGAAAACAACACACATGCAATGACTCCAGGTGTTGTTAGTAAAAAGAACACACATGCAATGACACTAGTGGATCCATGTGTGGTCTCTGAAGAGAACACACATGCAATGACTCTGGTTGTTGTTAGTAAAAAGAACACACATGCAATGACTCTGGTTGTTGTTAGTAAAAAGAACACACATGCAATGACTCTAGTTGTTGTTAGTAAAAGAACACATGCAATGACACTGGTGGATCTATAGGTGGCTTATGAAAATAACACACATGCAATGACACTGGTGGATCCTTATCTTGTATGTGAAAAGAACAAACATGCAATGACTTCAGTTGTTGTTAGTAAAAAGAACACACATGCAATGACACTGGTGGATCCATATGTGGTCTCTGAAGAGAACACACATTTCAATATCACTGGTGGATCCATATGTGGAATGTGAAAACAACACACATGCAATGACTCCAGGTGTTGTTAGTAAAAAGAACATACATGCAATCACACTGGTGGATCCATGTGTGGTCTCTGAAGAGAACACACATGCAATGACTCTAGTTGTTGTTAGTAAAAAGAACACACATGCAATGACTGGTGGATCCATAGGCGGATTGTGAAAATAACACACATGCAATGACTCTGGTTGTTGTTAGTAAAAAGAACACACATGCAATGACTCTGGTGGATCCATGTGTGGTCTCTGAAGAGAACACACATGCAATGACTCTAGCTGTGGTTAATGAGAAGAACCCACATTTCAATGAAACCGGTGGATCCATATGTGGTATGCGAAAAGAACACACATGCAATGACTCCAGTTGTTGTTAGTAAAAAGAACACACATGCAACGACACTGGTGGATCCATGTGTGTTCTCTGAAGAGAACACGCATGCAATGACTCTGGTTGTTGTTAGTTAAATGAACACACATGCAATGACTCTGGCTGTTGTTAGTAAAAAGAACACACATGCAATGACATTGGGGGATCCATGTGTGGTCTCTGAAGAGAACACACATGCAATGACTCTGGCTGTTGTTAGTAAAAAGAACACACATGCAATGACACTGGTGGATCCATAGGTGAATTGTGAAAAGAACACACACGCAATGACACTGGTGGATCCGTGTGTGGTCTCTGAAGAGAACACACATGCAATGACTCTGGCTGTTGTTAGTAAAAAGAGCACACATGCAATGACACTGGTGGATCCATAGGTGGATTGTGAAAAGAACATACATGCAATGACTCTGGTGGATCCATATTTGGTATGTGAAAAGAACACACATGCAATGACTCTAGTTGTTGTTAGTAAAAAGAACACACATACAATGACACTGGTGGATCCATGTGTGGTCCCTGAAGAGAAAACACATCCATAGACTCTGGTTGTTTTTAGTAGAAAGAACACACATGCAATGACTCTGTTTGTTGTTAGTAAAAAGAACACACATGCAATGACTCTGGTTGTTGTTAGTAAACATAACACACATGCAATGACTGGTGGATCCATAGGTGGATTGTGAAAATAACACACATGCAATGACTCTGGTTGTTGTTAGTAAAAAGAACACACATGCAATGACTCTTGTGGATCCATGTGTGGTCTCTGAAGAGAACACACATGCAATGACTCTGGCTGTGGTTAATGAGAAGAACACACATTTCAATGACACTGGTGGATCCATATGTGGTATGTGAAAAGAACACACATGCAATGACTCCAGTTGTTGTTAGTAAAAAGAGCACTCATGCAATGACACTGGTGGATCCATGTGTGCTCTCTAAAGACAACACATATTTCAATGAAACTGGTGGATCAATATGTGGTATGCGAAAAGAACACACATGCAATGACTCCAGTTGTTGTTAGTAAAAAGAACACACAAGCAACGACACTGGTGGATCCATGTGTGGTCTCTGAAGAGAACACGCAAGCAATGACTCTGGCTATTGTTAGTAAAAAGAACACACATGCAATTACACGGGTGGATCCATGTGTGGTCTCTAAAGAGAACACACATGCAATGACTCTGGCTATTGTTAGTAAAAATAACACACATGAATGACATTGGTGGATCCATAGGTGAATTGTGAAAAGAACACACACGCAATGACACTGGTGGATCCGTGTGTGGTCTCTGAAGAGAACACACATGCAATGACTCTGGTTGTTAGTAAAAATAACACACATGCAATGACACTGGTGGATCTATAGGTGGATTGTGAAAATAACACACATGCAATGACTCTGGTGGATCCATATGTGTTATGTGAAAAGAACACACATGCAATGACTCCAGTTGGTGTTAGTAAAAAGAGCACACATGCAATGACACTGGTGGATCCATGTGTGGTCTCTAAAGACAACACACATTTCAATGACACTGGTGGATCCATATGTGGTATGTGAAAAGAACACACATGCAATGACTCCAGTTGTTGTTAGTAAAAACAACACACATGCAATGACACTGGTGGATCCATGTGTGGTCTCTGAAGAGAACACGCATGCAAGGACTCTGGTTGTTGTTACTTAAATGAACACACATGCAATGACTCTGGTTGTTGTTACTAAAAAGAGCACACATGCAATGACACTTGTGGATCCATAGGTGGATTGTGAAAAGAACGCACATGCAAGGACTCTGGTCGATCCATATGTGGCATGTGAAAAGAATACACATACAATGACTCCAGTTGTTGTTAGTAAAAAGAACGCACATGCAATGACACTGGTGGATCCATGTGTGGTCTCTGAATAGAACACACATGCAATGACTCTGGTTGTTGTTAGTAAAAAGAACACACATGCAATGACTCTGGTTGTTGTTAGTAAAAAGAACACACATGCAGTGACACTGGTTTATCCATGTGTGGTCTCTGAAGAGAACACGCATGCAATGACTCTGGTGGATCCATATATGGTATGTGAAAAGAACACACATGCAATGACTCCAGTTGTTGTTAGTAAAAAGAACACACATCCAATGACACTGGTGGATCCTTGTGTGGTCTCTGAAGAGAACACACATGCAATGACTCTGGTTGTTGTTAGTAAAAAGAACACACATGTAATGTCTCTGGTTGTTGTTAGTAAAAAGAACACACATGTAATGACACTGGTGGATCCATGTGTGGTCTCTGAAGAGAACACACATTTCAATGACACTGGTGGATTTATATGTGGTATGTGAAAAGAACACACATGCAATGACTCCAGTTTTTGTTAGTAAAAAGAACACACATGCAATGACACTGGCGGATCCATGTGTGGTCTCTGAATAGAACACACATGCAATGACTCTGGTTGTTGTTAGTAAATAGAACACACATGCAATGACTCTGGTTGTTGTTAGTAAAAAGAACACACATGCAATGACACTGGTGGATCCATAGGTGGATTGTGAAAAGAACACACATGGAATGACACTGGTGGATCCATGTGTGGTCTTTGAACAGAACACACATGCAATGACTCTGGATGTTGTTAGTAAAAAGACCACACATGGAATGACAATAGTGGATCCATAGGTGGATTGTGAAAAGAACACACATGCATTGACTCTGGTTGTTGTTAGTAAAAAGAACACACATGCAATGACACTGGTGGATCCATAGGTGGATTGTGAAAAGAACACACATGCAATGACACTGGTGGATCCATATGTCGTATGTGAAAAGAACACACATGCAATGACTCCAGTTGTTGTTAGCAAAAAGAGCACACATGCAATGACACTGGTGGATCCATGTGTGGTCTCTGAAGATAACACACGTTTCAATGAAACTGGTGGATCCATATGTGGTATGTGAAAAGAACACACATGCAATGACTCTGGTTGTTGTTAGTAAAAAGAACACACATGCAGTGACACTGGTTTATCCATGTGTGGTCTCTGAAGAGAACACGCATGCAATGACTCTGGTGGATCCATATATGGTATGTGAAAAGAACACACATGCAATGACTCCAGTTGTTCGTAAAAAGAACACACATCCAATGACACTGGTGTATCCTTGTGTGGTCTCTGAAGAGAACACACATGCAATGACTCTGGTTGTTGTTAGTAAAAAGAACACACATGTAATGACTCTGGTTGTTGTTAGTAAAAAGAACACACATGTAATGACACGGGTGGATCCATGTGTGGTCTCTGAAGAGAACACACATTTCAATGACACTGGTGGATCTATATGTGGTATGTGAAAAGAACACACATGCAATGACTCCAGTTGTTGTTAGTAAAAAGAACACACATGCAATGACACTGGTGGATCCATGTGTGGTCTCTGAATAGAACACACATGCAATGACTCTGGTTGTTGTTAGTAAAAAGAACACACATGTAATGTCTCTGGTTGTTGTTAGTAAAAAGAACACACATGTAATGACACTGGTGGATCCATGTGTGGTATCTGAAGAGAACACACATTTCAATGACACTGGTGGATCTATATGTGGTATGTGAAAATAACACACATGCAATGACTCCAGTTTTTGTTAGTAAAAAGAACACACATGCAATGACACTGGAGGATCCATGTGTGGTCTCTAAATAGAACACACATGCAATGACTCAGGTTGTTGTTAGTAAAAAGAACACACATGCAATGACACTGGTGGATCCATAGGTGGATTGTGAAAAGAACACACATGCAATGACACTGGTGGATCCATGTGTGGTCTTTGAACAGAACACACATGCAATGACTCTGGATGTTGTTAGTAAAAATACCACACATGCAATGACAATAGTGGATCCATAGGTGGATTGTGAAAAGAACACACATGCATTGACTCTGGTTGTTGTTAGTAAAAAGAACACACATGCAATGACACTGGTGGATCCATAGGTGGATTGTGAAAAGAACACACATGCAATGACACTGGTGGATCCATATGTCGTATGTGAAAAGAACACACATGCAATGACTCCAGTTGTTGTTAGTAAAAAGAGCACACATGCAATGACACTGGTGGATCCATGTGTGGTCTCTGAAGATAACACACATTTCAATGAAACTGGTGGATCCATATGTGGTATGTGAAAAGAACACACATGCAATGACTCTGGTTGTTGTTAGTAAAAAGAACACACATGCAGTGACACTGGTTTATCCATGTGTGGTCTCTAAAGAGAACACGCATGCAATGACTCTGGTGGATCCATATATGGTATGTGAAAAGAACACACATGCAATGACTCCAGTTGTTAGTAAAAAGAACACACATCCAATGACACTGGTGGATCCTTGTGTGGTCTCTGAAGAGAACACACATGCAATAACTCTGGTTGTTGTTAGTAAAAAGAACACACATGTAATGACTCTGGTTGTTGTTAGTAAAAAGAACACACATGTAATGACACTGGTGGATCCATGTGTGGTCTCTGAAGAGAACACACATTTCAATGACACTGGTGGATCTATATGTGGTATGTGAAAAGAACACACATGCAATGACTCCAGTTGTTGTTAGTAAAAAGAACACACATGCAATGACACTGGCGGATCCATGTGTGGTCTCTGAATAGAACACACATGCAATGACTCTGGTTGTTGTTAGTAAATAGAACACACATGCAATGACTCTGGTTGTTGTTAGTAAAAAGAACACACATGCAATGACACTGGTGGATCCATAGGTGGATTGTGAAAAGAACACACATGCAATGACACTGGTGGATCCATGTGTGGTCTTTGAACAGAACACACATGCAATGACTCTGGATGTTGTTAGTAAAAAGACCACACATGCAATGACAATAGTGGATCCATAGGTGGATTGTGAAAAGAACACACATGCATTGACTCTGGTTGTTGTTAGTAAAAAGAACACACATGCAATGACACTGGTGGATCCATAGGTGGATTGTGAAAAGAACACACATGCAATGACACTGGTGGATCCATATGTCGTATGTGAAAAGAACACACATGCAATGACTCCAGTTGTTGTTAGTAAAAAGAGCACACATGCAATGACACTGGTGGATCCATGTGTGGTCTCTGAAGATAACACACGTTTCAATGAAACTGGTGGATCCATATGTGGTATGTGAAAAGAACACACATGCAATGACTCTGGTTGTTGTTAGTAAAAAGAACACACATGCAGTGACACTGGTTTATCCATGTGTGGTCTCTGAAGAGAACACGCATGCAATGACTCTGGTGGATCCATATATGGTATGTGAAAAGAACACACATGCAATGACTCCAGTTGTTAGTAAAAAGAACACACATCCAATGACACTGGTGTATCCTTGTGTGGTCTCTGAAGAGAACACACATGCAATGACTCTGGTTGTTGTTAGTAAAAAGAACACACATGTAATGACTCTGGTTGTTGTTAGTAAAAAGAACACACATGTAATGACACGGGTGGATCCATGTGTGGTCTCTGAAGAGAACACACATTTCAATGACACTGGTGGATCTATATGTGGTATGTGAAAAGAACACACATGCAATGACTCCAGTTGTTATTAGTAAAAATAACACACATGCAATGACACTGGTGGATCCATGTGTGGTCTCTGAATAGAACACACATGCAATGACTCTGGTTGTTGTTAGTAAAAAGAACACACATGTAATGTCTCTGGTTGTTGTTAGTAAAAAGAACACACATGTAATGACACTGGTGGATCCATGTGTGGTATCTGAAGAGAACACACATTTCAATGACACTGGTGGATCTATATGTGGTATGTGAAAATAACACACATGCAATGACTCCAGTTTTTGTTAGTAAAAAGAACACACATGCAATGACACTTGAGGATCCATGTGTGGTCTCTGAATAGAACACACATGCAATGACTCTGGTTGTTGTTAGTAAATAAAACACACATGCAATGACTCAGGTTGTTGTTAGTAAAAAGAACACACATGCAATGACACTGGTGGATCCATAGGTGGATTGTGAAAAGAACACATATGCAATGACACTGGTGGATCCATGTGTGGTCTTTGAACAGAACACACATGCAATGACTCTGGATGTTGTTAGTAAAAAGACCACACATGCAATGACAATAGTGGATCCATAGGTGGATTGTGAAAAGAACACACATGCATTGACTCTGGTTGTTGTTAGTAAAAAGAACACACATGCAATGACACTGGTGGATCCATAGGTGGATTGTGAAAAGAACACACATGCAATGACACTGGTGGATCCATATGTCGTATGTGAAAAGAACACACATGCAATGACTCCAGTTGTTGTTAGTAAAAAGAGCACACATGCAATGACACTAGTGGATCCATGTGTGGTCTCTGAAGATAACACACATTTCAATGAAACTGGTGGATCCATATGTGGTATGTGAAAAGAACACACATGCAATGACTCTGGTTGTTGTTAGTAAAAAGAACACACATGCAGTGACACTGGTTTATCCATGTGTGGTCTCTGAAGAGAACACGCATGCAATGACTCTGGTGGATCCATATATGGTATGTGAAAAGAACACACATGCAATGACTCCAGTTGTTAGTAAAAAGAACACACATCCAATGACACTGGTGGATCCTTGTGTGGTCTCTGAAGAGAACACACATGCAATGACTCTGGTTGTTGTTAGTAAAAAGAACACACATGTAATGACTCTGGTTGTTGTTAGTAAAAAGAACACACATGTAATGACACTGGTGGATCCATGTGTGGTCTCTGAAGAGAACACACATTTCAATGACACTGGTGGATCTATATGTGGTATGTGAAAAGAACACACATGCAATGACTCCAGTTGTTGTTAGTAAAAAGAACACACATGCAATGACACTGGCGGATCCATGTGTGGTCTCTGAATAGAACACACATACAATGACTCTGGTTGTTGTTAGTAAATAGAACACACATGCAATGACTCTGGTTGTTGTTAGTAAAAAGAACACACATGCAATGACACTGGTGGATCCATAGGTGGATTGTGAAAAGAACACACATGCAATGACACTGGTGGATCCATGTATGGTCTTTGAACAGAACACACATGCAATGAATCTGGATGCTGTTAGTAAAAAGACCACACATGCAATGACAATAGTGGATCCATAGGTGGATTGTGAAAAGAACACACATGCATTGACTCTGGTTGTTGTTAGTAAAAAGAACACACATGCAATGACACTGGTGGATCCATAGGTGGATTGTGAAAAGAACACACATGCAATGACACTGGTGGATCCATATGTCATATGTGAAAAGAACAGACATGCAATGACTCCAGTTGTTGTTAGTAAAAAGAGCACACATGCAATGACACTGGTGGATCCATGTGTGGTCTCTGAAGATAACACACGTTTCAATGAAACTGGTGGATCCATATGTGGTATGTGAAAAGAACACACATGCAATAACTCTGGTTGTTTTTAGTAAAAAGAACACACATGCAATGACACTGGTGGATCCATGTGTGGTCTTTGAAGAGAACACGCATCCAATGACTCTGGCTATTATTAGTTAAAAGAACACACATACAATGACTCTGGTTGTTGTTAGTAAAAAGAACACACATGCAATGACTCTGGTGGATCCATGTGTGGTCTCTGAAGAGAAAACACATGCAATCACTCTAGCTGTGGTTAATGAGAAGAACCCACATTTCAATGAAACTGGTGGATCCATATGTGGTATGCGAAAAGAACACACATGCAATGACTCCAGTTGTTGTTAGTAAAAAGAACACACATGCAACGACACTGGTGGATCCATTTGTGTTCTCTTAAGAGAACACGCATGCAATGACTCTGGTTGTTGTTAGTTAAATGAACACACATACAAATGACTCTTGCTGTTGTTAGTAAAAATAACACACATGCAATGACATTGGTGGATCCATGTGTGGTCTCTGAAGAGAACACACATGCAATGACTCTGGGTGTTGTTAGTAAAAAGAACACACATGCAATGACACTGGTGGATCCATAGGTGAATTGTGAAAAGTACACACACGTAATGACACTTGTGGATCCATGTGTGGTCTCTAAAGAGAACACACATGCAATGACTCTGGCTGTTGTTAGTAAAAAGATCACACATGCAATGACACTGGTGGATCCATAGGTGGATTGTGAAAAGAACGCACATGCAATGACTCTGGTGGATCCATATTTGGTATGTGAAAAGAACACACATGCAATGACTCCAGTTGTTGTTAGTAAAAAGAACACACATGCAATGACACTGGTGGATCCATGTGTGGTCCCTAAAGAGAAAACACATGCATAGACTCTGGTTGTTTTTAGTAAAAAGAACACACATCAAATGACTCTGGTTGTTGTTAGTAAAAAGAACACACATGCAATGACTCTGGTTGTTGTTAGTAAAAAGAACACACATGCAATGACTGGTGGATCCATAGGTGGATTGTGAAAATAACACGCATGCAATGACTCTGGTTGTTGTTAGTAAAAAGAACACACATGCAATGACTCTTGTGGATCCATGTGTGGTCTCTAAAGAGAACACACATGCAATGACTCTAGCTGTGATTAATGAGAAGAACAAACATTTCAATGACACTGGTGGATCCATATGTGGTATGTGAAAAGAACACACATGCAATGACTCCAGTTGTTGTTAGTAAAAAGAGCACTCATGCAATGACACTGGTGGATCCATGTGTGCTCTCTAAAGACAACACACAATTCAATGAAACTGGTGGATCCATATGTGGTATGCGAAAAGAACACACATGCAATGACTCCAGTTGTTGTTAGTAAAAAGAACACACATGGAACGACACTGGTGGATCCATGTGTGGTCTCTGAAGAGAACATGCATGCAATGACTTTGGTTGTTGTTAGTTAAATGAACACACATGCAATGACTCTGGCTGTTGTTAGTAAAAAGAACACACATGCAATTACACGGGTGGATCCAGGTGTGGTCTCTGAAGAGAACACACATGCAATGACACTGGCTATTGTTAGTAAAAAGAACATACATGAATGACACTGGTGGATCCATAGGTGAATTATGAAAAGAACACACACGCAATGACACTAGTGGATCCGTGTGTGGTCTCTGAAGAGAACGCACATGCAATGACTCTGGCTGTTGTTAGTAAAAAGAGCACACATGCAATGACACTGGTGGATCCATAGGTGGATTGTGAAAAGAACACACATGCAATGACTCTGGTGGATCCATATGTGGTATGTGAAAAGAACACACATGCAATGACTCTAGTTGTTGTTAGTAAAAAGAACACACATGCAATGACATTGGTGGATCCATGTGTGGTCTCTGAAGAGAACACACATGCAATGACTCTGGTTGTTTTTAGTAAAAAGAACACACATGCAATGACTCTGGTTGTTGTTAGTAAAAAGAACACACATGCAATGACTCTGGTTGTTGTTAGTAAAAAGAACACACATGCAATGACATTGGTGGATCTATAGGTGGATTGTGAAAATAACACGCATGCAATGACACTGGTGGATCCATATGTGGTATGTGAAAAGAACACACATGCAATGACTCCAGTTGTTGTTAGTAAAAAGAACACACATGCAATGACACTGGTGGATCCATGTGTGGTCTCTGAAGAGAACACACATTTCAATGTCACTGGTGGATCCATATGTGGAATGTGAAAACAACACACATGCAATGACTCCAGGTGTTGTTAGTAAAAAGAACACACATGCAATGACACTAGTGGATCCATGTGTGGTCTCTGAAGAGAACACACATGCAATGACTCTGGTTGTTGTTAGTAAAAAGAACACACATGCAATGACTCTGGTTGTTGTTAGTAAAAAGAACACATATGCAATGACTCTAGTTGTTGTTAGTAAAAGAACACATGCAATGACACTGGTGGATCTATAGGTGGCTTGTGAAAATAACACACATGCAATGACACTGGTGGATCCATATCTTGTATGTGAAAAGAACACACATGCAATGACTTCAGTTGTTGTTAGTAAAAAGAACACACATGCAATGACACTGGTGGATCCATATGTGGTATGTGAAAAGAACACACATGCAGTGACTCTAGTTGTTGTTAGTAAAAAGAGCACTCATGCAATGACACTGGTGGATCCATGTGTGCTCTCTAAAGACAACACACAATTCAATGAAACTGGTGGATCCATATGTTGTATGCGAAAAGAACACACATGCAATGACTCCAGTTGTTGTTAGTAAAAAGAACACACATGGAACGACACTGGTGGATCCATGTGTGGTCTCTGAAGAGAACATGCATGAAATGACTCTGGTTGTTGTTAGTTAAATGAACACACATGCAATGACTCTGGCTGTTGTTAGTAAAAAGAACACACATGCAATTACACGGGTGGATCCATGTGTGGTCTCTGAAGAGAACACACATGCAATGACACTGGCTATTGTTAGTAAAAAGAACACACATGAATGACACTGGTGGATCCATAGGTGAATTGTGAAAAGAACACACACGCAATGACACTAGTGGATCCGTGTGTGGTCTCTGAAGAGAACGCACATGCAATGACTCTGGCTGTTGTTAGTAAAAAGAGCACACATGCAATGACACTGGTGGATCCATAGGTGGATTGTGAAAAGAACACACATGCAATGACTCTGGTGGATCCATATGTGGTATGTGAAAAGAACACACATGCAATGACTCCAGTTGTTGTTAGTAAAAAGAACACACATGCAATTACATTGGTGCATCCATGTGTGGTCTCTGAAGAGAACACACATGCAATGACTCTGGTTGTTTTTAGTAAAAAGAACACACATGCAATGACTCTGGTTGTTGTTAGTAAAAAGAATACACATGCAATGACTCTGGTTGGTGTTAGTAAAAAGAACACACATGCAATGACATTGGTGGATCTATAGGTGGATTGTGAAAATAACACGCATGCAATGACACTGGTGGATCCATATGTGGTATGTGAAAAGAACACACATGCAATGACTCCAGTTGTTGTTAGTAAAAAGAGCACACATGCAATGACACTGGTGGATCCATGTGTGGTCTCTGAAGAGAACACACATTTCAATATCACTGGTGGATCCATATGTGGAATGTGAAAACAACACACATGCAATGACTCCAGGTGTTGTTAGTAAAAAGAACACACATGCAATAACACTAGTGGATCCATGTGTGGTCTCTAAAGAGAACACACATGGAATGACTCTGGTTTGTTGTTACTAAAAAGAACACACATGCAATGACTCTGGTTGTTGTTAGTAAAAAGAACACACATGCAATGACTCTAGTTGTTGTTAGTAAAAGAACACATGCAATGACATTAGTGGATCTATAGGTGGCTTGTGAAAATAACACACATGCAATGACACTGGTGGATCCATATCTTGTATGTGAAAAGAACACACATGCAATGATTTCAGTTGTTGTTAGTAAAAAGAACACACATGCAATGACACTGGTGGATCCATATGTGGTCTCTGAAGAGAACACACATTTCAATGTCACTAGTGGATCCATATGTGGAATGTAAAAACAACACACATGCAATGACTCCAGGTGTTGTTAGTAAAAAGAACACACATGCAATCACACTGGTGGATCCATGTGTGGTCTCTGAAGAGAACACACATGCAATGACTCTAGTTGTTGTTCGTAAAAAGAACACACATGCAATGACTGGTGGATCCATAGGCGGATTGTGAAAATAACACACATGCAATGACTCTGGTTGTTGTTAGTAAAAAGAACACACATGCAATGACTCTGGTGGATCCATGTGTGGTCTCTGAAGAGAACACACATGCAATGACTCTAGCTGTGGTTAATGAGAAGAACCCACATTTCAATGAAACTGGTGGATCCATATGTGGTATGCGAAAAGAACACACATGCAATGACTCCAGTTGTTGTTAGTAAAAAGAACACACATGCATCGACACTGGTGGATCCATGTGTGTTCTCTTAAGAGAACACGCATGCAATAACTCTGGTTGTTGTTAGTTAAATGAACAATCATGCAATGACTCTGGATGTTGTTAGTAAAAAGAACACACATGCAATGACATTGGTGGATCCATGTGTGGTCTCTAAAGAGAACACACATGCAATGACTCTGGCTGTTGTTAGTAAAAAGAACACACATGCAATGACACTGGTGGATCCATAGGTGAATTGTGAAAAGAACACCCACGCAATGACACTGGTGGATCCGTGTGTGGTCTCTGAAGAGAACACACATGCAATGACTCTGGCTGTTGTTAGTAAAAAGAGAACACATGCAATGACACTGGTGGATCCATAGGTGGATTGTGAAAAGAACATACATGCAATGACTCTGGTGGATCCCATATTTGGTATGTGAAAAGAACACACATGCAATGACTCCAGTTGTTGCTAGTAAAAAGAACACACATGCAATGACACTGGTGGATCCATGTGTGGTCCCTGAAGAGAAAACACATGCATAGACTCTGGTTGTTTTTAGTAAAAAGAACACACATGCAATGACTCTGGTTGTTGTTAGTAAAAAGAACACACATGCAATGACTCTGGTTGTTGTTAGTAAACAGAACACACATGCAATGACTGGTGGATCCATAGGTGGATTGTGAAAATAACACACATGCAATGACTCTGGTTGTTGTTAGTAAAAAGAACACACATGCAATGACTCTAGCTGTGGTTAATGAGAAGAACACACATTTCAATGACACTGGTGGATCCATATGTGGTATGTGAAAAGAACACACATGCAATGACTCCAGTTGTTGTTAGTAAAAAGAGCACTCATGCAATGACACTGGTGGATCCATGTGTGCTCTCTAAAGACAACACACAATTCAATGAAACTGGTGGATCCATATGTTGTATGCGAAAAGAACACACATGCAATGACTCCAGTTGTTGTTAGTAAAAAGAACACACATGGAACAACACTGGTGGATCCATGTGTGGTCTCTGAAGAGAACATGCATGAAATGACTCTGGTTGTTGTTAGTTAAATGAACACACATGCAATGACTCTGGCTGTTGTTAGTAAAAAGAACACACATGCAATTACACGGGTGGATCCATGTGTGGTCTCTGAAGAGAACACACATGCAATGACACTGGCTATTGTTAGTAAAAAGAACACACATGAATGACACTGGTGGATCCATAGGTGAATTGTGAAAAGAACACACACGCAATGACACTAGTGGATCCGTGTGTGGTCTCTGAAGAGAACGCACATGCAATGACTCTGGCTGTTGTTAGTAAAAAGAGCACACATGCAATGACACTGGTGGATCCATAGGTGGATTGTGAAAAGAACACAGATGCAATGACTCTGGTGAATCCATATGTGGTATGTGAAAAGAACACACATGCAATGACTCCAGTTGTTGTTAGTAAAAAGAACACACATGCAATTACATTGGTGGATCCATGTGTGGTCTCTGAAGAGAACACACATGCAATGACTCTGGTTGGTTTGAGTAAAAAGAACACACATGCAATGACTCTGGTTGTTGTTAGTAAAAAGAACACACATGCAATGACTCTGGTTGTTGTTAGTAAAAAGAACACACATGCAATGACATTGGTGGATCTATAGGTGGATTGTGAAAATAACACGCATGCAATGAAACTGGTGGATCCATATGTGGTATGTGAAAAGAACACACATGCAATGACTCCAGTTGTTGTTAGTAAAAAGAACACACATGCAATGACACTGGTGGATCCATGTGTGGTTTCTGAAGAGAACACACATTTCAATATCACTGGTGGATCCATATGTGGAATGTGAAAACAACACACATGCAATGACTCCAGGTGTTGTTAGTAAAAAGAACACACATGCAATAACACTAGTGGATCCATGTGTGGTCTCTGAAGAGAACACACATGGAATGACTCTGGTTTGTTGTTACTAAAAAGAACACACATGCAATGACTCTGGTTGTTGTTAGTAAAAAGAACACACATGCAATGACTCTAGTTGTTGTTAGTAAAAGAACACATGCAATGACACTAGTGGATCTATAGGTGGCTTGTGAAAATAACACACATGCAATGACACTGGTGGATCCATATCTTGTATGTGAAAAGAACACACATGCAATGACTTCAGTTGTTGTTAGTAAAAAGAACACACATGCAATGACACTGGTGGATCCATATGTGGTCTCTGAAGAGAACACACATTTCAATGTCACTAGTGGATCCATATGTGGAATGTAAAAACAACACACATGCAATGACTCCAGGTGTTGTTAGTAAAAAGAACACACATGCAATCACACTGGTGGATCCATGTGTGGTCTCTGAAGAGAACACACATGCAATGACTCTAGTTGTTGTTCGTAAAAAGAACACACATGCAATGACTGGTGGATCCATAGGCGGATTGTGAAAATAACACACATGCAATGACTCTGGTTGTTGTTAGTAAAAAGAACACACACGCAATGACTCTATGGGATCCATGTGTGGTCTCTGAAGAGAACACACATGCAATGACTCTAGCTGTGGTTAATGAGAAGAACCCACATTTCAATGAAACTGGTGGATCCATATGTGGTATGCAAAAAGAACACACATGCAATGACTCCAGTTGTTGTTAGTAAAAAGAACACACATGCAACGACACTGGTGGATCCATGTGTGTTCTCTTAAGAGAACACGCATGCAATAACTCTGGTTGTTGTTAGTTAAATGAACAATCATGCAATGACTCTGGATGTTGTTAGTAAAAAGAACACACATGCAATGACATTGGTGGATCCATGTGTGGTCTCTAAAGAGAACACACATGCAATGACTCTGGCTATTGTTAGTAAAAAGAACACACATGCAATGACACTGGTGGATCCATAGGTGAATTGTGAAAAGAACACACACGAAATGACACTGGTGGATCCGTGTGTGGTCTCTGAAGAGAACACACATGCAATGACTCTGGCTGTTGTTAGTAAAAAGAGCACACATGCAATGACACTGGTGGATCCATAGGTGGATTGTGAAAAGAACATACATGCAATGACTCTGGTGGATCCCATATTTGGTATGTGAAAAGAACACACATGTAATGACTCCAGTTGTTGCTAGTAAAAAGAACACACATGCAATGACACTGGTGGATCCATGTGTGGTCTATGAAGAGAAAACACATGCATAGACTCTGGTTGTTTTTAGTAAAAAGAACACACATGCAATGACTCTGGTTGTTGTTAGTAAAAAGAACACACATGCAATGACTCTGGTTGTTGTTAGTAAACAGAACACACATCCAATGACTGGTGGATCCATAGGTGGATTGTGAAAATAACACACATGCAATGACTCTGGTTGTTGTTAGTAAAAAGAACACACATGCAATGACTCTAGCTGTGGTTAATGAGAAGAACACACATTTCAATGACACTGGTGGATCCATATGTGGTATGTGAAAAGAACACACATGCAATGACTCCAGTTGTTGTTAGTAAAAAGAGCACTCATGCAATGACACTGGTGGATCCATGTGTGTTGTGTGGAAAGAACACACATGCAATGACTCTGGTTGTTGTTAGTAAAAAGAACACACATGCAATGACACTGGTGGATCCATAGGTGGATTGTGAAAAGAGCACACATGCAAGGACACTAGTGAATCCATATGTGGTATGTGAAAAGAACACACATGCAATGACTCCAGTTGTTGTTAGTAATAAGAACACAAATGCAATTACATTGGTGGATCCATGTGTGGTCTCTGAAGAGAACACACATGCAATGACTCTGGTTGTTTTTAGTAAAAAGAACACACATGCAATGACTCTGGTTGTTGTTAGTAAAAAGAACACACATGCAATGACTCTGGTTGTTGTTAGTAAAAAGAACACACATGCAATGACATTGGTGGATCTATAGGTGGATTGTGAAAATAACACGCATGCAATGACACTGGTGGATCCATATGTGGTATGTGAAAAGAACACACATGCAATGACTCCAGTTGTTGTTAGTAAAAAGAACACACATGCAATGACACTGGTGGATCCATGTGTGGTCTCTGAAGAGAACACACATTTCAATATCACTGGTGGATCCATATGTGGAATGTGAAAACAACACACATGCAATGACTCCAGGTGTTGTTAGTAAAAAGAACACACATGCAATGACACTAGTGGATCCATGTGTGGTCTCTGAAGAGAACACACATGGAATGACTCTAGTTTGTTGTTAGTGAAAAGAACACACATGCAATGACTCTGGTTGTTGTTAGTAAAAAGAACACACATGCAATGACTCTAGTTGTTGTTAGTAAAAGAACACATGCAATGACACTGGTGGATCTATAGGTGGCTTGTGAAAATAACACACATGCAATGACACTGGTGGATCCATATCTTGTATGTGAAAAGAACACACATGCAATTACTTCAGTTGTTGTTAGTAAAAAGAACACACATGCAATGACACTGGTGGATCCATATGTGGTCTCTGAAGAGAACACACATTTCAATGTCACTAGTGGATCCATATGTGGAATGTAAAAACAACACACATTTAATGACTCCAGGTGTTGTTAGTAAAAAGAACACACATGCAATCACACTGGTGGATCCATGTGTGGTCTCTGAAGAGAACACACATGCAATGACTCTAGTTGTTGTTCGTAAAAAGAACACACATGCAATGACTGGTGGATCCATAGGCGGATTGTGAAAATAACACACATGCAATGACTCTAGTTGTTGTTAGTAAAAAGAACACACATGCAATGACTCTGGTGGATCCATGTGTGGTCTCTGAAGAGAACACACATGCAATGACTCTAGCTGTGGTTAATGAGAAGAACCCACATTTTAATGAAACTGGTGGATCCATATGTGGTATGCGAAAAGAACACACATGCAATGACTCCAGTTGTTGTTAGTAAAAAGAACACACATGCAACGACACTGGTGGATCCATGTGTGTTCTCTTAAGAGAACACGCATGCAATGACTCTGGTTGTTGTTAGTTAAATGAACAATCATGCAATGACTCTGTATGTTGTTAGTAAAAAGAACACACATGCAATGACATTGGTGGATCCATGTGTGGTCTCTGAAGAGAACACACATGCAATGACTCTGGCTGTTGTTAGTAAAAAGAACACACATGCAATGACACTGGTGGATCCATAGGTGAATTGTGAAAATAACACACACGCAATGACACTGGTGGATCCGTGTGTGGTCTCTGAAGAGAACACACATGCAATGACTCTGGATGTTGTTAGTAAAAAGAGCACACATGCAATGACACTGGTGGATCCAAAGGTGGATTGTGAAAAGAACATACATGCAATGACTCTGGTGGATACCATATTTGGTATGTGAAAAGAACACACATGCAATGACTCCAGTTGTTGTTAGTAAAAAGAACACACATGCAATGACACTGGTGGATCCATGTGTGGTCCCTGAAGAGAAAACACATGCATAGACTCTGGTTGTTTTTAGTAAAAAGAACACACATGCAATGACTCTGGTTGTTGTTAGTAAAAAGAACACACATGCAATGACTCTGGTTGTTGTTAGTAAACAGAACACACATGCAATGACTGGTGGATCCATAGGTGGATTGTGAAAATAACACACATGCAATGACTCTGGTTGTTGTTAGTAAAAAGAACACACATGCAATGACTCTAGCTGTGGTTAATGAGAAGAACACACATTTCAATGACACTGGTGGATCCATATGTGGTATGTGAAAAGAACACACATGCAATGACTCCAGTTGTTGTTAGTAAAAAGAGCACTCATGCAATGACACTGGTGGATCCATGTGTGCTGTGTGGAAAGAACACACATGCAATGACTCTAGTTGTTGTTAGTAAAAAGAACACACATGCAATGACACTGGTGAATCCATATGTGGTATGTGAAAAGAACACACATGCAATGACTCCAGTTGTTGTTAGTAAAAAGAACACACATGCAATTACATTGGTGGATCCATGTGTGGTCTCTGAAGAGAACACACATGCAATGACTCTGGTTGTTTTTAGTAAAAAGAACACACATGCAATGACTCTGGTTGTTGTTAGTAAAAAGAACACACATGCAATGACTCTGGTTGTTGTTAGTAAAAAGAACACACATGCAATGACATTGGTGGATCTATAGGTGGATTGTGAAAATAACACGCATGCAATGACACTGGTGGATCCATATGTGGTATGTGAAAAGAACACACATGCAATGACTCCAGTTGTTGTTAGCAAAAAGAACACACATGCAATGACACTGGTGGATCCATGTGTGGTCTCTGAAGAGAACACACATTTCAATATCACTGGTGTATCCATATGTCGAATGTGAAAACAACACACATGCAATGAGTCCAGGTGTTGTTAGTAAAAAGAACACACATGCAATGACACTAGTGGATCCATGTGTGGTCTCTGAAGAGAACACACATGGAATGACTCTGGTTTGTTGTTAGTGAAAATAACACACATGCAATGACTCTGGTTGTTGTAAGTAAAAAGAACACACATGCAATGACTCTAGTTGTTGTTAGTAAAATAACACATGCAATGACACTGGTGGATCTATAGGTGGCTTTTGAAAATAACACACATGCAATGACACTGGTGGATCCATATCTTGTATGTGAAAAGAACACACATGCAATGACTTCAGTTGTTGTTAGTAAAAAGAACACACATGTAATGACACTGGTGGATCCATATGTGGTCTCTGAAGAGAACACACATTTCAATGTCACTAGTGGATCCATATGTGGAATGTAAAAACAACACACATGCAATGACTCCAGGTGTTGTTAGTAAAAAGAACACACATGCAATCACACTGGTGGATCCATGTGTGGTCTCTGAAGAGAACACACATGCAATGACTCTAGTTGTTGTTAGTAAAAAGAACACACATGCAATGACTGGTGGATCCATAGGCGGATTCTGAAAATAACACACATGCAATGACTCTGGTTGTTGTTAGTAAAAAGAACACACATGCAATGACTCTAGCTGTGGTTAATGAGAAGAACCCACATTTCAATGAAACTGGTGGATCCATATGTGGTATGCGAAAAGAACACACATGCAATGACTCCAGCTGTTGTTAGTAAAAATAACACACATGTAACGACACTGGTGGATCCATGTGTGTTCTCTTAAGAGAACACGCATGCAATGACTCTCGTTGTTGTTAGTTAAATGAACAATCATGCAATGACTCTAGATGTTGTTAGTAAATAGAACACACATGCAATGACTCTGGCTGTTGTTAGTAAAAAGAACACACATGCAATGACACTGGTGGATCCATAGGTGAATTGTGAAAAGAACACACACGCAATGACACTGGTGGATCCGTGTGTGGTCTCTGAAGAGAACACACATGCAACGACTCTGGCTGTTGTTAGTAAAAAGAGCACACATGCAATGACACAGGTGGATCCATAGGTGGATTGTGAAAAGAACATACATGCAATGACTCTGGTGGATCCCATATTTGGTATGTGAAAAGAACACACATGCAATGACTCCAGTTGTTGTTAGTAAAAAGAACACACATGCAATGACACTGGTGGATCCATGTGTGGTCCCTGAAGAGAAAACACATGCATAGACTCTGGTTGTTTTTAGTAAAAAGAACACACATGCAATGACTCTGGTTGTTGTTAGTAAAAAGAACACACATGCAATGACTCTGGTTGTTGTTAGTAAACAGAACACACATGCAATGACTGGTGGATCCATAGGTGGATTGTGAAAATAACACACATGCAATGACTCTAGTTGTTGTTAGTAAAAAGAACACACATGCAATGACTCTAGCTGTGGTTAATGAGAAGAACACACATTTCAATGACACTGGTGGATCCATATGTGGTATGTGCAAAGAACACACATGCAATGACTCCAGTTGTTGTTAGTAAAAAGAGCACTCATGCAATGACACTGGTGGATCCATGTGTGCTGTGTGGAAAGAACACACATGCAATGACTCTGGTTGTTGTTAGTAAAAAGAACACACATGCAATGACACTGGTGGATCGATAGGTGGATTGTGAAAAGAGCACACATGCAATGACACTAGTGAATCCATATGTGGTATGTGAAAAGAACACACATGCAATGACTCTGGTTGTTGTTATTAGAAAGAACACACATGCAATGACACTGGTGGATCCATAGGTGGATTGTGAAAAGAGCACACATGCAATGACACTAGTGGATCCATATGTGGTACGTGAAAAGAACACACATGCAATGACTCTGGTTGTTGTTAGTAAAAAGAACACACATGCAATGACACCGGTGGATCCATAGGTGGATTGTGAAAAGAGCACACATGCAATGACTCCAGTTGTTGTTAGTATAAAGAACACACATGCAATGACACTGGTGGATCCTTGTATGGTCTCTGAAGAGAACACACATGCAATGACTCTGGTTGTTGTTAGTAAAAAGAACACACATGAAATGACTCTGGTTGTTGTTAGTAAAAAGAACACACATGTAATGACACTGGTGGATCCATGTATGGTCTCTGAAGAGAACACACATTTCAATGACACTGGCGGATCCATATGTGGTATGTGAAAAGAACACGCATGCAATGACTCCAGTTGTTAGTAAAAAGAACACACATGCAATGACACTGGTGGATCCATGTGTGGTCTATGAATAGAACACACATGCAATGACTCTGGTTGTAGTTAGTAAAAAGAACACACATGCAATGACTCTGGTTGTTGTTAGTAAAAAGAACACACATGCAGTGACACTGGTTTATCCATGTGTGGTCTCTGAAGAGAACACGCATGCAATTCCTCTGGTGGATCCATATATGGTATGTGAAAAGAACACACATGCAATGACTCCAGTTGTTGTTAGTAAAAAGAACACACATCCAATGACACTGGTGGATCCTTGTGTGGTCTCTAAAGAGAACACACATGCAATGACTCTGGTTGTTGTTAGTAAAAAGAACACACATGCAATGACTCTGGATGTTGTTAGTAAAAAGACCACACGAGCAATGACAATAGTGGATCCATAGGTGGATTGTGAAAAGAACACACATGCATTGACTCTGGTTGTTGTTAGTAAAAAGAACACACATGCAATGACACTGGTGGATCCATAGGTGGATTGTGAAAAGAACACACATGCAATGACACTGGTGGATCCATATGTCGTATGTGAAAAGAACACACATGCAATCACTCCAGTTGTTGTTACTAAAAAGAGCACACATGCAATGACACTGGTGGATCCATGTGTGGTCTCTGAAGATAACACACGTTTCAATGAAACTGGTGGATCCATATGTGGTATGTGAAAAGAACACACATGTAATGACTCTGGTTGTTTTTAGTAAAAAGAACACACATGCAATGACACTGGTGGATCCATGTGTGGTCTTTCAAGAGAACACGCATCCAATTACTCTGGCTGTTATTAGTTAAAAGAACACACATGCAATGACTCTGGTTGTTGTTAGTAAAAAGAACACACATGCAATGACTCTGGTGGATCCATGTGTGGTCTCTAAAGAGAACACACATGCAATGACTCTAGCTGTGGTTAATGAGAAGAACCCAAATTTCAATGAAACTGGTGGATCCATATGTGGTATGTGAAAAGAACACACATGCAATGACTCAAGTTGTTGTTAGTAAAAAGAACACACATGCAACGACACTGGTGGATCCATGTGTGTTCTCTTAAGAGAACACGCATGCAATGACTCTGGTTGTTGTTAGTTAAATGAACACACATGCAATGACTCTGGCTGTTGTTAGTAAAAATAACACACATGCAATGACATTGGTGGATCCATGTGTGGTCTCTGAAGAGAACACACATGCAATGACTCTGGCTGTTGTTAGTAAAAAGAACACACATGCAATGACACTGGTGGATCCATAGGTGAATTGTGAAAAGAACACACACGCAATGACACTGGTGGATCCGTGTGTGGTCTCTGAAGAGAACACACATGCAATGACTATGGCTGTTGTTAGTAAAAAGAGCACACATGCAATGACACTGGTGGATCCATAGGTGGATTGTGAAAAGAACACACATGCAATGACTCTGGTGGATCCATATTTGGTATGTGAAAAGAACACACATGCAATGACTCCAGTTGTTGTTAGTAAAAAGAACACACATGCAATGACACTGGTGGATCCATGTGTGGTCTCTAAAGAGAACACACATGCAATGACTCTAGCTGTGGTTAATGAGAAGAACACACATTTCAATGACACTGGTGGATCCATATGTGGTATGCGAAAAGAACACACATGCAATGACTCCAGTTGTTGTTAGTAAAAAGAGCACTCATGCAATGACACTGGTGGATCCATGTGTGCTCTCTAAAGACAACACACAATTCAATGAAACTGGTGGATCCATATGTGGTATGCGAAAAGAACACGCATGCAATGACTCCAGTTGTTGTTAGTAAAAAGAACACACATGGAACGACACTGGTGGATCCATGTGTGGTCTCTGAAGAGAACATGCATGCAATGACTCTGGTTGTTGTTAGTTAAATGAACACACATGCAATGACTCTGGCTGTTGTTAGTAAAAAGAACACACATGCAATTACACGGGTGGATCCATGTGTGGTCTCTGAAGAGAACACACATGTAATGACACTGGCTATTGTTAGTAAAAAGAACACACATGAATGACACTGGTGGATCCATAGGTGAATTGTGAAAAGAACACACGCGCAATGACACTAGTGGATAAGTGTGTGGTCTCTGAAGAGAACGCACATGCAATGACTCTGGCTGTTGTTAGTAAAAAGAGCACACATGCAATGACACTGGTGGATCCATAGGTGGATTGTGAAAAGAACACACATGCAATGACTCTGGTGGATCCATATGTGGTATGTGAAAAGAACACACATGCAATGACTCCAGTTGTTCTTAGTAAAAAGAACACACATGCAATGACATTGGTGGATCCATGTGTGGTCTCTAAAGAGAACACACATGCAATGACTCTGGTTGTTTTTAGTAAAAAGAACACACATGCAATGACTCTGGTTGTTGTTAGTAAAAAGAACACACATGCAATGACTCTGGTTGTTGTTAGTAAAAAGAACACACATGCAATGACATTGGTGGATCTATAGGTGGATTGTGAAAATAACACGCATGCAATGACACTGGTGGATCCATATGTGGTATGTGAAAAGAACACACATGCAATGACTCCAGTTGTTGTTAGTAAAAAGAACACACATGCAATGACACTGGTGGATCCATATGTGGAATGTGAAAACAACACACATGCAATGACTCCAGGTGTTGTTAGTAAAAAGAACACACATGCAATGACACTAGTGGATCCATGTGTGGTATCTGAAGAGAACACACATGCAATGACTCTGGTTGTTGTTAGTAAAAAGAACACACATGCAATGACTCTGGTTGTTGTTAGTAAAAAGAACACACATGCAATGACTCTAGTTGTTGTTAGTAAAAGAACACATGCAATGACACTGGTGGATCTATAGGTGGCTTGTGAAAATAACACACATGCAATGACACTGGTGGATCCATATCTTGTATGTGAAAAGAACACACATGCAATGACTTCAGTTGTTGTTAGTAAAAAGAACACACATGCAATGACACTGGTGGATCCATATGTGGTCTCTGAAGAGAACACACATTTTAATGTCACTGGTGGATCCATATGTGGAATGTGAAAACAACACACATGCAATGACTCCAGGTGTTGTTAGTAAAAAGAACACACATGCAATCACACTGGTGGATCCATGTGTGGTCTCTGAAGAGAACACACATGCAATGACTCTAGTTGTTGTTAGTAAAAAGAACACACATGCAATGACTGGTGGATCCATAGGCGGATTCTGAAAATAACACACATGCAATGACTCTGGTTGTTGTTAGTAAAAAGAACACACATGCAATGACTCTGGTGGATCCATGTGTGGTCTCTGAAGAGAACACACATGCAATGACTCTAGCTCTGGTTAATGAGAAGAACTCACATTTCAATGAAACTGGTGGATCCATATGTGGTATGCGAAAAGAACACACATGCAATGACTCCCGTTGTTGTTAGTAAAAAGAACACACATGCAACGACACTGGTGGATCCATGTGTGTTTTCTGAAGAGAACACGCATGCAATGACTCTGGTTGTTGTTAGTTAAATGAACACACATGCAATGACTCTGGCTGTTGTTAGTAAAAAGAACACACATGCAATGACATTGGTGGATCCATGTGTGGTCTCTAAAGAGAACACACATGCAATGACTCTGGCTGTTGTTAGTAAAAAGAACACACATGCAATGACACTGGTGGATCCATAGGTGAATTGTGAAAAGAACACACACGCAATGACACTGGTGGATCCGTGTGTGGTCTCTGAAGAGAACACACATGCAATGACTCTGGCTGTTGTTAGTAAAAAGAGCACACATGCAATGACACTGGTGGATCCATAGGTGGATTGTGAAAAGAACATACATGCAATGACTCTGGGGGATCCATATTTGGTATGTGAAAAGCACACACATGCAATGACTCCAGTTGTTGTTAGTAAAAAGAACACACATGCAATGACACTGGTGGATCCATATGTCGTATGTGAAAAGAACACACATGCAATCACTCCAGTTGTTGTTACTAAAAAGAGCACACATGCAATGACACTGGTGGATCCATGTGTGGTCTCTGAAGATAACACACGTTTCAATGAAACTGGTGGATCCATATGTGGTATGTGAAAAGAACACACATGCAATGACTCTGGTTGTTTTTAGTAAAAAGAACACACATGCAATGACACTGGTGGATCCATGTGTGGTCTTTGAAGAGAACACGCATCCAATTACTCTGGCTGTTATTAGTTAAAAGAACACACATGCAATGACTCTGGTTGTTGTTAGTAAAAAGAACACACATGCAATGACTCTGGTGGATCCATGTGTGGTCTCTAAAGAGAACACACATGCAATGACTCTAGCTGTGGTTAATGAGAAGAACCCAAATTTCAATGAAACTGGTGGATCCATATGTGGTATGCGAAAAGAACACACATGCAATGACTCAAGTTGTTGTTAGTAAAAAGAACACACATGCAACGACACTGGTGGATCCATGTGTGTTCTCTTAAGAGAACACGCATGCAATGACTCTGGTTGTTGTTAGTTAAATGAACACACATGCAATGACTCTGGCTGTTGTTAGTAAAAATAACACACATGCAATGACATTGGTGGATCCATGTTTTGTCTCTGAAGAGAACACACATGCAATGACTCTGGCTGTTGTTAGTAAAAAGAACACACATGCAATGACACTGGTGGATCCATAGGTGAATTGTGAAAAGAACACACACGCAATGACACTGGTGGATCCGTGTGTGGTCTCTGAAGAGAACACACATGCAATGACTCTGGCTGTTGTTAGTAAAAAGAGCACACATGCAATGACACTGGTGGATCCATAGGTGGATTGTGAAAAGAACACACATGCAATGACTCTGGTGGATCCATATTTGGTATGTGAAAAGAACACACATGCAATGACTCCAGTTGTTGTTAGTAAAAAGAACACACATGCAATGACACTGGTGGATCCATGTGTGGTCTCTAAAGAGAACACACATGCAATGACTCTAGCTGTGGTTAATGAGAAGAACACACATTTCAATGACACTGGTGGATCCCTATGTGGTATGTGAAAAGAACACAAAGGGAAAGACTCCAGTTGTTGTTAGTAAAAAGAGCACTCATGCAATGACACTGGTGGATCCATGTGTGCTCTCTAAAGACAACACACAATTCAATGAAACTGGTGGATCCATATGTGGTATGCGAAAAGAACACGCATGCAATGACTCCAGTTGTTGTTAGTAAAAAGAACACACATGGAACGACACTGGTGGATCCATGTGTGGTCTCTGAAGAGAACATGCATGCAATGACTCTGGTTGTTGTTAGTTAAATGAACACACATGCAATGACTCTGGCTGTTGTTAGTAAAAAGAACACACATGCAATTACACGGGTGGATCCATGTGTGGTCTCTGAAGAGAACACACATGCAATGACACTGGCTATTGTTAGTAAAAAGAACACACATGAATGACACTGGTGGATCCATAGGTGAATTGTGAAAAGAACACACGCGCAATGACACTAGTGGATAAGTGTGTGGTCTCTGAAGAGAACGCACATGCAATGACTCTGGCTGTTGTTAGTAAAAAGAGCACACATGCAATGACACTGGTGGATCCATAGGTGGATTGTGAAAAGAACACACATGCAATGACTCTGGTGGATCCATATGTGGTATGTGAAAAGAACACACATGCAATGACTCCAGTTGTTCTTAGTAAAAAGAACACACATGCAATGACATTGGTGGATCCATGTGTGGTCTCTAAAGAGAACACACATGCAATGACTCTGGTTGTTTTTAGTAAAAAGAACACACATGCAATGACTCTGGTTGTTGTTAGTAAAAAGAACACACATGCAATGACTCTGGTTGTTGTTAGTAAAAAGAACACACATGCAATGACATTGGTGGATCTATAGGTGGATTGTGAAAATAACACGCATGCAATGACACTGGTGGATCCATATGTGGTATGTGAAAAGAACACACATGCAATGACTCCAGTTGTTGTTAGTAAAAAGAACACACATGCAATGACACTGGTGGATCCATATGTGGAATGTGAAAACAACACACATGCAATGACTCCAGGTGTTGTTAGTAAAAAGAACACACATGCAATGACACTAGTGGATCCATGTGTGGTATCTGAAGAGAACACACATGCAATGACTCTGGTTGTTGTTAGTAAAAAGAACACACATGTAATGACTCTGGTTGTTGTTAGTAAAAAGAACACACATGCAATGACTCTAGTTGTTGTTAGTAAAAGAACACATGCAATGACACTGGTGGATCTATAGGTGGCTTGTGAAAATAACACACATGCAATGACACTGGTGGATCCATATCTTGTATGTGAAAAGAACACACATGCAATGACTTCAGTTGTTGTTAGTAAAAAGAACACACATGCAATGACACTGGTGGATCCATATGTGGTCTCTGAAGAGAACACACATTTTAATGTCACTGGTGGATCCATATGTGGAATGTGAAAACAACACACATGCAATGACTCCAGGTGTTGTTAGTAAAAAGAACACACATGCAATCACACTGGTGGATCCATGTGTGGTCTCTGAAGAGAACACACATGCAATGACTCTAGTTGTTGTTAGTAAAAAGAACACACATGCAATGACTGGTGGATCCATAGGCGGATTCTGAAAATAACACACATGCAATGACTCTGGTTGTTGTTAGTAAAAAGAACACACATGCAATGACTCTGGTGGATCCATGTGTGGTCTCTGAAGAGAACACACATGCAATGACTCTAGCTCTGGTTAATGAGAAGAACTCACATTTCAATGAAACTGGTGGATCCATATGTGGTATGCGAAAAGAACACACATGCAATGACTCCAGTTGTTGTTAGTAAAAAGAACACACATGCAACGACACTGGTGGATCCATGTGTGTTTTCTGAAGAGAACACGCATGCAATGACTCTGGTTGTTGTTAGTTAAATGAACACACATGCAATGACTCTGGCTGTTGTTAGTAAAAAGAACACACATGCAATGACATTGGTGGATCCATGTGTGGTCTCTAAAGAGAACACACATGCAATGACTCTGGCTGTTGTTAGTAAAAAGAACACACATGCAATGACACTGGTGGATCCATAGGTGAATTGTGAAAAGAACACACACGCAATGACACTGGTGGATCCGTGTGTGGTCTCTGAAGAGAACACACATGCAATGACTCTGGCTGTTGTTAGTAAAAAGAGCACACATGCAATGACACTGGTGGATCCATAGGTGGATTGTGAAAAGAACATACATGCATTGACTCTGGGGGATCCATATTTGGTATGTGAAAAGCGCACACATGCAATGACTCCAGTTGTTGTTAGTAAAAAGAACACACATGCAATGACACTGGTGGATCCATGTGTGGTCCCTGAAGAGAAAACACATGCATAGACTCTGGTTGTCTTTAGTAAAAAGAACACACATGCAATGACTCTGGTTGTTGTTAGTAAAAAGAACACACATGCAATGACTCTGGTTGTTGTTAGTAAACAGAACACACATGCAATGACTAGTGGATCCATAGGTTGATTGTGAAAATAACACACATGCAATGACTCTGGTTGTTGTTAGTAAAAAGAACACACATGCAATCACTCTGGTGGATCCATGTGTGGTCTCTAAAGAGAACACACATGCAATGACTCTAGCTGTGGTTAATGAGAACAACACACATTTCAATGACACTGGTGGATCCATATGTGGTATGTGAAAAGAACACACATGCAATGACTCCAGTTGTTGTTAGTAAAAAGAGCACTCATGCAATGACACTGGTGGATCCATGTGTGCTCTCTAAAGACAACACACATTTCAATGAAACTGGTGGATCCATATGTGGTATGCGAAAAGAACACACATGCAATGACCCTAGTTGTTGTTAGTAAAAAGAACACACATGCAACGACACTGGTGGATCCATGTGTGGTCTCTGAAGAGAACACGCATGCAATGACTCTGGTTGTTGTTAGTTAAATGAACACACATGCAATGACTCTGGCTATTGTTAGTAAAAAGAACACACATGCAATGACTCTGGTTGTTGTTAGTAAACAGAACACACATGCAATGACTGGTGGATCCATAGGTGGATTGTGAAAATAACACACATGCAATGACTCTGGTTGTTGTTAGTAAAAAGAACACACATGCAATGACTCTAGCTGTGGTTAATGAGAAGAACACACATTTCAATGACACTGGTGGATCCATATGTGGTATGTGAAAAGAACACACATGCAATGACTCCAGTTGTTGTTAGTAAAAAGAGCACTCATGCAATGACACTGGTGGATCCGTGTGTGCTGTGTGGAAAGAACTCACATGCAATGACTCTGGTTGTTGTTAGTAAAAAGAACACACATGCAATGACACTGGTGGATCCATAGGTGGATTGTGAAAAGAGCACACATGCAATGACACTAGTGAATCCATATGTGGTATGTGAAAAGAACACACATGCAATGACTCTGGTTGTTGTTATTAGAAAGAACACACATGCAATGACACTGGTGGATCCATAGGTGGATTGTGAAAAGAGCACACATGCAATGACACTAGTGGATCCATATGTGGTACGTGAAAAGAACACACATGCAATGACTCTGGTTGTTGTTAGTAAAAAGAACACACATGAAATGACACCGGTGGATCCATAGGTGGATTGTGAAAAGAGCACACATGCAATGACTCCAGTTGTTGTTAGTAAAAAGAACACACATGCAATGACACTGGTGGATCCTTGTATGGTCTCTGAAGAGAACACACATGCAATGACTCTGGTTGTTGTTAGTAAAAAGAACACACATGAAATGACTCTGGTTATTGTTAGTAAAAAGAACACACATGTAATGACACTAGTGGATCCATGTGTGGTCTCTGAAGAGAACACACATTTCAATGACACTGGCGGATCCATATGTGGTATGTGAAAAGAACACACATGCAATGACTCCAGTTGTTAGTAAAAAGAACACACATGCAATGACACTGGTGGATCCATGTGTGGTCTATGAATAGAACACACATGCAATGACTCTGGTTGTTGTTAGTAAAAAGAACACACATGCAATGACTCTGGTTGTTGTTAGTAAAAAGGACACACATGCAGTGACACTGATTTATCCATGTGTGGTCTCTGAAGAGAACACGCATGCAATTACTCTGGTGGATCCATATATGGTATGTGAAAAGAACACACATGCAATGACTCCAGTTGTTGTTAGTAAAAAGAACACACATCCAATGACACTGGTGGATCCTTGTGTGGTCTCTAAAGAGAACACACATGCAATGACTCTGGTTGTTGTTAGTAAAAAGAACACACATGCAATGACTCTGGATGTTGTTAGTAAAAAGACCACACATGCAATGACAATAGTGGATCCATAGGTGGATTGTGAAAAGAACACACATGCATTGACTCTGGTTGTTGTTAGTAAAAAGAACACACATGCAATGACACTGGTGGATCCATAGGTGGATTGTGAAAAGAACACACATGCAATGACACTGGTGGATGCATATGTCGTATGTGAAAAGAACACACATGCAATCACTCCAGTTGTTGTTAGTAAAAAGAGCACACATGCAATGACACCGGTGGATCCATGTGTGGTCTCTAAAGATAACACACGTTTCAATGAAACTGGTGGATCCATATGTGGTATGTGAAAAGAACACACATGCAATGACTCTGGTTGTTTTTAGTAAAAAGAACACACATGCAATGACACTGGTGGATCCATGTGTGGTCTTTGAAGAGAACACGCATCCAATGACTCTGGCTGTTATTAGTTAAAAGAACACACATGCAATGACTCTGGTTGTTGTTAGTAAAAAGAACACACATGCAATGACTCTGGTGGATCCATGTGTGGTCTCTGAAGAGAACACACATGCAATGACTCTAGCTGTGGTTAATGAGAAGAACCCAAATTTCAATGAAACTGGTGGATCCATATGTGGTATGCGAAAAGAACACACATGCAATGACTCAAGTTGTTGTTAGTAAAAAGAACACACATGCAACGACACTGGTGGATCCATGTGTGTTCTCTTAAGAAAACACGCATGCAATGACTCTGGTTGTTGTTAGTTAAATGAACACACATGCAATGACTCTAGCTGTTGTTAGTAAAAATAACACACATGCAATGACATTGGTGGATCCATGTGTGGTCTCTGAAGAGAACACACATGCAATGACTCTGGCTGTTGTTAGTAAAAAGAACACACATGCAATGACACTGGTGGATCCATAGGTGAATTGTGAAAAGAACACACACGCAATGACACTGGTGGATCCGTGTGTGGTCTGTGAAGAGAACACACATGCAATGACTCTGGCTGTTGTTAGTAAAAAGAGCACACATGCAATGACACTGGTGGATCCATAGGTGGATTGTGAAAAGAACACACATGCAATGACTCTGGTGGATCCATATTTGGTATGTGAAAAGAACACACATGCAATGACTCTAGTTGTTGTTAGTAAAAAGAACACACATGCAATGACACTGGTGGGTCCATGTGTGGTCTCTAAAGAGAACACACATGCAATGACTCTAGCTGTGGTTAATGAGAAGAACACACATTTCAATGACACTGGTGGATCCATATGTGGTATGTGAAAAGAACACACATGCAATGACTCTAGTTGTTGTTAGTAAAAAGAGCACTCATGCAATGACACTGGTGGATCCATGTGTGCTCTCTAAAGACAACACACAATTCAATGAAACTGGTGGATCCATATGTGGTATGCGAAAAGAACACACATGCAATGACTCCAGTTGTTGTTAGTAAAAAGAACACCCATGCAATGACTCTGGTTGTTGTTAGTAAAAAGAACACACATGCAATGACATTGGTGGATCTATAGGTGGATTGTGAAAATAATACGCATGCAATGACACTGGTGGATCCATATGTGGTATGTGAAAAGAACACACATGCAATGACTCCAGTTGTTGTTAGTAAAAAGAACACACATGCAATGACACTGGTGGATCCATATGTGGAATGTGAAAACAACACACATGCAATGACTCCAGGTGTTGTTAGTAAAAAGAACGCACATGCAATGACACTAGTGGATCCATGTGTGGTATCTGAAGAGAACACACATGCAATGACTCTGGTTGTTGTTAGTAAAAAGAACACACATGCAATGACTCTGGTTGTTGTTAGTAAAAAGAACACACATGCAATGACTCTAGTTGTTGTTAGTAAAAGAACACATGCAATGACACTGGTGGATCTATAGGTGGCTTGTGAAAATAACACACATGCAATGACACTGGTGGATCCATATCTTGTATGTGAAAAGAACACACATGCAATGACTTCAGTTGTTGTTAGTAAAAAGAACACACATGCAATGACACTGGTGGATCCATATGTGGTCTCTGAAGAGAACACACATTTCAATGTCACTGGTGGATCCATATGTGGAATGTGAAAACAACACACATGCAATGACTCCAGGTGTTGTTAGTAAAAAGAACACACATGCAATCACACTGGTGGATCCATGTGTGGTCTCTGAAGAGAACACACATGCAATGACTCTAGTTGTTGTTAGTAAAAAGAACACACATGCAATGACTGGTGGATCCATAGGCGGATTCTGAAAATAACACACATGCAATGACTCTAGTTGTTGTTAGTAAAAAGAACACACATGCAATGACTCTGGTGGATCCATGTGTGGTCTCTGAAGAGAACACACATGCAATGACTCTAGCTCTGGTTAATGAGAAGAACCCACATTTCAATGAAACTGGTGGATCCATATGTGGTATGCGAAAAGAACACACATGCAATGACTCCAGTTGTTGTTAGTAAAAAGAACATACATGCAACGACACTGGTGGATCCATGTGTGTTCTCTGAAGAGAACACGCATGCAATGACTCTGGTTGTTGTTAGTTAAATGAACACACATGCAATGACTCTGGCTGTTGTTAGTAAAAAGAACACACATGCAATGACATTGGTGGATCCATGTGTGGTCTCTGAAGAGAACACACATGCAATGACTCTGGTTGTTGTTAGTAAAAAGAACACACATGCAATGACACTGGTGGATCCATAGGGGAATTGTGAAAAGAACACACACGCAATGACACTGGTGGATCCGTGTGTGGTCTCTGAAGAGAACACACATGCAATGACTCTGGCTGTTGTTAGTAAAAAGAGCACACATGCAATGACACTGGTGGATCCATAGGTGAATTGTGAAAAGAACATACATGCAATGACTCTGGGGGATCCATATTTGGTATGTGAAAAGCACACACATGCAATGACTCCAGTTGTTGTTAGTAAAAACAACACACATGCAATGACACTGGTGGATCCATGTGGGTCCCTGAAGAGAAAACACATGCATAGACTATGGTTGTCTTTAGTAAAAAGAACACACATGCAATGACTCTGGTTGTTGTTAGTAAAAAGAACACACATGCAATGACTCTCGTTGTTGTTAGTAAACAGAACACACATGCAATGACTAGTGGATCCATAGGTGGATTGTGAAAATAACACACATGCAATGACTCTGGTTGTTGTTAGTAAAAAGAACACACATGCAATCACTCTGGTGAGTCCATGTGTGGTCTCTGAAGAGAACACACATGCAATGACTCTAGCTGTGGTTAATGAGAAGAACACACATTTCAATGACACTGGTAGATCCATATGTGGTATGTGAAAAGAACACACATGCAATGACTCCAGTTGTTGTTAGTAAAAAGAGCACTCATGCAATGACACTGGTTGATCCATGTGTGCTCTCTAAAGACAAAACACATTTCAATGAAAATGGTGGATCCATATGTGGTATGCGAAAAGAACACACATGCAATGACTCTAGTTGTTGTTAGTAAAAAGAACACAGATGCACCGACACTGGTGGATCCATGTGTGGTCTCTGAAGAGAACACGCATGCAATGACTCTCGTTGTTGTTAGTTAAATGAACACACATGCAATGACTCTGGCTATTGTTAGTAAAAAGAACACACATGCAATTACACGGGTGGATCCATGTGTGGTCTCTGAAGAGAATACACATGCAATGACTCTGGCTATTGTTAGTAAAAAGAACACACATGAATGACACTGGTGGATCCATAGGTGAATTGTGAAAAGAACACACACGCAATGACACTGGTGGATCCGTGTGTGGTCTCTGAAGAGAACACACATGCAATGACTCTGGTTGTTGTTAGTAAAAAGAACACACATGCAATGACACTGGTGGATCTATAGGTGGATTGTGAAAATAACACACATGCAATGACTCTGGTGCATCCATATGTGGTATGTGAAAAGAACACACATGCAATGACTCCAGTTGTTGTTAGTAAAAAGAGCACACATGCAATGACACTGGTGGATCCATGTGTGGTCTCTAAAGACAACACACATTTCAATGACACTGGTGGATCCATATGTGTAATGTGAAAAGAACACACATGCAATGACTCTAGTTGTTGCTAGTAAAAACAACACACATGCAATGAGACTGGTGGATCCATGTGTGGTCTCTGAAGAGAACACGCATGCAAGGACTCTGGTTGTTGTTATTTAAAAGAACACACATGCAATGACTCTGGTTGTTGTTACTAAAAAGAGCACACATGCAATGACACTTGTGCATCCATAGGTGGATTGTGAAAAGAACGCACATGCAATGACTCTGGTGGATCCATATGTGGCATGTGAAAAGAATACACATACAATGACTCCAGTTGTTGTTAGTAAAAAGAACACACATGCAATGACACTGGTGGATCCTTGTGTGGTCTCTGAAGAGAACACACATGCAATGACTCTGGTTGTTGTTAGTACAAAGAACACACATGAAATGACTCTGGTTGTTGTTAGTAAAAAGAACACACATGTAATGACACTGGTGGATCCATGTGTGGTCTCTAAAGAGAACACACATTTCAATGACACTGGCGGATCCATATGTGGTATGTGAAAAGAACACGCATGCAATGACTCCAGTTGTTGTTAGTAAAAAGAACACACATGCAATGACACTGGTGGATCCATGTGTGGTCTCTGAATAGAACACACATGCAATTACTCTGGTTGTTGTTAGTAAAAAGAACACACATGCAGTGACACTGGTTTATCGATGTGTGGTCTCTGAAGAGAACACGCATGCAATGACTCTGGTGGATGCATATATGGTATGTGAAAAGAACACACATGCAATGACTCCAGTTGTTGTTAGTAAAAAGAACACACATCCAATGACACTGGTGGATCCTTGTGTGGTCTCTGAAGAGAACACACATGCAATGACTCTGGTTGTTGTTAGTAAAAAGAACACACATGTAATGACTCTAGTTGTTGTTAGTAAAAAGAACACACATGTAATGACACTGGTGGATCCATGTGTGGTCTCTGAAGAGAACACACATTTCAATGACACTGGTGGATCTATATGTGGTATGTGAAAAGAACACACATGCAATGACTCCAGTTGTTGTTAGTAAAAAGAACACACATGCAATGACACTGGCGGATCCATGTGTGGTCTCTGAATAAAACACACATGCAATGACTCTGGTTTTTGTTAGTAAATAGAACACACATGCAATGACTCTGGTTGTTGTTAGTAAAAAGAACACACATGCAATGACACTGGTGATCCATAGGTGGATTGTGAAAAGAACACACATGCAATGACACTGGTGGATCCATGTGTGGTCTTTGAACAGAACACACATGCAATGACTCTGGATGTTGTTAGTAAAAAGACCACACATGCAATGACAATAGTGGATCCATAGGTGGATTGTGAAAAGAACACACATGCATTGACTCTGGTTGTTGTTAGTAAAAAGAACCCACATGCAATGACACTGGTGGATCCATAGGTGGATTGTGAAAAGAACACACATGCAATGACACTGGTGGATCCATATGTCGTATGTGAAAAGAACACACATGCAATGACTCCAGTTGTTGTTAGTAAAAAGAGCACACATGCAATGACACTGGTGGATCCATGTGTGGTCTCTGAAGATAACACACGTTTCAATGAAACTGGTGGATCCATATGTGGTATGTGAAAAAACACACATGCAATGACTCTGGTTGTTTTTAGTAAAAAGAACACACATGCAATGACACTGGTGGATCCATGTGTGGTCTTTGAAGAGAACACGCATCCAATGACTCTGGCTATTATTAGTTAAAAGAAGACACATGCAATGACTCTAGTTGTTGTTAGTAAAAAGAACACACATGCAATGACACTCGTGGATCCATGTGTGGTGTCTGAAGAGAACACACATGTAATGACTCTAGTTGTTGCTAGTAAAAAGAGCACACATGCAATGACACTGGAGGATCCATAGGTGGATTGTGAAAAGAACACACATGCAATGACTCCAGTTGTTGTTAGTAAAAAGAACACACATGCAATGACACTGGTGGATCCATAGGTGGATTGTGAAAAGAACACACATGCAATGACACTGGTGCATCCATATGTGGTATGTGAAAAGAACACACATGCAATGACTCCAGTTGTTGTTAGTAAAAAGAGCACACATGCAATGACACTGGTGGATCCATGTGTGGTCTCTAAAGACAACACACATTTGAATGACACTGGTGGATCCATATGTGTAATGTGAAAAGAACACACATGCAATGACTCCAGTTGTTGCTAGTAAAAACAACACACATGCAATGACACTGGTGGATCCATGTGTGGTCTCTGAAGAGAACACGCATGCAAGGACTCTGGTTGTTGTTACTTAAAAGAACACACATGCAATGACTCTGGTTGTTGTTACTAAAAAGAGCACACATGCAATGACACTTGTGGATCCATAGGTGGATTGTGAAAAGAACGCACATGCAATGACTCTGGTAGATCCATATGTGGCATGTGAAAAGAATACACATACAATGACTCCAGTTGTTGTTAGTAAAGAGAACCCACATGCAATGACACTGGTGGATCCTTGTGTGGTCTCTAAAGAGAACACACATGCAATGACTCTGGTTGTTGTTAGTACAAAGAACACGCATGAAATGACTCTGGTTGTTGTTAGTAAAAAGAACACACATGTAATGACACTGGTGGATCCATGTGTGGTCTCTAAAGAGAACACACATTTCAATGACACTGGCGGATCCATATGTGGTATGTGAAAAGAACACGCATGCAATGACTCCAGTTGTTGTTAGTAAAAAGAACACACATGCAATGACACTGGTGGATCCATGTGTGGTCTCTGAATAGAACACACATGCAATTACTCTGGTTGTTGTTAGTAAAAAGAACACACATGTAGTGACACTGGTTTATCGATGTGTGGTCTCTGAAGAGAACACGCATGCAATGACTCTGGTGGATGCATATATGGTATGTGAAAAGAACACACATGCAATGACTCCAGTTGTTGTTAGTAAAAAGAACACACATCCAATGACACTGGTGGATCCTTGTGTGGTCTCTGAAGAGAACACACATGCAATGACTCTGGTTGTTGTTAGTAAAAAGAACACACATGTAATGACTCTAGTTGTTGTTAGTAAAAAGAACACACATGTAATGACACTGGTGGATCCATGTGTGGTCTCTGAAGAGAACACACATTTCAATGACACTGGTGGATCTATATGTGGTATGTGAAAAGAACACACATGCAATGACTCCAGTTGTTGTTAGTAAAAAGAACACACATGCAATGACACTGGCGGATCCATGTGTGGTCTCTGAATAAAACACACATGCAATGACTCTGGTTGTTGTTAGTAAATAGAACACACATGCAATGACTCTGGTTGTTGTTAGTAAAAAGAACACACATGCAATGACACTGGTGATCCATAGGTGGATTGTGAAAAGAACACACATGCAATGACACTGGTGGATCCATGTGTGGTCTTTGAACAGAACACACATGCAATGACTCTGGATGTTGTTAGTAAAAAGACCACACATGCAATGACAATAGTGGATCCATAGGTGGATTGTGAAAAGAACACACATGCATTGACTCTGGTTGTTGTTAGTAAAAAGAACCCACATGCAATGACACTGGTGGATCCATAGGTGGATTGTGAAAAGAACACACATGCAATGACACTGGTGGATCCATATGTCGTATGTGAAAAGAACACACATGCAATGACTCCAGTTGTTGTTAGTAAAAAGAGCACACATGCAATGACACTGGTGGATCCATGTGTGGTCTCTGAAGATAACACACGTTTCAATGAAACTGGTGGATCCATATGTGGTATGTGAAAAAACACACATGCAATGACTCTGGTTGTTTTTAGTAAAAAGAACACACATGCAATGACACTGGTGGATCCATGTGTGGTCTTTGAAGAGAACACGCATCCAATGACTCTGGCTATTATTAGTTAAAAGAAGACACATGCAATGACTCTAGTTGTTGTTAGTAAAAAGAACACACATGCAATGACACTCGTGGATCCATGTGTGGTGTCTGAAGAGAACACACATGTAATGACTCTAGTTGTTGCTAGTAAAAAGAGCACACATGCAATGACACTGGAGGATCCATAGGTGGATTGTGAAAAGAACACACATGCAATGACTCCAGTTGTTGTTAGTAAAAAGAACACACATGCAATGACACTGGTGGATCCATAGGTGGATTGTGAAAAGAACACACATGCAATGACACTGGTGCATCCATATGTGGTATGTGAAAAGAACACACATGCAATGACTCCAGTTGTTGTTAGTAAAAAGAGCACACATGCAATGACACTGGTGGATCCATGTGTGGTCTCTAAAGACAACACACATTTCAATGACACTGGTGGATCCATATGTGTAATGTGAAAAGAACACACATGCAATGACTCCAGTTGTTGCTAGTAAAAACAACACACATGCAATGACACTGGTGGATCCATGTGTGGTCTCTGAAGAGAACACGCATGCAAGGACTCTGGTTGTTGTTACTTAAAAGAACACACATGCAATGACTCTGGTTGTTGTTACTAAAAAGAGCACACATGCAATGACAATTGTGGATCCATAGGTGGATTGTGAAAAGAACGCACATGCAATGACTCTGGTAGATCCATATGTGGCATGTGAAAAGAATACACATACAATGACTCCAGTTGTTGTTAGTAAAGAGAACCCACATGCAATGACACTGGTGGATCCTTGTGTGGTCTCTGAAGAGAACACACATGCAATGACTCTGGTTGTTGTTAGTACAAAGAACACGCATGAAATGACTCTGGTTGTTGTTAGTAAAAAGAACACACATGTAATGACACTGGTGGATCCATGTGTGGTCTCTAAAGAGAACACACATTTCAATGACACTGGCGGATCCATATGTGGTATGTGAAAAGAACACGCATGCAATGACTCCAGTTGTTGTTAGTAAAAAGAACACACATGCAATGACACTGGTGGATCCATGTGTGGTCTCTGAATAGAACACACATGCAATTACTCTGGTTGTTGTTAGTAAAAAGAACACACATGCAGTGACACTGGTTTATCGATGTGTGGTCTCTGAAGAGAACACGCATGCAATGACTCTGGTGGATGCATATATGGTATGTGAAAAGAACACACATGCAATGACTCCAGTTGTTGTTAGTAAAAAGAACACACATCCAATGACACTGGTGGATCCTTGTGTGGTCTCTGAAGAGAACACACATGCAATGACTCTGGTTGTTGTTAGTAAAAAGAACACACATGTAATGACTCTAGTTGTTGTTAGTAAAAAGAACACACATGTAATGACACTGGTGGATCCATGTGTGGTCTCTGAAGAGAACACACATTTCAATGACACTGGTGGATCTATATGTGGTATGTGAAAAGAACACACATGCAATGACTCCAGTTGTTGTTAGTAAAAAGAACACACATGCAATGACACTGGCGGATCCATGTGTGGTCTCTGAATAAAACACACATGCAATGACTCTGGTTGTTGTTAGTAAATAGAACACACATGCAATGACTCTGGTTGTTGTTAGTAAAAAGAACACACATGCAATGACACTGGTGGATCCATAGGTGGATTGTGAAAAGAACACACATGCAATGACACTGGTGGATCCATGTGTGGTCTTTGAACAGAACACACATGCAATGACTCTGGATGTTGTTAGTAAAAAGACCACACATGCAATGACAATAGTGGATCCATAGGTGGATTGTGAAAAGAACACACATGCATTGACTCTGGTTGTTGTTAGTAAAAAGAACCCACATGCAATGACACTGGTGGATCCATAGGTGGATTGTGAAAAGAACACACATGCAATGACACTGGTGGATCCATATGTCGTATGTGAAAAGAACACACATGCAATGACTCCAGTTGTTGTTAGTAAAAAGAGCACACATGCAATGACACTGGTGGATCCATGTGTGGTCTCTGAAGATAACACATGTTTCAATGAAACTGGTGGATCCATATGTGGTATGTGAAAAAACACACATGCAATGACTCTGGTTGTTTTTAGTAAAAAGAACACACACGCAATGACACTGGTGGATCCATGTGTGGTCTTTGAAGAGAACACGCATCCAATGACTCTGGCTATTATTAGTTAAAAGAAGACACATGCAATGACTCTGGTTGTTGTTAGTAAAAAGAACACACATGCAATGACACTCGTGGATCCATGTGTGGTGTCTGAAGAGAACACACATGTAATGACTCTAGTTGTTGCTAGTAAAAAGAGCACACATGCAATGACACTGGAGGATCCATAGGTGGATTGTGAAAAGAACACACATGCAATGACTCCAGTTGTTGTTAGTAAAAAGAACACACATGCAATGACACTGGTGGATCCATAGGTGGATTGTGAAAAGAACACACATGCAATGACACTGGTGGATCCATGTGTGGTCTCTGAAGAGAACACACATGCAATGACTCTGGTTGTTGTTAGTAAAAAGAACACACATGTAATGACACTGGGGGATCCATGTGTGGTCTCTAAAGAGAACACACATTTCAATGACACTGGTGGATCCATATGTGGTATGTGAAAAGAACACACATGCAATCACTCTAGTTGTTGTTAGTAAAAAGAACACACATGCAATGACACTGGTGGATCCATGTGTGGTCTCTGAATAGAACACACATGCAATGACTCTGGTTGTTGTTAGTAAATAGAACATACAAGCAATGACTCTGGTTGTTGTTAGTAAAAAGAACACACATGCAATGACACTGGTGGATCCATAGGTGGATTGTGAAAAGAACACACATGCAATGACACTGGTGGATCCATGTGTGGTCTTTGAAAAGAACACGCATGCAATGACTCTGCATGTTGTTAGTAAAAAGAGCACACATGCAATGACACTAGTGGATCCATAGGTAGATTGTGAAAAGAAGACACATGCATTGACTCTGTTTGTTGTTAGTAAAAAGAACACACATGCAATGACACTGGTGGATCCATATGTCGTATGTGAAAAGAACACACATGCAATGACTCCAGTTGTTGTTAGTAAAAAGAGCACACATGCAATGACACTGGTGGATCCATGTGTGGTCTCTGAAGATAACACGCGTTTCAATGAAACTGGTGGATCCATATGTGGTATGTGAAAAGAACACACATGCAATGACTCCAGTTGTTGTTAGTAAAAAGAGCACACATGCAATGACATTGGTGGATCCATGTGTGGTCTCTGAAGAGAACACGCATGCAATGACTCTAGTTGTTATTAGTTAAAAGAACACACATGCAATGACTCTGGTTGTTGTTAGTAAAAAGAACACACATGCAATGACATTGGTGGATCCATGTGTGGTGTCTGAAGAGAACACGCATGCAATGACTCTGGTTGTTGTTAGTTAAATGAACACACATGCAATGACTCTGGCTATTGTTAGTAAAAAGAACACACATGCAATTACACGGGTGGATCCATGTGTGGTCTCTGAAGAGAACACACATGCAATGACTCTGGCTATTGTTAGTAAAAAGAACACACATGAATGAAACTGGTGGATCCATAGGTGAATTGTGAAAAGAACACACACGCAATGACACTGGTGGATCCGTGTGTGGTCTCTGAAGAGAAAACACATGCAATGACTCTGGTTGTTGTTAGTAAAAAGAACACACATGCAATGACACTGGTGGATCTATAGGTGGATTGTGAAAATAACACACATGCAATGACTCTGGTGGATCCATATGTGGTATGTGAAAAGAACACACATGCAATGACTCCAGTTGTTGTTAGTAAAAAGAGCACACATGTAATGACACTGGTGGATCCATGTGTGGTCTCTAAAGACAACACACATTTCAATGACACTGGTGGATCCATATGTGTAATGTGAAAAGAACACACATGCAATGACTCCAGTTGTTGCTAGTAAAAACAACAGACATGCAATGACACTGGTGGATCCATGTGTGGTCTCTGAAGAGAACACGCATGCAAGGACTCTGGTTGTTGTTACTTAAAAGAACACACATGCAATGACTCTGGTTGTTGTTACTAAAAAGAGCACACATGCAATGACACTTGTGGATCCATAGGTGGATTGTGAAAAGAACGCACATGCAATGACTCTGGTGGATCCATATGTGGCATGTGAAAAGAATACACACACAATGACTCCAGTTGTTGTTAGTAAAAAGAACACACATGCAATGACACTGGTGGATCCTTGTGTGGTCTCTGAAGAGAACACACATGCAATGACTCTGGTTGTTGTTAGTACAAAGAACACACATGAAATGACTCTGGTTGTTGTTAGTAAAAAGAACACACATGTAATGACACTGGTGGATCCATGTGTGGTCTCTAAAGAGAACACACATTTCAATGACACTGGCGGATCCATATGTGGTATGTGAAAAGAACACGCATGCAATGACTCCAGTTGTTGTTAGTAAAAAGAACACACATGCAATGACACTGGTGGATCCATGTGTGGTCTCTGAATAGAACACACATGCAATGACTCTGGTTGTTGTTAGTAAAAAGAAAACACATGCAGTGACACTGGTTTATCCATGTGTGGTCTCTGAAGAGAACACGCATGCAATGACTCTGGTGGATCCATATATGGTATGTGAAAAGAACACACATGCAATGACTCCAGTTGTTGTTAGTAAAAAGAACACACATCCAATGACACTGGTGGATCCTTGTGTGGTCTCTGAAGAGAACACACATGCAATGACTCTGGTTGTTGTTAGTAAAAAGAACACACATGTAATGACTCTAGTTGTTGTTAGTAAAAAGAACACACATGTAATGACACTGGTGGATCCTTGTGTGGTCTCTGAAGAGAACACACATGCAATGACTCTGGTTGTTGTTAGTACAAAGAACACACATGAAATGACTCTGGTTGTTGTTAGTAAAAAGAACACACATGTAATGACACTGGTGGATCCATGTGTGGTCTCTAAAGAGAACACACATTTCAATGACACTGGCGGATCCATATGTGGTATGTGAAAAGAACACGCATGCAATGACTCCAGTTGTTGTTAGTAAAAAGAACACACATGCAATGACACTGGTGGATCCATGTGTGGTCTCTGAATAGAACACACATGCAATGACTCTGGTTGTTGTTAGTAAAAAGAAAACACATGCAGTGACACTGGTTTATCCATGTGTGGTCTCTGAAGAGAACACGCATGCAATGACTCTGGTGGATCCATATATGGTATGTGAAAAGAACACACATGCAATGACTCCAGTTGTTGTTAGTAAAAAGAACACACATCCAATGACACTGGTGGATCCTTGTGTGGTCTCTGAAGAGAACACACATGCAATGACTCTGGTTGTTGTTAGTAAAAAGAACACACATGTAATGACTCTAGTTGTTGTTAGTAAAAAGAACACACATGTAATGACACTGGTGGATCCATGTGTGGTCTCTGAAGAGAACACACATTTCAATGACACTGGTGGATCTATATGTGGTATGTGAAAAGAACACACATGCAATGACTCCAGTTGTTGTTAGTAAAAAGAACACACATGCAATGACACTGGCGGATCCATGTGTGGTCTCTGAATAGAACACACATGCAATGACTCTGGTTGTTGTTAGTAAATAGAACACACATGCAATGACTCTGGTTGTTGTTAGTAAAAAGAACACACATGCAATGACACTGGTGGATCCATAGGTGGATTGTGAAAAGAACACACATGCAATGACACTGGTGGATCCATGTGTGGTCTTTGAACAGAACACACATGCAATGACTCTGGATGTTGTTAGTAAAAAGACCACACATGCAATGACAATAGTGGATCCATAGGTGGATTGTGAAAAGAACACACATGCATTGACTCTGGTTGTTGTTAGTAAAAAGAACCCACATGCAATGACACTGGTGGATCCATAGGTGGATTGTGAAAAGAACACACATGCAATGACACTGGTGGATCCATATGTCGTATGTGAAAAGAACACACATGCAATGACTCCAGTTGTTGTTAGTAAAAAGAGCACACATGCAATGACACTGGTGGATCCATGTGTGGTCTCTGAAGATAACACACGTTTCAATGAAACTGGTGGATCCATATGTGGTATGAGAAAAAACACACATGCAATGACTCTGGTTGTTTTTAGTAAAAAGAACACACATGCAATGACACTGGTGGATCCATGTGTGGTCTTTCAAGAGAACACGCATCCAATGACTCTGGCTGTTATTAGTTAAAAGAACACACATGCAATGACTCTGGTTGTTGTTAGTAAAAAGAACACACATGCAATGACACTCGTGGATCCATGTGTGGTGTCTGAAGAGAACACCATGTAATGACTCTAGTTGTTGCTAGTAAAAAGAGCACACATGCAATGACACTGGAGGATCCATAGGTGGATTGTGAAAAGAACACACATGCAATGACTCCAGTTGTTGTTAGTAAAAAGAACACACATGCAATGACACTGGTGGATCCATAGGTGGATTGTGAAAAGAACACACATGCAATGACACTGGTGGATCCATGTGTGGTCTCTGAAGAGAACACACATGCAATGACTCTGGTTGTTGTTAGTAAAAAGAACACACATGTAATGACACTGGGGGATCCATGTGTGGTCTCTAAAGAGAACACACATTCCAATGACACTGGTGGATCCATATGTGGTATGTGAAAAGAACACACATGCAATGACTCTAGTTGTTGTTAGTAAAAAGAACACACATGCAATGACACTGGTGGATCCATGTGTGGTCTCTAAATAGAACACACATGCAATGACTCTGGTTGTTGTTAGTAAATAGAACATACATGCAATGACTCTGGTTGTTGTTAGTAAAAAGAACACACATGCAATGACACTGGTGGATCCATAGGTGGATTGTGAAAAGAACACACATGCAATGACACTGGTGGATCCATGTGTGGTCTTTGAAAAGAACACGCATGCAATGACTCTGCATGTTGTTAGTAAAAAGAGCACACATGCAATGACACTAGTGGATCCATAGGTAGATTGTGAAAAGAACACACATGCATTGACTCTGGTTGTTGTTAGTAAAAAGAACACACATGCAATGACACTGGTGGATCCATATGTCGTATGTGAAAAGAACACACATGCAATGACTCCAGTTGTTGTTAGTAAAAAGAGCACACATGCAATGACACTGGTGGATCCATGTGTGGTCTCTGAAGATAACACGCGTTTCAATGAAACTGGTGGATCCATATGTGGTATGTGAAAAGAACACACATGCAATGACTCCAGTTGTTGTTAGTAAAAAGATCACACATGCAATGACACTTGTGGATCCATGTGTGGTCTCTGAAGAGAACACGCATGCAATGACTCTGGTTGTTATTAGTTAAAAGAACACACATGCAATGACTCTGGTTGTTGTTAGTAAAAAGAACACACATGCAATGACACTGGTGGATCCATGTTTGGTGTCTGAAGAGAACACACATGCAATGACTCTGGTTGTTGTTAGTAAAAAGAAAACACATGCAATGACACTGGTGGATCCATAGGTGGATTGTGAAAAGAACACACATGCAATGACTCCAGTTGTTGTTAGTAAAAAGAGCACACATGCAATGACACTGGTCGATCCATGTGTGGTCTCTGAAGAGAACACGCATGCAATGACTCTGGTGGATCCATATGTGGTATGTGAAAAGAACACACATGCAATGACTCTAGTTGTTGTTAGTAAAAAGAACACACATCCAATGACACTGGTGGATCCTTGTTTGGTCTCTGAAGAGAACACACATGCAATGACTCTGGTTGTTGTTAGTAAAAAGATCACACATGTAATGACTCTGGTTGTTGTTAGTAAAAAGAACACACATGTAATGACACTTGTGGATCCATGTGTGGTATCTGAAGAGAACACACATTTCAATGACACTGGTGGATCTATATGTGGTATGTGAAAAGAACACACATGCAATGACTCCAGTTGTTGTTAGTAAAAAGAACACACATGCAATGACACTGGCGGATCCATGTATGGTCTCTGAGTAGAACACACATGCAATGACTCTGGTTGTTGTTAGTAAATAGAACACACATGCAATGACTCTGGTTGTTGTCAGTAAAAAGAGCACAGATGCAATGACACTGGTGGATCCATAGGTGGATAGTGAAAAGAACACACATGCAATGACGCTGGTGGATCCATGTGTGGTTTTGAACAGAACACACATGCAATGACTCTGGATGTTGTTAGTAAAAAGAGCACACATGCAATGACAATAGTGGATCCATAGGTGGATTGTGAAAAGAACACACATGCATTGACTCTGGTTGTTGTTAGTAAAAAGAACACACATGCAATGACACTGGTGGATCCATAGGTGGATTGTGAAAAGAACACACATGCAATAACACTGGTGGATCCATATGTCGTATGTGAAAAGAACACACATGCAATGACTCCAGTTGTTGTTCGTAAAAAGAGCACACATGCAATGACACTGGTGGATCCATGTGTAGTCTCTGAAGATAACATACGTTTCAATGAAACTGGTGGATCCATATGTGGTATGTGAAAAGAACGTACATGCAATGACTCCAGTTGTTGTTAGTAAAAAGAACACACATGCAATGACACTGGTGGATCTATGTGTGGTCTCTGAAGAGAACACGCATGCAATGACTCTGGTTGTTATTAGTCAAAATAACACACATGCAATGACTCTGGTTGTTGTTAATAAAAAGAACACACATGCAATGACTCTAGTTGTTGTTAATAAAAAGAACACACATGCAATGACACTGGTGGATCCATGTGTGGTGTCTGAAGAGAACACACATGCAATGACTCTGGTTGTTGTTAGTAAAAAGAGCACACATGCAATGACACTGGTGGATCCATAGGTGGATTGTGAAAAGAACACACATGCAATGACTCTGGTTGTTGTTACTTAAAAGAACACACATGCAATGACTCTGGTTGTTGTTACTAAAAAGAGCACACATGCAATGACACTTGTGGATCCATAGGTGGATTGTGAAAAGAACGCACATGCAATGACTCTGGTGGATCCATATGTGGCATGTCAAAAGAATACACATACAATGACTCCAGTTGTTGTTAGTAAAAAGAACACACATGCAATGACACTGGTGGATCCTTGTGTGGTCTCTGAAGAGAACACACATGCAATGACTCTGGTTGTTGTTAGTACAAAGAACACACATGAAATGACTCTGGTTGTTGTTAGTAAAAAGAACACACATGTAATGACACTGGTGGATCCATGTGTGGTCTCTAAAGAGAACACACATTTCAATGACACTGGCGGATCCATATGTGGTATGTGAAAAGAACACGCATGCAATGACTCCAGTTGTTGTTAGTAAAAAGAACACACATGCAATGACACTGGTGGATCCATGTGTGGTCTCTGAATAGAACACACATGCAATGACTCTGGTTGTTGTTAGTAAAAAGAAAACACATGCAGTGACACTGGTTTATCCATGTGTGGTCTCTGAAGAGAACACGCATGCAATGACTCTGGTGGATCCATATATGGTATGTGAAAAGAACACACATGCAATGACTCCAGTTGTTGTTAGTAAAAAGAACACACATCCAATGACACTGGTGGATCCTTGTGTGGTCTCTGAAGAGAACACACATGCAATGACTCTGGTTGTTGTTAGTAAAAAGAACACACATGTAATGACTCTAGTTGTTGTTAGTAAAAAGAACACACATGTAATGACACTGGTGGATCCTTGTGTGGTCTCTGAAGAGAACACACATGCAATGACTCTGGTTGTTGTTAGTACAAAGAACACACATGAAATGACTCTGGTTGTTGTTAGTAAAAAGAACACACATGTAATGACACTGGTGGATCCATGTGTGGTCTCTAAAGAGAACACACATTTCAATGACACTGGCGGATCCATATGTGGTATGTGAAAAGAACACGCATGCAATGACTCCAGTTGTTGTTAGTAAAAAGAACACACATGCAATGACACTGGTGGATCCATGTGTGGTCTCTGAATAGAACACACATGCAATGACTCTGGTTGTTGTTAGTAAAAAGAAAACACATGCAGTGACACTGGTTTATCCATGTGTGGTCTCTGAAGAGAACACGCATGCAATGACTCTGGTGGATCCATATATGGTATGTGAAAAGAACACACATGCAATGACTCCAGTTGTTGTTAGTAAAAAGAACACACATCCAATGACACTGGTGGATCCTTGTGTGGTCTCTGAAGAGAACACACATGCAATGACTCTGGTTGTTGTTAGTAAAAAGAACACACATGTAATGACTCTAGTTGTTGTTAGTAAAAAGAACACACATGTAATGACACTGGTGGATCCATGTGTGGTCTCTGAAGAGAACACACATTTCAATGACACTGGTGGATCTATATGTGGTATGTGAAAAGAACACACATGCAATGACTCCAGTTGTTGTTAGTAAAAAGAACACACATGCAATGACACTGGCGGATCCATGTGTGGTCTCTGAATAGAACACACATGCAATGACTCTGGTTGTTGTTAGTAAATAGAACACACATGCAATGACTCTGGTTGTTGTTAGTAAAAAGAACACACATGCAATGACACTGGTGGATCCATAGGTGGATTGTGAAAAGAACACACATGCAATGACACTGGTGGATCCATGTGTGGTCTTTGAACAGAACACACATGCAATGACTCTGGATGTTGTTAGTAAAAAGACCACACATGCAATGACAATAGTGGATCCATAGGTGGATTGTGAAAAGAACACACATGCATTGACTCTGGTTGTTGTTAGTAAAAAGAACCCACATGCAATGACACTGGTGGATCCATAGGTGGATTGTGAAAAGAACACACATGCAATGACACTGGTGGATCCATATGTCGTATGTGAAAAGAACACACATGCAATGACTCCAGTTATTGTTAGTAAAAAGAGCACACATGCAATGACACTGGTGGATCCATGTGTGGTCTCTGAAGATAACACACGTTTCAATGAAACTGGTGGATCCATATGTGGTATGAGAAAAAACACACATGCAATGACTCTGGTTGTTTTTAGTAAAAAGAACACACATGCAATGACACTGGTGGATCCATGTGTGGTCTTTCAAGAGAACACGCATCCAATGACTCTGGCTGTTATTAGTTAAAAGAACACACATGCAATGACTCTGGTTGTTGTTAGTAAAAAGAACACACATGCAATGACACTCGTGGATCCATGTGTGGTGTCTGAAGAGAACACACATGTAATGACTCTAGTTGTTGCTAGTAAAAAGAGCACACATGCAATGACACTGGAGGATCCATAGGTGGATTGTGAAAAGAACACACATGCAATGACTCCAGTTGTTGTTAGTAAAAAGAACACACATGCAATGACACTGGTGGATCCATAGGTGGATTGTGAAAAGAACACACATGCAATGACACTGGTGGATCCATGTGTGGTCTCTGAAGAGAACACACATGCAATGACTCTGGTTGTTGTTAGTAAAAAGAACACACATGTAATGACACTGGGGGATCCATGTGTGGTCTCTAAAGAGAACACACATTCCAATGACACTGGTGGATCCATATGTGGTATGTGAAAAGAACACACATGCAATGACTCTAGTTGTTGTTAGTAAAAAGAACACACATGCAATGACACTGGTGGATCCATGTGTGGTCTCTAAATAGAACACACATGCAATGACTCTGGTTGTTGTTAGTAAATAGAACATACATGCAATGACTCTGGTTGTTGTTAGTAAAAAGAACACACATGCAATGACACTGGTGGATCCATAGGTGGATTGTGAAAAGAACACACATGCAATGACACTGGTGGATCCATGTGTGGTCTTTGAAAAGAACACGCATGCAATGACTCTGCATGTTGTTAGTAAAAAGAGCACACATGCAATGACACTAGTGGATCCATAGGTAGATTGTGAAAAGAACACACATGCATTGACTCTGGTTGTTGTTAGTAAAAAGAACACACATGCAATGACACTGGTGGATCCATATGTCGTATGTGAAAAGAACACACATGCAATGACTCCAGTTGTTGTTAGTAAAAAGAGCACACATGCAATGACACTGGTGGATCCATGTGTGGTCTCTGAAGATAACACGCGTTTCAATGAAACTGGTGGATCCATATGTGGTATGTGAAAAGAACACACATGCAATGACTCCAGTTGTTGTTAGTAAAAAGATCACACATGCAATGACACTTGTGGATCCATGTGTGGTCTCTGAAGAGAACACGCATGCAATGACTCTGGTTGTTATTAGTTAAAAGAACACACATGCAATGACTCTGGTTGTTGTTAGTAAAAAGAACACACATGCAATGACACTGGTGGATCCATGTTTGGTGTCTGAAGAGAACACACATGCAATGACTCTGGTTGTTGTTAGTAAAAAGAAAACACATGCAATGACACTGGTGGATCCATAGGTGGATTGTGAAAAGAACACACATGCAATGACTCCAGTTGTTGTTAGTAAAAAGAGCACACATGCAATGACACTGGTCGATCCATGTGTGGTCTCTGAAGAGAACACGCATGCAATGACTCTGGTGGATCCATATGTGGTATGTGAAAAGAAAACACATGCAATGACTCTAGTTGTTGTTAGTAAAAAGAACACACATCCAATGACACTGGTGGATCCTTGTTTGGTCTCTGAAGAGAACACACATGCAATGACTCTGGTTGTTGTTAGTAAAAAGATCACACATGTAATGACTCTGGTTGTTGTTAGTAAAAAGAACACACATGTAATGACACTTGTGGATCCATGTGTGGTATCTGAAGAGAACACACATTTCAATGACACTGGTGGATCTATATGTGGTATGTGAAAAGAACACACATGCAATGACTCCAGTTGTTGTTAGTAAAAAGAACACACATGCAATGACACTGGCGGATCCATGTATGGTCTCTGAGTAGAACACACATGCAATGACTCTGGTTGTTGTTAGTAAATAGAACACACATGCAATGCCTCTGGTTGTTGTCAGTAAAAAGAGCACAGATGCAATGACACTGGTGGATCCATAGGTGGATAGTGAAAAGAACACACATGCAATGACGCTGGTGGATCCATGTGTGGTTTTGAACAGAACACACATGCAATGACTCTGGATGTTGTTAGTAAAAAGAGCACACATGCAATGACAATAGTGGATCCATAGGTGGATTGTGAAAAGAACACACATGCATTGACTCTGGTTGTTGTTAGTAAAAAGAACACACATGCAATGACACTGGTGGATCCATAGGTGGATTTTGAAAAGAACACACATGCAATAACACTGGTGGATCCATATGTCGTATGTGAAAAGAACACACATGCAATGACTCCAGTTGTTGTTCGTAAAAAGAGCACACATGCAATGACACTGGTGGATCCATGTGTAGTCTCTGAAGATAACATACGTTTCAATGAAACTGGTGGATCCATATGTGGTATGTGAAAAGAACGTACATGCAATGACTCCAGTTGTTGTTAGTAAAAAGAACACACATGCAATGACACTGGTGGATCCATGTGTGGTCTCTGAAGAGAACACGCATGCAATGACTCTGGTTGTTATTAGTCAAAATAACACACATGCAATGACTCTGGTTGTTGTTAATAAAAAGAACACACATGCAATGACTCTAGTTGTTGTTAATAAAAAGAACACACATGCAATGACACTGGTGGATCCATGTGTGGTGTCTGAAGAGAACACACATGCAATGACTCTGGTTGTTGTTAGTAAAAAGAGCACACATGCAATGACACTGGTGGATCCATAGGTGGATTGTGAAAAGAACACACATGCAATGACTCTGGTTGTTGTTAGTAAAAAGAACACACATGCAATGACACTGGTGGATCCATAGGTGGATTGTGAAAAGAACACACATGCAATGACACTGGTGGATCCATGTGCGGTCTCTGAAGAGAACACACATGCAATGACTCTGGTTGTTAGTAAATAGAACACACATGCAATGACTCTGGTTGTTGTTAGTAAAAAGAACACACATGCAATGACACTGGTGGATCCATAGGTGGATTGTGAAATGAACACACATGCAATGACACTGGTGGATCCATGTGTGGTCTTTGAAAAGAACATGCATGCAATGACTCTGGATGTTGTGAGTAAAAAGAGCACACATGCAATGACACTAGTGGATCCATAGGTAGATTGTGAAAAAAACACACATGCATTGACTCTGGTTGTTGTTAGTAAAAAGAACACACATGCAATGAAATTGGTGGATCCATAGGTGGATTGGGAAAAGAACACACATGCAATGACACTGCTGGATCCATATGTCGTATGTGAAAAGAACACACATTCAATGACTCCAGTTGTTGTTAGTAAAAAGAGCACACATGCAATGACACTGGTGGATCCATGTGTGGTCTCTGAAGATAACACACGTTTCAGTGAAACTGGTGGATCCATATGTGGTATGTGAAAAGAACACACATGCAATGACTCCAGTTGTTGTTAGTAAAAAGAACACACATGCAATGACACTGGTGGATGCTTGTGTGGTCTTGAAGAGAACACACATGCAATGAATCTGGTTGTTGTTAGTAAATAGAACACACATGCAATGACTCTGGTTGTTGTTAGTAAAAAGAACACACATGCAATGACACTGGTGGATCCATAGGTGGATTGTAAAAAGAACACACATGCAATGACACTGGTGGATCCATGTGTGGTCTCTGAATAGAACACACATGCAATGACTCTGGTTGTTGTTAGTAAATACAAGACACATGCAATGACTCTGGTTGTTGTTAGTAAAAAGAACACACATGCAATGACACTGGTGGATCCATAGGTGGATTGTGAAAAGAACACACATGCAATGACACTGGTGGATCCATGTGTGGTCTTTGAACAGAACACACATGCAATGACTCTGGATGTTGTTAGTAAAAAGAGCACACATGCAATGACAATAGTGGATCCATAGGTGGATTGTGAAAAGAACACACATGCATTGACTCTGGTTGTTGTTAGTAAAAAGAACACACATGCAATGACACTGGTGGATCCATAGGTGGATTGTGAAAAGAACACACATGCAATGACACTGGTGGATCCATATGTGGTATGTGAAAAGAACACACATGCAATGACTCCAGTTGTTGTTAGTAAAAAGAGCACACATGCAATGACACTGTTGGATCCATGTGTGGTCTCTGAAGATAAAACACGTTTCAATGAAACTGGTGGATCCATATGTGGTATGTGAAAAGAACACACATGCAACGACTCGAGTTGTTTTTAGTAAAAAGAGCACACATGCAATGACACTGTTGGATCCATGTGTGGTCTCTGAAGATAAAACATGTTTCAATGAAACTGGTGGATCCATATGTGGTATGTGAAAAGAACAACATGCAACGACCCGAGTTGTTTTTAGTAAAAAGAACACACATGCAATGACACTGGTGGATCCATGTGTGGTCTCTGAAGAGAACACGCATGCAATGACTCTGGTTGTTATTAGTTAAAAGAACACACATGCAATGACTCTGGTTGTTGTTAGTAAAAAGAACACACATGCAATGACACTGGTGGATCCATGTGTGGTGTCTGAAGAGAACACACATGCAATGACTCTGGTTGTTGTTAGTAAAAAGAGCACACATGCAATGGCACTAGAGGATCCATAAGTGGATTGTAAAAAGAACACACATGCAAAGACACTGGTGGATCCATGTGTGGTTTCTGAATAGAACACACATGCAATGACTCTGGTTGTTGTTAGTAAATTGAACACACATGCAATGACTCTGGTTGTTGTTAGTAAAAAGAACACACATGCAATGACACTGGTGGATCAATAGGTGGATTGTGAAAAGAACACACATGCAATGACACTGGTGGATCCATGTGTGGTCTTTGAAAAGAACACACATGCAATGACTATAGTGGATCCATTTGTGGTATGTGAAAAGAACACACATGCAATGACTCCAGTTGTTGTTAGTAAAAAGAACACACATCCAATGACACTGGTGGATCCTTGTGTGGTCTCTGAAGAGAACACACATGCAATGACTCTGGTTGTTGTTAGTAAAAAGATCACACGTGTAATGACTCTGGTTGTTGTTAGTAAAAAGAACACACATGTAATGACACTGGTGGATCCATGTGTGGTCTCTGAAGAGAACACACATTTCAATGACACTGGTGGATCTATATGTGGTATGTGAAAATAACACACATGCAATGACTCCAGTTGTTGTTAGTAAAAAGAACACACATGCAATGACACTGGTGGATCCATGTGTGGTCTCTGAATAGAACACACATGCAATGACTCTGGTTGTTGTTAGTAAATAGATCACACATGCAATGACTCTGGTTGTTGTTAGTAAAAAGAACACACATGCAATGACACTGGTGGATCCATGTGTGGTGTCTGAAGAGAACACACATGCAATGACTCTGGTTGTTATTAGTAAAAAGAGCACACATGCAATGACACTGGTGGATCCATAGGTGGATTGTGAAAAGAACACACATGCAATGACTCCAGTTGTTGTTAGTAAAAAGAACACACATGCAATGACACTGGTGGATCCATAGGTGGATTGTGAAAAGAACACACATGCAATGACACTGGTGGATCCATGTGTGGTCTCAGATGAGAACACACATGCAATGACTCTGGTTGTTGTTAGTAAAAAGAACACACATGTAATGACACTGGTGGATCCATGTGTGGTCTCTAAAGAGAACACACATTTCAATGACACTGGTGGATCCATATGTGGTATGTGAAAAGAACACACATGCATTGACTTTGGTTGTTGTTAGTAAAAAGAACACACATGCAATGAAATTGGTGGATCCATAGGTGGATTGGGAAAAGAACACACATGCAATGACACTGGTGGATCCATATGTCGTATGTGAAAAGAACACACATTCAATGACTCCAGTTGTTGTTAGTAAAAAGAGCACACATGCAATGACACTGGTCGATCCATGTGTGGTCTCTGAAGAAAACACGCATGCAATGAGTCTGGTGGATCCATATGTGGTATGTGAAAAGAACACACATGCAATGACTCTAGTTGTTGTTAGTAAAAAGAACACACATCCAATGACACTGGTGGATCCTTGTTTGGTCTTTGAAGAGAACACACATGCAATGACTCTGGTTGTTGTTAGTAAAAAGATCACACATGTAATGACTCTGGTTGTTGTTAGTAAAAAGAACACACATGTAATGACACTTGTGGATCCATGTGTGGTCTCTGAAGAGAACACACATTTCAATGACACTGGTGGATCTATATGTGGTATGTGAAAAGAACACACATGCAATGACTCCAGTTGTTGTTAGTAAAAAGAACACACATGCAATGACACTGGCGGATCCATGTATGGTCTCTGAGTAGAACACACATGCAATGACTCTGGTTGTTGTTAGTAAATAGAACACACATGCAATGACTCTGGTTGTTGTCAGTAAAAAGAGCACAGATGCAATGACACTGGTGGATCCATAGGTGGATTGTGAAAAGAACACACATGCAATGACGCTGGTGGATCCATGTGTGGTCTTTGAACAGAACACGCATGCAATGACTCTGGATGTTGTTAGTAAAAAGAGCACACATGCAATGACAATAGTGGATCCATAGGTGGATTGTGAAAAGAACACACATGCATTGACTCTGGTTGTTGTTAGTAAAAAGAACACACATGCAATGACACTGGTGGATCCATAGGTGGATTGTGAAAAGAACACACATGCAATAACACTGGTGGATCCATATGTCGTATGTGAAAAGAACACACATGCAATGACTCCAGTTGTTGTTCGTAAAAAGAGCACACATGCAATGACACTGGTGGATCCATGTGTAGTCTCTGAAGATAACACACGTTTCAATGAAACTTGTGGATCCATATGTGGTATGTGAAAAGAACGTACATGCAATGACTCCAGTTGTTGTTAGTAAAAAGAACACACATGCAATGACACTGGTGGATCCATGTGTGGTCTTTGAAGAGAACACGCATGCAATGACTCTGGTTGTTATTAGTTAAAATAACACACATGCAATGACTCTGGTTGTTGTTAATAAAAAGAACACACATGCAATGACTCTGGTTGTTGTTAATAAAAAGAACACACATGCAATGACACTGGTGGATCCATGTGTGGTGTCTGAAGAGAACACACATGCAATGACTCTGGTTGTTGTTAGTAAAAAGAGCACACATGCAATGACACTGGTGGATCCATAGGTGGATTGTGAAAAGAACACACATGCAATGACTCTGGTTGTTGTTAGTAAAAAGAACACACATGCAATGACACTGGTGGATCCATAGGTGGATTGTGAAAAGAACACACATGCAATGACACTGGTGGATCCATGTGCGGTCTCTGAAGAGAACACACATGCAATGACTCTGGTTATTGTTAGTAAAAAGAACACACATGTAATGACACTGGTGGATCCATGTTTGGTCTCTGAAGAGAACACACATTTCAATGACACTGGTGGATCCATATGTGGTATGTGAAAAGAACACACATGCAATGACTCCAGTTGTTGTTAGTAAAAAGAACACACATGCAATGACACTGGTGGATCCATGTGTGGTCTCTGAATAGAACACACATGCAATGACTCTGGTTGTTAGTAAATAGAACACACATGCAATGACCCTGGTTGTTGTTAGTAAAAAGAACACACATGTAATGACACTGGTGGATCCATAGCTGGATTGTGAAACGAACACACATGCAATGACACTGGTGGATCCATGTGTGGTCTTTGAAAAGAACATGCATGCAATGACTCTGGATGTTGTGAGTAAAAAGAGCACACATGCAATGACACTGGTGGATCCATAGGTGGATTGTAAAAAGAACACACATGCAATAACACTGGTGGATCCATGTGTGGTGTCTGAAGAGAACACACATGCAATGACTCCGGTTGTTGTTAGTAAAAAGAGCACACATGCAATGACACTGGTGGATCCATAGGTGGATTGTGAAAAGAACACACATGCAATGACTCCAGTTGTTGTTAGTAAAAAGAACACACATGCAATGACACTGGTGGATCCATAGGTGGATTGTGAAAAGAATACACATGCAATGACACTGGTGGATCCATGTGCGGTCTCTGAAGAGAACACACATGCAATGACTCTATTTATTGTTAGTAAAAAGAACACACATGTAATGACACTGGTGGATCCATGTGTGGTCTCTGAAGAGAACACACATTTCAATGACACTGCTGGATCCATATGTGGTATGTGAAAAGAACACACATGCAATGACTCCCGTTGTTGTTAGTAAAAAGAACACACATGCAATGACACTGGTGGATCCATGTGTGGTCTCTGAATAGAACACACATGCAATGACTCTGGTTGTTAGTAAATAGAACACACATGCAATGACTCTGGTTGTTGTTAGTAAAAAGAACACACATGCAATGACACTGGTGGATCCATAGGTGGATTGTGAAACGAACACACATGCAATGACACTGGTGGATCCATGTGTGGTCTTTGAAAAGAACATGCATGCAATGACTCTGGATGTTGTGAGTAAAAAGAGCACACATGCAATGACACTAGTGGATCCATAGGTAGATTGTGAAAAGAACACACATGCATTGACTCTGGTTGTTGTTAGTAAAAAGAACACACATGCAATGAAATTGGTGGATCCATAGGTGGATTGGGAAAAGAACACACATGCAATGACACTGGTGGATCCATATGTCGTATGTGAAAAGAACACACATTCAATGACTCCAGTTGTTGTTAGTAAAAAGAGCACACATGCAATGACACTGGTGGATCCATGTGTGGTCTCTGAAGATAACACACGTTTCAGTGAAACTGGTGGATCCATATGTGGTATGTGAAAAGAACACACATGTAATGACTCCAGTTGTTGTTAGTAAAAAGAACACACATGCAATGACACTGGTGGATGCTTGTGTGGTCTCTGAAGAGAACACACATGCAATGACTCTGGTTGTTGTTAGTAAATAGAACACACATGCAATGACTCTGGTTGTTGTTAGTAAAAAGAACACACATGCAATGACACTGGTGGATCCATAGGTGGATTGTAAAAAGAACACACATGCAATGACACTGGTGGATCCATGTGTGGTCTCTGAATAGAACACACATGCAATGACTCTGGTTGTTGTTAATAAATACAAGGCACATGCAATGACTCTGGTTGTTGTTAGTAAAAAGAACACACATGCAATGACACTGGTGGATCCATAGGTGGATTGTGAAAAGAACACACATGCAATGACACTGGTGGATCCATGTGTGGTCTTTGAACAGAACACACATGCAATGACTCTGGATGTTGTTAGTAAAAAGAGCACACATGCAATGACAATAGTGGATCCAGAGGTGGATTGTGAAAAGAACACACATGCATTGACTCTCGTTGTTGTTAGTAAAAAGAACACACATGCAATGACACTGGTGGATCCATAGGTGGATTGTGAAAAGAACACACATGCAATGACACTGGTGGATTCATATGTCGTATGTGAAAAGAACACACATGCAATGACTCCAGTTGTTGTTAGTAAAAAGAGCACACATGCAATGAAACTGTTGGATCCATGTGTGGTCTCTGAAGATAAAACACGTTTCAATGAAACTGGTGGATCCATATGTGGTATGTGAAAAGAACACACATGCAACGACTCGAGTTGTTTTTAGTAAAAAGAAAACACATGCAATGACACTGGTGGATCCATGTGTGGTCTCTGAAGAGAACACACATGCAATGACTCTGGTTGTTATTAGTTAAAAGAACACACATGCAATGACTCTGGTTGTTGTTAGTAAAAAGAACACACATGCAATGACACTGGTGGATCCATGTGTGGTGTCTGAAGAGAACACACATGCAATGACTCTGGTTGTTGTTAGTAAAAAGAGCACACATGCAATGACACTAGAGGATCCATAGGTGGATTGTAAAAAGAACACACATGCAAAGACACTGGTGGATCCATGTGTGGTCTCTGAATAGAACACACATGCAATGACTCTGGTTGTTGTTAGTAAATTGAACACACATGCAATGACTCTGGTTGTTGTTAGTAAAAAGAACACACATGCAATGACACTGGTGATCCATAGGTGGATTGTGAAAAGAACACACATGCAATGACACTGGTGGATCCATGTGTGGTCTCTGAAAAGAACACACATGCAATGACTATAGTGGATCCATTTGTGGTATGTGAAAAGAACACACATGCAATGACTCCAGTTGTTGTTAGTAAAAAGAACTCACATCCAATGACACTGGTGGATCCTTGTGTGGTCTCTGAAGAGAACACACATGCAATGACTCTGGTTGTTGTTAGTAAAAAGATCACACGTGTAATTACTCTGGTTGTTGTTAGTAAAAAGAACACACATGTAATGACACTAGTGGATCCATGTGTGGTCTCTGAAGAGAACACACATTTCAATGACACTGGTGGATCTATATGTGGTATGTGAAAATAACACACATGCAATGACTCCAGTTGTTGTTAGTAAAAAGAACACACATGCAATGACACTGGTGGATCCATGTGTGGTCTCTGAATAGAACACACATGCAATGACTCTGGTTGTTGTTAGTAAATAGATCACACATGCAATGACACTGGTGGATCCATGTGTGGTGTCTGAAGAGAACACACATGCAATGACTCTGGTTGTTGTTAGTAAAAAGAGCACACATGCAATGACACTGGTGGATCCATAGGTGGATTGTGAAAAGAACACACATGCAATGACTCCAGTTGTTGTTAGTAAAAAGAACACACATGCAATGACACTGGTGGATCCATAGGTGGATTGTGAAAAGAACACACATGCAATGACACTGGTGGATCCATGTGTGGTCTCTGATGAGAACACACATGCAATGACTCTGGTTGTTGTTAGTAAAAAGAACACACATGTAATGACACTGGTGGATCCATGTGTGGTCTCTAAAGAGAACACACATTTCAATGACACTGGTGGATCCATATGTGGTATGTGAAAAGAACACACATGCAATGACTCTAGTTGTTGTTAGTAAAAAGAACACACATGCAATGACACTGGTGGATCCATCTGTGGTCTCTGAATAGAACACACATGCAATGACTCTGGTTGTTGTTAGTAAATAGAACACACATGCAATGACTCTGGTTGTTGTTAGTAAAAAGAACACACATGCAATGACACTGGTGGATCCATAGGTGGATTGTGAAAAGAACACACATGCAATGACACCGGTGGATCCATGTGTGGTCTTTGAAAAGAACACGCATGCAATGACTCTGGATGTTGTTAGTAAAAAGAGCACACATGCAATGACACTAGTGGATCCATAGGTAGATCGTGAAAAGAACACACATGCATTGACTCTGGTTGTTGTTAGTAAAAAGAACACACATGCAATGACACTGGTGGATCCATAGGTGGATTGGGAAAAGAACACACATGCAATGACACTGGTGGATCCATATGTCGTATGTGAAAAGAACACACATGCAATGACTCCAGTTGTTGTTAGTAAAAAGAGCACACATGCAATGACACTGGTGGATCCATGTGTGGTCTCTGAAGATAACACACGTTTCAATGAAACTGGTGGATCCATATGTGGTATGTGAAAAGAACACACATGCAATGACTCCAGTTGTTGTTAGTAAAAAGAACACACATGCAATGACACTGGTGGATCCATGTGTGGTCTCTGAAGAGAACACGCATGCAATGACTCTGGTTGTTATTAGTTAAAAGAACACACATGCAATGACTCTGGTTGTTGTTAGTAAAAAGAACACACATGCAATGACACTGGTGGATCCATGTGTGGTGTCTGAAGAGAACACACATGCAATGACTCTGGCTGTTGTTAGTAAAAAGAGCACACATGCAATGAAACTAGTGGATCCATAGGTGGATTGTGAAAATAACACACATGCAATGACGCTGGTGGATCCATGTGTGGTCTTTGAACAGAACACGCATGCAATGACTCTGGATGTTGTTAGTAAAAAGAGCACACATGCAATGACTAGTGGATCCATAGGTGGATTGTGAAAAGAACACACATGCATTGACTCTGGTTGTTGTTAGTAAAAAGAACACACATGCAATGACACTGGTGGATCCATAGGTGGATTGTGAAAAGAACACACATGCAATGACACTGGTGGATTCATATGTCGTATGTGAAAAGAACACACATGCAATGACTCCAGTTGTTGTTAGTAAAAAGAGCACACATGCAATGACACTGTTGGATCCATGTGTGGTCTCTGAAGATAAAACACGTTTCAATGAAACAGGTGGATCCATATGTGGTATGTGAAAAGAACACACGTGCAATGACTCGAGTTGTTTTTAGTAAAAAGAACACACATGCAATGACACTGGTGGATCCATGTGTGGTCTCTGAAGAGAACACGCATGCAATGACTCTGGTTGTTATTAGTTAAAAGAACACACATGCAATGACTCTGGTTGTTGTTAGTAAAAAGAACACACATGCAATGACACTGGTGGATCCATTTGTGGTGTCTGAAGAGAAAACACATGCAATGACTCTGGTTGTTGTTAGTAAAAAGAGCACACATGCAATGACACTAGAGGATCCATGGGTGGATTGTAAATAGAACACACATGCATTGACTCTGGTTGTTGTTAGTAAAAAGAACACACATGCAATGACACCGGTGGATCCATAGGTGGATTGTGAAAAGAACACACATGCAATGACACTGGTGGATCCATGTGCGGTCTCTGAAGAGAACACACATGCAATGACTCTGGTTATTGTTAGTAAAAAGAACACACATGTAATGACACTGGTGGATCCATGTGTGGTCTCTGAAGAGAACACACATTTCAATGACACTGGTGGATACATATGTGGTATGTGAAAAGAACACACATGCAATGACTCCAGTTGTTGTTAGTAAAAAGAACACACATGCAATGACACTAGTGGATACATGTGTGGTCTCTGAATAGAACACACATGCAATGACTCAGGTTGTTGTTAGTAAATAGAACACACATGCAATGACTCTGGATGTTGTTAGTAAAAAGAACACACATGCAATGACACCGGTGGATCCATAGGTGGATTGTGAAACTAACACACATGCAATGACACTGGTGGATCCATGTGTGGTCTTTGAAAAGAACATGCATGCAATGACTCTGGATGTTGTGAGTAAAAAGAGCACACATGCAATGACACCAGTGGATCCATAGGTAGATTGTGAAAAGAACACACATGCATTGACTCTGGTTGTTGTTAGTAAAAAGAACACACATGCAATGACATTGGTGGATCCATAGGTGGATTGGGAAAAGAACACACATGCAATGACACTGGTGGATCCATATGTCATATGTGAAAAGAACACACATTCAATGACTCCAGTTGTTGTTAGTAAAAAGAGCACACATGCAATGACACTGCTGGATCCATGTGTGGTCTCTGAAGATAACACACGTTTCAATGAAACTGGTGACTCCAGTTGTTGTTAGTAAAAAGAACACACATGCAATGACACCGGTGGATCCATAGGTGGATTGTGAAACTAACACACATGCAATGACACTGGTGGATCCATGTGTGGTCTTTGAAAAGAACATGCATGCAATGAATCTGGATGTTGTGAGTAAAAAGAGCACACATGCAATGACACTAGTGGATCCATAGGTAGATTGTGAAAAGAACACACATGCATTGACTCTGGTTGTTGTTAGTAAAAAGAACACACATGCAATGACATTGGTGGATCCATAGGTGTATTGGGAAAAGAACACACATGCAATGACACTGGTGGATCCATATGTTGTATGTGAAAAGAACACACATTCAATGACTCCAGTTGTTGTTAGTAAAAAGAGCACACATGCAATGACACTGGTGGATCCATGTGTGGTCTCTGAAGATAACACACGTTTCAATGAAACCGGTGACTCCAGTTGTTGTTAGTAAAAACAACACACATGCAATGACACTGGTGGATGCTTGTGTGGTCTCTGAAGAGAACACACATGCAATGACTCTTGTTGTTGTTAGTAAATAGTACACACATGCAATGACTCTGGTTGTTGTTAGTAAAAAGAACACACATGCAATGACACTGGTGGATCCATAGGTGGATTGTAAAAAGAACACACATGCAATGACACTGGTGGATCCATGTGTGGTCTCTGAATAGAACACACATGCAATGACTCTGGTTGTTGTTAGTAAATAGAACACACATGCAATGACTCTGGTTGTTGTTAGTAAAAAGAAGACACATGCAATGACACCGGTGGATCCATAGGTGGATTGTGAAAAGAACACACATGCAATGACACTGGTGGAACCATGTGTGGTCTCTGAAAAGAACACACATGCAATGACTATAGTGGATCCATATGTGGTATGTGAAAAGAACACACATGCAATGACTCCAGTTGTTATTAGTAAAAAGAACACACATCTAATGACACTGGTGGATCCTTGTGTGGTCTCTGAAGAGAACACACATGCAATGACTCTGGTTGTTGTTAGTAAAAAGATCACACGTGTAATGACTCTGGTTGTTGTTAGTAAAAAGAACACACATGTAATGACACTGGTGGATCCATGTGTGGTCTCTGAAGAGAACACACATTTCAATGACACTGGTGGATCTATATGTGGTATGTGAAAATAACACACATGCAATGACTCCAGTTGTTGTTAGTAAAAAGAACACACATGCAATGACACTGGTGGATCCATGTGTGGTCTCTGAATAGAACACACATGCAATGACTCTGGTTGTTGTTAGTAAATAGAACACACATGCAATGAATCTGGTTGTTGTTAGTAAAAAGAACACACATGCAATGACACTGGTGGATCCATGTGTGGTGTCTGAAGAGAACACACATGCAATGACTCTGGTTGTTGTTAGTAAAAAGAGCAGAACTGCAATGACACTGGTGGATCCATAGGTGGATTGTGAAAAGAACACACATGCAATGACTCCAGTTGTTGTTAGTAAAAAGAACACACATGCAATGACACTGGTGGATCCATAGGTGGATTGTGAAAAGAACACACATGCAATGACACTGGTGGATCCATGTGTGGTCTCTGATGAGAACACACATGGAATGACTCTGGTTGTTGTTAGTAAAAAGAACACACATGTAATGACACTGGTGGATCCATGTGTGGTCTCTAAATAGAACACACATTTCAATGACACTGGTGGATCCATATGTGGTATGTGAAAAGAACGCACATGCAATGACTCCAGTTGTTGTTAGTAAAAAGAACACACATGCAATGACACTGGTGGATCTATGTGTGGTCTCTTAATAGAACACACATGCAATGACTCTGGTTGTTGTTAGTAAATAGAACACACATGCAATGACTCTGGTTGTTGTTAGTAAAAAGAACACACATGCAATGACACTGGTGGATCCATAGGTGGATTGTGAAAAGAACACACATGCAATGACACTGGTGGATCCATGTGTGGTCTTTGAAAAGAACACGCATGCAATGACTCTGGATGTTGTTAGTAAAAAGAGCACACATGCAATGACACTAGTGGATCCATAGGTAGATTGTGAAAAGAACACACATGCATTGACTCTGGTTGTTGTTAGTAAAAAGAACACACATGCAATGACACTGGTGGATCCATAGGTGGATTGGGAAAAGAACACACATGCAATGACACTGGTGGATCCATATGTCTTATGTGAAAAGAACACACATGCAATGACTCCAGTTGTTGTTAGTAAAAAGAGCACACATGCAATGACACTGGTGGATCCATGTGTGGTCTCTGAAGATAACACACGTTTCAATGAAACTGGTGGATCCATATGTGGTATGTGAAAAGAACACACATGCAATGACTCCAGTTGTTGTTAGTAAAAAGAACACACATGCAATGACACTGGTGGATCCATGTGTGGTCTCTGAAGAGAACACGCATGCAATGACTCTGGTTGTTATTAGTTAAAAGAACACACATGCAATGACTCTGGTTGTTGTTAGTAAAAAGAACACACATGCAATGACACTGGTGAATCCATGTGTGGTGTCTGAAGAGAACACACATGCAATGACTCTGGCTGTTGTTAGTAAAAAGAGCACACGTGCAATGAAACTAGTGGATCCATAGGTGGATTGTGAAAAGAACACACATGCAATGACGCTGGTGGATCCGTGTGTGGTCTTTGAACAGAACACGCATGCAATGACTCTGGATGTTGTTAGTAAAAGGAGCACACATGCAATGACAATAGTGGATCCATAGGTGGATTGTGAAAAGAACACACATGCATTGACTCTGGTTGTTGTTAGTAAAAAGAACACACATGCAATGACACTGGTGGATCCATAGGTGGATTGTGAAAACAACACACATGCAATAACATTGGTGGATCCATATGTTGTATGTGAAAAGAACACACATGCAATGACTCCAGTTATTATTAGTAAAAAGAGCACACATGCAATGACACTGGTGGATCCATGTGTGGTCTCTGAAGATAACACACGTTTCAATGAAACTAGTGGATCCATATGTGGTAAGTGAAAAGAACGTACATGCAATGACTCTAGTTGTTGTTAGTAAAAAGAACACACATGCAATGACACTGGTGGATCCATGTGTGGTCTCTGAAGAGAACACGCATGCAATGACTCTGGTTGTTATTAGTTAAAATAACACACATGCAATGACTCTGGTTGTTGTTAGTAAAAAGGACACACATGCAATGACACTGGTGGATCCATGAGTGGTGTCTGAAGAGAACACACATGCAATGACTCTGGTTGTTGTTAGTAAAAAGAGCACAGATGCAATGACACTGGTGGATCCATAGGTGGATTGTGAAAAGAACACACATGCAATGACTCCCGTTGTTGTTAGTAAAAAGAACACACATGCAATGACACTGGTGGATCCATAGGTGGATTGTGAAAAGAACACACATGCAATGACACTGGTGGATCCATGTGCGGTCTCTGAAGAGAACACACATGCAATGACTTTGGTTATTGTTAGTAAAAAGAACACACATCTAATGAGACTGGTGGATCCATGTGTGGTCTCTGAAGATAACACACATTTCAATGACACTGGTGGATCCATATGTGGTATGTGAAAAGAACACACATGCAATGACTCCAGTTGTTGTTAGTAAAAAGAACACACATGCAATGACACTAGTGGATCCATGTGTGGTCTCTGAATAGAGAACACATGCAATGACTCAGGTTGTTGTTAGTAAATAGAACACACATTGTGAGATCCAGGCACATGGCTTAATAGGATTGTTAGGATACCCATATTAACAAGTTGCAACTTCTTTTCCGGAAGCTCATTCGAAAAGAACTCTAAGGTTAAGCGTGCTTCGCCTAGAGAAATTCTAGGATGGGTGACCGACCGGGAAGTGGGTAACCGGGTGCGCACGAGTGAGGACAAAGTGCGCAGAAAAGACTAGTGTTGGTCTGTGGGGCCAGTCTAGATATCCTATTAAGCTGCCAGGAGTGACACCCCCCGGGCCCAGGAGTGGACGGGGTGTTACACACATGCAATGACTCTGGTTGTTGTTAGTAAAAAGAACACACATGCAATGACACTGGTGGATCCATAGGTGGATTGTGAAACTAACACACATGCAATGACACTGGTGGATCCATGTGTGGTCTTTGAAAAGAACATGCATGCAATGACTCTGGATGTGGTGAGTAAAAAGAGCACACATGCAATGACACTAGTGGATCCATAGGTAGATTGTGAAAAGAACACACATGCATTGACTCTGGTTGTTGTTAGTAAAAAGAACACACATGCAATGACATTGGTGGATCCATAGGTGGATTGGGAAAAGAACAGACATGCAATGACACTGATGGATCCATATGTCGTATGTGAAAAGAACACACATTCAATGGTCCAGTTGTTGTTAGTAAAAAGAGCACACATGCAATGACACTGGTGGATCCATGTGTGGTCTCTGAAGATAACACACGTTTCAATGAAACTGTTAGATCCATATGTGGTATGTGAAAAGAACACACATGCAATGACTCCTGTTGTTGTTAGTAAAAAGAAAACACATGCAATGACACTAGTGGATCCATAGGTAGATTGTGAAAAGAACACACATGCATTGACTCTGGTTGTTGTTAGTAAAAAGAACACACATGCAATGACACTCGTGGATCCATAGGTGGATTGGGAAAAGAACACACATGCAATGACACTGGTGGATCCATATGTCGTATGTGAAAAGAACACACATGCAATGACTCTGGTTGTTGTTAGTAAAAAGAACACACATGCAATGACACTGGTGGATCCATGTGTGGTCTCTGAAGATAACACACGTTTCAATGAAACTGTTGGATCCATATGTGGTATGTGAAAAGAACACACATGCAATGACTCCAGTTGTTGTTAGTAAAAAGAACACACATGCAATGACACTGGTGGTGCTTGTGTGGTCTCTGAAGAGAACACACATGCAATGACTCTGGTTGTTGTTAGTAAATAGAACACACATGCAATGACTCTGGTTGTTGTTAGTAAATAGAACACACATGCAATGACTCTGGTTGTTGTTAGTAAAAAGAACGCACATACAATGACACTGGTGGATCCATAGGTGGATTGTAAAAAGAACACACATGCAATGACACTGGTGGATCCATGAGTGGTCTCTGAATAGAACACACATGCAATGACTCTGGTTGTTGTTAGTAAATAGAACACACATGCAATGACTCTGGTTGTTGTTAGTAAAAAGAACACACATGCAATGACACTGGTGGATCCATAGGTGGATTCTGAAAAGAACACACATGCAATGACACTGGTGGATCCATGTGTGGTCTTTGAACTGAACACACATGCAATGACTCTGGATGTTGTTAGTAAAAAGAGCACACATGCAATGACAATAGTGGATCCATAGGTGGATTGTGAAAAGAACACACATGCATTTACTCTGGTTGTTGTTAGTAAAAAGAACACACATGCAATGACACTGGTGGATCCATAGGTGGATTGGGAAAAGAACACACATGCAATGACACTGGTGGATCCATATGTCGTATGTGAAAAGAACACACATGCAATGACTCCAGTTGTTGTTAGTAAAAAGAGCACACATGCAATGACACTGGTGGATCCATGTGTGGTCTCTGAAGAGAACACACGTTTCAATGAAACTGGTGGATCCATATGTGGTATGTGAAAAGAACACACATGCAATGACTCTAGTTGTTGTTAGTAAAAAGAACACACATGCAATGACACTGGTGGATCCATGTGTGGTCTCTGAAGAGAACACCCATGCAATGACTCTGGTTGTTATTAGTTAAAAGAACACACATGCAATCACTCTGGTTGTTGTTAGTAAAAAGAACACACATGCAATGACACTGGTGGATCCATGTGTGGTGTCTGAAGAGAACACACATTCAATGACTCTGGCTGTTGTTAGTAAAAAGAGCACACGTGCAATGAAACTAGTGGATCCATAGGTGGATTGTGAAAAGAACACACATGCAATGACTCTGGTGGATCCATATGTGGTATGTGAAAAGAAAACACATGCAATGACTCCAGTTGTTGTTAGTAAAAAGAACACACATGCAATGACACTGGTGGATCCTTGTGTGGTCTCTGAAGAGAACACACATGCAATGACTCTGGTTGTTGTTAGTAATAAGAACACACATGCAATGACACTGGTGGATCCTTGTTTGGTCTCTGAAGAGAACACACATGCAATGACTCTGGTTGTTGTTAGTAAAAAGAACACACATGCAATGACACTGGTGGATCCATAGGTGGATTGTGAAAAGAACACACATGCAATGACACTAGTGGATCCATGTGTGGTCTTTGAAAAGAACACGCATGCAATGACTCTGGATGTTGTTAGTAAAAAGAGCACACATGCAATGACACTAGTGGATCCATAGGTACATTGTGAAAAGAACACACATGCATTGACTCTGGTTGTTGTTAGTAAAAAGAACACACATGCAATGACACTGGTGGATCCATAGGTGGATTGGGAAAAGAAAACACATGCAATGACACTGGTGGATCCATATGTCGTATGTGAAAAGAACACACATGCAATGACTCCAGTTGTTGTTAGTAAAAAGAGCACACATGCAATGACACTGGTGGATCCATGTGTGGTCTCTGAAGATAACACACGTTTCAATGAAACTGGTGGATCCATATGTGGTATGTGAAAAGAACACACATGCAATGACTCTAGTTGTTGTTAGTAAAAAGAACACACATGCAATGACACTGGTGGATCCATGTGTGGTCTCTGAAGAGAACACCCATGCAATGACTCTGGTTGTTATCAGTTAAAAGAACACACATGCAATCACTCTGGTTGTTGTTAGTAAAAAGAACACACATGCAATGACACTGGTGGATCCATGTGTGGTGTCTGAAGAGAACACACATTCAATGACTCTGGCTGTTGTTAGTAAAAAGAGCACACGTGCAATGAAACTAGTGGATCCATAGGTGGATTGTGAAAAGAACACACATGCAATGACTCTGGTGGATCCATATGTGGTATGTGAAAAGAAAATACATGCAATGACTCCAGTTGTTGTTAGTAAAAAGAACACACATGCAATGACACTGGTGGATCCTTGTGTGGTCTTTGAAGAGAACACACATGCAATGACTCTGGTTGTTGTTAGTAATAAGAACACACATGCAATGACACTGGTGGATCCTTGTTTGGTCTCTGAAGAGAACACACATGCAATGACTCTGGTTGTTGTTAGTAAAAAGAACACACATGCAATGACACTGGTGGATCCATAGGTGGATTGTGAAAAGAACACACATGCAATGACACTAGTGGATCCATGTGTGGTCTTTGAAAAGAACACGCATGCAATGACTCTGGATGTTGTTAGTAAAAAGAGCACACATGCAATGACACTAGTGGATCCATAGGTAGATTGTGAAAAGAACACACATGCATTGACTCTGGTTGTTGTTAGTAAAAAGAACACACATGCAATGACACTGGTGGATCCATAGGTGGATTGGGAAAAGAACACACATGCAATGACACTGGTGGATCCATATGTCGTATGTGAAAAGAACACACATGCAATGACTCCAGTTGTTGTTAGTAAAAAGAGCACACATGCAATGACACTGGTGGATCCATGTGTGGTCTCTGAAGATAACACACGTTTCAATGAAACTGGTGGATCCATATGTGGTATGTGAAAAGAACACACATGCAATGACTCTAGTTGTTGTTAGTAAAAAGAACACACATGCAATGACACTGGTGGATCCATGTGTGGTCTCTGAAGAGAACACGCATGCAATGACTCTCGTTGTTATTAGTTAAAAGAACACACATGGAATGACTCTGGTTGTTGTTAGTGAAAAGAAGACACATGCAATGACACTGGTGGATCCATGTGTGATGTCTGAAGAGAACACACATGCAATGACTCTGGCTGTTGTTAGTAAAAAGAGCACACGTGCAATGAAACTGGTGGATCCATATGTGGATTGTGAAAAGAACACACATGCAATGACTCTAGTGGATCCATATGTGGTATGTGAAAAGAACACACATGCAATGACTCCACTTGTTGTTAGTAAAAAGAACACACATGCAATGATACTGGTGGATCCTTATGTGGTCTCTGAAGAGAACACACATGCAATGACTCTGGTTGTTGTTAGTAAAAACAACACACATGCAATGACACTGGTTGTTGTTAGTAAAAGAACACACATGTAATGACACTGGTGGATCCATATGTGGTATGTGAAGAGAACACACATGCAATGACACTGGTGGATCCATGTGTGGTCTTTGAAAAGAACACGCATGCAATGACTCTAGTTGTTGTTAGTAAAAAGAACACACATGCAATGACACTGGTGGATCCATGTGTGATCTCTGAAGAGAACACATATGCAATGACTCTGGTTGTTGTTAGTAAAAGAACACACATGTAGTGACTCTGGTTGTTGTTAGTAAAAAGAACGCACATACAATGACACTGGTGGATCCATAGGTGGATTGTGAAAAGAACACACATGCAATGACACTGGTGGATCCATATGTGGTATGTGGAAAGAACACACATGCAATGACTCTAGTTGTGGATTGTGAAAAGAACACACATGCAATGACAATGGTGGATCCATGACTGGTCTCTGAAGAGAACACATAGGCAATGACACTGGTGGATCCATAATTGGTATGTGAAGAGAACACACATGCAATGACTCCTGTTGTTGTTAGTAAAAAGAACACACATGCAATGACACTGGTGGATCCATGTGTGGTCTCTAAAGAGAACACGCATGCAATGACTCTGGTTGTTTTTAGTAAAAAGAACACACATGCAATGACTCTGGTTGTTGTTAGTAAAAAGAACACACATGCAATGACTCTAGTTGTTGTTAGTAAAAAGAACACACATGCAATGACACTAGTGGATCTATAGGTGGATTGTGAAAATAACATAGATGCAATGACACTGGTGGATCCATATGTGGTATGTGAAAAGAACACGCATGCAATGACTCCAGTTGTTGTGAGTAAAAAGAACAGACATGCAATGACACAGGTGGATCCATGTGTGGTCTCTGAAGAGAACACACATTTCAATGTCACTGGTGGATCCATACGTGGAATGTGAAAACAACACACATGCAATGACTCTAGATGTTGTTAGTAAAAACAACACACATGTAATCACACTGGTGGATCCATGTGTGGTCTCTGAATAGAACACACATGCAATGACTCTGGTTGTTGTTAGTAAATAGAACACACATGCAATGACTCTTGTTGTTGTTAGTAAAAAGAACACACATGCAATGACACTGGTGGATCCATGTGTGGTGTATGAAGAGAACACACATGCAATGACTCTGGTTGTTGTTAGTAAAAAGATCACACATGTAATGACTCTGGTTGTTGTTAGTAAAAAGAACACACATGTAATGACACTGGTGGATCCATGTGTGGTCTCTGAAGAGAACACACATTTTAATGACACTGGTGGATCTATATGTGGTATGTGAAATTAACACACATGCAATGACTCCAGTTGTTGTTAGTAAAAAGAACACACATGCAATGACACTGGTGGATCCATGTGTGGTCTCTGAATAGAACACACACGCAATGACTCTGGTTGTTGTTAGTAAATAGAACACACATGCAATGACACTGGTGGATCCATGTGTGGTGTCTGAAGAGAACACACATGCAATGACTCGGGTTGTTGTTAGTAAAAAGAGCACACTTGCAATGACACTGGTGGATCCATAGGTGGATTGTGAAAAGAACACACATGCAATGAGACTAGTGGATCCATGTGTGGTCTTTGAAAAGAACACGCATGCAATGACTCTGGATGTTGTTAGTAAAAAGAGCACACATGCAATGACACTAGTGGATCCATAGGTAGATTGTGAAAAGAACACACATGCATTGACTCTGGTTGTTGTTAGTAAAAAGAACACACATGCAATGACACTGGTGGATCCATAGGTGGATTGGGAAAAGAACACACATGCAATGACACTGGTGGATCCATATGTCGTATGTGAAAAGAACACACATGCAATGACTCCAGTTATTGTTAGTAAAAAGAGCACACATGCAATGACACTGGTGGATCCATGTGTGGTCTCTGAAGATAACACACTTTTCAATGAAACTGGTGGATCCATATGTGGTATGTGAAAAGAACACACATGCAATGACTCTAGTTGTTGTTAGTAAAAAGAACACACATGCAATGACACTGGTGGATCCATGTGTGGTCTCTGAAGAGAACACGCATGCAATGACTCTCGTTGTTATTAGTTAAAAGAACACACATGGAATGACTCTGGTTGTTGTTAGTGAAAAGAAGACACATGCAATGACACTGGTGGATCCATGTGTGATGTCTGAAGAGAACACACATGCAATGACTCTGGCTGTTGTTAGTAAAAAGAGCACACGTGCAATGAAACTGGTTGTTGTTAGTAAAAAGAACACACATGCAATGACTCTGGTTGTTGTTAGTAAAAAGAACACACATGCAATGACTCTAGTTGTTGTTAGTAAAAGAACACATGCAATGACACTGGTGGATCCATAGGTGGATTGTGAAAAGAACACACATGCAATGACACTGGTGGATCCATATGTGGTATGTGGAAAGAACACACATGCAATGACTCTAGTTGTGGATTGTGAAAAGAACACACATGCAATGACAATGGTGGATCCATGACTGGTCTCTGAAGAGAACACATAGGCAATGACACTGGTGGATCCATAATTGTTATGTGAAGAGAACACACATGCAATGACTCCTGTTGTTGTTAGTAAAAAGAACACACATGCAATGACACTGGTGGATCCATGTGTGGTCTCTAAAGAGAACACGCATGCAATGACTCTGGTTGTTTTTAGTAAAAAGAACACACATGCAATGACTCTGGTTGTTGTTAGTAAAAAGAACACACATGCAATGACTCTAGTTGTTGTTACTAAAAAGAACACACATGCAATGACACTGGTGGATCTATAGGTGGATTGTGAAAATAACACAGATGCAATGACACTGGTGGATCCATATGTGGTATGTGAAAAGAACACGCATGCAATGACTCCAGTTGTTGTCAGTAAAAAGAACAGACATGCAATGACACAGGTGGATCCATGTGTGGTCTCTGAAGAGAACACACATTTAAATGTCACTGGTGGATCCATACGTGGAATGTGAAAACAACACACATGCAATGACTCTAGTTGTTGTTAGTAAAAACAACACACATGTAATCACACTGGTGGATCCATGTGTGGTCTCTGAATAGAACACACATGCAATGACTCTGGTTGTTGTTAGTAAATAGAACACACATGCAATGACTCTGGTTGTTGTTAGTAAAAAGAACACACATGCAATGACACTGGTGGATCCATGTGTGGTGTATGAAGAGAACACACATGCAATGACTCTGGTTGTTGTTAGTAAAAAGATCACACGTGTAATGACTCTGGTTGTTGTTAGTAAAAAGAACACACATGTAATGACACTGGTGGATCCATGTGTGGTCTCTGAAGAGAACACACATTTTAATGACACTGGTGGATCTATATGTGGTATGTGAAAATAACACACATGCAATGACTCCAGTTGTTGTTAGTAAAAAGAACACACATGCAATGACACTGGTGGATCCATGTGTGGTCTCTGAATAGAAGACACACGCAATGACTCTGGTTGTTGTTAGTAAATAGAACACACATGCAATGACACTGGTGGATCCATGTGTGGTGTTTGAAGAGAACACACATGCAATGACTCTGGTTGTTGTTAGTAAAAAGAGCACACTTGCAATGACACTGGTGGATCCATAGGTGGATTGTGAAAAGAACACACATGCAATGACTCCAGTTGTTGTTAGTAAAAAGAACACACATGCAATGACACTGGTGGATCCATAGGTGGATTGTGAAAAGAACACACATGCAATGACACTGGTGGATCCATGTGTGGTCTCTGAAGAGAACACACATGCAATGACTCTGGTAGTTGTTAGTAAAAAGAACACACATGTAATGACACTGGTGGATCCATGTGTGGTCTCTGAAGAGATCACACATTTCAATGACACTGGTGGATCCATATGTGGTATGTGAAAAGAACACACATGCAATGACTTCAGTTGTTGTTAGTAAAAAGAACACACATGCAATGACACTGGTGGATCCATGTGTGGTCACTGAATAGAACACACATGCAATGACTCTGGTTGTTGTTAGTAAATAGAACACACATGCAATGACTCTGGTTGTTGTTAGTAAAAAGAACACACATGCAATGACACTGGTGGATACATAGGTGGATTGTGAAAAGAACACACATGCAATGACACTGGTGGATCCATGTGTGATCTTTGAAAAGAACACACATGCAATGACTCTGGATGTTTTTAGTAAAAAGAGCACACATGCAATGACACTAGTGGATCCATGTGTGGTCTTTGAAAAGAACACGCATGCAATGACTCTGGTTGTTGTTAGTAAAAAGAACACACATGCAACGACACTGGTGCATTCATAGGTGGATTGTGAAAAGAACACACATGCAATGACACTGGTGGATCCATGTTTGGTCTTTGAAAAGAACACGCATGCAATGACTCTGGATGTTTTTAGTAAAAAGAACACACATGCAATGACACTGGTGGATCCATGTGTGGTCTTTGAAAAGAACACGCATGCAATGACTCTGGTTGTTGTTAGTAAAAAGAACACACATGCAATGACACTGGTGGATCCATAGGTGGATTGTGAAAAGAACACACATGCAATGACACTGGTGGATCCATGTGTGGTCTTTGAAAAGAACACGCATGCAATGACTCTGGATGTTTTTAGTAAAAAGAGCACACATGCAATGACACTAGTGGATCCATAGGTAGATTGTGAAAAGAACACACATGCATTGACTCTGGTTGTTGTTAGTAAAAAGAACACACATGCAATGACTCTGGTGGATCCATAGGTGGATTGGGAAAAGAACACACATGCAATGACACTGGTGGATCCATATGTCGTATGTGAAAAGAACACACATGCAATGACTCCAGTTGTTGTTAGTAAAAAGAGCATACATGCAATGACACTGGTGGATCCATGTGTGGTCTCTGAATATAACACACATTTCAATGAAACTGGTGGATCCATATGTGGTATGTGAAAAGAACACACATGCAATGACTCAAGTTGTTGTTAGTAAAAAGAACACACATGCAATGGCACTGGTGGATCCATGTGTGGTCTCTGAAGAGAACACGCATGGAATGACTCTGGTTGTTATTAGTTAAAAGAACACACATGCAATGACTCTGGTTGTTGTTAGTAAAAAGAACACACATGCAATGACACTGGTGGATCCATGTGTGGTGTCTGAAGAGAACACGCATGCAATGACTCTAGCTGTTGTTAGTAAAAAGAGCTCACGTGCAATGAAACTAGTGGATCCATAGGTGGATTGTGAAAAGAACACACATGCAATGACTCTGGTGGATCCATATGTGGTATGTGAAAAGAACACACATGCAATGACTCCAGTTGTTGTTAGTAAAAAGAACACACATGCAATGACACTGGTGGATCCTTGTGTGGTCTCTGAAGAGAACACACATGCAATGACTCTGGTTGTTGTTAGTAAAAAGAACACACATGCAATGACACTGGTGGATCCTTGTGTGGTCTCTGAAGAGAACACACATGCAATGACTCTGGTTGTTGTTAGTAAAAAGAACACACATGCAATGACACTGGTGGATCCATAGGTGGATTGTGAAAAGAACACACATGCAATGACACTAGTGGATCCATGTGTGGTCTTTGAAAAGAACACGCATGCAATGACTCTGGATGTTTTTAGTAAAAAGAGCACACATGCAATGACACTAGTGGATCCATAGGTAGATTGTGAATAGAACACACATGCATTGACTCTGGTTGTTGATAGTAAAAAGAACACACATGCAATGACACTGGTGGATCCATAGGTGGATTGGGAAAAGAACACACATGCAATGACACTGCTGGATCCATATGTCGTATGTGAAAAGAACACACATGCAATGACTCCAGTTGTTGTTAGTAAAAAGAGCACATATGCAATGACACTAGTGGATCCATGTGTGGTCTCTGAAGATAACACACGTTTCAATGAAACTGGTGGATCCTTATGTGGTATGTGAAAAGAACACACATGCAATGACTCTAGTTGTTGTTAGTAAAAAGAACACACATGCAATGACACTGGTGGATCCATGTGTGGTATCTGAAGAGAACACGCATGCAATGACTCTGGTTGTTATTAGTTAAAAGAACACACATGGAATGACTCTGGTTGTTGTTAGTGAAAAGAACACACATTCAATGACACTATTGGATCCATGTGTGATGTCTGAAGAGAACACACATGCAATGACTCTGGCTGTTGTTAGTAAAAAGAGCACACATGCAATGAAACTGGTGGATCCATAGGTGGATTGTGAAAAGAACACACATGCAATGACTCTAGTGGATCCATATATGGTATGTGAAAAGAACACACATGCAATGACTCTAGTTGTTGTTAGTAAAAAGAACACACATGCAATGATACTGGTGGATCCTTGTGTGGTCTCTGAAGAGAACACACATGCAATGACTCTGGTTGTTGTTAGTAAAAACAACACACATGCAATGACACTGGTTGTTGTTAGTAAAAAGAACACACATGTAATGACACTGGTGGATCCATGTGTGGTCACTGAAGAGAACACACATTTCAATGACACTAGTGGATCCATATGTGGTATGTGAAAAGAACACACATGCAATGACTCTAGTTGTTGTTAGTAAAAAGAACACACATGCAATGACACTGGTGGATCCATGTGTGGTCTCTGAAGAGAACACATATGCAATGACTCTGGTTGTTGTTAGTAAAAGAACACACATGTAGTGACTCTGGTTGTTGTTAGTAAAAAGAACACACATACAATGACACTGGTGGATCCATAGGTGGATTGTGAAAAGAACACACATGCAAGGACACTGGTGGATCCATATGTGGTATGTGGAAAGAACACACATGCAATGACTCTAGTTGTGGATTGTGAAAAGAACACACATGCAATGACAATGGTGGATCCATGACTGGTCTCTGAAGAGAACACATAGGCAATGACACTGGTGGATCCATATGTGGTATGTGAAGAGAACACACATGCAATGACTCCGGTTGTTGTTAGTAAAAAGAACACACATGCAATGACACTGGTGGATCCATGTGTGGTGTCTAAAGAGAACACACATGCAATGACTCTGGTTGTTTTTAGTAAAAAGAATACACATGCAATGACTCAGGTTGTTGTTAGTAAAAAGAACACACATGCAATGACTCTGGTTGTTGTTAGTAAAAAGAACACACATGCAATGACACTGGTGAATCTATAGGTGGATTGTGAAAATAACACAGATGCAATGACACTGGTGGATCCATATGTGGTATGTGAAAAGAACACGCATGCAATGACTCTAGTTGTTGTTAGTAAAAAGAACAGACATGCAATGACACAGGTGGATCCATGTGTGGTCTCTGATGAGAACACACATTTCAATGTCACTGGTGGATCCATGTGTGGTCTCTGAAGAGAACACACATGCAACAACTCTGGTTGTTGTTAGTAAAAAGAACACACATGCAATGACTCTGGTGGATCCATAGGTGGATTGTGAAAATAACACACATGCAATGACTCTGGTTGTTGTTAGTAAAAAGAACACACATGCAATGACTCTGGTGGATCCATGTGTGGTCTCTGAAGAGAACACACGTGCAATAACTCTAGCTATGGTTAATGAGAAGAACACACAATTCAATGACACTGGTGGTCCATATGTGGTTTGTGAAAAGAACACACATGCAATGACTCTAGTTGTTATTAGTAAAAAGAGCACACATGCAATGACGCTGGTGGATCCATGTGTCGTCTCAAAAGACAACACACATTTAAATGAAACTGGTGGATCCATATGTGGTATGCGAAAAGAACACACATGCAATGACTCTAGTTGTTGTTAGTAAAAAGAACACACATGCAATGACACTGGTGGATCCATGTGTGGTCTCTGAAGAGAACACGCATGCAATGACTCTGGTTGTTATTAGTTAAAAGAAAACACATGGAATGACTCTGGTTGTTGTTAGTGAAAAGAAGACACATGCAATGACACTGGTGGATCCATGTGTGATGTCTGAAGAGAACACACATGCAATGACTCTGGCTGTTGTTAGTAAAAAGAGCACACGTGCAATGAAACTGGTGGATCCATAGGTGGATTGTGAAAAGAACACACATGCAATGACTCTAGTGGATCCATATGTGGTATGTGAAAAGAACACACACGCAATGACTCCAGTTGTTGTTAGTAAAAAGAACACACATGCAATGATACTGGTGGATCCTTGTGTGGTCTCTGAAGAGAACACACATGCAATGACTCTGGTTGTTGTTAGTAAAAAGAACACACATGCAATGACACTGGTGGATCCTTGTGTGGTCTCTGAAGAGAACACACATGCAATGACTCTGGTTGTTGTTAGTACAAAGAACACACATGCAATGACACTGGTGGATCCATAGGTGGATTGTGAAAAGAACACACATACAATGACACTGGTGGATCCATGTGTGGTCTTTGAAAAGAACACGCATGCAATGACTCTGGATTTTTTTAGTAAAAAGAGCACACATGCAATGACACTAGTGGATCCATAGGTAGATTGTGAAAAGAACACACATGCATTGACTCTGGTTGTTGTTAGTAAAAAGAACACACATACAATGACACTGGTGGATCCATAGGTGGATTGGGAAAAGAACACACATGCAATGACACTGGTGGATCCATATGTCGTATGTGAAAAGAACACACATGCAATGACTCCAGTTGTTGTTAGTAAAAAGAGCACACATGCAATGACACTGGTGGATCCATGTGTGGTCTCTGAAGATAACACACGTTTCAATGAAACTGGTGGATCCATATGTGGTATGTGAAAAGAACACACATGCAATGACTCTAGTTGTTGTTAGTAAAAAGAACACACATGCAATGACACTGGTGGATCCTTGTGTGGTCTCTGAAGAGAACACACATGCAATTACTCTGGTTGTTATTAGTTAAAAGAACACACATGGAATGACTCTGGTTGTTGTTAGTGAAAAGAACACACATGCAATGACACTGGTGGATCCATGTGTGATGTCTGAAGAGAACACACATGCAATGACTCTGGCTGTTGTTAGTAAAAAGAGCACACGTGCAATGAAACTGGTGGATCCATAGGTGGATTGTGAAAAGAACACACATGCAATGACTCTAGTGGATCCATACGTGGTATGTGAAAAGAACACACACGCAATGACTCCAGTTGTTGTTAGTAAAAAGAACACACATGCAATGATACTGGTGGATCCTTGTGTGGTCTCTGAAGAGAACACACATGCAATGACTCTGGTTGTTGTTAGTAAAAAGAACACACATGCAATGACACTGGTGGATCCTTGTGTGGTCTATGAAGAGAACACACATGCAATGACTCTGGTTGTTGTTAGTACAAAGAACACACATGCAATGACACTGGTGGATCCATAGGTGGATTGTGAAAAGAACACACATGCAATGACACTGGTGGATCCATGTGTGGTCTTTGAAAAGAACACGCATGCAATGACTCTGGATTTTTTAGTAAAAAGAGCACACATGCAATGACACTAGTGGATCCATAGGTAGATTGTGAAAAGAACACACATGCATTGACTCTGGTTGTTGTTAGTAAAAAGAACACACATACAATGACACTGGTGGATCCATAGGTGGATTGGGAAAAGAACACACATGCAATGACACTGGTGGATCCATATGTCGTATGTGAAAAGAACACACATGCAATGACTCCAGTTGTTGTTACTAAAAAGAGCACACATGCAATGACACTGGTGGATCCATGTGTGGTCTCTGAAGATAACACACGTTTCAATGAAACTGGTGGATCCATATGTGGTATGTGAAAAGAACACACATGCAATGACTCTAGTTGTTGTTAGTAAAAAGAACACACATGCAATGACACTGGTGGATCCTTGTGTGGTCTCTGAAGAGAACACACATGCAATTACTCTGGTTGTTATTAGTTAAAAGAACACACATGGAATGACTCTGGTTGTTGTTAGTGAAAAGAACACACATGCAATGACACTGGTGGATCCATGTGTGATGTCTGAAGAGAACACACATGCAATGACTCTGGCTGTTGTTAGTAAAAAGAGCACACGTGCAATGAAACTGGTGGATCCATAGGTGGATTGTGAAAAGAACACACATGCAATGACTCTAGTGGATCCATATGTGGTATGTGAAAAGACTACACATGCAATGACTCCAGTTGTTGTTAGTAAAAAGAACACACATGCAATGACACTGGTGGATCCATGTGTGGTCTCTAAAGAGAACACACATGCAATGACTCTGGTTGTTTTTAGTAAATAGAACACACATGCAATGACTCTGGTTGTTGTTAGTAAAAAGAACACACATGCAATGACACTGGTGGATCCATGTGTGGTCTTTGAAAAGAACACGCATGCAATGACTCTGGATGTTGTTAGTAAAAAGAGCACACATGCAATGACACTAGTGGATCCATAGGTAGATTGTGAAAAGAACACACATGCATTGACTCTGGTTGTTGTTAGTAAAAAGAACACACATGCAATGACACTGGTGGATCCATAGGTGGATTGGGAAAAGAACACACATGCAATGACACTGGTGGATCCATATGTCGTATGTGAAAAGAACACACATGCAATGACTCCAGTTGTTGTTAGTAAAAAGAGCACACATGCAATGACACTGGTGGATCCATGTGTGGTCTCTGAATATAACACACATTTCAATGAAACTGGTGGATCCATATGTGGTATGTGAAAAGAACACACATGCAATGACTCCAGTGGTTGTTAGTAAAAAGAACACACATGCAATGACACTGGTGGATCCATGTGTGGTCTCTGAAGAGAACACGCATGGAATGACTCTGGTTGTTATTAGTTAAAAGAACACACATGCAATGACTCTGGTTGTTGTTAGTAAAAAGAACACACATGCAATGACACTGGTGGATCCATGTGTGGTGTCTAAAGAGAACACACATGCAATGACTCTGGCTGTTGTTAGTAAAAAGAGCACACGTGCAATGAAACTACTGGATCCATAGGTGGATTGTGAAAAGAACACACATGCAATGACTCTGGTGGATCCATATGTGGTATGTGAAAAGAACACACATGCAATGACTCCAGTTGTTGTTAGTAAAAAGAATACACATGCAATGACACTGGTGGATCCTTGTGTGGTCTCTGAAGAGAACACACATGCAATGACTCTGGTTGTTGTTAGTAAAAAGAACACACATGCAATGACACTGGTGGATCCTTGTGTGGTCTCTGAAGAGAACACACATGCAATGACTCTGGTTGTTGTTAGTACAAAGAACACACATGCAATGACACTGGTGGATCCATAGGTGGATTGTGAAAAGAACACACATGCAATGACACTGGTGGATCCATGTGTGGTCTTTGAAAAGAACACGCATGCAATGACTCTGGATGTTTTTAGTAAAAAGAGCACACATGCAATGACACTAGTGGATCCATAGGTAGATTGTGAAAAGAACACACATGCAGTGACTCTTGTTGTTGTTAGTAAAAAGAACACACATGCAATGACACTGGTGGATCCATAGGTGGATTGGGAAAAGAACACACATGCAATGACACTGGTGGATCCATATGTCGTATGTGAAAAGAACACACATGCAATGAATCCAGTTGTTGTTAGTAAAAAGAGCACACATGCAATGACACTGGTGGATCCATGTGTGGTCTCTGAAGATAACACACGTTTCAATGAAACTGGTGAATCCATATGTGGTATGTGAAAACAACACACATGCAATGACTCTAGTTGTTGTTAGTAAAAAGAACACACATGCAATGACACTGGTGGATCCATGTGTGGTCTCTGAAGAGAACACGCATGCAATGACTCTGGTTGTTATTAGTTAAAAGAACACACATGGAATGACTCTGGTTGTTGTTAGTGAAAAGAACACACATGCAATGACACTGGTGGATCCATGTGTGATGTCTTATGAGAACACACATGCAATGACTCTGGCTGTTGTTAGTAAAAAGAGCACACGTGCAATGAAACTAGTGGATCCATAGGTGGATCGTGAAAAGAACACACATGCAATGACTCTAGTGGATCCATATGTGGTATGTGAAAAGACTACACATGCAATGACTCCAGTTGTTGTTAGTAAAAAGAACACACATGCAATGACACTGGTGGATCCATGTGTGGTCTCTAAAGAGAACACACATGCAATGACTCTGGTTGTTTTTAGTAAAAAGAACACACATGCAATGACTCTGGTTGTTGTTAGTAAAAAGAACACACATGCAATGACACTGGTGGATCCATGTGTGGTGTCTGAAGAGAACACACATGCAATGACTCTAGTTGTTGTTAGTAAAAAGATCACACGTGTAATGACTCTGGTTGTTGTTAGTAAAAAGAACACACATGTAATGACACTGGTGGATCCATGTGTGGTCTCTGAAGAGAACACACATTTTAATGACACTGGTGGATCTATATGTGGTATGTGAAAATAACACACATGCAATGACTCCAGTTGTTGTTAGTAAAAAGAACACACATGCAATGACACTGGTGGATCCATGTGTGGTCTCTGAATAGAACACACATGCAATGACTCTGGTTGTTGTTAGTAAATAGAACACACATGCAATGACTCTGGTTGTTGTTAGTAAAAAGAACACACATGCAATGACACTGGTGGATCCATGTGTGGTGTCTGAAGAGAACACACATGCAATGACTCTGGTTGTTGTTAGTAAAAAGAGCACACTTGCAATGACACTGGTGGATCCATGTGTGGTGTCTGAAGAGAACACACATGCAATGACTCTGAATAGAACAAGGCTGTTATTGTGGAGAATAAAATGAAGCAAGTTGAGAGTAGGAAGAGGAAACACTCCGACAAGCACAGCTCGGGATCGTCTCTTAAACGATCTCACTATGATGATAGTGTCAGCTCAGGATCCCCCAAGCATGGGAAATTTAACAAGCACCACAACCACAACCGTCATGACAACAAGCATCATCGCAGTCATGAAAATGATAAGTACAAGAACCACAAGAGTGGACATAAGAGCCACCATAGTGGAGGTGGAAGTGGAAGTAGAAGTCAGCCTAAGACGGACATCAGTCAGGTTGAGTGCTACAAATGCAAGAAGCTGGGGCATTATGCTAATGAGTGTCCTGAAAAGAAAGTTGAAGGACCTAACAAGCCAAACCCTTTTCAGAAAGGACAGGTCAACCACATCAATGTGGAAGAGGTCTATGAAGAGCCTGATGCTATTGCTGGTAAGTTCAGACTAAATTCCATCTCAGAATTTGTACTCTTTGATACTGGTGCATCTCATTCATTCATATCAAAAGCATTTGTTGATAGAAATGGGTTTGCATCTGAAAACATTGGGTGTCCGATAAAAGTTAGCTCTCCGGGAGGAGATATGATAGTGAGTCTTGGATGCCGGGATCTAGTCTTAGAGTTTGGAAAACATAAGTTTCCAGTAAACTTAATAATCCTGAATTCCCAAGGATTGGATGTGATTTTGGGAATGGATTGGATGGATAAGTATGAGGGAGTACTAGATTGTGCCAATCGTACAGTCTCACTCACAACCCCTGAAGGTAAGAGGATAAAATTTAAGTCCAATTTTAAATCTAAAGGAAGTAAGCTAAATTCTCTTAAGGGGGTTAGCATGGACAGTGTGCCAATTGTGTGTGAATATCCGGATGTGTTTCCGGAAGAGTTGCCAGGAATGCCACCAGATAGAGATGTGGAGTTTATAATAGATTTGGTACCAGGTTCTGGACCAAGAGCAAAGAGGCCTTATAAAATGTCAGTTGACGAACTTAAGGAACTCAAGAAACAACTTGGAGAACAATTGCAGAAAGGATTCATCCAGCCAAGTTCTTCATCTTGGGGAGCTCCAGTTTTGTTCATAGAAAAGAGAGACAGAACTCAAAGATTATGCATAGATTACCGTTCTCTCAACGAGGTAACCATCAAGAACAAATATCCTTTGCCAAGAATAAATGACTTGTTTGATCAGCTAGAAGGAGCATGTGTGTTCTCGAAGATTGATCTTCGGTCAGGCTATTTTCAACTCAAGATAAGAGAGCAAGACATACCTAAAACAGCATTCACCACAAGGTATGGATTGTATGAGTACACTGTGATGCCTTTTGGTTTAACCAACGCTCCAGCATACTTCATGAATATGATGAACAAAGTGTTCATGGAATTTCTCGACAAGTTCGTTGTCGTTTTCATCGATGACATCTTGGTCTACTCCAAGAGCAAGGAAGAGCATGAAAGACATCTACGTTTGATACTTGAGAAACTAAGGGAACATAAGCTTTATGCCAAATTCAGCAAGTGTGAGTTTTGGTTAGAGGAAGTTGGATTTCTTGGTCATGTTATGACAAAGGATGGTGTAGCAGTTGATCCTGCTAAAGTATCAGCTGTGACAGAATGGGAATCTCCTAAGAACGTAAAAGAGGTTCGTAGTTTCCTTGGTTTAGCTGGTTACTACAGAAGGTTCATAGAAATTTTTTCAAAGGTTGCTAAACCAATGACAAAATTGTTAAAGAAAGATAAGAAATTTTCTTGGTCTGAAGGTTGTGAACTCAGCTTTCAAGAATTAAAGAAGAGACTTGTGTCAGCACCAGTTTTGTGCCTACCAGATTTAGAAAAGGATTTCCAAGTGTATTGTGATGCTTCGCATCAAGGATTAGGTGCCGTACTTATGCAAGGCGGGAAAGTTGTGGCTTACGCCTCGAGACAACTCAAAACTCATGAAGTAAACTATCCTACTCATGATTTAGAGTTAGCCGCTGTTGTCCATGCACTCAAAACATGGAGACATTACCTTTTGGGAAAACGTTGTGAAGTATTCACCGATCATAAGAGTTTTTAGTATATCTTCACCCAGAAGGAAATCAATATGAGGCAAAGGAGATGGCTAGAACTTATCAAGGATTACGACTTGAGTTTGTAATACCACCCCGGTAAAGCAAATGTAGTAGCAGATGCTCTAAGTCGTAAAGCGTTTGTAAATGGTCTTACCAAAGGTAAATTGCCAGATGACTTGTGTAGGCAATTCAAGGAACTCAGGTTGGAGATTGTGCCAGAAGGACATCTTATGTCTTTGGATGTTCAACCCACTATGTTGGATAAGATTAAAGAAGCTCAAAAGACGGATAAAGAAATCGAAGAGATTAAGGAAAAGATTAGCCAGGGGAAAGCTCAAAGTTTCCATAAGGACGAACAAGGCACTTTATGGCACGGGAAACGTATTTGTGTTCCACAAGATCCGGAATTGCGGAAACTGATTCTACAAGAGGCCCATAACTCTCCATATTCTATTCACCCGGGAAACACCAAAATGTACATGGATATGAAAGAAAGATTTTGGTGGAACAATCTCAAAAGAGACATCGCCGAACACATTGCTTTGTGTGATGTGTGTAGTAGAGTGAAAGCGGAGCATCAGAAACCAGCAGGTTTGCTTCAACCAATGCCTATTCCTGAATGGAAGTGGGAAAATATTGGTATGGATTTCATTACCGGATTACCAAGGACCAGGTCAGGGTATGATTCCATATGGGTAGTAGTGGATCGCCTAACTAAAGTGGCTCATTTTATACCCGTAAAGACAACTTATACTAGTGCAAAGTTAGCCAAAATTTACATGAGCAGAATTGTATGCCTTCACGGTGTACCTAAGAGTATTGTGTCTGATAGAGGAACTCAGTTCACTTCTCACTTTTGGAGACAGCTTCATGAATCTTTAGGGACGAGATTGGAATTCAGCACTGCTTTTCATCCTGAAACCGATGGACAAACAGAAAGGACTAATCAAATTCTTGAAGACATGTTGAGGGCATGTGCCCTAGACTATGGAGCAAGTTGGGATGAAAGTCTGCCTTACGCAGAGTTCTCTTACAACAACAGTCACCAATCTAGTATTGGGATGGCACCATTCGAGTTTCTCTACGGAAGGAAGTGTACCACCCCATTGCAATGGAATGGTGTGGGAGAAAGAAGTTTGTTTGGACCAGATCTTATCAAAGACGCCGAAGAAAAGGTCAAATTGGTTAGGGACAGGTTGAAGATAGCACAGTCTCGACAGAAAAGCTACGCAGATGCTAATCGTAGAGAAGTCACTTATGAAGTTGGGGATAGAGCTTACCTTAGAGTATCACCACTTCGTGGAGTGAAAAGATTTGGAGTCAAAGGAAAGTTAGCACCAAGATATGTTGGACCATTTAACATTCTAAGTCGCAAAGGAGAAGTTGCGTATGAAATAGAACTGCCAGCATCTTTATCAGCAGTCCATAATGTTTTTCATGTGAGCCAGCTCAAGAAATGTCACCCAGAAATGGAAGAATCATCTTTGATGGATACCATACCTTTGGAAGAAGTTCAACTAGAAAGTGATCTCACCTATGAAGAAAAGCCTGTCAAGATTCTTGAGACCACAGAAAGAGTCACAAGGACAAAAACTATCAAGTTTTGTAAAGTACAATGGAACCATCATTCCGAAGAAGAAGCAACATGGGAAAGAGAAGATGATCTTCGGAAAGACCACCCACACCTATTTGCTAACAAATCCGAATCTCGAGGGCGAGATTCATTTTAAGGGGGTTAGATTTGTAACATCCCAAAAATCATGTTTCAAAACTCATTCATATCATCCTTGCATCTTTCATTCATATAGGGTTTTTCTCAAAATCATTTAGATGCATAAACTTAGGCTATGATTTCATGTGGGCAAGTTGTCTCAATTGGCCATCACCATTTGAGATTTGATTGTCTATGAACTTGTTTGCTTGCCTCCATGGTTGGAATGATTAGGTATAGCATTTAAACCCAAGTTTCCATTTTAGAAATATTTTCAAACCCTATTCCAAACATTTTCAAACTAGAGACAATGTCTTTGTTTATTTCAAAACCCAAGCTTGACCAAGCCTTGCAAGGTAACCACTTAGTTAAAATGACTGTTTTTGAACCCACAAAACCCTACAAAAATTCCCAAAGCAGTTTGTATTCAAAAGGATTTTAATTCATATCAAAATCAATTCAGAAAAATGGAATTAGAAAAAGAAAAGGAATTCTCAAAAGAAAAAGGCCGCGCGGCAGAGTTCTGGCCCAGCAGCAAATCGAGCCCAGCAAGCCCACCCGGGGACCTTCCTTTTCTTCTCTCACGCGCAAGCACACGCAAACAGACGCTGACAGCCAGGCCCCACTTCCACTCCGCGCACCTCGCTGACAAGCGGGCCTCCTCCACGTCAGCATCGTCTCCCCCGCACGACCAGTTCATCCCCAAATCAACGCAGGCGTTTTCTGTGTTTAATCCGCGGCGTTAATTCGATTAAATGGCCGAGTAATTCTCGCTCGTGACCAGGCTATAAGAATCCCCTCTTCCCCCTCTCTCTTCTCCCTCAAACCTCGAACCTAGAGCGCCACCAGGCTGCGAGCATTACTCTCTGTAGCCCCGCCGTCTCCGACGACTGCGCCGGCGAATTCCGGTGAGTTCTGAGCTCCCCTCTGCCTATCGTTCTTGCAAACTGGTTCCGTGAAATCTCTGCGCTTCTTTTAACACATTTCGTTTGCCCTCGCATGAACCGTAGCTCCGGCAGCATCGTCGACTGGCCGCCACCGTCTTCTGTACGAACTCCGGCGAGCTCTAGTGGTAAGCCCAGACCGCCCCGCGCCTTCTAGATCACGCACACGACTCTGTCTCGACTCTGTGAATCTAACCGTGTCTTCGCCTTGCCTTGGGGTGATTCACAGCGACGTCCACGATGACCACCCGACGCATCGACGCTGTCCTCCACTCCGTCGAGGAATCGCGGCTGAACCCGAGCGCCCCTTGACCAACCGCGAGTACGACAAGCATCACCGTGACCCCCTGAGCCCGGTGAGATACTCCTCTTTCTCACTCGCCTCCTGCATCGTCGCCTCCGTCGTCGACCGACCGTTCTGCCACCGGTAGCCACCGCTTCGCCGCCAGATTTTGGCCAGGGCAATAGGAACCGTTAGATCTGCATCTGATGGCTTGGATAAAATGACTAATCGAAGGGGTACGCGTTGATCTGAGCCGCACCTGCCCCTTTAAATCCAGCGGTCTGTATCACTCGATCCAGACGAACCGGTACCGACCAATTAGACAGTGACGCGTGGCTAGGGTTAGGTCTGAAAATAGATTTAAAACCAGAAATTTGATCCAAATTCAAATGCCTATATCTTTTGAATTCCACGTTGGATTTTTGCAAACTTTATACCGTTGGATTCAGTAAAACAAGACCTATCTGCCTATCCTTTTTGTTTAGCAAATAGTAACCATTAGTTTGGCTTAAATTGCAGAAACTTGTTTGAGGCCTTTTTGAGTATATATTTAGTTTAGTATTTTGTTTTAGTGTTAAATAAGTTTGTCTTGGTTACTTTGTGACTTGTTTAGATTCTGTAAACATGCACTTGCTTGGTAGAATTTTCAAAAAATCACCACTTAGTAGATTCATGCATGCATGCATTCATAATATCTTTGTTTGTATATATTTGTGTGCTACAACTTTGTGTGTAGATTTTGCTAGTGATTGTGATTGTGACGAGTGCTACTCTCCACACTACCAAGGCAAGTGATATCTTCATGAATATTCCATTCCTATATTTTATCTATGCATTAGTATTATTTTTCCAATTATAGGACTTGCATGGTTTTTTGCTAAGTATAAACTATGCTATGGGAAAACCTGTTAGGTGAAACCTTAGTGAAAATTACCTAAGTCAAGAATCCTAATACTATCATGCTTAGCCTAGCTACTAGAAAACAAGGGTGGTTTATATATTCACATTTTGAAAAATTATTCTAAGTCTTTGGACTTGTGTTTTATTTTAACAAAACAACTAAGTTAATGAATCACCTGGGTGGAATGGAAGGAATTGTTTATGTTGAGTGGTTCACAAGGCCATGGACTTGGCTTGTGTATCTCACTTGTGGATGGCCACCCAGAAACAAAGAGATTTGAGATGTCAAATGTTGAGGAGCTTCAAGTGCAACCACTTGGCATTATGGGCTCTGCCATGATCTTAGGATGCTAGAACTTAGTCTCTTGGACAGTGGGTGGTAGATGGGATGATAGGTTGGAGCGCGTCCATTTGACTAAGGAAAGGCTACTGAAGGATCTTGTCTTGGGAAACCAAGTCTTGTGGGGAAAGTGCACCACCTCTGCAGAGTGTAAAACCTAAGTACTTAGCCATGTCCCTGGTAAAGGACAATTTGAGCATCAAGACATGGAAACTTCAAGAATCTCATCACTCCAATTTCTAAATAAAACTTGTGGGTGAACAAGGGTTAAAAGGATCTTCAGTCCTTGATTGGTAGATGCCCTGAGTGGATCTTCAGTCTTTGATTGGTAGATGCCTTGGGTGTTTTGTGCCTTACAAAAACTTAGTATTTTCAAAAATGTAGGGAAAAATCTATTTTGAGCAATGCAAGCCTAAGCTCCACCAGCCAAATGCATATAGTATTATAGTCCACTTAAATATATACTAAGGTATCACTTGCCAATACTATTCCAAAGTATTGACCCTCTGTGGCTGTAACTTGTAATGTTGCAGGTTACTCCGATGATGATTAGGAGTCATGAGTCTACACTCAACATGCTTGCCTGAGGCACATGAAGATGAAGACTTATGTTTATTTACTTATTCCATAAACTCTTGTATTAGGCCTTTGGCCATGAGTTGTAAAAGACTATGTTTTATCTCTGGAATGACTGTAATAAACGACCTTTGTATCTGTGTACTTCATCTTAAACTGTGGATCCTAGCATTGATCCAGGGACTAGCATTGCAATCACAGGGATCTTTTCCTTTACAAAGGAGGGATCTTACACTTCCCTACATCCTAAAAGCCTAAATAATCTCTCGGAGCCACAGCTATAATACTTTTCCTTCCCAAAATCCCAAATCTACACCCTATCGAATCGTATTTCGCTTCTAAACCTATCTAAAATTTGTCGGATGTCTTCGGCTTCAACACGAAAGTTGTAGATCTCGTCAAAATCTTTCAATTCCGACAAACCTCACCTCTTTTCATCCACCACAGCCGGAAAATTTCGCAACGCAATATTTCAGATCTGATGGCGTAATTCCAAGATCTTCTCGCGCTCGTTTCTTCAAATCCAAATTCCTTTGGTGAAAAGGTAGATCTAATCATCCTCCACAACTTTCATGTTCAAAGTTTTTCGATTTGACCTACGGATTTATCTCTCTAACACAGATCTACTTCTAATCCTTTGTGAGGCAAAATCGGGTCTATTTTGAGCCTACTTCACTTCTAGCCACCGGATCTCATCCCGACGATCGAGATTAAATCGTCCCGATCAGTTTCCTCGTCACCGCCACGTCATCATCAGGTCAGCTTCTAGTCCCAGTCAGCCTGCACGGTCAACTTGTCCAGTCAGCGGAATATTCCCTAGAATATTCCGTTTGAATTTAAAATTGCAGAATATAGATCTAACTTGTAAAATCCATAGAAAATTCATACTATGTCCAAACATTGCAAATAATATACTGTTGGATTCACAAAATTGTGTAGAGTATTAATATGTAATTGTATCACACATTTACCGTAAGTATTTGTCGTGATTATTTAAATGGTTTAATACACTTTTTGGAGCAATTAATTCACAGAAAATAAAATACAACTCAGAAAAATACAAATGATATACCCCTGGATTCACAAAATTGTATAGAACATGATTCTGGAATAAAATTACAAGTTTACTGTATAGATTACTGGCGAATAATTAATTAGTATTATTGGCCTTTTAAATCATTAAATTCATAGTAAATAATCTACAGATCCGAAAAATATGAGTAATATGTCCCTGAGTTCATAATCTTGCGTAGTTTTCATATCTGTACTTAGCTTTGTTTATTGTCAGTACGATCTATTCAGATTTATTAAACTCAATTAAACACTAAATAAATCCTAGAAAAAGATCTATAACTCCGATTAGGGTGAATCCAATTTCTACTGGTTCGTATTAAAGCCCTCTATCCGTTACAGTTCAGATATAAATTTAATTAGGTAACTAGTACAGAAGCTACAACAGTTATGTTAAAACCCCTTTATTGGCAATTGAAATTGGATAACAAATACTATATTGCATTAAAACACTTATACATACATCATGTGATCTAGTATTGTTTAGATAACTAATTACAACCATTATGACATATTAAATCATCATGCATGCATTGAATCATCACTGTTTTATTATATTGTTGCATTGTTGCATGATTGCAATGTTTGAATGATATGTTGTTGTGATTTTTCTTTTGAACGATAGATTGCGAGGAGTGTAACTACTATGATCGCAACAGCTATGGTTGCGAGCATTGTGATTGCAAGTCTTTTGAGTGCGACGAGTGCAACCATTATATCTGTGAGGATTATCTAATCGACTACATCTACAACAAAGGCAAGTAGATGCTATTTTGTTCATACCTTGTCCTACTATTTTCCCTTATGCATGTGTAGTGTATTTCTATAGTTATTGTGTAGGAATTACTATGCTATGCTATATCCTATATATTTGTGGTAGGGTTTCCTTGTAGTTGAGCCCCGTTCAATAGATGTGCTTAGACCTGCTATGAAGACGGGGAAAAGGATCACACTAAGATGAAGTTGTGTTTGTTTCAAACTAAAACAACTTAATGTTAATGAACTACCTGGGCGGAATGGTTGGATGGTCATCGGAGTGTGGTTAATGGTGGGGAATGCCGCCCAGGGTACTGAGAAGGATTGGTTCTCTTTGTTATGGTAGCTTACGTGTGCAACCATGTGCCAGTAAGAATGGGTGGCTGGTTGGACTTAGTAGGTCGTGGTGATCCGAACCCAGCGTAGCCAGAGATGTAGTGAATGATAGGTTGGGACCGATGCGCAGTGGGGTTTGGTGATCTACTTCTTGAAAGGTCCCATCTTGGACTCCTCCCTATCATCACACAATATGCGTGTGGTGGTACGAGCTGGGTTGGCCAGGTCACATGGGTAAAGTGTACAAACCCCTGCAGGGTGTAAAAAAAACTAAGTACTTAGCCATGTCCCCGGTTACGGATGATTGAGTTGCTTGATCTTGAGACTATGACATATTTTCGCTCATCCTTATTTCTTAATTACTAAAACTTGATGGGTGAACTTAATGGGTTGCTGTGAATCAAATTGGTTTATGAAAGTAGGACAAATGTCTTTGAAATTGCAAGCTAGCCAAAGCTCCACCAGCCAAATAAGCATGTAGAAGCTAGGTGCATTGTCTCCTTATTTAGCCCTACTTGCCATACATTCCAAGTATTGACCCTTCGGGGCTGCTACGTTTTATGTTGCAGGTTATACCGATTATGAGTGATCGAATAGGTCGCGATACTCCACTCAACAGTTGTTCGCCTGTGGCACAATTGAAGATGGAGCCTACTATCTGTTTATGCTTCCGTATGCTACTTTGTTATTTGAGCTAGCCTTTGAGCTAAGCACTATGTAATAATTACAAATTCTGGATCATTCGATGCAATAATGATGCACTATTATGTTCTTTGGTATTCATCTGCACTGTGTGTGCCAGTGAACCGATCCAGGGATTGGCACTATACACAGGAACTCAGCCTTATCAGGCGAGGGTGTTACAATCCATAGGTGGATTGTGAAAAGAACACACACGCAATGACACTGGTGGATCCATGTGTGGTCTCTGAAGAGAACACACATGCAATAACTCTGGCTGTTGTTAGTAAAAAGAGCACACATGCAATGACACTAGTGGATCCATAGGTGGATTGTGAAAAGAACACACATGCAATGACTCTGGTGGATCCATATGTGGTATGTGAAAAGAACGCACATACAATGACTCCAGTTGTTGTTAGTAAAAAGAACACACATGCGATGACACTGGTGGATCCTTGTGTGGTCTCTGAAGAGAGCACACATGCAATGACTCTGGTTTTTGTTTGTAAAAACAACACACATGCAATGACTCTTGTTGTTGTTAGTAAAAAGAACACACATGTAATGACACTGGTGGATCCATGTGTGGTCAATGAAGAGAACACACATTTCAATGACACTGGTGGATCCATATGTGGTATGTGAAAAGAACACACATGCAATGACTCCAGTTGTTGTTAGTAAAAAGAACACACATGCAATGACAGTGGTGGATCCATGTGTGGTCTCTGAATAGAACACACATGCAATGACTCTAGTTGTTTTTAGTAAAAAAACACATGCAATGACTCGGGTTGTTGTTACTAAAAAGAACACACATGCAATGACACTAGTGGATCCATAGGTGGATTGTGAAAAGAACACGCATGCAATGACACTAGTGGATCCATGTGTGGTCTTTGAACAGAACACACATGCAATGACTCTGGATGTTGTTAGTAAAAAAGATCACACATGCAATGACACTGGTGGATCCATAGGTGGATTGTGAAAAGAACACACATGCATTAACTTTGGTTGTTGTTTGTAAAAAGAACACATATGTAATGAAACTGGTGGATCCTTGTGTGGTCTCTGAAGAGAACACACATGCAATGACTCTAGTTGTTGTTAGTAAAAAGAACACACGTGCAATGACTCTGTGTTACTAAAAAGAACACACATGCAATGACACTGGTGGATCCATAGGTGGATTGTGAAAAGAACACGCATGCAATGACACTGGTGGCTCCATGTGTGGTCGTTGAACAGAACACACATGCAATGACTCTGGATGTTGTTACTAAAAAGAGCACACATGCAATGACACTGGTGGATCCATAGGTGGATTGTGAAAAGAACACACATGCATTGACTCTTGTTGTTGTTAGTAAAAAGAACACACATGCAATGACACTGGTGGATCCATAGGTGGATTGTGAAAAGAACACACATGCAATGACACTGGTGGATCGATATGTCGTATGTGAAAAGAACACACATGCAATGACTCCAGTTGTTGTTACTAAAAGATCACACATGCAATGACACTGGTGGATACATGTGTGGTCTCTGAAGAGAACACACGTTTCAATGAAACTGGTGGATCCATATGTGGTATGTGAAAAGAACACACATGCAATGACTCCAGTTGTTGTTAGTCAAAAGAACACACATGCATTGACACTGGTGGATCCATGTGTGGTCTCTGAAGAGAACACACATGCAATGACTCTGGTTGTTATTAGTTAAAAGAACACACATGCAATGACTATGGTTGTTATTAGTACAAAGAACACACATGCAATGATACTGGTGGATCCATGTGTGGTGTTTGAAGAGAACACACATGCAATGACTCTGGTTGTTGTTAGTAAAAAGAGCACACATGCAATGACACTGGTGGATCCATAGGTGGATTCTGAAAATAACACACATGCAATGACTCCAGTCGTTGTTAGTAAAAAGAACAAACATGCAATGACACTGGTTGACCCATAGGTGGATTGTGAAAAGAACACACACGCAATGACACTGGTGGATCCATGTGTGGTCTCTGAAGAGAACACACATGCAATGACTCTGGCTGTTGTTAGTAAAAAGAGCACACATGCAATGACACTAGTGGATCCATAGGTGGATAGTGAAAAGAACCCACATGCAATGACTCTGGTGGATCCATATGTGGTATGTGAAAAGAACACACATGCAATGACTCTAGTTGTTGTTAGTAAAAAGAACACACATGCAATGACACTGGTGGATCCTTGTGTGGTCTCTGAAGAGAACACACATGCAATGACTCTGGTTGTTGTTAGTAAAAAAACACATGCAATGTCTCTGGTTGTTACATGTAATGACACTGGTGGATCCATGTGTGGTCAATGAAGAGAACACACATTTCAATGACACTGGTGGATCCATATGTGGTATGTGAAGAGAACACACATGCAATGACTCTGGCTATTGTTAGTAAAAAGAGCACACATGCAATGACACTGCTGGATCCATAGGTGGATTGTGAAAAGAACACACATGCAATGACTCTGGTGGATCCATATGTGGTATGTGAAAAGAACACACATGCAATGACTCCAGTTGTTGTTACTAAAAAGAACACACATGCAATGACACTGGTGGATCCATGTGTGGTCTCTAAAGACAACACACATTTCAATGAAACTGGTGGATCCATGTGTGGTCTCTGAAGAGAACACGCATGCAATGACTCTGTTTGTTGTTAGTTAAATGAACACACATGCAATGACTTTGGTTGTTGTTAGTAAAAAGAACACACATGGAATGACACTGGTGGATCCATGTGTGGTCTCTAAAGAGAACACACATGCAATGACTCTGGCTATTGTTAGTAAAAAGAGCACACATGCAATGACACTGGTGGATCCATAGGTGGATTGTGAATAGAACACATATGGAATGACTCCAGTTGTTCTTAGTAAAAAGTACACACATGCAATGACACTAGTGGATCCATAGGTGGATTGTGAAAAGAACACACACGCAATGACACTGGTGGATCCATGTGTGGTCTTTGAAGAGAACAAACATGCAATGACTCTGGCTGTTGTTAGTAAAAAGAGCACACTTGCAATGACACTGGTGGATCCATAGGTGGATTGTGAAAAGAACACACATGTAATGACTCTGGTGGATTCATATGTGGTATGTGAAAAGAACACACATGCAATGACTCCAGTTGTTGTTAGTAAAAAGAACACACATGCAATGACTCTGGTTGTTAATAAAAAGAACACACATGTAATGACACTGGTGGATCCATGTGTGGTCACTGAAGAGAACACACATTTCAATGACACAGGTGGATCCATATGTGGTATGTGAAAAGAACACACGTGCAATGGCTCTAGTTGTTGTGAGTAAAAAGAACAAACATGCAATTACACTAGTGGATCCATGTGTGGTCTCTGAAGAGAACAAACATGCAATGACTCTGGTTGTTGTTAGTAAAAAGAACACACATGCAGCGACTCTGGTTGTTGTTAGTTAAAAAACACATGCAATGACACTGGTGGATCCATAGGTCGATTGTGAAAAGAACACACATGCAATGAGACTGGTGGATCCATATGTGGTATGTGAAAAGAACACACATGCAATGACTCTAGTTGTGGATTGTGAAAATAACACACATGCAATGACACTGGTGGATCCATGAGTGGTGTCTGGAGAGAACACACATGCAATGACACTGGTGGATCCATATGTGGTATGTGAAGAGAACACAGATGCAATGACTCTAGTTGTTGTTAGTAAAAAGAACACACATGCAATTACACTGGTAGATCCATGTGTGGTCTCTGAAGAGAACACACATGCAATGACTCTGGTTGTTGTTAGTAAAAAGAACACACATGCAATGACTCTGGTTGTTGTTAGTAAAAAGAACACACATGCAATGACTCTGGTTGTTGTTAGTAAAAAGAACACACATGCAATGACACTGGTGGATCTATAGGTGGATTGTGAAAATAACACACATGCAATGACACTGGGGGATCCGTATGTGGTATGTGAAAAGAACACACATGCAATGACTCCAGTTGTGTTAGTAAAATGAACACGCATGCAATGACACTGGTGGATCTATGTGTGGTCTCTGAAGAGAACACACATTTCAATGTCACTGGTGGATCCATATGTGGAATGTGAAAAGAACACACATGCAATGACTCCAGTTGTTGTTAGTAAAAAGAACACACATGCAATGACAGTGGTGGATCCATGTGTGGTCTCTGAATAGAACACACATGCAATGACTCTAGTTGTTTTTAGTAAAAAAACACATGCAATGACTCTGGTTGTTGTTACTAAAAATAACACACATGCAATGACACTAGTGGATCCATAGGTGGATTGTGAAAAGAACACGCATGCAATGACACTAGTGGATCCATGTGTGCTCTTTGAACAGAACACACATGCAATGACTCTGGATGTTGTTAGTAAAAAAGATCACACAAGCAATGAAACTGGTGGATCCATAGGTGGATTGTGAAAAGAACACACATGCATTAACTTTGGTTATTGTTTGTAAAAGAACACATATGTAATGAAACTGGTGGATCCTTGTGTGGTCTCTGAAGAGAACACACATGCAATGACTCTAGTTGTTGTTAGTAAAAAGAACACACGTGCAATGACTCTGTGTTACTAAAAAGAACACACATGCAATGACACTGGTGGATCCATGTGTGGTCTCTGAAGAGAACACGCATGCAATGACTCTGGTTGTTATTAGTTAAAAGAACACACATGCAATGACTCTGTTTGTTGTTAGTATAAAGAACACACATGCAATGACACTGGTGGATTCATAGGTGGATTGCAAAAAGAACACTCATGCAATGACTCCAGTTGTTGTTAGTAAAAAGAACACATATGCAATGACACTGGTGGATCCATGTCACATCCCAAAATTCTCCTAATTTTGAAATGTAAAGTTAATAAAATAACTTGGTTGAATTGTTTGACTTTGTTGAAATTTCTCAAAGAAAAGAAACTTTCTGTTATGATTTTCCTTCCTTGAATTCAGAAACTTGTATGAGATTGGATTAACATGACTATCCAACTTCTTTTCATTTTCTTTTCAACCATTTGATTCTTTAAATATCCAACCATGCTTAGATGATTAAAGAGAGGGAATTAAATGACTTTCCCAATTATGGTGGAGTGATATTCTAATTTCCCTATTTGACCCTTTAAGTCTCTACTTCGATTTTGGTTGAGTGGTTAAAATAAAACCCTAAGAAACTATTTATAAATATTGCAGAGTAGCCATATAAGGCCAAATGCATAAAATCCTATATCCTTTTGATAATACCTAAGTAGCCATATAGACAAAAAGACGTGAATTGAGTTTTAGTTTTAGGATTTGTGTGAATGTTTGCAAAAATGAAGATCATGAAGAATTTATAAGCATTGCCTTGCATTCATGCAAAGTTACCAAAAATTGAATCGAAATCCTATATCTAAATCTAATAGTTGATTTGCCGAAATGTTCCTATAAGGAATATATAGAAATTTATGAAGCCACCATCTTAAAACTAATGAAAATGTTACAAATATAATCCTATAATGATTTACTGAATTTTAGAAAAATTTAGAAACAAAAATCATGTCATTTAGAGTTCGTACGCAAAAGATATAAAGAAAATACCAAAATAGAAAAAGAAAAAGAAAAAAACGAAATGGGCCTTGGGCCGGCCCAACTAGGCCGACCGAACCAGCCACCACGTGCACGTGCACAGGAAGGGATCCCCACCTCTGCTTTAAAAATCGTGCGAAATCTGTTTTCTCAAACCTATCTCTACTAAAACTCTTATAACTTTTTATCTATAACTCCGAATTGTCTTTCGTTTGTTTCTACTTATTCTCTACTTCAAGATCTATCTTCCCATCATCCTAAAAGCCTAAATAATCTCTCGGAGCCACAGCTATAATACTTTTCCTTCCCAAAATCCCAAATCTACACCCTATCGAATCGTATTTCGCTTCTAAACCTATCTAAAATTTGTCGGATGTCTTCGGCTTCAACACGAAAGTTGTAGATCTCGTCAAAATCTTTCAATTCCGACAAACCTCACCTCTTTTCATCCACCACAGCCGGAAAATTTTGCAACGCAATATTTCAGATCTGATGGCGTAATTCCAAGATCTTCTCGCGCTCGTTTGTTCAAATCCAAATTCCTTTGGTGAAAAGGTAGATCTAATCATCCTCCACAACTTTCATGTTCAAAGTTTTTCGATTTGACCTACGGATTTATCTCTCTAACACAGATCTACTTCTAATCCTTTGTGAGGCAAAATCGGGTCTATTTTGAGCCTACTTCACTTCTAGCCACCGGATCTCATCCCGACGATCGAGATTAAATCGTCCCGATCAGTTGCCTCGTCACCGCCACGTCATCGTCAGGTCAGCTTCTAGTCCCAGTCAGCCTGCACGATCAACTTGTCCAGTCAGCGGAATATTCCCTAGAATATTCCGTTTGAATTTAAAATTGCAGAATATAGATCTAACTTGTAAAATCCATAGAAAATTCATACTATGTCCAAACATTGCAAATAATATACTGTTGGATTCACAAAATTGTGTAGAGTATTAATATGTAATTGTATCAGACATTTACCGTAAGTATTTGTCGTGATTATTTAAATGGTTTAATACACTTTTTGGAGCAATTAATTCACAGAAAATAAAATACAACTCAGAAAAATACAAATGATATACCCCTGGATTCACAAAATTGTATAGAACATGATTCTGGAATAAAATTACAAGTTTACTGTATAGATTACCGGCGAATAATTAATTAGTATTATTGGCCTTTTAAATCATTAAATTCATAGTAAATAATCTACAGATCCGAAAAATATGAGTAATATGTCCCTGAGTTCATAATTTTGCGTAGTTTTCATATCTGTACTTAGCTTTGTTTATTGTCAATACGATCTATTCAGATTTATTAAACTCAATTAAACACTAAATAAATCCTAGAAAAAGATCTATAACTCCGATTAGGGTGAATCCAATTTCTACTGGTTCGTATTAAAGCCCTCTATCCGTTACAGTTCAGATATAAATTTAATTAGGTAACTAGTACAGAAGCTACAACAGTTATGTTAAAACCCCTTTATTGGCAATTGAAATTGGATAACAAATACTATATTGCATTAAAACACTTCTACATACATCATGTGATCTAGTATTGTTTAGATAACTAAGTACAACCATTATGACATATTAAATCATCATGCATGCATTGAATCATCACTGTTTTATTATATTGTTGCATTGTTGCATGATTGCAATGTTTGAATGATATGTTGTTGTGATTTTGCTTTTGAACGATAGATTGCGAGGAGTGTAACTACTATGATCGCAACAGCTATGGTTGCGAGCATTGTGATTGCAAGTCTTTTGAGTGCGACGAGTGCAACCATTATATCTGTGAGGATTATCTAATCGACTACATCTACAACAAAGGCAAGTAGATGCTATTTTGTTCATACCTTGTCCTACTATTTTCCCTTATGCATGTGTAGTGTATTTCTATAGTTATTGTGTAGGAATTACTATGCTATGCTATATCCTATATATTTGTGGTAGGGTTTCCTTGTAGTTGAGCCCCGTTCAATAGATGTGCTTAGACCTGCTATGAAGACGGGGAAAAGGATCACACTAAGATGAAGTTGTGTTTGTTTCAAACTAAAACAACTTAATGTTAATGAACTACCTGGGCGGAATGGTTGGATGGTCATCGGAGTGTGGTTAATGGTGGGGAATGCCGCCCAGGGTACTGAGAAGGATTGGTTCTCTTTGTTATGGTAGCTTACGTGTGCAACCATGTGCCAGTAAGAATGGGTGGCTGGTTGGACTTAGTAGGTCGTGGTGATCCGAACCCAGCGTAGCCAGAGATGTAGTGAATGATAGGTTGGGACCGGTGCGCAGTGGGGTTTGGTGATCTACTTCCTGAAAGGTCCCATCTTGGACTCCTCCCTATCATCACACAATATGCGTGTGGTGGTACGAGCTGGGTTGGCCAGGTCACATGGGTAAAGTGTACAAACCCCTGCAGGGTGTAAAAAAAACTAAGTACTTAGCCATGTCCCCGGTTACGGACGATTGAGTTGCTTGATCTTGAGACTATGACATATTTTCTCCCATCCTTATTTCTTAATTACTAAAACTTGATGGGTGAACTTAATGGGTTGCTGTGAATCAAATTGGTTTATGAAAGTAGGACAAATGTCTTTGAAATTGCAAGCTAGCCAAAGCTCCACCAGCAAAATAAGCATGTAGAAGCTAGGTGCATTGTCTCCTTATTTAGCCCTACTTGCCATACATTCCAAGTATTGACCCTTCGGGGCTGCTACGTTTTATGTTGCAGGTTATATCGATTATGAGTGATCGAATAGGTCGCGATACTCCACTCAACAGTTGTTCGCCTGTGGCACAATTGAAGATGGAGCCTACTATCTGTTTATGCTTCCGTATGCTACTTTGTTATTTGAGCTAGCATTTGAGCTAAGCACTATGTAATAATTACAAATTCTGGATCATTCGGTGTAATAATGATGCACTGTTATGTTCTTTGGTATTCATTTGTACTGTGTGTGCCAGTGAACCGATCCAGGGATTGGCACTATACACAGGAACTCAGCCTTATCAGGCGAGGGTGTTACAATCCATAGGTGGATTGTGAAAAGAACACACACGCAATGACACTGGTGGATCCATGTGTGGTCTCTGAAGAGAACACACATGCAATAACTCTGGCTGTTGTTAGTAAAAAGAGCACACATGCAATGACACTAGTGGATCCATAGGTGGATTGTGAAAAGAACACACATGCAATGACTCTGGTGGATCCATATGTGGTATGTGAAAAGAACGCACATGCAATGACTCCAGTTGTTGTTAGTAAAAAGAACACACATGCAATGACATTGGTGGATCCTTGTGTGGTCTCTGAAGAGAACACACATGCAATGACTCTGGTTTTTGTTTGTAAAAACAACACACATGCAATGACTCTTGTTGTTGTTAGTAAAAAGAACACACATGTAATGACACTGGTGGATCCATGTGTGGTCAATGAAGAGAACACACATTTCAATGACACTGGTGGATCCATATGTGGTATGTGAAAAGAACACACATGCAATGACTCCAGTTGTTGTTAGTAAAAAGAACACACATGCAATGACAGTGGTGGATCCATGTGTGGTCTCTGAATAGAACACACATGCAATGACTCTAGTTGTTTTTAGTAAAAAAAACACATGCAATGACTCTGGTTGTTGTTACTAAAAAGAACACACATGCAATGACACTAGTGGATCCATAGGTGGATTGTGAAAAGAACACGCATGCAATGACACTAGTGGATCCATGTGTGGTCTTTGAACAGAACACACATGCAATGACTCTGGATGTTGTTAGTAAAAAAGATCACACATGCAATGACACTGGTGGATCCATAGGTGGATTGTGAAAAGAACACACATGCATTAACTTTGGTTGTTGTTTGTAAAAAGAACACATATGTAATGAAACTGGTGGATCCTTGTGTGGTCTCTGAAGAGAACACACATGCAATGACTCTAGTTGTTGTTAATAAAAAGAACACACGTGCAATGACTCTGTGTTACTAAAAAGAACACACATGCAATGACACTGGTGGATCCATAGGTGGATTGTGAAAAGAACACGCATGCAATGACACTGGTGGCTCCATGTGTGGTCGTTGAACAGAACACACATGCAATGACTCTGGATGTTGTTACTAAAAAGATCACACATGCAATGACACTGGTGGATCCATAGGTGGATTGTGAAAAGAACACACATGCATTGACTCTTGTTGTTGTTAGTAAAAAGAACACACATGCAATGACACTGGTGGATCCATAGGTGGATTGTGAAAAGAACACACATGCAATGACACTGGTGGATCGATATGTCGTATGTGAAAAGAACACACATGCAATGACTCTAGTTGTTGTTAGTAAAAAGATCACACATGCAATGACACTGGTGGATCCACGCGTGGTCTCTGAAGAGAACACACGTTTCAATGAAACTGGTGGATCCATATGTGGTATGTGAAAAGAACACACATGCAATGACTCCAGTTGTTGTTAGTCAAGAGAACACACATGCAATGACTCTGGTTGTTATTAGTTAAAAGAACACACATGCAATGACTATGGTTGTTGTTAGTACAAAGAACACACATGCAATGACACTGGTGGATCCATGTGTGGTGTTTGAAGAGAACACACATGCAATGACTCTGGTTGTTGTTAGTAAAAAGAGCACACATGCAATGACACTGGTGGATCCATAGGTGGATTGGGAAAATAACACACATGCAATGACTCCAGTCGTTGTTAGTAAAAAGAACAGACATGCAATGACACTGGTGGATCCATAGGTGGATTGTGAAAAGAACACACACGCAATGACACTGGTGGATCCATGTGTGGTCTCTGAAGAGAACACACATGCAATGACTCTGGCTGTTGTTAGTAAAAAGAGCACACATGCAATGACACTAGTGGATCCATAGGTGGATTGTGAAAAGAACCCACATGCAATGACTCTGGTTGTTGTTAGTAAAAAGAACACACATGCAATGACACTGGTGGATCCTTGTGTGGTCTCTGAAGAGAACACACATGCAATGACTCTGGTTGTTGTTAGTAAAAAAACACATGCAATGTCTCTGGTTGTTACATGTAATGACACTGGTGGATCCATGTGTGGTCAATGAAGAGAACACACATTTCAATGACACTGGTGGATCCATATGTGGTATGTGAAAAGAACACACATGCAATGACTCTGGTGGATCCATGTGTTGTCTCTAAAGAGAACACATATGCAATGACTCTGGTTGTTGTTAGCAAAAGAACACACATGTAGTGACTCTGGTTGTTAGTAAAAAGAACACGCATGCAATGACACTTGTGGATCCATAGGTCGATTGTGAAAAGAACACACATGCAATGACACTGGTCGATCCATATGTGGTATGTGGAAAGAACACATATGCAATGACTCCAGTTGTGGATTGTGAAAAGAACACACATGCAATGACAATGGTGGATCCATGAGTGGTCTTTGAAGAGAACACACATGCAATGACACTGGTGGATCCATATGTGGTATGTGAAGAGAACCCACATGCAATGACTCCAGTTGTTGTTAGTAAAAAGAACACACATGCAATGACTCTGGTTGTTTTTAGTAAAAAGAACACACATGCAATGACTCTGGTTGTTGTTAGTAAAAAGAACACACATGCAATGACTCTGGTGGATCCATATGTGGTATGTGAAAAGAACACACATGCAATGACTCTAGTTGTTGTTAGTAAAAAGAACACACATGCAATGACACTGGTGGATCCTTGTGTGGTCTCTAAAGAAAACACATATGCAATGACTCTGGTTGTTGTTAGCAAAAGAACACACATGCAGTGACTCTGGTTGTTAGTAAAAAGAACACACATGCAATGACACTGGTGGATCCATAGGTCGATTGTGAAAAAAATACACATGCAATGACACTTGTGGATCCATATGTGGTATGTGGAAAGAACACACATGCAATGACTCCAGTTGTGGATTGTGAAAAGAACACACATGCAATGACAATGGTGGATCCATGGGTGGTCTCTGAAGTGAACACACATGCAATGACACCGGTGGATCCATATGTGGTATGTGAAGAGAACCCACATGCAATGACTCCAGTTGTTGTTAGTAAAAAGAACACACATGCAATGACTCTGGTTGTTTTTAGTAAAAAGAACACACATGCAATGACTCTAGTTGTTGTTAGTAAAAAGAACACACATGCAATGACTCTGGTTGTTGTTAGTAAAAAGAACACACATGCAATGACACTGGTGGATCTATAGGTGGATTGTGAAAATAACACACATGCAATGACACTGGTGGATCCATATGTGGTATGTGAAAAGAACACACATGCAATGCCTCCAGTTGTGTTAGTAAAATGAACACGCATGCAATGACACTGGTGGATCTATGTGTGGTCTCTGAAGAGAACACACATTTCAATGTCACTGGTGGATCCATATGTGGAATGTGAAAACAACACACATGCAATGACTCCAGTTGTTGTTAATAAAAAAGAACACACATGCAATCACGCTGGTGGATCCATGTGGGGTCTCTGAAGAGAACACACATGCAATGACTCTGGTTGTTGTTAGTAAAAATAACACACATGCAATGACTCTGGTGGATCCATAGGTGGATTGTGAAAATAACACACATGCAATGACTCTGATTGTTGTTAGTAAAAAGAACACACATGCAATGACTTTGGTGGATCCATGTGTGGTATCTAAAGAGAACACACATGCAATGACTCTAGTTGTGGTTAATGAGAAGAAAACACATTTCAATGACACTGGTGGATCCATATGTAGTATGTGAAAAGAACACACATGCAATGACTCCAGTTGTTGTTAGTAAAAAGAACAAACATGCAATGACTCTGGTTGTTGTTAGCAAAAAGAACACACATGCAATGACACTGGTGGATCTATAGGTGGATTGTGAAAATAACACACATGCAATGACACTGGTGGATCTATGTGTGGTCTCTGAAGAGAACACACATTTCAATGTCACTGGTGGATCCATATGTGGAATGTGAAAAGAACACACATGCAATGACTCCAGTTGTTGTTAGTAAAAAGAACACACATGCATTGACACTGGTGGATCCATGTGTGGTCTCTGAAGAGAACACACATGCAATGACTCTAGTTGTGGTTAATGAGAAGAAAACACATTTCAATGACACTGGTGGATCCATATGTAGTATGTGAAAAGAACACACATGCAAGGACTCCAGTTGTTGTTAGTAAAAAGAACAAACAGGCAATGACTCTGGTTGTTGTTAGCAAAAAGAACACACATGCAATGACACTGGTGGATCTATAGGTGGATTGTGAAAATAACACACATGCAATGACACTGGTGGATCCATATGTGGTATGTGAAAAGAACACACATGCAATGACTCCAGTTGTATTAGTAAAATGAACACGCATGCAATGACACTGGTGGATCTATGTGTGGTCTCTGAAGAGAACACACATTTCAATGTCACTGGTGGATCCATATGTGGAATGTGAAAAGAACACACATGCAATGACTCCAGTTGTTGTTAGTAAAAAGAACACACATGCATTGACACTGGTGGATCCATGTGTGGTCTCTGAAGAGAACACACATGCAATGACTCTGGTTGTTATTAGTTAAAAGAACACACATGCAATGACTATGGTTATTGTTAGTACAAAGAACACACATGCAATGACACTGGTGGATCCATGTGTGGTGTTTGAAGAGAACACACATGCAATGACTCTGGTTGTTGTTAGTAAAAAGAGCACACATGCAATGACACTGGTGGATCCATAGGTGGATTGTGAAAATAACACACATGCAATGACTCCAGTCGTTGTTAGTAAAAAGAACAGACATGCAATGACACTGGTGGATCCATAGGTGGATTGTGAAAAGAACACACACGCAATGACACTGGTGGATCCATGTGTGGTCTCTGAAGAGAACACACATGCAATGACTCTGGCTGTTGTTAGTAAAAAGAGCACACATGCAATGACACTAGTGGATCCATAGGTGGATTGTGAAAAGAACCCACATGCAATGACTCTGGTTGATCCATATGTGGTATGTGAAAAGAACAGACATGCAATGACTCTAGTTGTTGTTAGTAAAAAGAACACACATGCAATGACACTGGTGGATCCTTGTGTGGTCTCTGAAGAGAACACACATGCAATGACTCTGGTTGTTGTTAGTAAAAAAACACATGCAATGTCTCTGGTTGTTACATGTAATGACACTGGTGGATCCATGTGTGGTCAATGAAGGGAACACACATTTCAATGACACTGGTGGATCCATATGTGGTATGTGAAAAGAACACACATCCAATGACTCCAGTTGTTTTTAGTAAAAAGAACACACATGCAATGACACTGGTGGATCCATGTGTGGTCTCTAAAGAAAACACATATGCAATGACTCTGGTTGTTGTTAGCAAAAGAACACACATGCAGTGACTCTGGTTGTTAGTAAAAAGAACACACATGCAATGACACTGGTGGATCCATAGGTCGATTGTGAAAAGAACACACATGCAATGACACTGGTCGATCCATATGTGGTATGTGGAAAGAACACACATGCAATGACTCCGGTTGTGGATTGTGAAAAGAACACACATGCAATGACAATGGTGGATCCATGGGTGGTCTCTGAAGTGAACACACATGCAATGACACTGGTGGATCCATATGTGGTATGTGAAGAGAACCCACATGCAATGACTCCAGTTGTTGTTAGTAAAAAGAACACACATGCAATGACTCTGGTTGTTTTTAGTAAAAATAACACACATGCAATGACTCTAGTTGTTGTTAGTAAAAAGAACACACATGCAATCACGCTGGTGGATCCATGTGGGGTCTCTGAAGAGAACACACATGCAATGACTCTGGTTGTTGTTAGAAAAAAGAACACACATGCAATGACACTGGTGGATCTATAGGTGGATTGTGAAAATAACACACATGCAATGACACTGGTGGATCCATATGTGGTATGTTAAAACAACACACATGCAATGACTCCAGTTGTGTTAGTAAAATGAACACGCATGTAATGACACTGGTGGATCTATGTGTGGTCTCTGGAGAGAACACACATCTCAATGTCACTGGTGGATCCATATGTGGAATGTGAAAACAACACACATGCAATGACTCCAGTTGTTGTTAATAAAAAGAACACACATGCAATCACGCTGGTGGATCCATGTGGGGTCTCTGAAGAGAACACACATGCAATGACTCTGGTTGTTGTTAGTAAAAAGAACACACATGCAATGACTCTGGTGGATCCATAGGTGGATTGTGAAAATAACACACATGCAATGACTCTGATTGTTGTTAGTAAAAAGAACACACATGCAATGACTTTGGTGGATCCATGTGTGGTATCTAAAGAGAACACACATGCAATGACTCTAGTTGTGGTTAATGAGAAGAAAACACATTTCAATGACACTGGTGGATCCATATGTAGTATGTGAAAAGAACACACATGCAATGACTCCAGTTGTTTTTAGTAAAAAGAACACACACGCAATGACACTGGTGGATCCATGTGTGGTCTCTAAAGAAAACACATATGCAATGACTCTGGTTGTTGTTAGCAAAAGAACACACATGCAGTGACTCTGGTTGTTAGTAAAAAGAACACACATGCAATGACACTGGTGGATCCATAGGTCGATTGTGAAAAGAATACACATGCAATGACACTGGTGGATCCATATGTGGTATGTGGAAAGAACACACATGCAATGACTCCAGTTGTGGATTGTGAAAAGAACACACATGCAATGACAATGGTGGATCCATGGGTGGTCTCTGAAGTGAACACACATGCAATGACACTGGTGGATCCATATGTGGTATGTGAAGAGAACCCACATGCAATGACTCCAGTTGTTGTTAGTAAAAAGAACACACATGCAATGACTCTGGTTGTTTTTAGTAAAAAGAACACACATGCAATGACTCTAGTTGCTGTTAGTAAAAAGAACACACATGCAATGACTCTGGTTGTTGTTAGTAAAAAGAACACACATGCAATGACACTGGTGGATCTATAGGTGGATTGTGAAAATAACACACATGCAATGACACTGGTGGATCCATATGTGGTATGTGAAAAGAACACACATGCAATGACTCCAGTTGTGTTAGTAAAATGAACACGCATGCAATGACACTGGTGGATCTATGTGTGGTCTCTGAAGAGAACACACATTTCAATGTCACTGGTGGATCCATATGTGGAATGTGAAAACAACACACATGCAATGACTCCAGTTGTTGTTAATAAAAAGAACACACATGCAATTACATTGGTGCATCCATGTGTGGTCTCTGAAGAGAACACACATGCAATGACTCTGGTTGTTTTTAGTAAAAAGAACACACATGCAATGACTCTGGTTGTTGTTAGTAAAAAGAACACACATGCAATGACTCTGGTTGGTGTTAGTAAAAAGAACACACATGCAATGACATTGGTGGATCTATAGGTGGATTGTGAAAATAACACGCATGCAATGACACTGGTGGATCCATATGTGGTATGTGAAAAGAACACACATGCAATGACTCCAGTTGTTGTTAGTAAAAACAACACACATGCAATCACGCTGGTGGATCCATGTGGGGTCTCTGAAGAGAACACACATGCAATGACTCTGGTTGTTGTTAGTAAAAAGAACACACATGCAATGACTCTGGTGGATCCATAGGTGGATTGTGAAAATAACACACATGCAATGACTCTGATTGTTGTTAGTAAAAAGAACACACATGCAATGACTTTGGTGGATCCATGTGTGGTATCTAAAGAGAACACACATGCAATGACTCTAGTTGTGGTTAATGAGAAGAAAACACATTTCAATGACACTGGTGGATCCATATGTAGTATGTGAAAAGAACACACATGCAATGACTCCAGTTGTTTTTAGTAAAAAGAACACACACGCAATGACACTGGTGGATCCATGTGTGGTCTCTAAAGAAAACACATATGCAATGACTCTGGTTGTTGTTAGCAAAAGAACACACATGCAGTGACTCTGGTTGTTAGTAAAAAGAACACACATGCAATGACACTGGTGGATCCATAGGTCGATTGTGAAAAGAATACACATGCAATGACACTGGTGGATCCATATGTGGTATGTGGAAAGAACACACATGCAATGACTCCAGTTGTGGATTGTGAAAAGAACACACATGCAATGACAATGGTGGATCCATGGGTGGTCTCTGAAGTGAACACACATGCAATGACACTGGTGGATCCATATGTGGTATGTGAAGAGAACCCACATGCAATGACTCCAGTTGTTGTTAGTAAAAAGAACACACATGCAATGACTCTGGTTGTTTTTAGTAAAAAGAACACACATGCAATGACTCTAGTTGCTGTTAGTAAAAAGAACACACATGCAATGACTCTGGTTGTTGTTAGTAAAAAGAACACACATGCAATGACACTGGTGGATCTATAGGTGGATTGTGAAAATAACACACATGCAATGACACTGGTGGATCCATATGTGGTATGTGAAAAGAACACACATGCAATGACTCCAGTTGTGTTAGTAAAATGAACACGCATGCAATGACACTGGTGGATCTATGTGTGGTCTCTGAAGAGAACACACATTTCAATGTCACTGGTGGATCCATATGTGGAATGTGAAAACAACACACATGCAATGACTCCAGTTGTTGTTAATAAAAAGAACACACATGCAATTACATTGGTGCATCCATGTGTGGTCTCTGAAGAGAACACACATGCAATGACTCTGGTTGTTTTTAGTAAAAAGAACACACATGCAATGACTCTGGTTGTTGTTAGTAAAAAGAACACACATGCAATGACTCTGGTTGGTGTTAGTAAAAAGAACACACATGCAATGACATTGGTGGATCTATAGGTGGATTGTGAAAATAACACGCATGCAATGACACTGGTGGATCCATATGTGGTATGTGAAAAGAACACACATGCAATGACTCCAGTTGTTGTTAGTAAAAACAACACACATGCAATCACGCTGGTGGATCCATGTGGGGTCTCTGAAGAGAACACACATGCAATGACTCTGGTTGTTGTTAGTAAAAAGAACACACATGCAATGACTCTGGTGGATCCATAGGTGGATTGTGAAAATAACACACATGCAATGACTCTGATTGTTGTTAGTAAAAAGAACACACATGCAATGACTTTGGTGGATCCATGTGTGGTATCTAAAGAGAACACACATGCAATGACTCTAGTTGTGGTTAATGAGAAGAAAACACATTTCAATGACACTGGTGGATCCATATGTAGTATGTGAAAAGAACACACATGCAATGACTCTAGTTGTTGTTAGTAAAAAGAACAAACATGCAATGACTCTGGTTGTTGTTAGCAAAAAGAACACACATGCAATGACACTGGTGGATCTATAGGTGGATTGTGAAAATAACACACATGCAATGACACTGGTGGATCCATATGTGGTATGTGAAAAGAACACACATGCAATGACTCCAGTTGTGTTAGTAAAATGAACACGCATGCAATGACACTGGTGGATCTATGTGTGGTCTCTGAAGAGAACACACATTTCAATGTCACTGGTGGATCCATATGTGGAATGTGAAAACAACACACATGCAATGACTCTAGTTGTTGTTAATAAAAAGAACACACATGCAATGACACTAGTGGATCCATGTGTGGTCTCTAAAGACAACACACATTTCAATGAAACTGGAGGATCCATATGTGGTATGCGAAAAGAACACACATGCAATGACTCTAGTTGTTGCTAGTAAAAAGAACACACATGCAATGACACTGGTGGATCCATAGGAGGATTGGGAAAAGAACACACACGCAATGAAACTGGTGGATCCATGTGTGGTCTCTGAAGAGAACACACATGCAATGACTCTGGCTATTGTTAGTAAAAAGAACACACATGCAATGACACTGCTGGATCCATAGGTGGATTGTGAAAAGAACGCACATGCACTGACTCTGGTGGATCCATATGTGGTATGTGAAAAGAACACACATGCAGTGACTCCAGTTGTTGTTACTAAAAATAACACACATGCAATGACACTGGTGGATCCATGTGTGGTCTCTAAAGACAACACACATTTCAATGAAACTGGTGGATCCATGTGTGGTCTCTGAAGAGAACACGCATGCAATGACTCTTTTTGTTGTTAGTTAAATGAACACACATGCAATGACTTTGGTTGTTGTTAGTAAAAAGAACACACATGCAATGACACTGGTGGATCCATGTGTGGTCTCTAAACAGAACACACATGCAATGACTCTGGATATTGTTAGTAAAAAGAGCACACATGCAATGACACTGGTGGATCCATAGGTGGATTGTGAACAGAACACATATGCAATGACTCCAGTTGTTCTTAGTAAAAAGAACACACATGCAATGACACTAGTGGATCCATAGGTGGATTGTGAAAAGAACACACACGCAATGACACTGGTGGATCCATGTGTGGTCTCTGAAGAGAACAAACATGCAATGACTCTGGCTGTTGTCAGTAAAAAGAGCACACTTGCAATGACACTGGTTGATCCATAGGTGGATTGTGAAAAGAACACACATGTAATGACTCTGGTGGATTCATATGTGGTATGTGAAAAGAACACACATGCAATGACTCCAGTTGTTCTTAGTAAAAAGAACACACATGCAATGACTCTGGTTGTTGTTAATAAAAAGAACACACATGTAATGACACTGGTGGATCCATGTGTGGTCACTGAAGAGAACACACATTTCAATGACACAGGTGGATCCATATGTGGTATGTGAAAAGAACACACATGCAATGGCTCTAGTTGTTGTGAGTAAAAAGAACAAACATGCAATTACACTAGTGGATCCATGTGTGGTCTCTGAAGAGAACACACATGCAATGACTCTGGTTGGTGTTAGTAAAAAGAACACACATGCAGCGACTCTGGTTGTTGTTAGTTAAAAAACACATGCAATGACACTGGTGGATCCATAGGTCGATTGTGAAAAGAACACACATGCAATGAGACTGGTGGATCCATATGTGGTATGTGAAAAGAACACACATGCAATGACTCCAGTTGTGGATTGTGAAAAGAACCCACATGCAATGACTCTGGTTGTTGTTAGTAAAAAGAACACACATGCAATGACACTGGTGGATCCTTGTGTGGTCTCTGAAGAGAACACACATGCAATGACTCTGGTTGTTGTTAGTAAAAAAACACATGCAATGTCTCTGGTTGTTACATGTAATGACACTGGTGGATCCATGTGTGGTCAATGAAGAGAACACACATTTCAATGACACTGGTGGATCCATATGTGGTATGTGAAAAGAACACACATGCAATGACTCTGGTGGATCCATGTGTTGTCTCTAAAGAGAACACATATGCAATGACTCTGGTTGTTGTTAGCAAAAGAACACACATGTAGTGACTCTGGTTGTTAGTAAAAAGAACACGCATGCAATGACACTTGTGGATCCATAGGTCGATTGTGAAAAGAACACACATGCAATGACACTGGTCGATCCATATGTGGTATGTGGAAAGAACACATATGCAATGACTCCAGTTGTGGATTGTGAAAAGAACACACATGCAATGACAATGGTGGATCCATGAGTGGTCTTTGAAGAGAACACACATGCAATGACACTGGTGGATCCATATGTGGTATGTGAAGAGAACCCACATGCAATGACTCCAGTTGTTGTTAGTAAAAAGAACACACATGCAATGACTCTGGTTGTTTTTAGTAAAAAGAACACACATGCAATGACTCTGGTTGTTGTTAGTAAAAAGAACACACATGCAATGACTCTGGTGGATCCATATGTGGTATGTGAAAAGAACACACATGCAATGACTCTAGTTGTTGTTAGTAAAAAGAACACACATGCAATGACACTGGTGGATCCTTGTGTGGTCTCTAAAGAAAACACATATGCAATGACTCTGGTTGTTGTTAGCAAAAGAACACACATGCAGTGACTCTGGTTGTTAGTAAAAAGAACACACATGCAATGACACTGGTGGATCCATAGGTCGATTGTGAAAAAAATACACATGCAATGACACTTGTGGATCCATATGTGGTATGTGGAAAGAACACACATGCAATGACTCCAGTTGTGGATTGTGAAAAGAACACACATGCAATGACAATGGTGGATCCATGGGTGGTCTCTGAAGTGAACACACATGCAATGACACCGGTGGATCCATATGTGGTATGTGAAGAGAACCCACATGCAATGACTCCAGTTGTTGTTAGTAAAAAGAACACACATGCAATGACTCTGGTTGTTTTTAGTAAAAAGAACACACATGCAATGACTCTAGTTGTTGTTAGTAAAAAGAACACACATGCAATGACTCTGGTTGTTGTTAGTAAAAAGAACACACATGCAATGACACTGGTGGATCTATAGGTGGATTGTGAAAATAACACACATGCAATGACACTGGTGGATCCATATGTGGTATGTGAAAAGAACACACATGTAATGCCTCCAGTTGTGTTAGTAAAATGAACACGCATGCAATGACACTGGTGGATCTATGTGTGGTCTCTGAAGAGAACACACATTTCAATGTCACTGGTGGATCCATATGTGGAATGTGAAAACAACACACATGCAATGACTCCAGTTGTTGTTAATAAAAAGAACACACATGCAATCACGCTGGTGGATCCATGTGGGGTCTCTGAAGAGAACACACATGCAATGACTCTGGTTGTTGTTAGTAAAAATAACACACATGCAATGACTCTGGTGGATCCATAGGTGGATTGTGAAAATAACACACATGCAATGACTCTGATTGTTGTTAGTAAAAAGAACACACATGCAATGACTTTGGTGGATCCATGTGTGGTATCTAAAGAGAACACACATGCAATGACTCTAGTTGTGGTTAATGAGAAGAAAACACATTTCAATGACACTGGTGGATCCATATGTAGTATGTGAAAAGAACACACATGCAATGACTCCAGTTGTTGTTAGTAAAAAGAACAAACATGCAATGACTCTGGTTGTTGTTAGCAAAAAGAACACACATGCAATGACACTGGTGGATCTATAGGTGGATTGTGAAAATAACACACATGCAATGACACTGGTGGATCTATGTGTGGTCTCTGAAGAGAACACACATTTCAATGTCACTGGTGGATCCATATGTGGAATGTGAAAAGAACACACATGCAATGACTCCAGTTGTTGTTAGTAAAAAGAACACACATGCATTGACACTGGTGGATCCATGTGTGGTCTCTGAAGAGAACACACATGCAATGACTCTAGTTGTGGTTAATGAGAAGAAAACACATTTCAATGACACTGGTGGATCCATATGTAGTATGTGAAAAGAACACACATGCAAGGACTCCAGTTGTTGTTAGTAAAAAGAACAAACAGGCAATGACTCTGGTTGTTGTTAGCAAAAAGAACACACATGCAATGACACTGGTGGATCTATAGGTGGATTGTGAAAATAACACACATGCAATGACACTGGTGGATCCATATGTGGTATGTGAAAAGAACACACATGCAATGACTCCAGTTGTGTTAGTAAAATGAACACGCATGCAATGATACTGGTGGATCTATGTGTGGTCTCTGAAGAGAACACACATTTCAATGTCACTGGTGGATCCATATGTGGAATGTGAAAAGAACACACATGCAATGACTCCAGTTGTTGTTAGTAAAAAGAACACACATGCATTGACACTGGTGGATCCATGTGTGGTCTCTGAAGAGAACACACATGCAATGACTCTGGTTGTTATTAGTTAAAAGAACACACATGCAATGACTATGGTTATTGTTAGTACAAAGAACACACATGCAATGACACTGGTGGATCCATGTGTGGTGTTTGAAGAGAACACACATGCAATGACTCTGGTTGTTGTTAGTAAAAAGAGCACACATGCAATGACACTGGTGGATCCATAGGTGGATTGTGAAAATAACACACATGCAATGACTCCAGTCGTTGTTAGTAAAAAGAACAGACATGCAATGACACTGGTGGATCCATAGGTGGATTGTGAAAAGAACACACACGCAATGACACTGGTGGATCCATGTGTGGTCTCTGAAGAGAACACACATGCAATGACTCTGGCTGTTGTTAGTAAAAAGAGCACACATGCAATGACACTAGTGGATCCATAGGTGGATTGTGAAAAGAACCCACATGCAATGACTCTGGTTGATCCATATGTGGTATGTGAAAAGAACAGACATGCAATGACTCTAGTTGTTGTTAGTAAAAAGAACACACATGCAATGACACTGGTGGATCCTTGTGTGGTCTCTGAAGAGAACACACATGCAATGACTCTGGTTGTTGTTAGTAAAAAAACACATGCAATGTCTCTGGTTGTTACATGTAATGACACTGGTGGATCCATGTGTGGTCAATGAAGAGAACACACATTTCAATGACACTGGTGGATCCATATGTGGTATGTGAAAAGAACACACATGCAATGACTCTAGTTGTTTTTAGTAAAAAGAACACACATGCAATGACACTGGTGGATCCATGTGTTGTCTCTAAAGAGAACACATATGCAATGACTCTGGTTGTTGTTAGCAAAAGAACACACATGCAGTGACTCTGGTTGTTAGTAAAAAGAACACGCATGCAATGACACTTGTGGATCCATAGGTCGATTGTGAAAAGAACACACATGCAATGACACTGGTCGATCCATATGTGGTATGTGGAAAGAACACACATGCAATGACTCCAGTTGTGGATTGTGAAAAGAACACACATGCAATGACAATGGTGGATCCATGAGTGGTCTTTGAAGAGAACACACATGCAATGACACTGGTGGATCCATATGTGGTATGTGAAGAGAACCCACATGCAATGACTCCAGTTGTTAGTAAAAAGAACACACATGCAATGACTCTAGTTGTTTTTAGTAAAAAGAACACACATGCAATGACTCTGGTTGTTGTTAGTAAAAAGAACACACATGCAATGACTCTGGTGGATCCATATGTGGTATGTGAAAAGAACACACATGCAATGACTCTAGTTGTTGTTAGTAAAAAGAACACACATGCAATGACACTGGTGGATCCTTGTGTGGTCTCTGAAGAGAACACACATGCAATGACACTGGTTGTTGTTAGTAAAAAAACACATGCAATGTCTCTGGTTGTTACATGTAATGACACTGGTGGATCCATGTGTGGTCAATGAAGGGAACACACATTTCAATGACACTGGTGGATCCATATGTGGTATGTGAAAAGAACACACATGCAATGACTCCAGTTGTTTTTAGTAAAAAGAACACACATGCAATGACACTGGTGGATCCATGTGTGGTCTCTAAAGAAAACACATATGCAATGACTGTGGTTGTTGTTAGCAAAAGAACACACATGCAGTGACTCTGGTTGTTAGTAAAAAGAACACACATGCAATGACACTGGTGGATCCATAGGTCGATTGTGAAAAGAACACACATGCAATGACACTGGTGGATCCATATGTGGTATGTGGAAAGAACACACATGCAATGACTCCGGTTGTGGATTGTGAAAAGAACACACATGCAATGACAATGGTGGATCCATGGGTGGTCTCTGAAGTGAACACACATGCAATGACACTGGTGGATCCATATGTGGTATGTGAAGAGAACCCACATGCAATGACTCCAGTTGTTGTTAGTAAAAAGAACACACATGCAATGACTCTGGTTGTTTTTAGTAAAAATAACACACATGCAATGACTCTAGTTGTTGTTAGTAAAAAGAACACACATGCAATCACGCTGGTGGATCCATGTGGGGTCTCTGAAGAGAACACACATGCAATGACTCTGGTTGTTGTTAGAAAAAAGAACACACATGCAATGACACTGGTGGATCTATAGGTGGATTGTGAAAATAACACACATGCAATGACACTGGTGGATCCATATGTGGTATGTTAAAACAACACACATGCAATGACTCCAGTTGTGTTAGTAAAATGAACACGCATGTAATGACACTGGTGGATCTATGTGTGGTCTCTGGAGAGAACACACATCTCAATGTCACTGGTGGATCCATATGTGGAATGTGAAAAGAACACACATGCAATGACTCCAGTTGTTGTTAGTAAAAAGAACACACATGCATTGACACTGGTGGATCCATGTGTGGTCTCTGAAGAGAACACACATGCAATGACTCTGGTTGTTATTAGTTAAAAGAACACACATGCAATGACTATGGTTATTGTTAGTACAAAGAACACACATGCAATGACACTGGTGGATCCATGTGTGGTGTTTGAAGAGAACACACATGCAATGACTCTGGTTGTTGTTAGTAAAAAGAGCACACATGCAATGACACTGGTGGATCCATAGGTGGATTGTGAAAATAACACACATGCAATGACTCCAGTCGTTGTTAGTAAAAAGAACAGACATGCAATGACACTGGTGGATCCATAGGTGGATTGTGAAAAGAACACACACGCAATGACACTGGTGGATCCATGTGTGGTCTCTGAAGAGAACACACATGCAATGACTCTGGCTGTTGTTAGTAAAAAGAGCACACATGCAATGACACTAGTGGATCCATAGGTGGATTGTGAAAAGAACCCACATGCAATGACTCTGGTTGATCCATATGTGGTATGTGAAAAGAACAGACATGCAATGACTCTAGTTGTTGTTAGTAAAAAGAACACACATGCAATGACACTGGTGGATCCTTGTGTGGTCTCTGAAGAGAACACACATGCAATGACTCTGGTTGTTGTTAGTAAAAAAACACATGCAATGTCTCTGGTTGTTACATGTAATGACACTGGTGGATCCATGTGTGGTCAATGAAGAGAACACACATTTCAATGACACTGGTGGATCCATATGTGGTATGTGAAAAGAACACACATGCAATGACTCTAGTTGTTTTTAGTAAAAAGAACACACATGCAATGACACTGGTGGATCCATGTGTTGTCTCTAAAGAGAACACATATGCAATGACTCTGGTTGTTGTTAGCAAAAGAACACACATGCAGTGACTCTGGTTGTTAGTAAAAAGAACACGCATGCAATGACACTTGTGGATCCATAGGTCGATTGTGAAAAGAACACACATGCAATGACACTGGTCGATCCATATGTGGTATGTGGAAAGAACACACATGCAATGACTCCAGTTGTGGATTGTGAAAAGAACACACATGCAATGACAATGGTGGATCCATGAGTGGTCTTTGAAGAGAACACACATGCAATGACACTGGTGGATCCATATGTGGTATGTGAAGAGAACCCACATGCAATGACTCCAGTTGTTAGTAAAAAGAACACACATGCAATGACTCTAGTTGTTTTTAGTAAAAAGAACACACATGCAATGACTCTGGTTGTTGTTAGTAAAAAGAACACACATGCAATGACTCTGGTGGATCCATATGTGGTATGTGAAAAGAACACACATGCAATGACTCTAGTTGTTGTTAGTAAAAAGAACACACATGCAATGACACTGGTGGATCCTTGTGTGGTCTCTGAAGAGAACACACATGCAATGACACTGGTTGTTGTTAGTAAAAAAACACATGCAATGTCTCTGGTTGTTACATGTAATGACACTGGTGGATCCATGTGTGGTCAATGAAGGGAACACACATTTCAATGACACTGGTGGATCCATATGTGGTATGTGAAAAGAACACACATGCAATGACTCCAGTTGTTTTTAGTAAAAAGAACACACATGCAATGACACTGGTGGATCCATGTGTGGTCTCTAAAGAAAACACATATGCAATGACTGTGGTTGTTGTTAGCAAAAGAACACACATGCAGTGACTCTGGTTGTTAGTAAAAAGAACACACATGCAATGACACTGGTGGATCCATAGGTCGATTGTGAAAAGAACACACATGCAATGACACTGGTGGATCCATATGTGGTATGTGGAAAGAACACACATGCAATGACTCCGGTTGTGGATTGTGAAAAGAACACACATGCAATGACAATGGTGGATCCATGGGTGGTCTCTGAAGTGAACACACATGCAATGACACTGGTGGATCCATATGTGGTATGTGAAGAGAACCCACATGCAATGACTCCAGTTGTTGTTAGTAAAAAGAACACACATGCAATGACTCTGGTTGTTTTTAGTAAAAATAACACACATGCAATGACTCTAGTTGTTGTTAGTAAAAAGAACACACATGCAATCACGCTGGTGGATCCATGTGGGGTCTCTGAAGAGAACACACATGCAATGACTCTGGTTGTTGTTAGAAAAAAGAACACACATGCAATGACACTGGTGGATCTATAGGTGGATTGTGAAAATAACACACATGCAATGACACTGGTGGATCCATATGTGGTATGTTAAAACAACACACATGCAATGACTCCAGTTGTGTTAGTAAAATGAACACGCATGTAATGACACTGGTGGATCTATGTGTGGTCTCTGGAGAGAACACACATCTCAATGTCACTGGTGGATCCATATGTGGAATGTGAAAACAACACACATGCAATGACTCCAGTTGTTGTTAATAAAAAGAACACACATGCAATCACGCTGGTGGATCCATGTGGGGTCTCTGAAGAGAACACACATGCAATGACTCTGGTTGTTGTTAGTAAAAAGAACACACATGCAATGACTCTGGTGGATCCATAGGTGGATTGTGAAAATAACACACATGCAATGACTCTGATTGTTGTTAGTAAAAAGAACACACATGCAATGACTTTGGTGGATCCATGTGTGGTATCTAAAGAGAACACACATGCAATGACTCTAGTTGTGGTTAATGAGAAGAAAACACATTTCAATGACACTGGTGGATCCATATGTAGTATGTGAAAAGAACACACATGCAATGACTCCAGTTGTTTTTAGTAAAAAGAACACACACGCAATGACACTGGTGGATCCATGTGTGGTCTCTAAAGAAAACACATATGCAATGACTCTGGTTGTTGTTAGCAAAAGAACACACATGCAGTGACTCTGGTTGTTAGTAAAAAGAACACACATGCAATGACACTGGTGGATCCATAGGTCGATTGTGAAAAGAATACACATGCAATGACACTGGTGGATCCATATGTGGTATGTGGAAAGAACACACATGCAATGACTCCAGTTGTGGATTGTGAAAAGAACACACATGCAATGACAATGGTGGATCCATGGGTGGTCTCTGAAGTGAACACACATGCAATGACACTGGTGGATCCATATGTGGTATGTGAAGAGAACCCACATGCAAGGACTCCAGTTGTTGTTAGTAAAAAGAACACACATGCAATGACTCTGGTTGTTTTTAGTAAAAAGAACACACATGCAATGACTCTAGTTGCTGTTAGTAAAAAGAACACACATGCAATGACTCTGGTTGTTGTTAGTAAAAAGAACACACATGCAATGACACTGGTGGATCTATAGGTGGATTGTGAAAATAACACACATGCAATGACACTGGTGGATCCATATGTGGTATGTGAAAAGAACACACATGCAATGACTCCAGTTGTGTTAGTAAAATGAACACGCATGCAATGACACTGGTGGATCTATGTGTGGTCTCTGAAGAGAACACACATTTCAATGTCACTGGTGGATCCATATGTGGAATGTGAAAACAACACACATGCAATGACTCCAGTTGTTGTTAATAAAAAGAACACACATGCAATTACATTGGTGCATCCATGTGTGGTCTCTGAAGAGAACACACATGCAATGACTCTGGTTGTTTTTAGTAAAAAGAACACACATGCAATGACTCTGGTTGTTGTTAGTAAAAAGAACACACATGCAATGACTCTGGTTGGTGTTAGTAAAAAGAACACACATGCAATGACATTGGTGGATCTATAGGTGGATTGTGAAAATAACACGCATGCAATGACACTGGTGGATCCATATGTGGTATGTGAAAAGAACACACATGCAATGACTCCAGTTGTTGTTAGTAAAAACAACACACATGCAATCACGCTGGTGGATCCATGTGGGGTCTCTGAAGAGAACACACATGCAATGACTCTGGTTGTTGTTAGTAAAAAGAACACACATGCAATGACTCTGGTGGATCCATAGGTGGATTGTGAAAATAACACACATGCAATGACTCTGATTGTTGTTAGTAAAAAGAACACACATGCAATGACTTTGGTGGATCCATGTGTGGTATCTAAAGAGAACACACATGCAATGACTCTAGTTGTGGTTAATGAGAAGAAAACACATTTCAATGACACTGGTGGATCCATATGTAGTATGTGAAAAGAACACACATGCAATGACTCTAGTTGTTGTTAGTAAAAAGAACAAACATGCAATGACTCTGGTTGTTGTTAGCAAAAAGAACACACATGCAATGACACTGGTGGATCTATAGGTGGATTGTGAAAATAACACACATGCAATGACACTGGTGGATCCATATGTGGTATGTGAAAAGAACACACATGCAATGACTCCAGTTGTGTTAGTAAAATGAACACGCATGCAATGACACTGGTGGATCTATGTGTGGTCTCTGAAGAGAACACACATTTCAATGTCACTGGTGGATCCATATGTGGAATGTGAAAACAACACACATGCAATGACTCTAGTTGTTGTTAATAAAAAGAACACACATGCAATGACACTAGTGGATCCATGTGTGGTCTCTAAAGACAACACACATTTCAATGAAACTGGAGGATCCATATGTGGTATGCGAAAAGAACACACATGCAATGACTCTAGTTGTTGCTAGTAAAAAGAACACACATGCAATGACACTGGTGGATCCATAGGAGGATTGGGAAAAGAACACACACGCAATGAAACTGGTGGATCCATGTGTGGTCTCTGAAGAGAACACACATGCAATGACTCTGGCTATTGTTAGTAAAAAGAACACACATGCAATGACACTGCTGGATCCATAGGTGGATTGTGAAAAGAACGCACATGCACTGACTCTGGTGGATCCATATGTGGTATGTGAAAAGAACACACATGCAGTGACTCCAGTTGTTGTTACTAAAAATAACACACATGCAATGACACTGGTGGATCCATGTGTGGTCTCTAAAGACAACACACATTTCAATGAAACTGGTGGATCCATGTGTGGTCTCTGAAGAGAACACGCATGCAATGACTCTTTTTGTTGTTAGTTAAATGAACACACATGCAATGACTTTGGTTGTTGTTAGTAAAAAGAACACACATGCAATGACACTGGTGGATCCATGTGTGGTCTCTAAACAGAACACACATGCAATGACTCTGGATATTGTTAGTAAAAAGAGCACACATGCAATGACACTGGTGGATCCATAGGTGGATTGTGAACAGAACACATATGCAATGACTCCAGTTGTTCTTAGTAAAAAGAACACACATGCAATGACACTAGTGGATCCATAGGTGGATTGTGAAAAGAACACACACGCAATGACACTGGTGGATCCATGTGTGGTCTCTGAAGAGAACAAACATGCAATGACTCTGGCTGTTGTCAGTAAAAAGAGCACACTTGCAATGACACTGGTTGATCCATAGGTGGATTGTGAAAAGAACACACATGTAATGACTCTGGTGGATTCATATGTGGTATGTGAAAAGAACACACATGCAATGACTCCAGTTGTTCTTAGTAAAAAGAACAGACATGCAATGACTCTGGTTGTTGTTAATAAAAAGAACACACATGTAATGACACTGGTGGATCCATGTGTGGTCACTGAAGAGAACACACATTTCAATGACACAGGTGGATCCATATGTGGTATGTGAAAAGAACACACATGCAATGGCTCTAGTTGTTGTGAGTAAAAAGAACAAACATGCAATTACACTAGTGGATCCATGTGTGGTCTCTGAAGAGAACACACATGCAATGACTCTGGTTGGTGTTAGTAAAAAGAACACACATGCAGCGACTCTGGTTGTTGTTAGTTAAAAAACACATGCAATGACACTGGTGGATCCATAGGTCGATTGTGAAAAGAACACACATGCAATGAGACTGGTGGATCCATATGTGGTATGTGAAAAGAACACACATGCAATGACTCCAGTTGTGGATTGTGAAAATAACACACATGCAATGACACTGGTGGATCCATGAGTGGTCTCTGGAGAGAACACACATGCAATGACACTGGTGGATCCATATGTGGTATGTGAAGAGAACACAGATGCAATGACTCTAGTTGTTGTTAGTAAAAAGAACACACATGCAATTACACTAGTGGATCCATGTGTGGTCTCTGAAGAGAACACACATGCAATGACTCTGGTTGTTGTTAGTAAAAAGAACACACATGCAATGACTCTGGTTGTTGTTAGTAAAAAGAACACACATGCAATGACTCTGGTTGTTGTTAGTAAAAAGAACACACATGCAATGACTCTGGTTGTTGTTAGTAAAAAGAACACACATGCAATGACTCTGGTTGTTGTTAGTAAAAAGAACCCACATGCAATGACACTGGTGGATCCATAGGTGGATTGTGAAAGGAACACACATGCAATGACACTGGTGGATCCATATGTGGTATGTGAAAAGAACACATATGCAATGACTCCAGTTGTTGTTAGTAAAAAGAACACACATGCAACGACACTGGTGGATCCATGTGTGGTCTCTGAAGAGAACACACATTTCAATGACACTGGTGGATCCATATGTGGAATGTGAAAAGAACACACATGCAATGACTCCAGTTGTTATTAGTAAAAAGAACACACATGCAATCATACTGGTGGATCCATGTGTGGTCTCTGAAGACAACACACATGCAATTACTCTGGTTGTTGTTAGTAAAAAGAACACACATGCAATGACTCTGGTGGATGCATAGGTGGATTGTGAAAAGAACACACATGCTATAGCTCTGGTTGTTGTTAGTAAAAAGAACACACATGCAATAGCTCTAGCTGTGGTTAATGAGAAGAACACACATTTCAATGACACTGGTGGATCCATATGTTGTATGTGGAAAGAACACAAATGCAATGACTCTAGTTGTTGTTAGTAAAAATAGCACACATGCAATGACACTGGTGGGTCCATGTGTGGTCTGTGAACCGAACACACTTTTCAAAAACACTAGTGGATCCATATGTGGTATGTGAAAATAATAGTCATGAAATGACTCCAGTTGTTGTTAGTAAAAAGAACACACATGCAGTGACACTAGTGGATCCATGTGTGGTATTTGAAGAGAACTGACATGCAGTGACTCTGGTTGTTGTTAGTAAAAAGAGCACACATGCAATGACGTTGGTGGATCCATAGGTGGATTGTGAAAAGAACACACATGCAATGACACTAGTGGATCCATATGTGGTATGTGAAAAGAACACACATGCAATGGTTACAGTTGTTGTTAGTAAAAAGAACACACAGGCAATGACACTAGTGGATCCATGTGTGGTCTCTGAAGAGAACACACATTTCAATGACACTGGTGGATCCATATGTGGTATGTGAAAACAACACACATGCAATGACTCCAGTTGTTGTTAGTAAAAAAGAACACACATGCAATGACACTGGTGGAACCATGTGTGGTCTCTAAAGAGAACACACATGCAATGACTCTGGTTATTGTTAGTACAAAGGACACACATGCAATGACTCTGGTTGTTGTAAGTAAAAAGAACACACAAGCACTGACATCGGTGGATCCATAGGTGGATTGTAAAAAGAACACACATGCAATGACACTGGTGGATCCATGTGTGGTCTCTGAAGAGAACACACATGCAATGACTCTGGATGTTGTTAGTAAAAAGAGCACACATGCAATGACACTGGTGGATCCATAGGTGGATTGTGAAAAGAACACACATGCAATGACACTGGTGGATCCATATGTGGTATGTGAAAAGAACACACATGCAATGACTCCAGTTGTTGTTAGTAAAAAGAGCAAACATGCAATGACACTGGTGGATCCACGTGTGGTCTCTGAAGAGAACACACATTTCAATGACACTGGTGGATCCATATGTGGTATGTGAAAAGAACACACCTGCAATGACTCGAGTTGCTGTTAGTAAAAATAACACACATGCAATGACACTGCTGGATTCATGTGTGATCTCTGAAGAGATCACACATGCAATGATTCTGGTTGTTGTTAGTAAAAAGAACACACATGCAATGACTCTGGTTGTTGTTAGTAAAAAGAACACACATGCAATGACACTGGTGGATCCATGTGTGGTCTCTGAAGAGAACACACATGCAATGACTCTGGCTGTTGTTAGTAAAAAGAGCACACATGCAATGACACTGTGGATCCATATGTGGATTGTGAAAAGAACACACATGAAATGACTCTAGTTGTTGTTAGTAAAAAGAGCACACATGCAATGACACTGTTGGATCCATGTGTGGTCTCTGAAGATAAAACACGTTTCAATGAAACTGGTGGATCCATATGTGGTATGTGAAAAGAACACACGTGCAATGACTCGAGTTGTTTTTAGTAAAAAGAACACACATGCAATGACACTGGTGGATCCATGTGTGGTCTCTGAAGAGAACACGCATGCAATGACTCTGGTTGTTATTAGTTAAAAGAACACACATGCAATGACTCTGGTTGTTGTTAGTAAAAAGAACACACATGCAATGACACTGGTGGATCCATTTGTGGTGTCTGAAGAGAAAACACATGCAATGACTCTGGTTGTTGTTAGTAAAAAGAACACACATGCAATGACACTGGTGGATCCATAGGTGGATTGTGAAAAGAACACACATGCAATGTCACTAGTGGATCCATGTGTGGTCTCTCAAGAGAACACACATGCAATGACTCTGGCTGTTGTTAGTAAAAAGAGCACACATGCAATGACACTGGTGGATCCATATGTGGTATGCGAAAAGAACACACATGCAATGACTCCAGTTGTTGTTAGTAAAAAGAACACACATGCAACGACACTGGTGGATCCATGTGTGGTCTCTAAAGAGAACACACATGCAATGACTCTGGTTGTTGTTAGTTAATGAGTACACATGCAATGACTTTGGATGTTGTTAGTAAAAAGAACACACATGCAATGGCACTGATGGATCCATGTGTGGTCTCTAAAGAGAACACACATGCAATGAATCTCGCTATTGTTAGTAAAAAGAGCACACATGCAATGACACTGGTGGATCCATAGGTGGATTGTGAACAGAACACACATGCAATGACTCCATTTGTTGTTAGTAAAAAGAACATACATGCAATAACACTGGTGGATCCATAGGTGGATTGTGAAAAGAACACACACACAATGACACTGGTGGATCCATGTGTGGTCTCTGAAGAGAACACACATGCAATGACTCTGGCTGTTGTTAGTAAAAAGAGGACACTTGCAATGACACTGGTGGATCCATAGGTGGATTGTGAAAACAACACACATGTAATGACACTGGTGGATCCATGTGTGGTCACTGAAGAGACCACACATTTCAATGACACAGGTGGATCCATATGTGGTATTCGAAAAGAACACACATGCAATGGCTCTAGTTGTTGTGAGTAAAAAGAACAAAATTGCAATTACACTAGTGGATCCATGTGTGGTCTCTGAAGAGAACACACATGCAATGACTCTGGTTGTTGTTAGTAAAAAGAACACACATGTAGTGACTCTGGTTGTTGTTCGTAAAAAAACACATGCAATGACACTGGTTGATCCATACGTCGATTGTGAAAAGAACACACATGCAATGAGACTGGTGGATCCATATGTGGTATGTGAAAAGAACACACATGCAATGACTCCAGTTGTGGATTGTGAAAATAACACACATGCAATGACAATGGTGGATCCATGAGTGGTCTCTGGAGAGAACACACATGCAATGACACTGGTGGATCCATATGTGGTATGTGAAGAGAACACACATGCAATGACTCTAGTTATTGTTAGTAAAAAGAACACACATGCAATTACACTGGTGGATCTATGTGTGGTCTCTGAAGAGATCACACATGCAATGACTCTGGTTGTTGTTAGTAAAAAGAACACACATGCAATGACTCTGGTGGTTGTTAGTAAAAAGAACACACATGCAATGACTCTGGTCGTTGTTAGTAAAAAGAACACACATTTAATGACACTGGTGGATCCATTGGTGGATTGTGAAAAGAACACACATGCAATGACACTGGTGGATCCATATGTGGTATGTGAAAAGAACACATATGCAATGACTCCAGTTGTTGTTAGTAAAAAGAACACACATGTAATGACACTGGTGGATCCATGTGTGGTCTCTGAAGAGAACACACATTTCAATGACACTGGTGGATCCATATGTGGAATGTGAAAAGAACCCACATGCAATGACTCCAGTTGTTGTTAGTAAAAAGAACACACATGCAATCACACTTGTGGATCCATGTGTGGTCTCTGAAGAGAACACACATGCAATTACTCTGGTTGTTGTTAGTAAAAAGAACACACATGCAATGACTCTGGTGGATCCATAGGTGGATTATGAAAAGAACACACATGCTATGACTCTGGTTGTTGTTAGAAAAAAGAACACACATGCAATGACTCTGGTGGATTCATCTGTGGTCTCTGAAGAGAACACACATGCAATGGCTCTAGCTGTGGTTAATGAGAAGAACACACATTTCAATGACACTGGTGGATCCATATGTTGTATGTGAAAAGAACACACATGCAATGACTCCAGTTGTTGTTAGTAAAAAGAGCACACATGCAATGACACTGGTGGGTCCATGTGTGGTATGTGAAAATAACACACATGCAATGACTCCAGTTGTTGTTAGTAAAAAGAACACACATGCAATGACACTGGTGGATCCATGTGTGGTCTCTGAAGAGAACACACATGCAATGACTCCGGTTGTTGTTACTAAAAAGAACACACATGCAATGACTCTGGTTGTTGTTTTTTAAAAGAACACACATGCAATGACACTGGTGGATCCATGTGTGGTCTCTGAAGAGAACACACATTTCAATGAATCTCGCCATCGTTAGTAAAAAGAGCACACATGCAATGACACTGGTGGATCCATAGGTGGATTGTGAACAGAACACACATGCAATGACTCTAGTTGTTGTTAGTGAAAAGAACACACATGCAATGACACTGGTGGATCCATAGGTGGATTGTGAAAAGAACACACATGCAATGACACTGGTGGATCCATGTGTGGTCTCTGAAGAGAACACACATGCAATGACTCTGGTTGTTGTTTGTAAAAAGAACACACATGCAATGACACTGGTGGATCCATAGGTCGATTGTGAAAAGAACACACATGCAATGACACTGGTGGATCCATATGTGGTATGTGAAAAGAACACATATGCAATGACTCCAGTTGTTGTTAGTAAAAAGAACACACATGAAGTGACACTGGTGGATCCATGTGTGGTCTCTGAAGAGAACACACATTTCAATGACACTGGTGGATCCATATGTGGAATGTGAAAAGAACACACATGCAATGACTCCAGTTGTTGTTAGTAAAAAGAACACACATGCAATCACACTGGTGGATCCATGTGTGGTCTCTAAAGAGAACACACATGCAATTACTCTGGTTGTTGTTAGTAAAAAGAACACACATGCAATGACTCTGGTGGATCCATAGGTGGATTGTGAAAAGAACACACATGCTATGACTCTGGTTGTTGTTAGTAAAAAGAACACACATGCAATGACTCTGGTGGATCCATCTGTGGTCTCTGAAGAGAACACACATGCAATGGCTCTAGCTGTGGTTAATGAGAAGAACACACATTTCAATGACACTGGTGGATCCATATGTTGTATGTGAAAAGAACACACATGCAATGACTCCAGTTATTGTTAGTAAAAAGAGCACACATGCAATGACACTGGTGGGTCCATGTGTGGTCTGTGAACAGAACACACCTTTCAAAAACACTTGTGGATCCATATGTGGTATGTGAAAATAATAGTCATGAAATGACTCCAGTTGTTGTTAGTAAAAAGAACACACATGCAGTGACACTAGTGGATCCATGTGTGGTATTTGAAGAGAACTGACATGCAGTGACTCTGGTTGTTGTTAGTAAAAAGAGCACACATGCAATGACACTGGTGGATCCATAAGTGGATTGTGAAAAGAACACACATGCAATGACACTAGTGGATCCATATGTGGTTTGTGAAAAGAACACACATGCAATGACTATAGTTGTTGTTAGTAAAAAGAACACACATGCAATGACACTAGTGGATCCATGTGTGGTCTCTGAAGAGAACACACATTTCAATGACACTGGTGGATCCATATGTGGTATGTGAAAACAACACACATGCAATGACTCCACTTATTGTTAGTAAAAAGAACACACATGCAATGACACTGGTGGAACCATGTGTGGTCTCTGAAGAGAACACACATGCAATCTCTCTGGTTATTGTTAGTAAAAAGAACACACATGCAATGACTCTGGTTGTTGTAAGTAAAAAGAACACACAAGCAATGACATCGGTGGATCCATAAGTGGATTGTGAAAAGAACACACATGCAAGGACACTGGTGGATCCATGTGTGGTCTCTGAAGATAACACACATGCAATGACTCTGGATGTTGTTAGTAAAAATAGCACACATGCAATGACACTGGTGGATCCATAGGTGGATTGTGAAAAGAACACACATGCAATGACACTGGTGGATCCATATGTGGTATGTGAAAAGAACACACATGCAATGACTCCAGTTGTTGTTAGTAAAAAGAGCACACATGCAATGACACTGGTGGATCCACTTGTTGTCTCTGAAGAGAACACACATTTCAATGACACTGGTGGATCCATATGTGGTATGTGAAATGAACACACCTGCAATGACTCGAGTTGTTGTTAGTAAAAATAACACACATGCAATGACACTGCTGGATCCATGTGTGATCGAGATCACACATGCAATGATTCCAGTTGTTGTTAGTAAAAAGAACACACATGCAATGACTCTGGTTGTTGTTAGTAAAAAGAACACACATGCAATGACACTGGTGGATCCATGTGTGGTCTCTGAAGAGAACACACATGCAATGACTCTGCTTGTTGTTAGTAAAAAGAGCACACATGGAATGACACTATGGATCCATAGGTGGATTGTGAAAAGAACACACATGAAATGACTCAAGTTGTTGTTAGTAAAAAGAACACACATGCAATGACACTGGTGGATCCATAGGTGGATTGTGAAAAGAACACACATGCAATGACACTGGTGGATCCATGTGTGGTCTGTCAAGAGAACACACATGCAATGACTTTGGCTGTTGTTAGTAAAAAGAGCACACATGCAATGAACTGGTGGATCCATATGTGGTATGTGAAAAGAACACACATCCAATGACTCTAGTTGTTGTTTGTGAAAAGAACACACATGCAATGACACTGGTGGATCCATGTGTGGTCTCTGAAGAGAACACACATGCAATGACTCCGGTTGTTGTTAGTAAAAAGAACACACATGCAATGACTCTGGTTGTTGTTTTTAAAAAGAACACACATGCAATGACACTGGTGGATCCATGTGTGGTCTCGGAAGAGAACACACATTTCAATGAATCTCGCTATTGTTAGTAAAAAGAGCACACATGCAATGACCATGGTGGATCCATAGGTGGATTGTGAACAGAACATACATGCAATGACTCTAGTTGTTGTTAGTAAAAAGAACACACATGCAATGACACTGGTGGATCCATAGGTGGATTGTGAAAAGAACACACACGCAATGACACTGGTGGATCCATGTGTGGTCTCTGAAGAGAACACACATGCAATGACTCTGGCTGTTGTTAGTAAAAAGAGCACACTTGCAATGACACTGGTGGATCCATAGGTGGATTGTGAAAAGAACACACATGTAATGACTCTGGTGGATCCATATGTGGTATGTGAAAAGAACACACATGCAATGAGTCCAGTTGTTGTTATTAAAAAGAACACACATGCAATGACACTGGTGGATCCATGTGTGGTCTCTGAAGAGAACACACATGCAATGACTCTGGTTGTTGTTAATAAAAAGAACACACATGCAATGACTCTGGTTGTTGTTAGTAAAAACAACACACATGTAATGACACTGGTGGATCCATGTGTGGTCACTGAAGAGAACACACATTTCAATGACACAGGTGGATCCATATGTGGTATGTGAAAAGAACACACATGCAATGGCTCTAGTTGTTGTGAGTAAAAAGAATAAACATGCAATTACACTAGTGGATCCATGTGTGGTCTCTGAAGAGAACACACATGCAATGACTCTGGTTGTTGTTAGTAAAAAGAACACACATGCAGTGACTCTGGTTGTTGTTAGTAAAAAAACACATGCAATGACACTGGTGGATCCATAGGTCGATTGTGAAAAGAACACACATGCAATGAGACTGGTGGATCCATATGTGGTATGTGAAAATAACACACATGCAATGACTCCAGTTGTGGATTGTGAAAATAACACACATGCAATGACACTGGTGGATCCATGAGTAGTCTCTGGAGAGAACACACATGCAATGACACTGGTGGATCCATATGTGGTATGTGAAGAGAACACACATGCAATGACTCTAGTTGTTGTTAGTAAAAAGAACACACATGCAATTACACTGGTGGATCCATGTGTGGTCTCTAAAGAGAACACACATGCAATGACTCTGGTTGTTGTTAGTAAAAAGAACACACATGCAATGACTCTGGTTGTTGTTAGTAAAAAGAACACACATGCAATGACACTGGTGGATCCATAGGTGGATTGTGAAAAGAACACACATGCAATGACACTGGTGAATCCATATGTGGTATGTGAAAAGAACACATATGCAACGACTCCAGTTGTTGTTAGTAAAAAGAACACACATGCAATGACACTGGTGGATCCATGTGTGGTCTCTGAAGAGAACACACATTTCAATGACACTGGTGGATCCATATGAGGAATGTGAAAAGAACACACATGCAATGACTCCAGTTGTTGTTAGTAAAAAGAACACACATGCAATCACACTGGTGGATCCATGTGTGGTCTCTGAAGAGAACACACATGCAATTACTCTGGTTGTTGTTAGTAAAAAGAACACACATGCAATGACTCTGGTGGATCCATAGGTGGATTGTGAAAAGAACACACATGCTATGACTCTGGTTGTTGTTAGTAAAAAGAACACACATGCAATGACTCTGGTGGATCCATCTGTGGTCTCTGAAGAGAACACACATGCAATGGCTCTAGCTGCTGTTAATGAGAAGAACACACATTTCAATGACACTGGTGGATCCATATGTTGTATGTGAAAAGAACACACATGCAATGACTCCAGTTGTTGTTAGTAAAAAGAGCACACATGCAATGACACTGGTGGGTCCATGTGTGGTCTGTGAACAGAACACACCTTTCAAAAACACTAGTGGATCCATATGTGGTATGTGAAAATAATAGTCATGAAATGACTCCAATTGTTGTTAGTAAAAAGAACACACATGCAGTGACACTAGTGGATCCATGTGTGGTACTTGAAGAGAACTGACATGCAGTGACTCTGGTTGTTGTTACTAAAAAGAGCACACATGCAATGACACTGGTGGATCCATAGGTGGATTGTGAAAAGAACACACATGCAATGACACTAGTGGATCCATATGTGGTTTGTGAAAAGAACACACATGCAATGACTACAGTTGTTGTTAGTAAAAAGAACACACATGCAATGACACTAGTGGATCCATGTGTGGTCTCTGAAGAGAACACACATTTCAATGACACTGGTGGATCCATATGTGGTATGTGAAAACAACACACATGCAATGACTCCACTTATTGTTAGTAAAAAGAACACACATGCAATGACACTGGTGGAACCATGTGTGGTCTCTGAAGAGAACACACATGCAATCTCTCTGGTTATTGTTAGTAAAAAGAACACACATGCAATGACTCTGGTTGTTGTAAGTAAAAAGAACACACAAGCAATGACATCGGTGGATCCATAGGTGGATTGTGAAAAGAACACACATGCAATGACACTGGTGGATCCATGTGTGGTCTCTGAAGATAACACACATGCAATGACTCTAGATGTTGTTAGTAAAAAGAGCACACATGCAATGACACTGGTGGATCCATAGGTGGATTGTGAAAAGAACACACATGCAATGACACTAGTGGATCCATATGTGGTTTGTGAAAAGAACACACATGCAATGACTCCAGTTGTTGTTAGTAAAAAGAGCACACATGCAATGACACTGGTGGATCCACCTGTGGTCTCTGAAGAGAACACACATTTCAATGACACTGGTGGATCCATATGTGGTATGTGAAAAGAACACACCTGCAATGACTCGAGTTGTTGTTAGTAAAAATAACACACATGCAATGACACTGCTGGATCCATGTGTGATCTCTGAAGAGATCACACATGCAATGATTCCAGTTGTTGTTAGTAAAAACAACACACATGCAATGACTCTGGTTGTTGTTAGTAAAAAGAACACACATGCAATGACACTGGTGGATCCATGTGTGGTCTCTGAAGAGAACACACATGCAATGACTCTAGCTGTTGTTAGTAAAAAGAGCACACATGGAATGACACTGTGGATCCATAGGTGGATTGTGAAAAGAACACACATGAAATGACTCAAGTTGTTGTTAGTAAAAAGAACACACATGCAATGACACTGGTGGATCCATAGGTGGATTGTGAAAAGAACACACATGCAATGACACTCGTGGATCCATGTGTGGTCTCTCAAGAGAACACACATGCAATGACTCTGGCTGTTGTTAGTAAAAAGAGCACACATGCAATGACACTGGTGGATCCATATTTGGTATGTGAAAAGAACACACATCCAATGACTCTAGTTGTTGTTTGTGAAAAGAACACACATGCAATGACACTGGTGGATCCATGTGTGGTCTCTGAAGACAACACACATGCAATGACTCCGGTTGTTGTTAGTAAAAAGAACACACATGCAATGACTCTGGTTACTGTTTTTAAAAAGAACACACATGCAATGACACTGGTGGATCCATGTGTGGTCTCGGAAGTGAACACACATTTCAATGAATCTCGCTATTGTTAGTAAAAAGAGCACACATGCAATGACACTGGTGGACCATAGGTGGATTGTGAACAGAACATACATGGAATGACTCCAGTTGTTGTTAGTAAAAAGAACACACATGCAATGACACTGGTGGATCCATAGGTGGATTGTGAAAAGAACACACACGCAATGACACTGGTGGATCCATGTGTGGTCTCTGAAGAGAACACACATGCAATGACTCTGGCTGTTGTTAGTAAAAAGATCACACTTGCAATGACACTTGAGGATCCATAGGTGGATTGTGAAAAGAACACACATGTAATGACTCTGGTGGATCCATATGTGGTATGTGAAAAGAACACACATGCAATGACTCCAGTTGTTGTTAGTAAAAAGAACACACATGCAATGACACTGGTGGATCCATGTGTGGTCTCTGAAGAGAACACACATGCAATGACTCTGGTTGTTGTTAATAAAAAGAACACACATGCAATGACTCTGGTTGTTGTTAGTAAAAACAACACACATGTAAGGACACTGGTGGATCCATGTGTGGTCACTGAAGAGAACACACATTTCAATGACACAGGTGGATCCATATGTGGTATGTGAAAAGAACACACATGCAATGGCTCTAGTTGTTGTGAGTAAAAAGAACAAACATGCAATTACACTAGTGGATCCATGTGTGGTCTCTGAAGAGAACACACATGCAATGACTCTGGTTGTTGTTAGTAAAAAGAACACACATGCAGTGACTCTGGTTGTTGTTAGTAAAAAACACATGCAATGACACTGGTGGATCCATAGGTCGATTGTGAAAAGAACACACATGCAATGAGACTGGTGGATCCATATGTGGTATGTGAAAATAACACACATGCAATGACTCCAGTTGTGGATTGTGAAAATAACACACATGCAATGACACTGGTGGATCCATGAGTAGTCTCTGGAGAGAACACACATGCAATGACACTGGTGGATCCATATGTGGTATGTGAAGAGAACACACATGCAATGACTCTAGTTGTTGTTAGTAAAAAGAACACACATGCAATTACACTGGTGGATCCATGTGTGGTCTCTAAAGAGAACACACATGCAATGACTCTGGTTGTTGTTAGTAAAAAGAACACACATGCAATGACTCTGGTTGTTGTTAGTAAAAAGAACACACATGCAATGACACTGGTGGATCCATAGGTGGATTGTGAAAAGAACACACATGCAATGACACTGGTGAATCCATATGTGGTATGTGAAAAGAACACATATGCAACGACTCCAGTTGTTGTTAGTAAAAAGAACACACATGCAATGACACTGGTGGATCCATGTGTGGTCTCTGAAGAGAACACACATTTCAATGATACTGGTGGATCCATATGAGGAATGTGAAAAGAACACACATGCAATGACTCCAGTTGTTGTTAGTAAAAAGAACACACATGCAATCACACTGGTGGATCCATGTGTGGTCTCTGAAGAGAACACACATGCAATTACTCTGGTTGTTGTTAGTAAAAAGAACACACATGCAATGACTCTGGTGGATCCATAGGTGGATTGTGAAAAGAACACACATGCTATGACTCTGGTTGTTGTTAGTAAAAAGAACACACATGCAATGACTCTGGTGGATCCATCTGTGGTCTCTGAAGAGAACACACATGCAATGGCTCTAGCTGCTGTTAATGAGAAGAACACACATTTCAATGACACTGGTGGATCCATATGTTGTATGTGAAAAGAACACACATGCAATGACTCCAGTTGTTGTTAGTAAAAAGAGCACACATGCAATGACACTGGTGGGTCCATGTGTGGTCTGTGAACAGAACACACCTTTCAAAAACACTAGTGGATCCATATGTGGTATGTGAAAATAATAGTCATGAAATGACTCCAATTGTTGTTAGTAAAAAGAACACACATGCAGTGACACTAGTGGATCCATGTGTGGTACTTGAAGAGAACTGACATGCAGTGACTCTGGTTGTTGTTACTAAAAAGAGCACACATGCAATGACACTGGTGGATCCATAGGTGGATTGTGAAAAGAACACACATGCAATGACACTAGTGGATCCATATGTGGTTTGTGAAAAGAACACACATGCAATGACTACAGTTGTTGTTAGTAAAAAGAACACACATGCAATGACACTAGTGGATCCATGTGTGGTCTCTGAAGAGAACACACATTTCAATGACACTGGTGGATCCATATGTGGTATGTGAAAACAACACACATGCAATGACTCCACTTATTGTTAGTAAAAAGAACACACATGCAATGACACTGGTGGAACCATGTGTGGTCTCTGAAGAGAACACACATGCAATCTCTCTGGTTATTGTTAGTAAAAAGAACACACATGCAATGACTCTGGTTGTTGTAAGTAAAAAGAACACACAAGCAATGACATCGGTGGATCCATAGGTGGATTGTGAAAAGAACACACATGCAATGACACTGGTGGATCCATGTGTGGTCTCTGAAGATAACACACATGCAATGACTCTAGATGTTGTTAGTAAAAAGAGCACACATGCAATGACACTGGTGGATCCATAGGTGGATTGTGAAAAGAACACACATGCAATGACACTAGTGGATCCATATGTGGTTTGTGAAAAGAACACACATGCAATGACTCCAGTTGTTGTTAGTAAAAAGAGCACACATGCAATGACACTGGTGGATCCACCTGTGGTCTCTGAAGAGAACACACATTTCAATGACACTGGTGGATCCATATGTGGTATGTGAAAAGAACACACCTGCAATGACTCGAGTTGTTGTTAGTAAAAATAACACACATGCAATGACACTGCTGGATCCATGTGTGATCTCTGAAGAGATCACACATGCAATGATTCCAGTTGTTGTTAGTAAAAACAACACACATGCAATGACTCTGGTTGTTGTTAGTAAAAAGAACACACATGCAATGACACTGGTGGATCCATGTGTGGTCTCTGAAGAGAACACACATGCAATGACTCTAGCTGTTGTTAGTAAAAAGAGCACACATGGAATGACACTGTGGATCCATAGGTGGATTGTGAAAAGAACACACATGAAATGACTCAAGTTGTTGTTAGTAAAAAGAACACACATGCAATGACACTGGTGGATCCATAGGTGGATTGTGAAAAGAACACACATGCAATGACACTCGTGGATCCATGTGTGGTCTCTCAAGAGAACACACATGCAATGACTCTGGCTGTTGTTAGTAAAAAGAGCACACATGCAATGACACTGGTGGATCCATATTTGGTATGTGAAAAGAACACACATCCAATGACTCTAGTTGTTGTTTGTGAAAAGAACACACATGCAATGACACTGGTGGATCCATGTGTGGTCTCTGAAGACAACACACATGCAATGACTCCGGTTGTTGTTAGTAAAAAGAACACACATGCAATGACTCTGGTTACTGTTTTTAAAAAGAACACACATGCAATGACACTGGTGGATCCATGTGTGGTCTCGGAAGTGAACACACATTTCAATGAATCTCGCTATTGTTAGTAAAAAGAGCACACATGCAATGACACTGGTGGACCATAGGTGGATTGTGAACAGAACATACATGGAATGACTCCAGTTGTTGTTAGTAAAAAGAACACACATGCAATGACACTGGTGGATCCATAGGTGGATTGTGAAAAGAACACACACGCAATGACACTGGTGGATCCATGTGTGGTCTCTGAAGAGAACACACATGCAATGACTCTGGCTGTTGTTAGTAAAAAGAGCACACTTGCAATGACACTTGAGGATCCATAGGTGGATTGTGAAAAGAACACACATGTAATGACTCTGGTGGATCCATATGTGGTATGTGAAAAGAACACACATGCAATGACTCCAGTTGTTGTTAGTAAAAAGAACACACATGCAATGACACTGGTGGATCCATGTGTGGTCTCTGAAGAGAACACACATGCAATGACTCTGGTTGTTGTTAATAAAAAGAACACACATGCAATGACTCTGGTTGTTGTTAGTAAAAACAACACACATGTAAGGACACTGGTGGATCCATGTGTGGTCACTGAAGAGAACACACATTTCAATGACACAGGTGGATCCATATGTGGTATGTGAAAAGAACACACATGCAATGGCTCTAGTTGTTGTGAGTAAAAAGAACAAACATGTAATTACACTAGTGGATCCATGTGTGGTCTCTGAAGAGAACACACATGCAATGACTCTGGTTGTTGTTAGTAAAAAGAACACACATGCAGTGACTCTGGTTGTTGTTAGTAAAAAAACACATGCAATGACACTGGTGGATCCATAGGTCGATTGTGAAAAGAACACATGCAATGAGACTGGTGGATCCATATGTGGTATGTGAAAAGAACACACATGCAATGACTCCAGTTGTGGATTGTGAAAATAACACACATGCAATGACACTAGTGGATCCATGAGTAGTCTCTGGAGAGAACACACATGCAATGACACTGGTGGATCCATATGTGGTATGTGAAGAGAACACACATGCAATGACTCTAGTTGTTGTTAGTAAAAAGAACACACATGCAATTACACTGGTGGATCCATGTGTGGTCTCTAAAGAGAACACACATGCAATGACTCTGGTTGTTGTTAGTAAAAAGAACACACATGCAATGACTCTGGTTGTTGTTAGTAAAAAGAACACACATGCAATGACACTGGTGGATCCATAGGTGGATTGTGAAAAGAACACACATGCAATGACACTGGTGAATCCATATGTGGTATGTGAAAAGAACACATATGCAACGACTCCAGTTGTTGTTAGTAAAAAGAACACACATGCAATGACACTGGTGGATCCATGTGTGGTCTCTGAAGAGAACACACATTTCAATGACACTGGTGGATCCATATGAGGAATGTGAAAAGAACACACATGCAATGACTCCAGTTGTTGTTAGTAAAAAGAACACACATGCAATCACACTGGTGGATCCATGTGTGGTCTCTGAAGAGAACACACATGCAATTACTCTGGTTGTTGTTAGTAAAGAGAACACACATGCAATGACTCTGGTGGATCCATAGGTGGATTGTGAAAAGAACACACATGCTATGACTCTGGTTGTTGTTAGTAAAAAGAACACACATGCAATGACTCTGGTGGATCCATCTGTGGTCTCTGAAGAGAACACACATGCAATGGCTCTAGCTGCTGTTAATGAGAAGAACACACATTTCAATGACACTGGTGGATCCATATGTTGTATGTGAAAAGAACACACATGCAATGACTCCAGTTGTTGTTAGTAAAAAGAGCACACATGCAATGACACTGGTGGGTCCATGTGTGGTCTGTGAACAGAACACACCTTTCAAAAACACTAGTGGATCCATATGTGGTATGTGAAAATAATAGTCATGAAATGACTCCAATTGTTGTTAGTAAAAAGAACACACATGCAGTGACACTAGTGGATCCATGTGTGGTACTTGAAGAGAACTGACATGTAGTGACTCTGGTTGTTGTTACTAAAAAGAGCACACATGCAATGACACTGGTGGATCCATAGGTGGATTGTGAAAAGAACACACATGCAATGACACTAGTGGATCCATATGTGGTTTGTGAAAAGAACACACATGCAATGACTACAGTTGTTGTTAGTAAAAAGAACACACATGCAATGACACTAGTGGATCCATGTGTGGTCTCTGAAGAGAACACACATTTCAATGACACTGGTGGATCCATATGTGGTATGTGAAAACAACACACATGCAATGACTCCACTTATTGTTAGTAAAAAGAACACACATGCAATGACACTGGTGGAACCATGTGTGGTCTCTGAAGAGAACACACATGCAATCTCTCTGGTTATTGTTAGTAAAAAGAACACACATGCAATGACTCTGGTTGTTGTAAGTAAAAAGAACACACAAGCAATGACATCGGTGGATCCATAGGTGGATTGTGAAAAGAACACACATGCAATGACACTGGTGGATCCATGTGTGGTCTCTGAAGATAACACACATGCAATGACTCTAGATGTTGTTAGTAAAAAGAGCACACATGCAATGACACTGGTGGATCCATAGGTGGATTGTGAAAAGAACACACATGCAATGACACTAGTGGATCCATATGTGGTTTGTGAAAAGAACACACATGCAATGACTCCAGTTGTTGTTAGTAAAAAGAGCACACATGCAATGACACTGGTGGATCCACCTGTGGTCTCTGAAGAGAACACACATTTCAATGACACTGGTGGATCCATATGTGGTATGTGAAAAGAACACACCTGCAATGACTCGAGTTGTTGTTAGTAAAAATAACACACATGCAATGACACTGCTGGATCCATGTGTGATCTCTGAAGAGATCACACATGCAATGATTCCAGTTGTTGTTAGTAAAAACAACACACATGCAATGACTCTGGTTGTTGTTAGTAAAAAGAACACACATGCAATGACACTGGTGGATCCATGTGTGGTCTCTGAAGAGAACACACATGCAATGACTCTAGCTGTTGTTAGTAAAAAGAGCACACATGGAATGACACTGTGGATCCATAGGTGGATTGTGAAAAGAACACACATGAAATGACTCAAGTTGTTGTTAGTAAAAAGAACACACATGCAATGACACTGGTGGATCCATAGGTGGATTGTGAAAAGAACACACATGCAATGACACTCGTGGATCCATGTGTGGTCTCTCAAGAGAACACACATGCAATGACTCTGGCTGTTGTTAGTAAAAAGAGCACACATGCAATGACACTGGTGGATCCATATTTGGTATGTGAAAAGAACACACATCCAATGACTCTAGTTGTTGTTTGTGAAAAGAACACACATGCAATGACACTGGTGGATCCATGTGTGGTCTCTGAAGAGAACACACATGCAATGACTCCGGTTGTTGTTAGTAAAAAGAACACACATGCAATGACTCTGGTTACTGTTTTTAAAAAGAACACACATGCAATGACACTGGTGGATCCATGTGTGGTCTCGGAAGTGAACACACATTTCAATGAATCTCGCTATTGTTAGTAAAAAGAGCACACATGCAATGACACTGGTGGACCATAGGTGGATTGTGAACAGAACATACATGGAATGACTCCAGTTGTTGTTAGTAAAAAGAACACACATGCAATGACACTGGTGGATCCATAGGTGGATTGTGAAAAGAACACACACGCAATGACACTGGTGGATCCATGTGTGGTCTCTGAAGAGAACACACATGCAATGACTCTGGCTGTTGTTAGTAAAAAGAGCACACTTGCAATGACACTTGAGGATCCATAGGTGGATTGTGAAAAGAACACACATGTAATGACTCTGGTGGATCCATATGTGGTATGTGAAAAGAACACACATGCAATGACTCCAGTTGTTGTTAGTAAAAAGAACACACATGCAATGACACTGGTGGATCCATGTGTGGTCTCTGAAGAGAACACACATGCAATGACTCTGGTTGTTGTTAATAAAAAGAACACACATGCAATGACTCTGGTTGTTGTTAGTAAAAACAACACACATGTAAGGACACTGGTGGATCCATGTGTGGTCACTGAAGAGAACACACATTTCAATGACACAGGTGGATCCATATGTGGTATGTGAAAAGAACACACATGCAATGGCTCTAGTTGTTGTGAGTAAAAAGAACAAACATGTAATTACACTAGTGGATCCATGTGTGGTCTCTGAAGAGAACACACATGCAATGACTCTGGTTGTTGTTAGTAAAAAGAACACACATGCAGTGACTCTAGTTGTTGTTAGTAAAAAAACACATGCAATGACACTGGTGGATCCATAGGTCGATTGTGAAAAGAACACATGCAATGAGACTGGTGGATCCATATGTGGTATGTGAAAAGAACACACATGCAATGACTCCAGTTGTGGATTGTGAAAATAACACACATGCAATGACACTAGTGGATCCATGAGTAGTCTCTGGAGAGAACACACATGCAATGACACTGGTGGATCCATATGTGGTATGTGAAGAGAACACACATGCAATGACTCTAGTTGTTGTTAGTAAAAAGAACACACATGCAATTACACTGGTGGATCCATGTGTGGTCTCTAAAGAGAACACACATGCAATGACTCTGGTTGTTGTTAGTAAAAAGAACACACATGCAATGACTCTGGTTGTTGTTAGTAAAAAGAACACACATGCAATGACACTGGTGGATCCATAGGTGGATTGTGAAAAGAACACACATGCAATGACACTGGTGAATCCATATGTGGTATGTGAAAAGAACACATATGCAATGACTCCAGCTGTTGTTAGTAAAAAGAACACACATGCAATGACACTGGTGGATCCATGTGTGGTCTCTGAAAAGAACACACATTTCAATGACACTGGTGGATCCATATGTGGAATGTGAAAAGAACACACATGCAATGACTCCAGTTGTTGTTAGTAAAAAGAACACACATGCAATCACACTGGTGGATCCATGTGTGGTCTCTGAAGAGAACACACATGCAATTACTCTGGTTGTTGTTAGTAAAAAGAACACACATGCAATGACTCTGGTGGATCCATAGGTGGATTGTGAAAAGAACACACATGCTATGACTCTAGTTGTTGTTAGTAAAAAGAACACACATGCAATGACTCTGGTGGATCCATCTGTGGTCTCTGAAGAGAACACACATGCAATGGCTCTAGCTGCTGTTAATGAGAAGAACACACATTTCAATGACACTGGTGGATCCATATGTTGTATGTGAAAAGAACACACATGCAATGACTCAAGTTGTTGTTAGTAAAAAGAGCACACATGCAATGACACTGGTGGGTCCATGTGTGGTCTGTGAACAGAACACACCTTTCAAAAACACTAGTGGATCCATATGTGGTATGTGAAAATAATAGTCATGAAATGACTCCAATTGATGTTAGTAAAAAGAACACACATGCAGTGACACTAGTGGATCCATGTGTGGTACTTGAAGAGAACTGACATGCAGTGACTCTGGTTGTTGTTACTAAAAAGAGCAAACATGCAATGACACTGGTGGATCCATAGGTGGATTGTGAAAAGAACACACATGCAATGACACTAGTGGATCCATATGTGGTTTATGAAAAGAACACACATGCAATCACTACAGTTGTTGTTAGTAAAAAGAACACACATGCAATGACACTAGTGGATCCATGTGTGGTCTCTGAAGAGAACACACATTTCAATGACACTGGTGGATCCATATGTGGTATGTGAAAACAACACACATGCAATGACTCCACTTATTGTTAGTAAAAAGAACACACATGCAATGACACTGGTGGAACCATGTGTGCTCTCTGAAGAGAACACACATGCAATCTCTCTGGTTATTGTTAGTAAAAAGAACACACATGCAATGACTCTGGTTGTTGTAAGTAAAAAGAACACATAAGCAATGACATCGGGGGATCCATAGGTGGATTGTGAAAAGAACACACATGCAATGACACTGGTGGATCCATGTGTGGTCTCTGAAGATAACACACATGCAATGACTCTGGATGTTGTTAGTAAAAAGAGCACACATGCAATGACACTGGTGGATCCATAGGTGGATTGTGAAAAGAACACACATGCAATGACACCAGTTGTTGTTAGTAAAAAGAGCACACATGCAATGACACTGGTGGATCCATAGGTGGATTGTGAACAGAACACACATGCAATGACTCCAGTTGTTGTTAGTAAAAAGAACACACATGAAATGACACTGGTGGATCCATAGGTGGATTGCGAAAAGAACACACACGCAATGACACTGGTGGATCCATGTGTGGTCTCTGAAGAGAACACACATGCAATGACTCTGGCTGTTGTTAGTAAAAAAGAGCACACTTGCAATGACACTGGTGGATCCATAGGTGGATTGTGAAAAGAACACACATGTAATGACTCTGGTGGATCCATATGTGGTATGTGAAAAGAACACACATGCAATGACTCCAGTTGTTGTTAGTAAAAAAGAACACACAAGCAATCACACTAGTGGATCCATGTGTGGTCTCTGAAGAGAACACACATGCAATTACTCTGGTTGTTCTTAGTAATAAGAACACACATGCAATGACTCTGGTGCATCCATAGGTGGATTGTGAAAAGAACACACATGCTATGACTCTGGGTGTTGTTAGTAAAAAGAACACACATGCAATGATTCTGGTGGATCCATGTGTGGTCTCTGAAGAGAACACACATGCAATGGCTCTAGCTGTGGTTAATGAGAAGAACACACATTTTAATGACACTAGTGGATCCATATGTTGTATGTGAAAAGAACACACATGCAATGACTCTAGTTGTTGTTAGTAAAAAGAGCACACATGCAATGACACTGGTGGATCCATGTGTGGTCTGTCAACAGAACACACCATTCAATAACACTAGTGGATCCATATGTCGTATGTGAAAATAATAGTCATGAAATGACCCCAGTTGTTGTTAGTAAAAAGAACACACATGCAGTGACACTAGTGGATCCATGTATGCTATTTGAAGAGAACTAACATGCAGTGACTCTGGTTGTTGTTAGTAAAAAGAGCACACATGCAATGACACTAGTGGATCCATAGGTGGATTGTGAAAAGAACACACATGCAATGACACTAGTGGATCCATATGTGGTATGTGAAAAGAACACACATGCAATGACTACAGTTGTTGTTAGTAAAAATATCACACATGCGATGACACTACTGGATCCATGTGTGGTCTCTGAAGAGAACACACATTTCAATGACACTGGTGGATCCATATGTGGTATGTGAAAACAACACACATGTAATGACTCTAGTTGTTGTTAGTAAAAAGAACACATATGCAATGACACTGGTGGAACCATGTGTGGTCTCCGAAGAGAACACACATGCAATGACTATGGTTGTTGTAAGTAAAAAGAACACACAAGCAATGACATTGGTGGATCCATAGGTGGATTGTGAAAAGAACACACATGCAATGACACTGGTGGATCCATGTGTGGTCTCTGAAGAGAACACACATGCAATGACTCTAGATGTTGTAAGTAAAAAGAGCACACATGCAATGACACTGGTGGATCCATAAGTGGATTGTGAAAAGAACACACATGCAATGACACTGGTGGATCCATATGTGGTATGTGAAAAGAACACACATGCAATGACTCCAGTTGTTGTTAGTAAAAAGAGCACACATGCAATGACACTGGTGGATCCACGTGTGGTCTTTGAAGAGAACACACATTTCAATAACACTGGTGGATCCATATGTGGTATGTGAAAAGAACACACATGCAATGACTCGAGTTGTTGTTAGTAAAAAGAACACACATGCAATGACATTGCTGGATCCATGTGTGATATGATTCTGGTTGTTGTTAGTAAAAAGAACACACATGCAATGACTCCAGTTGTTGTTAGTAAAAAGCACACACATGCCATGACACTGGTGGATCCAAGTGTGGTCTCTGAAGAGAACACACATGCAATGACTCTGGCTATTGTTAGTAAAAAGAGCACACATGCAATGACACTGGTGGATCCATAGGTGGATTGTGAAAAGAACACACATGCAATGACTCCAGTTGTTGTTAGTAAAAAGAACACACATGCAATGACACTGGTGGATCCATAAGTGGATTGTGAAAAGAACACACATGCAATGACACTAGTGGATCCATGTGTGGTCTCTCAAGAGAACACACATGCAATGACTCTGGCTGTTGTTAGTAAAAAGAGCACACATGCAATGACACTGGTGGATCCATATGTGGTATGTGAAAAGAACACACATCCAATGACTCCAGTTGTTGTTAGTAAAAAGAACACACATGCAATGACACTGGTGGAACCATGTGTGGTCTCTGAAGAGAAAACACATGCAATGACTCCGGTTGTTGTTAGTAAAAAGAACATACATGCAATGACTCTAGTTGTTGTTTTTAAAAAGAACACACATGCAATAACACTGGTGGATCCATGTGTGGTCTCTGAAGAGAACACACATTTCAATGACACTTGTGGATCCATATGTGGCATGTGAAAAGAACACACATGCAATGACTCTAGTTGTTGTTAGTAAAAAGAACACACATGCAATGACACTGGTGGATCCATGTGTGGTCTCTGAAGAGAACACACATGCAATGACTCTGGCTGTTGTTAGTAAAAAGAGCACACATGCACTGACACTGGTGGATCGATAGGTGGATTGTGAAAAGAACACACATGCAATGAAACTGGTGGATCCATAGGTGGATTGTGAAAAGAACACACATGAAATGACACTAGTGGATCCATGTGTGGTCTCTCAAGAGAACACATATGCAATGACTCTTGTTGTTGTTAGTAAAAAGAGCACACATGCAATGACACTGGTGGATCCATATGTGGTATGTGAAAAGAACACACATCGAATGACTCTAGTGGTTGTTAGTAAAAAGAACACACATGCAATGACACTGGTGGATCCATGTGTGGTCTCTGAAGAGAACACACATGCAATGACTCCGGTTGTTGTTAGTAAAAAGAACACACATGCAATGAATCTGGTTGTTGTTTTTAAAAAGAACACACATGCAATGACACTTGTGGATCCATGTCTGGTCTCTGAAGAGAACACACATGCAATGACTCGGGCTGTTGTTAGTAAAAAGAGCACACATTCAATGACACTAGTGGATCCGTAGGTGGATTGTGAAAAGAACACACATTCAATGACTCCAGTTGTTGTTAGTAAAAGTAGCACACATGCAATGACACTGGTGTATCCATAGGTGGATTGTGAAAAGAACACACATGCAATGACACTAGTCGATCCATGTGTGGTCTCTCAAGAGAACACACATGCAATGACTCTTGCTGTTGTTATTAAAAAGAGCACACATGCAATGACACTGGTGGATCCATATGTGGTATGTGAAAAGAACACACATCCAATGACTCCAGTTGTTGTTAGTAAAAAGAACACACATGCAATGACACTGGTGAATCGATGTGTGGTCTCTGAAGAGAACACACATGCAATGACTCCGATTGTTGTTAGTAAAAAGAACACACATGCAATGAATCTGGTTGTTGTTTTTAAAAAGAACACACATGCAATGACACTTGTGGATCCATGTGTGGTCTCTGAAGAGAACACACATGCAATGACTCGGGCTGTTGTTAGTAAAAAGAGCACACATGCAATGAAACTAGTGGATCCGTAGGTGGATTGTGAAAAGAACACACATGCAATGACTCCAGTTGTTGTTAGTAAAAATAGCACACATGCAATGACAGTGGTGTATCCATAGGTGGATTGTGAAAAGAACACACATGCAATGACACTAGTCGATCCATGTGTGGTCTCTCAAGAGAACACACATGCAATGACTCTTGCTGTTGTTATTAAAAAGAGCACACATGCAATGACACTGGTGGATCCATATGTGGTATGTGAAAAGAACACACATCCAATTACTCCAGTTGTTGTTAGTAAAAAGAACACACATGCAATGACACTGGTGAATCGATGTGTGGTCTCTGAAGAGAACACACATGCAATGACTCCGGTTGTTGTTAGTAAAAAGAACACACGTGCAATGACTCTGGTTGTTGTTTTTAAAAAGAACACACATGCAATGACACTGGTGGATCCATGTGTGGTCTCTGAAGAGAACACACATTTTAATGACACTTGTGGATCCATATGTGGCATGTGAAAAGAACACACATGCAATGACTCCAGTTGTTGTTAGTAAAAAGAACACACATGCAATGACACTGGTGGATCCATGTGTGGTCTCTGAAGAGAACACACATGCAATGACTCTGGATGTTGTTAGTAAAAAGAACACGCATGCAATGACTCTGGCTGTTGTTAGTAAAAAGAGCACACATGCAATGACACTTGTGGATCCATATGTGGCATGTCAAAAGAACACACATGCAATGACTCCAGTTGTTGTTAGTAAAAAGAACACACATGCAATGACACTGGTGGATCCATGTGTGGTCTCTGAAGAGAACACACATGCAATAACTCTGGATGTTGTTAGTAAAAAGAGCACACATGCAATGACACTGGTGGATCCATAGGTGGATTGTGAAAAGAACACACATGCAATGACACTGGTGGATCCATATGTGGTATGTGAAAAGAACACACATGCAATGACTCCAGTTGTTGTTAGTAAAAAGAGCACACATGCAATGACACTGGTGGATCCACGTGTGGTATCTGAAGAGAACACACATTTCGATGACACTGGTGGATCCTTATGTGGTATGTGAAAAGAACACACATGCAATGACTCGAGTTGTTGTTAGTAAAAAGAACACACATGCAATGACACTGGTGGATCCATGTGTGGTCTTTGAAGAGAACACGCATCCAATGACTCTGGCTATTATTACTTAAAAGAACACACTTGCAATGACTCTGGTTGTTGTTATTAAAAAGAACACACATGTAATGACACTCGTGGATCCATGTGTGGTGTCTGAAGAGAACACACATGTAATGACTCTAGTTGTTGCTAGTAAAAAGAGCACACATGCAATGACACTGGAGGATCCATAGGTGGATTGTGAAAAGAACACACATGCAATGACTCCAGTTGTTGTTAGTAAAAAGAACACACATGCAATGACACTAGTGGATCCATTGGTCGATTGTGAAAAGAACACACATGCAATCACTCTGGCTGTTGTTAGTAAAAAGAGCACACATGCAATAACACTGGTGGATCCATATGTGGTATGTGAAAAGAACACACATCCAATGACTCCAGTTGTTGTTAGTAAAATGAACACACATGCAATGACACTGGTGGATCCATGTGTGGTCTCTGAAGAGAACACACATGCAATGACTCCGGTTGTTGTTAGTAAAAAGAACACACATGCAATGACTCTGGTTGTTGTTTTTAAAAATAACACACATGCAATGGCACTGGTGGATCCATGTGTGGTCTCTGAAGAGAACACACATTTCAATGACACTTGTGGATCCATATGTGGCATGTGAAAAGAACACATATGCAATGACTCCACTTGTTGTTAGTAAAAAGAACACACATGCAATGACATTGGTGGATCCATGTGTGGTCTCTGAAGAGAACACACATGCAATGACTCTGGTTATTGTTAGTAAAAAGAACACGCATGCAATGACTCTGGTTGTTGTTAGTAAAAAGAACACACATGCAATGACAATGGTCGATCATAGGTGGATTGTGAAAAGAACACGCATGCAATGACTCCGGTTGTGGATTGTGAAAAGAACACACATGCAATGACACTGGTGGATCCATGTGTGGTCTCCGAGAGAACACACATGCAATAACCCTGGTGGATCCATATGTGGTTAGTGAAGAGAACACACATGCAATGACTCTAGTTGTTGTTAGTAAAAAGAACACACATGTAATGACACTGGTGGATCCATGTGTGGTCTCTGAACAGATCACACATGCAATGACTCTGGTGGATCCATGTGTGCTCTCTGAAGAGAACACACATGCAATGACTCTGGTTGTTGTTAGTAAAAAGAACACACATGCAATGACTCTGGTTGTTGTTAGTAAAAAGAACACACATGCAATGACACTGTTGGATCCATGTGTGGTCTCTGAAGAGAACACACATTCAATTACACTAGTGGATCCATATGTGGTATGTGAAAAGAATAGTCATGAAATGACTCTAGCTGTTATTAGTAAAAAGAACACACATGTAATGACACTGGTGGATCCATGTGTGGTCTCTGAAGAGAACACACATGCAATGACTCTGGCTGTTGTTAGTAAAAAGAACACACATGCTATGACACTGGTGGATCCATAGGTGGATTGTGAAAAGAACATACATGCAATGACTCCAGTTGTTGTTAGTAAAAATAACACACATGCAATGACACTGGTGGATCCATAGGTGGATTGTGAAAAGAACACACATGCAATGACACTCGAGGATCCATGTGTGGTATATGAAGAGACCACAAATGCAATGACTCTCGCTATTGTTAGTAAAAAGACCACACATGCAATGACACTGGTGGATCCATATGTGGTATGTGAAAAGAACACACATGAAATTACTCTAGTTGTGGATTGTGAAAAGAACACACATGCAATGACATTGGTGGATCCATGTGTGGTCTCTGAAGAGAACACACATGCAATGACACTAGTGGATCCATATGTGGTATGTGAAGAGAACACACATGCATTGACTCTAGTTGTTGTTAGTAAAAAGAACACGCATGCAATGACACTAGTGGATCCATGTGTGGTCTCTGAAGAGAACACACATGCAATGACTCTGGTTGTTGTTAGTAAAAAGAACACACATGCAATGACTCTAGTTGTTGTTAGTAAAAAGAACACACATGCAATGACTCTGGTTGTTGTTAGTAAAAAGAACACACATGCAATGAGTCAGGTTGTTGTTAGTAAAAAGCACACACATGCAATGACACTGGTGGATCCATGTGTGGTCTCTGAAGAGAACACACATGCAGTGACTCTGGCTGTTGTTAGTAAAAAGAGCACACATGCAATGACACTGCTGGATCCATAGGTGAATTGTGAAAAGAACACACATGCAATGACTCCAGTTGTTGTTAGTAAAAAAACACACATGCAATGACACTAGTGGTCTCTCAAGAGAACACACATGCAATGACTCTGGCTGTTGTTAGTAAAAAGAGCACACATGCAATGACACTGGTGGATCCATATGTGGTATGTGAAAAGAACACACATCCAATGACTCCAGTTGTTGTTAGTAAAAAGAACACACATGCAATGACACTGGTGGATCCATGTGTGATCTCTGAAGAGAACACACATGCAATGACTCCGGTTGTTGTTAGTAAAAAGAACACACATGCAATGACTCTGGTTGTTGTTTTTAAAAAGAACACATATGTAATGGCACTAGTGGATCCATGTGTGGTCTCTGAAGAGAACACACATTTCAATGACACTTGTGGATCCATATGTGGCATGTGAAGAGAACACACATGCAATGACTCCAGTTGTTGTTAGTAAAAAGAACACACATGCAATGACACTGGTGGATCCATGTGTGGTCTCTCAAGAAAACACACATGCAATGACTCTGGTTGTTGTTAGTAAAAAGAACACACATGCAATGACACTGGTGGATCCATGTGTGGTCTGTGAAGAGAACACACATGCAATGACTCTGGCTGTTGTTAGTAAAAAGAGCACACATGCAATGACACTGGTGGATCCATAGGTGAATTGTGAAAAGAGCACACATGCAATGACTCCAGTTGTTGTTAGTAAAAATAACACACATGCAATGACACTTGTGGATCCGTAGGTGGATTGTGAAAAGAACACACATGCAATGACACTAGTGGTCTCTCAAGAGAACACACATGCAATGACTCTGGCTGTTGTTAGTAAAAAGAGCACACATGCAATGACACTGGTGGATCCATATGTGGTATGTGAAAAGAACACACATCCAATGACTCCAGTTGTTGTTAGTAAAAAGAACACACATGCAATGACACTGGTGGATCCATGTGTAGTCTCTGAAGAGAACACACATGCAATGGCTCCGGTTGTTGTTAGTAAAAAGAACACACATGCAATGACTCTGGTTGTTGTTTTTAAAAAGAACACACATGCAATGGCACTGGTGGATCCATGTGTGGTCTCTGAAGAGAACACACATTTCAATGACACTTGTGGATCCATATGTGGCATGTGAAGAGAACACACATGCAATGACTCCAGTTGTTGTTAGTAAAAAGAACACACATGCAATGACACTGGTGGATCCATGTGTGGTCTCTCAAGAAAACACACATGCAATGACTCTGGTTGTTGTTAGTAAAAAGAACACACATGCAATGACACTGGTGGATCCATGTGTGGTCTTTGAACATAACACACATGGAATGACTTTGGTTGTTGTTAGTAAAAAGAACACACATGCAATGACTCTGCTTGTTGTTAGTAAAAAGAACACACATGCAATGACACTGGTGTATCCATGTGTGGTCTCTGAAGAGAACACACATGCAATGACACTGGTGGATCCATATGTGGTTTGTGAAAAGAACACACATGCAATGATTCTAGTTGTTGTTAGTAAAAAGAACACACATGCAATGTCATTGGTGGATCCATGTGTGGTCTCTGAAGAAAAGACACATTTCAATGACACTAGTGTGTCCATATGTGGTACGTCAAAAGAACACACATGCAATGACTCTAGTTGTTGTTAGTAAAAAGAACACACATGCAATGACACTGGTGGATCCATGTGTTTTCTCTGAAGAGAACACACATGTAACGACTCTGGTTGTTGTTAGTAAAAAGAAAACACATGCAATGACTCTTGTGGATCCATAGGTAGATTGTGAAAATAACACACATGCAATGACTCTTGTTGTTGTTAGTAAAAAGAACACACATGCAATGACACTGGTGGATCCATGTGTGGTCTCTGAAGAGAACACACAGGCATTGACTCTAGCTGTGGTTAATGAGAAGAACACACATTTCAATGACACTGATGGATCCATATGTGGTATGTGAAAAGAACACACATGCAATGACTCCAGTTGTTGTTAGTAAAAAGAGCACACATGCAATGACACTATTGGATCCATGTGTGGTCTCTGAAGAGAACACACATGCAATGACTCTGGCTGTTGTTAGTAAAAAGAGCACACATGCAATGACACTGGTGGATCCATAGGTGGATTGTGAAAAGAACACACATGCAATGACACTGGTGGATCCATGTGTGCTCTCTGAAGAGAACACACATGCAATGACTCTGGTTGTTGTTAGTAAAAAGAACACACATGCAATGACACTGGTGGATCCATAGGTGAATTGTGAAAAGAGCACACATGCAATGACTCCAGTTGTTGTTAGTAAAAATAACACACATGCAATGACACTTGTGGATCCGTAGGTGGATTGTGAAAAGAACACACATGCAATGACACTAGTGGTCTCTCAAGAGAACACACATGCAATGACTCTGGCTGTTGTTAGTAAAAAGAGCACACATGCAATGACACTGGTGGATCCATATGTGGTATGTGAAAAGAACACACATCCAATGACTCCAGTTGTTGTTAGTAAAAAGAACACACATGCAATGACACTGGTGGATCCATGTGTAGTCTCTGAAGAGAACACACATGCAATGGCTCCGGTTGTTGTTAGTAAAAAGAACACACATGCAATGACTCTGGTTGTTGTTTTTAAAAAGAACACACATGCAATGGCACTGGTGGATCCATGTGTGGTCTCTGAAGAGAACACACATTTCAATGACACTTGTGGATCCATATGTGGCATGTGAAGAGAACACACATGCAATGACTCCAGTTGTTGTTAGTAAAAAGAACACACATGCAATGACACTGGTGGATCCATGTGTGGTCTCTCAAGAAAACACACATGCAATGACTCTGGTTGTTGTTAGTAAAAAGAACACACATGCAATGACACTGGTGGATCCATGTGTGGTCTTTGAACAGAACACACATGGAATGACTCTGGTTGTTGTTAGTAAAAAGAACACACATGCAATGACTCTGGTTGTTGTTAGTAAAAAGAACACACATGCAATGACACTGTTGGATCCATGTGTGGTCTCTGAAGAGAACACACATTCAATTACACTAGTGGATCCATATGTGGTATGTGAAAAGAATAGTCATGAAATGACTCTAGTTGTTGTTAGTAAAAAGAACACACATGTAATGACACTGGTGGATCCATGTGTGGTCTCTGAAGAGAACACACATGCAATGACTCTGGCTGTTGTTAGTAAAAAGAACACACATGCTATGACACTGGTGGATCCATAGGTGGATTGTGAAAAGAACATACATGCAATGACTCCAGTTGTTGTTAGTAAAAATAACACACATGCAATGACACTGGTGGATCCATAGGTGGATTGTGAAAAGAACACACATGCAATGACACTCGAGGATCCATGTGTGGTATCTGAAGAGACCACGAATGCAATGACTCTCGCTATTGTTAGTAAAAAGAGCACACATGCAATGACACTGGTGGATCCATATGTGGTATGTGAAAAGAACACACATGAAATTACTCTAGTTGTGGATTGTGAAAAGAACACACATGCAATGACATTGGTGGATCCATGTGTGGTCTCTGAAGAGAACACACATGCAATGACACTAGTGGATCCATATGTGGTATGTGAAGAGAACACACATGCAATGACTCTAGTTGCTATTAGTAAAAAGAACACGCATGCAATGACACTAGTGGATCCATGTGTGGTCTCTGAAGAGAACACACATGCAATGACTCTGGTTGTTGTTAGTAAAAAGAACACACATGCAATGACTCTAGTTGTTGTTAGTAAAAAGAACACGCATGCAATGACTCTGGTTGTTGTTAGTAAAAAGAACACACATGCAATGAGTCAGGTTGTTGTTAGTAAAAAGCACACACATGCAATGACACTGGTGGATCCATGTGTGGTCTCTGAAGAGAACACACATGCAATGACTCTGGCTGTTGTTAGTAAAAAGAGCACACATGCAATGACACTGCTGGATCCATAGGTGAATTGTGAAAAGAACACACATGCAATGACTCCAGTTGTTGTTAGTAAAAAAACACACATGCAATGACACTAGTGGTCTCTCAACAGAACACACATGCAATGACTCTGGCTGTTGTTAGTAAAAAGAGCACACATGCAATGACACTGGTGGATCCATATGTGGTATGTGAAAAGAACACACATCCAATGACTCCAGTTGTTGTTAGTAAAAAGAACACACATGCAATGACACTGGTGGATCCATGTGTGATCTCTGAAGAGAACACACATGCAATGACTCCGGTTGTTGTTAGTAAAAAGAACACACATGCAATGACACTGGTGGATCCATGTGTGGTCTCTGAAGAGAACACACAGGCATTGACTCTAGCTGTGGTTAATGAGAAGAACACACATTTCAATGACACTGATGGATCCATATGTGGTATGTGAAAAGAACACACATGCAATGACTCCAGTTGTTGTTAGTAAAAAGAGCACACATGCAATGACACTATTGGATCCATGTGTGGTCTCTGAAGAGAACACACATGCAATGACTCTGGCTGTTGTTAGTAAAAAGAGCACACATGCAATGACACTGGTGGATCCATAGGTGGATTGTGAAAAGAACACACATGCAATGACACTGGTGGATCCATGTGTGCTCTCTGAAGAGAACACACATGCAATGACTCTGGTTGTTGTTAGTAAAAAGAACACACATGCAATGACTCTGGTTGTTGTTAGTAAAAAGAACACACATGCAATGACACTGTTGGATCCATGTGTGGTCTCTGAAGAGAACACACATTCAATTACACTAGTGGATCCATATGTGGTATGTGAAAAGAATAGTCATGAAATGACTCTAGTTGTTGTTAGAAAAAAGAACACACATGTAATGACACTGGTGGATCCATGTGTGGTCTCTGAAGAGAACACACATGCAATGACTCTGGCTGTTGTTAGTAAAAAGAACACACATGCTATGACACTGGTGGATCCATAGGTGGATTGTGAAAAGAACATACATGCAATGACTCCAGTTGTTGTTAGTAAAAATAACACACATGCAATGACACTGGTGGATCCATAGGTGGATTGTTGAAAGAACACACATGCAATGACACTCGAGGATCCATGTGTGGTATCTGAAGACACCACGAATGCAATGACTCTCGCTATTGTTAGTAAAAAGAGCACACATGCAATGACACTGGTGGATCCATATGTGGTATGTGAAAAGAACACACATGAAATTACTCTAGTTGTGGATTGTGAAAAGAACACACATGCAATGACATTGGTGGATCCATGTGTGGTCTCTGAAGAGAACACACATGCAATGACACTAGTGGATCCATATGTGGTATGTGAAGAGAACACACATGCAATGACTCTAGTTGCTGTTAGTAAAAAGAACACGCATGCAATGACACTAGTGGATCCATGTGTGGTCTCTGAAGAGAACACACATGCAATGACTCTGGTTGTTGTTAGTAAAAAGAACACACATGCAATGACTCTAGTTGTTGTTAGTAAAAAGAACACGCATGCAATGACTCTGGTTGTTGTTAGTAAAAAGAACACACATGCAATGAGTCAGGTTGTTGTTAGTAAAAAGCACACACATGCAATGACACTGGTGGATCCATGTGTGGTCTCTGAAGAGAACACACATGCAATGACTCTGGCTGTTGTTAGTAAAAAGAGCACACATGCAATGACACTGCTGGATCCATAGGTGAATTGTGAAAAGAACACACATGCAATGACTCCAGTTGTTGTTAGTAAAAAAACACACATGCAATGACACTAGTGGTCTCTCAAGAGAACACACATGCAATGACTCTGGCTGTTGTTAGTAAAAAGAGCACACATGCAATGACACTGGTGGATCCATATGTGGTATGTGAAAAGAACACACATCCAATGACTCCAGTTGTTGTTAGTAAAAAGAACACACATGCAATGACACTGGTGGATCCATGTGTGATCTCTGAAGAGAACACACATGCAATGACTCCGGTTGTTGTTAGTAAAAAGAACACACATGCAATGACTCTGGTTGTTGTTTTTAAAAAGAACACATATGTAATGGCACTGGTGGATCCATGTGTGGTCTCTGAAGAGAACACATATTTCAATGACACTTGTGGATCCATATGTGGCATGTGAAGAGAACACACATGCAATGACTCCAGTTGTTGTTAGTAAAAAGAACACACATGCAATGACACTGGTGGATCCATGTGTGGTCTCTACAGAAAACACACATGCAATGACTCTGGTTGTTGTTAGTAAAAAGAACACACATGCAATGACACTGGTGGATCCATGTGTGGTCTGTGAAGAGAACACACATGCAATGACTCTGGCTGTTGTTAGTAAAAAGAGCACACATGCAATGACACTGGTGGATCCATAGGTGAATTGTGAAAAGAACACACATGCACTGACTCCAGTTGTTGTTAGTAAAAAGAACACACATGCAATGACACTGGTGGATCCATAGGTGGATTGTGAAAAGAACACACATGAAATGACACTAGTGGTCTCTCAAGAGAACACACATGCAATGACTCTGGCTGTTGTTAGTAAAAAGATCACACATGCAATGACACTGGTGGATCCATATGTGGTATGTGAAAAGAACACACATCCAATGACTCCAGTTGTTGTTAGTAAAAAGAACACACATGCAATGACACTGGTGGATCCATGTGTAGTCTCTGAAGAGAACACACATGCAATGGCTCCGGTTGTTGTTAGTAAAAAGAACACACATCCAATGACTCTGGTTGTTGTTTTTAAAAAGAACACACATGCAATGGCACTGGTGGATCCATGTGTGGTCTCTGAAGAGAACACACATTTCAATGACACTTGTGGATCCATATGTGGCATGTGAAGAGAACACACATGCAATGACTCCAGTTGTTGTTAGTAAAAAGAACAGACATGCAATGACACTGGTGGATCCATGTGTGGTCTCTCAAGAAAACACACTTGCAATGACTCTGGTTGTTGTTAGTAAAAAGAACACACATGCAATGACACTGGTGGATCCATGTGTGGTCTCTGAACAGAACACACATGGAATGACTCTGGTTGTTGTTAGTAAAAAGAACACACATGCAATGACTCTGCTTGTTGTTAGTAAAAAGAACACACATGCAATGACACTGGTGTATCCATGTGTGGTCTCTGAAGAGAACACACATGCAATGACACTGGTGGATCCATATGTGGTTTGTGAAAAGAACACACATGCAATGATTCTAGTTGTTGTTAGTAAAAAGAACACACATGCAATGACATTGGTGGATCTATGTGTGGTCTCTGAAGAAAAGACACATTTCAATGACACTAGTGTGTCCATATGTGGTACGTCAAAAGAACTCACATGCAATGACTCTAGTTGTTGTTAGTAAAAAGAATACACATGCAATGACACTGGTGGATCCATGTGTTTTCTCTGAAGAGAACACACATGTAATGACTCTGGTTGTTGTTAGTAAAAAGAAAACACATGCAATGACTCTTGTGGATCCATAGGTAGATTGTGAAAAGAACACACGTGCAATGACTCTTGTTGTTGTTAGTAAAAAGAACACACATGCAATGACACTGGTGGATCCATGTGTGGTCTCTGAAGAGAACACACAGGCAATGACTCTAGCTGTGGTTAATGAGAAGAACACACATTTCAATGACACTGGTGGATCCATATGTGGTATGTGAAAAGAACACACATGCAATGACTCCAGTTGTTGTTAGTAAAAAGAGCACACATGCAATGACACTATTGGATCCATGTGTGGTCTCTGAAGAGAACACACATTTCAATTGCACTAGTGGATCCATATGTGGTATGTGAAAAGAATAGTCATGAAATGACTCTAGTTGTTGTTAGTAAAAAGAACACACATGTAACGACACTGGTGGATCCATGTGTGGTCTCTGAAGAGAACACACATGCAATGACTCTGGCTGTTGTTAGTAAAAAGAACACACATGCTATGACACTGGTGGATCCATAGGTGGATTGTGAAAAGAACATACATGCAGTGACTCTAGTTGTTGTTAGTAAAAATAACACACATGCAATGACACTGGTGGATCCATAGGTGGATTGTGAAAAGAACACACATGGAATGACACTCGTGGATCCATGTGTGGTATCTGAAGAGAACACAGATGCAATGACTCTCGTTATTGTTAGTAAAAAGAGCACACATGCAATGACACTGGTGGATCCATATGTGGTATGTGAAAAGAACACACATGCAATTACTCTAGTTGTGGATTGTGAAAAGAACACACATGCAATGACATTGGTGGATCCATGTGTGGTCTCTGAAGAGAACACACATGCAATGACACTAGTGGATCCATATGTGGTATGTGAAGAGAACACACATGCAATGACTCTAGTTGCTGTTAGTAAAAAGAACACGCATGCAATGACACTAGTGGATCCATGTGTGGTCTCTGAAGAGAACACACATGCAATGACTCTGGTTGTTGTTAGTAAAAAGAACACACATGCAATGACTCTAGTTGTTGTTAGTAAAAAGAACACGCATGCAATGACTCTGGTTGTTGTTAGTAAAAAGAACACACATGCAATGAGTCAGGTTGTTGTTAGTAAAAAGCACACACATGCAATGACACTGGTGGATCCATGTGTGGTCTCTGAAGAGAACACACATGCAATGACTCTGGCTGTTGTTAGTAAAAAGAGCACACATGCAATGACACTGGTGGATCCATAGGTGAATTGTGAAAAGAACACACATGCAATGACTCCAGTTGTTGTTAGTAAAAAGAACACACATGCAATGACACTGGTGGATCCATGTGTAGTCTCTAAAGAGAACACACATGCAATGACTCCGGTTGTTGTTAGTAAAAAGAACACACATGCAATGACTCTGGTTGTTGTTTTTAAAAAGAACACACATACAATGGCACTTGTCGATCCATGTGTGTTCTCTGAAGAGAACACACATTTCAATGACACTTGTGGATCCATATGTGGCATGTGAAGAGAACACACATGCAATGACTCCAGTTGTTGTTAGTAAAAAGAACACACATGCAATGACACTGGTGGATCCATGTGTGGTCTCTCAAGAAAACACACATGCAATGACTCTGGTTGTTGTTAGTACAAAGAACACACATGCAATGACACTGGTGGATCCATGTGTGGTCTCTGAACAGAACACACATGGATTGACTCTGGTTGTTGTTAGTAAAAAGAACACACATGCAATGACTCTGCTTGTTGTTAGTAAAAAGAACACACATGCAATGACACTGGTGTATCCATGTGTGGTCTCCGAAGAGAACACACATGCAATGACACTAGTGGATCCATATGTGGTTTGTGAAAAGAACACACATGCAATGATTCTAGTTGTTGTTAGTAAAAAGCACACACATGCAATGACACTGGTGGATCCATGTGTGGTCTCTTAAGAGAACACACATGCAATGACTCTGGCTGTTGTTAGTAAAAAGAGCACACATGCAATGACACTGGTGGATCCATAGGTGGATTGTGAAAAGAACGCACATGCAATGACTCCAGTTGTTGTTAGTAAAAAGAACACACATGCAATGACACTGGTGGATCCATAGGTGGATTGTGAAAAGAACACACATGCAATGACACTGGTGGTCTCTCAAGAGAACACACATGCAATGACTCTGGCTGTTGTTAGTAGAAAGAGCACACATGCAATGACACTGGTGGATCCATATGTGGACACACATCCAATGACTCCAGTTGTTGTTAGTAAAAAGAACACACATGCAATGACACTGGTGGATCCATGTGTGGTATCTGAAGAGAACACACATGCAATGACTCCGGTTGTTGTTAGTAAAAAGAACACACATGCAATGACTCCGGTTGTTGTTTTTAAAAAGAACACTCATGCAATGGGACTGGTGGATCCATGTGTGGTCTCTGAAGAGAACACACATTTCAATGACACTTGTGGATCCATATGTGGCATGTGAAAAGAACACACATGCAATGACTCTAGTTGTTGTTAGTAAAAAGAACACACATGCAATGACATTGGTGGATCCATGTGTGGTCTTTGAAGAGAACACGCATGCAATGACTCTGGTTATTGTTAGTAAAAAGAACACGCATGCAATGACTCTGGTTGTTGTTAGTAAAAAGAACACACATGCAATGACAATGGTGGATCCATAGGTGGATTGTGAAAAGAACACACATGCAATGACACTAGTGGATCCATATGTGGTATGTGAAAAGAACACGCATGCAATGACTCCAGTTGTGGATTGTGAAAAGAACACAATGCAATGACACTGGTGGATCCATGTGTGGTCTCTGAGAGAACACACATGCAATGACACTGGTGGATCCATATGTGGTTTGTGAAGAGAACACAGATGCAATGACTCTAGTTGTTGTTAGTAAAAAGAACACACATGCAATGACACTGGTGGATCCATGTGTGGTCTCTGAACAGAACACACATGCAATGACTCTGGTTGTTGTTAGTAAAAAGAACACACATGCAATGATTCTGGTTGTTGTTAGTAAAAAGAACAGACATGCAATGACACTGGTGGATCTATAGGTGGATTGTGAAAAGAACACACATGCAATAACACTGGTAGATCCATATGTGGTATGTGAAAACAACACACATGCAATGACTCCAGTTGTTGTTAGTAAAAAGAACACACATGCAATGACACTGGTGGATCCATGTGTGGTCTCTGAAGAGAACACACATTTCAATCACACTGGTGCATCCATATGTGGTATGTGGAGAGAACACACATGCAATGACTCGAGTTGTTGTTAGTAAAAAGAACACACATGCAATGACACTAGTGGATCCATGTGTGGTCTCTAAAGACAACACACATGCAATGACTCTGGTTGTTGTTAGTAAAAAGAACACACATGCAATGACACTGGTGGATTGTGAAAAGAACACACATGCAATGACTCTAGTTGTTGTTAGTAAAAAGAACACACATGCAATGACACTGGTGGATCCGTGTGTGGTCTCTGAAGAGAACACACATGCAATGACTCTGGTTGTTGTTAGTAAAAAGAACACATATTTAATGACACTGGTGGATCCATAGGTGCATTGTGAAAAGAACACACATGCAATGACTCTAGTTGTTGTTAGTAAAAAGAACACAAATGCAATGACACTGGTGGATCCATAGGTGGACTGTGAAAAGAACACACATGCAATGACACTAGTGGATCCATGTGTGGTCTCTCAAGAGAACACACATGCAATGACTCTGGCTGTTGTTAGTAAAAAGAGCACACATGCAATGACACTGGTGGATCCATAGGTGGATTATGAAAAGAACACACATGCAATGACTCTGGTGGATCCATATGTGGTATGTGAAAAGAACACACATGCAATGACTCCAGTTGTCGTTAGTAAAAAGAACACACATGCAATGACACTGGTGGATCCATGTGTGGTCTCTGAAGAGAACACACATGCAATGACTCCGGTTGTTGTTAGTAAAAAGAACACACATTCAATGACTCTGGTTGTTGTTAGTAAAAAGAACACACATGCAATGACACTGGTGGATCCATGTGTGGTATCTGAAGAGAACACACATTTCAATGACACTTGTGGATCCATATGTGGCATGTGAAAAGAACACACATGCAATGACTCCAGTTGTTGTTCTGAAAAAATACACACATGCAATGACACCGGTGGATCCATGTGTGGTCTCTAAAGAGAACACACATGCAGTGACTCTGGTTGTTGTTAGTAAAAAGAACACGCATGCAATGACTCTGGTTGTTGTTAGTAAAAAGAACACACATGCAATGATAATGGTGGATCCATAGGTGGATTGTGAAAAAAACACATGCAATGACACTTGTGGATGCATATGTGGTATGTGAAAAGAACACACATGCAATGACTCCAGTTGTGGATTGTGAAAAGAACACACATGCAATGACACTGGTGGATCCATGTGTGGTCTTTGAAGAGAACACACATGCAATGACACTGGTGTATCCATATGTTGTATGTGAAGAGAACACACATGCAATGACTCCAGTTGTTGTTAGTAAAAAGAACACACATGCAATGATACTGGTGGATCCATGTGTGGTCTCTGAAGAGAACACACATGCAATGACTCTAGTTGTTGTTAGTAGAAAGAACACACATGCAATTACACTAGTGGATCCATGTGTCACATCCCAAGATTTTCCAAATCTTTTAATGTGAAAAATAAATAAACAAAATAAATTTTTGTTGAAAATCAGGGTGAAAAGAAACTTTTGTTCTAAAAGGAAACTTAAAATCCCATCTTGAACAAACTTTGGTTAAAGTTTGAATTCAACAAATCCAAATCAAGTGAAATGCATTCCTCAATGAATGTATCTGGAAATTCAAACATTTGGAAAATAAATCCAAAACCCTAAACCCTAATGGAATAAAAATCATTTTCCCAAAGTATCTCCAAGCCTATGGATTTGATCCATACCAAAATTGATCAACGAATATTCACAAAGGATCAAGAAAGACCATAGAAGTTGGTTTCACTCAATTTGGAACCATAAATAAAATCTTATGAATATAATAAGATAAGGAAATTGAATTTCCAAAGCTAATAAAGCCTTACCAAAAACCCATACCAATTAGTGAGCAAATAATCCTAAAGGGATTTAAAAAGATAAATATTTAATAAAGGGAAAATAAAAGTATTTTATTACTACTTTGAAATCTTTTTATAAAAGGTTTTGGTTCTCAAAATGAAAAGAAATATTTTAAATAAAGATTATTTTATAAAGCCAAATTAAACCTTGGCCAAGGTTTTGAAAACAAAAGAGTTTGCTTTGATTAAAAGAGTAAAAGTTTGTTTAAATAAAATAATAAGGATTTAATATCCAAGTTGTTTTAATAAAGGTTTTACTATTTTCAAAACATCAAAACTCATTTATCTATGTAAAATAAGTCTTCCAAATATTTTATATTCTCAAATAAACTTACTGAAGTGTTTTTGGTTTTATTCTAGATTTCAAAATAAAGATTTAAATAAAACCAATCCTATTTTGATTTATTAACTAAGGTCCATTTTATTTAATTATTAATGGACCCTATAGCAAAAATGTTATTTTGTTTTAAACAAGCTTTCCAAGTATTCTTTATTTTCAAATAAAACCTACTGATTTGGTTTTGAAAATATTTGGATTTCAAATGAAGATTTTATAAAATAAATTAAACCCTATTTTGAATTAATAACTAAGGTCTATTTATTTAATTATTAATAGATCTTAAAAGAATAAAAATTATTTTGTTTTGGACTTTGTTTTGTGTTATTAAACAGAACTAAAAATTTTACAAAGTTTGGTGGTGGTTTTGATTTGAATTGATGTTTGAAATTATTATTAAAACTTATTTGGTTTAAAACTAGGGCCTTTTGATTTATTTAAAAGACCCCAAAAAGAATAAAGTTTTATTCAAAAATTAATTTCAGAATGTGCTACTAATCAGTATTTAAATCCACACAAATTTTGACAAAGATTTGAAATCAAATGAGTGCTTGAAATAATTAAAGGAATTCAAAATAGAATTAAAGAAACAGAAATGGAAAAACAGAAACAGTACAAAAAAAGAGTCAAACCGACCCAGCCCAACCAGCCCAGTCCAGCCCATCTGCCCCTCTCCCCTGAACCGTTTTTCCTCACCGCTGAAACAGCCCGCAAAGCCACTGACCGGTGGACCTCCCTCTCGTTTCTTTTTCCACTGACCGGTAGACCCCACCTTTACTGTTCATCGTCCACACCCGCACGACCCCTTCTCCCTCCCTCGACGCCGTTACCTGCTGTGATTCCGCGGATTCAATACGCCTTAATGCCGCGCCTTTACCTCGCCTTGACCATGCTCGATAAAACGCCAGCGTCCCTTCTTCATTTCTCCTCCGACTCCTCCCTCAAGCACGCCACCAGGCCGCCCCAATTCCTCCTCGAGCTCCTCTGTTCCGACCAATGTCTCCGACCAATTCAGGCCAGTACACACCACCCCCTGCCTTTCCGAGCACACGAGCACGTTCACCACTCCCAGACGCATCTGCTGGTACCCTCCGTTCACTCGCGGGTGTTCCTGAACGTCGACTTCGACCAAGCTCTGAGCGCCGCCGTCTGTCTCTTCTCCGACGACGCCTCCCAGGTAAACCAGGTCGCCCCTCTTCTTCTCATTCACGCACACAGCACCTCTGTGATCTCCTGTGTCTAACCCTACCCTCGGTTGATCTTCTCGTGACCTGTAGCGATGTCTCCGACCACGACTGAGACCACCCGACGTTGTCCTCCACTCCGGCGAGCAATCCTGGTAAGACCAGACCACCCCGACCCCTCTCGTTCATGCACACATCATCCCCGAGGTCTCCTGCATCTGATCATGTCCTTTGTTTGCCTCCTGGTGATCGACAGCTTCGTCTTCGACCTCGACCAGAGCCAGCCGTCGTCAGACGCAGCTCCGGCGAGCAATCCCTGACAGCACCGTGCGCCCCTTGGACTATCACGACCATGTTGAGCACCAGCATTCCACGGCGATCACTGTGAGCATCTCCCCTACTCCTCTCGCTTCCTGTTTCACCAGCGCCACCGCCGTCTGACCTCGCCGCCGCCAGCAGCCGCCGCAGCGCCGCCAGCTTCTGGTCAAACCCGCGCGAGCCGTTCGATCTAGATCGGGCGAGCGAGATAGAATCACTTAGTCGCGAAGAGGTACGCTCTCTGGACCACACGATCTAGTTAGATCCAACGCACCGCGTTGCCGATCCGGCCGAACCAGTGCCCACGAATAGCGAAGCGCCGCGTGTCACTGTTCTGTTTAAAAACAGATTTGAAAACAAAATATTTTGTGAATTTCAAACCCTTATAACTCTGGATCCACACGTCCAAAAATTGCAAATTTTATGTCGTTGGATTCAGAAGAGCAAGACCTAGCCAACCATGCCCTTAGTTTAGCAAATAGTATCTGTTAATTTACTTGTTTTTGCAAATACTTTTGTGTGCTTGTTTAGATTAGAAAAATTGTTTAAAATTTATTTTAGGGTTAAAACCTTTGCAAAATGGTTTGTTGTAAACTCACTGACCCTAGGAACCAACCCATAGTTTGGAAAATGTATTTGGTAAAGTTTAGGATGGAAAACTTGATTTAGCCCATTTCTAGCCAAATGAAAATAAAGATTTTGGTTATGAAAATGTTTTTGGTAAAGAAAACTTTGGGAAAATGTTTTAGATCAAACCTACTGACCATAGGAAACACTTTGTGGTTTCAAAATTGTATTTGGTGAAACAAAATAATGATTCTTTAATTTAAAACCATTTCTAGTCAAATAGAAATGTGGTTTATTTATTAAAAATGGTTTTGAAGTGAAACCTCTTTGCAAATGACTTGGCCACTTTACAAAATGACCATTAGATGTACCCAAATGTTTATGACCCATTAGGAACCACTTTTTCAAACAAAACAAAGCTTGGCATGCTTGCATGCATTACTTTGACTTTGTCATTTTAGGTGTTGTTTTGCTTGATTGGTAGATTGAGTTTGTGCCTTGCTTGATTGATTTGTAGTGACTTGAAGAGTGTGATTGTTGCAAGGACAAGGAGTGAACCCATCCTCTACCAAAAAGGCAAGTGATGCTTCATACTTTCTATCCCATTACTTTCACTATGCATTAGAGATTTTACTAAGTAAAACTTGCATGGAATTTTGCTAAGTATAAACCCTGCTATAGTAAAACCTAGTAGATGAAACCTTAGTGGAAATCTTCCTAAGTTAAGATTCCTATTACTATCAAGCTTAGCCTAGCTAATAGAAAACATGGGTGGAATACATATTCACACTATGAAATATTTCTAAGACAAGGACTTGTGTTTTGTTAATAAAACAACTAAGTGAATGAATCACCTGGGTGGAATGGAAGGAATGGTATGTGTTGAGTGGTTCACAAGGCCATGGACTTGGCTTGTGTATCTCACTTGTGGATGGCCACCCAGGAACAAAGAGATTTGAGATGTCAAATGTTGAGAAGCTTCAAGTGCAACCACTTGGCAATATGGGCTCTGCCAAGATCATATAGGTTGCAAGAACTTAGCCATATGGACAGAGGGTGGTAGTGTTTGATAGGTGGGAACGCGTCCATGTTGGTCTAAGGGAAGGCTTCTGAAAGATCTTGTCTTGGGAAACCAAGTCTTGTGGGGAAAGTGCACCACCTCTGCAGAGTGTAAAATCTAAGTACTTAGCCATGTCCCTGGTAAAGGACAATTTGAGCATCAAGACATGGAAGCAATCAAGGATCTCATCACTCCAACTTCTGAGTAAAACTTGTGGGTTGAACAAGGGTTGTCTGAAATCTTCAATCTTTGATTGAGAGATGCCTTGTAAAGGATCTTCAATCTTTGATTGAGAAAAATGATTTTATCAAAGCAAAAACTTAGTATTTTCAAATGTTAAGGAAAAATCTATTTTGAGCAATGCAAGCCTCAACTCCACTTAGCCAAATGCATATAGAAGATAGACTCCACTATACTATTATAGTATCACTTGCTAATACAATTCAAATGTATTGACCCTTGTGGCTATAACTTGTATGTTGCAGGTTTGATTGTTTTTAGTGAAGATTGATTGATTAGGATTACAAAGTCTACAACCAACATCTGCCTGTGACACTTTGAAGATGAAGGACTCCATGCTTATAGTTATTCCGCTGCAATGTAATGTAATAGCTAAATGAGCTATGTAAGATGTAATAAAATTATGTTATTCCTGGTTATAAAGTTATATTATGACCTTTGTTTCTTGATATTACATCTTAACTATGGATGCTAGCTATTGATCCAGGGACTAGCATTGTAAACACAGGAGGGATCAACCTTATTATCAGGTTGAGGCCCCTACACCATGTGTGGTCTCTGAAGAGAACACAGATGCAATGACTCTGGTTGTTGTTAGTAAAAAGAACACACATGCAATGACACTGGTGGATGCATATGTGGTATGTGCAAAGAACACATATGCAATGACTCCAGTTGTTGTTAGTAAAAAGAACACACATGCAATGACACTGGTGGATCCATGTGTGGTATCTGAAGAGAACACACATTTTAATGACACTGGTGGATCCATATGTGGTATGTGAAAACAACACACATGCAATGACTCCAGTTGTTGTTAGTAAAAATAACACACATGCAATGACACTGGTGGATCCATGTGTGGTCTCTGAAGAGAACACACATGCAATGACTCTGGTTGTTGTTAGTAAAAAGAACACACATGCAATGACTCTGGTTGTTGTTAGTAAAAAGAACACACATGCAATGACACTGGTGGATCCATGTGTGGTCTCTGAAAGATAACACACATTTTAATGACACTTGTGGATCCATATGTGGCATGTGAAAAGAACACACATGCAATGACTTTAGTTGTTGTTAGGAAAAAGAACACACATGCAACGACACTGGTGGATCCATGTGTGGTCTCTAAAGAGAAGACACATGCAGTAACTCTGGTTGTTGTTAGTAAAAAGAACACACATGCAATGACACTAGTGGATCCATGTGTGGTCTCTGAAAGAGAACACACATTTGAATGACACTCGTGGATCCATATGTGGCATGTGAAAAGAACACACATGCAATGACTCTAGTTGTTGTTAGGAAAAAGAACACACATGCAATGACACTGGTGGATCCATGTGCGGTCTCTAAAGAGAACACACATGCAGTAACTCTGGTTGTTGTTAGTAAAAAGAACACGCATGCAATGACTCTGGTTGTTGTTAGTAAAAAGAACACACATGCAATGATAATGGTGGATCCATAGGTGGATTGTGAAAAAAACACATGCAATGACACTTGTGGATCCGTATGTGGTATGTGAAAAGAACACACATGCAATGACTCAAGTTGTGGATTGTGAAAAGAACACACATGCAATAACACTGGTGGATCCATGTGTGGTCTCTGAAGAGAACACACATGCAATGACACTGGTGTATCCATATGTGGTATGTGAAGAGAACACACATGCAATGACTCTAGTTGTTGTTAGTAAAAAGAACACACATGCAATGACACTGGTAGATCCATGTGTGGTCTCTGAAGAGAACACACATGCAATGACTCTGGTTGTTGTTAGTAAAAAGAACACACATGCAATGACTCTGGTTGTTGTTAGAAAAAAGAACACACATGCAATGACACTGGTGGATCCATAGGTAGATTGTGAAAAGAACACACACGCAATAACACTGGTGGATCCATATGTGGTATGTGAAAACAACACATATGCAATAACTCCAGTTGTTGTTAGTAAAAATAACACACAATGAATGACACTGGTGGATCCATGTGTGGTCTCTGAAGAGAACACACATTTCAATCGCACTGGTGGATCCATATGTGGTATGTGAAGAGAACACACATGCAATGACTCCAGTTGTTGTTAGTAAAAAGAACACACATGCAATGACACTGGTGGATCCATGTGTGGTCTCTCAAGAGAACACACATGCAATGACTCTTGTTGTTGTTAGTAAAAAGAACACACATTCAATGACTTTGGTTGTTGTTTGTAAAAAGAACACACATGCAATGACTTTGGTTGTTGTTAGTAAAAAGAACACACATGTAATGACTCTGATTGTTGTTAGTAAAAAGAACACACATGCAATGACACTGGTGTATCCATGTGTGCTCTCTGAAGAGAACACACATGCAATGACACTGGTCCATATGTGGCCTGTGAAAAGAACACACATGCAATGACTCCAGTTGTTGTTAGTAAAAAGAACACACATGCAATGACATTGGTGGATCCAAATGTGGTCTCTGAAGAGAACACACATTTCAATGACACTGGTGGATCCATATGTGGTATGTGGAGAGAACACACATGCAATGACTCCAGTTGTTGCTAGTAAAAGAACACACATGCAATGACACTGGTGGATCCATGTGTGGTCTCTGAAAGAGAACACACATTTGAATGACACTCGTGGATCCATATGTGGCATGTGAAAAGAACACACATGCAATGACTCCAGTTGTTGTTAGTAAAAAGAACACACATGCAATGACACTGGTGGATCGATGTGTGGTCTCTGAAGAGAACACACATGCAATGACTCTGGTTGTTGTTAGTAAAAAGAACACACATGCAATGACACTGGTGGATCCATGTGTGGTCTGTGAAGAGAACACACATTTCAATGACACTGGTGGATCCATATGTGGTATGTGAAAACAACACACATGCAATGACTCCAGTTTTTGTTAGTAAAAAGAACACACATGCAATGACACTGGTGGATGCACGTGTGGTCTCTGAAGAGAACACACATGCAATGACTCCGGTTGTTGTTAGTAAAAAGAACACACATGCAATGACTCTGGTTGTTGTTAGTAAAAAGAACACACATGCAATGACATTGGTGGATCCATGTGTGGTCTTTGAAAGAGAACACACATTTCAATGACACTTGTGGATCCATATGTGGCATCTAAAAAGAAAACACATGCAATGACTCCAGTTGTTGTTAGGAAAAAGAACACACATGCAATGACACTGGTGGATCCATGTGTGGTCTCTAAATAGAACACACATGCAATGACTCTGGTTGTTGTTAGTAAAAAGAACATGCATGCAATGACTCTGGTTGTTGTTAGTAAAAAGAACACCCATGTAATGACAATGGTGGATCCATAGGTGGATTGTGAAAAAAAACATGCAATGCCACTTGTGGATCCATATGTGGTATGTGAAAAGAACACACATGCAATGACTCCAGTTGTGGATTGTCAAAAGAACACACATGCAATGACACTGGTGGATCCATGTGTGGTCCCTGAAGAGAACACACATGTAATGACACTGGTGTATCCATATGTGGTATGTGAAGAGAACACACATGCAATGACTCCAGTTGTTGTTAGTAAAAAGAACACACATGTAATACCACTGGTGGATACATGTGTGGTCTCTGAAGAGAACACACATGCAATGACTCTGGTTGTTGTTAGTAAGAAGAACACACATGCAATGACTCTTGTTGTTGTTAGTAAAAAGAACACACATGCAATGACTCTGGTTGTTGTTTGTAAAAAGAACACACATGCAATGAGTCTGGTTGTTATTAGAAAAAAGAACACACATGCAATGACTCTGCTTGTTGTTAGTAAAAAGAACACACATGCAATGACACTGGTGTATCCATGGGTGGTCTCTGAAGAGAACACACATGCAATGACACTGGTGGATCCATATGTGGTTTGTCAAAAGAACACACATGCAATGATTCTAGTTGTTGTTAGTAAAAAGAACACACATGCAATGACATTGGTGGATCCATGTGTGGTCTCTAAAGAGAACACACATTTCAATGACACTGGTGTGTCCATATGTGGTATGTCAAAAGAACACACATGCGATGACTCCAGTTGTTGTTAGTAAAAAGAACACACATGCAATGACACTGGTGGATCCATGTGTGGTCTCTGAAGAGAACACACATGTAATGACTCTGGTTGTTGTTAGTAAAAAGAAAACACATGCAATGACTCTTGTGGATCCATAGGTGGATTGTGAAAAGAACACACATGCAATGACTCTTGTTGTTGTTAGTAAAAAGAACTCACATGCAATGACACTGGTGGATCCATGTGTGGTCTCTGAAGAGAACACACAGGCAATGACTCTAGCTATGGTTAATGAGAAGAACACACATTTCAATGACACTGGTGGATCCATATGTGGTATGTGAAAAGAACACACATGCAATGACTCCAGTTGTTGTTAGTAAAAAGAGCACACATGCAATGACACTGTTGGATGCACGTGTGGTCTCTGAAGAGAACACACATTTCAATTACACTAGTGGATCCATATGTGGTATGTGAAAAGAATAGTCATGAAATGACTCTAGTTGTTGTTAGTAAAAAGAACACACATGCAATGACACTGGTGGATCCATGTGTGGTCTGTGAAGAGAACACACATTTCAATGACACTGGTGGATCCATATGTGGTATGTGAAAACAACACACATGCAATGACTCCAGTTGTTATTAGTAAGAAGAACACACATGCAATGACTCTTGTTGTTGTTAGTAAAAAGAACACACATGCAATGACTCTGGTTGTTGTTTGTAAAAAGAACACACATGCAATGACTCTAGTTGTTGTTAGTAAAAAGAACACACATGCAATGACTCTGCTTGTTGTTAGTAAAAAGAACACGCATGCAATGACACTGGTGGATCCATGTGTGGTCTCTGAAGAGAACACACATGTAATGACTCTGGTTGTTGTTAGTAAAAATAAAACACATGCAATGACTCTTGTGGATCCATAGGTGGATTGTGAAAAGAACACACATGCAATGACTCTTGTTGTTGTTAGTAAAAAGAACTCACATGCAATGACACTGGTGGATCCATGTGTGGTCTCTGAAGAGAACACACAGGCAATGACTCTAGCTGTGGTTAATGAGAAGAACACACATTTCAATGACACTGGTGGATCCATATGTGGTATGTGAAAAGAACACACATGCAATGACTCCAGTTGTTGTTAGTAAAAAGAACACACATGCAATGAAACTGGTGGATCCATGTGTGGTCTCTGAAGAGAACACACATGTAATGACTCTGGTTGTTGTTAGTAAAAAGAAAACACATGCAATGACTCTTGTGGATCCATAGGTGGATTGTGAAAAGAACACACATGCAATGACTCTTGTTGTTGTTAGTAAAAAGAACTCACATGCAATGATACTGGTGGATCCATGTGTGGTCTCTGAAGAGAACACACAGGCAATGACTCTAGCTGTGGTTAATGAGAAGAACACACATTTCAATGACACTGGTGGATCCATATGTGGTATGTGAAAAGAACACACATGCAATGACTCCAGTTGTTGTTAGTAAAAAGATCACACATGCAATGACACTGTTGGATCCATGTGTGGTCTCTGAAGAGAACACACATTTCAATTACACTAGTGGATCCATATGTGGTATGTGAAAAGAATAGTCATGAAATAACTCTAGTTGTTGTTAGTAAAAAGAACACACATGTAATGACACTGGTGGATCCATGTGTGGTCTCTGAAGAGAACACACATGCAATGACTCCGGTTGTTGTTAGTAAAAAGAACACACATGCAATGACTCTGGTTGTTGTTAGTAAAAAGAACACACATGCAATGACACTGGTGGATCCATGTGTGGTCTCTGAAGAGAACACACATTTCAATGACACTTGTGGATCCATATGTGGAATGTGAAAAGAACACACATGCAATGACTCCAGTTGTTGTTAGTAAAAATAACACACATGCAATCACACTGGTGGATCCATGTGTGGTCTCTGAAGAGAACACACATTTCAATCGCACTGGTGGATCCATATGTGGTATGTGAAGAGAACACACATGCAATGACTCCAGTTGTTGTTAGTAAATAGAACACACATGCAATGACACTGGTGGATCCATGTGTGGTCTCTCAAGAGAACACACATGCAATGACTCTTGTTGTTGTTAGTAAAAAGAACACACATGCAATGACTTTGGTTGTTGTTTGTAAAAAGAACACACATGCAATGACTTTGGTTGTTGTTAGTAAAAAGAACACACATGCAATGACTCTGCTTGTTGTTAGTAAAAAGAACACACATGCAATGACACTGGTGTATCCATGTGTGCTCTCTGAAGAGAACACACATGCAATGACACTGGTCCATATGTGGCCTGTGAAAAGAACACACATCCAATGAATCCAGTTGTTGTTAGTAAAAAGAACACACATGCAATGACATTGGTGGATCCATGTGTGGTCTCTGAAGAGAACACACATTTCAATGACACTGGTGGATCCATATGTGGTATGTGGAGAGAACACACATGCAATGACTCCAGTTGTTGTTAGTAAAAAGAACACACATGCAATGACACTGGTGGATCCATGTGTGGTCTCTGAAGAGCACACACATTTCAATGACACTGGTGGATCCATATGTGGAATGTGGAGAGAACACACATGCAATGACTCCAGTTGTTGTTAGTAAAAAGAACACACATGCAATGACACTAGTGGATCGATGTGTGGTCTCTGAAGAGAACACACATGCAATGACTCTGGTTGTTGTTAGTAAAAAGAACACACATGCAATGACACTGGTGGATCCATGTGTGGTCTGTGAAGAGAACACACATTTCAATGACACTGGTGGATCCATATGTGGTATGTGAAAACAACACACATGCAATGACTCCAGTTGTTGTTAGTAAAAAGAACACACATGCAATGACACTGGTGGATGCACGTGTGGTCTCTGAAGAGAACACACATGCACTGACTCCGGTTGTTGTTAGTAAAAAGAACACACATGCAATGACTCTGGTTGTTGTTAGTAAAAAGAACACACATGCAATGACATTGGTGGATCCATGTGTGGTCTCTGAAAGAGAACACACATTTCAATGACACTTGTGGATCCATATGTGGCATCTAAAAAGAACACACATGCAATAACTCCAGTTGTTGTTAGGAAAAAGAACACACATGCAATGACACTGGTGGATCCATGTGTGGTCTCTAAAGAGAACACACATGCAATGACTCTGGTTGTTGTTAGTAAAAAGAACATGCATGCAATGACTCTGGTTGTTGTTAGTAAGAAGAACACACAAGTAATGACAATGGTGGATCCATAGGTGGATTGTGAAAAAAAACATGCAATGCCACTTGTGGATCCATATGTGGTATGTGAAAAGAACACACATGCAATGACTCCAGTTGTAGATTGTCAAAAGAACACACATGCAATGACACTGGTGGATCCATGTGTGGTCTCTGAAGAGAACACACATGTAATGACACTAGTGTATCCATATGTGGTATGTGAAGAGAACACACATGCAATGACTCCAGTTGTTGTTAGTAAAAAGAACACACATGTAATACCACTGGTGGATCCATGTGTGGTCTCTGAAGAGAACACACATGCAATGACTCTGGTTGTTGTTAGTAAGAAGAACACACATGCAATGACTCTTGTTGTTGTTAGTAAAAAGAACACACATGCAATGACTCTGGTTGTTGTTTGTAAAAAGAACACACATGCAATGACTCTGGTTGTTGTTAGTAAAAAGAACACACATGCAATGACACTGGTGTATCCATGTGTGCTCTCTGAAGAGAACACACATGCAATGACACTGGTCCATATGTGGCCTGTGAAAAGAACACACATCCAATGAATCCAGTTGTTGTTAGTAAAAAGAACACACATGCAATGACATTGGTGGATCCATGTGTGGTCTCTGAAGAGAACACACATTTCAATGACACTGGTGGATCCATATGTGGTATGTGGAGAGAACACACATGCAATGACTCCAGTTGTTGTTAGTAAAAAGAACACACATGCAATGACACTGGTGGATCCATGGGTGGTCTCTGAAGAGCACACACATTTCAATGACACTGGTGGATCCATATGTGGAATGTGGAGAGAACACACATGCAATGACTCCAGTTGTTGTTAGTAAAAAGAACACACATGCAATGACACTGGTGGATCGATGTGTGGTCTCTGAAGAGAACACACATGCAATGACTCTGGTTGTTGTTAATAAAAAGAACACACATGCAATGACACTGGTGGATCCATGTGTGGTCTGTGAAGAGAACACACATTTCAATGACACTGGTGGATCCATATGTGGTATGTGAAAACAACACACATGCAATGACTCCAGTTGTTGTTAGTAAAAAGAACACACATGCAATGACACTGGTGGATGCACGTGTGGTCTCTGAAGAGAACACACATGCACTGACTCCGGTTGTTGTTAGTAAAAAGAACACACATGCAATGACTCTGGTTGTTGTTAGTAAAAAGAACACACATGCAATGACATTGGTGGATCCATGTGTGGTCTCTGAAAGAGAACACACATTTCAATGACACTTGTGGATCCATATGTGGCATCTAAAAAGAACACACATGCAATAACTCCAGTTGTTGTTAGGAAAAAGAACACACATGCAATGACACTGGTGGATCCATGTGTGGTCTCTAAAGAGAACACACATGCAATGACTCTGGTTGTTGTTAGTAAAAAGAACATGCATGCAATGACTCTGGTTGTTGTTAGTAAGAAGAACACACAAGTAATGACAATGGTGGATCCATAGGTGGATTGTGAAAAAAAACATGCAATGCCCCTTGTGGATCCATATGTGGTATGTGAAAAGAACACACATGCAATGACTCCAGTTGTAGATTGTCAAAAGAACACACATGCAATGACACTGGTGGATCCATGTGTGGTCTCTGAAGAGAACACACATGTAATGACACTAGTGTATCCATATGTGGTATGTGAAGAGAACACACATGCAATGACTCCAGTTGTTGTTAGTAAAAAGAACACACATGTAATACCACTGGTGGATCCATGTGTGGTCTCTGAAGAGAACACACATGCAATGACTCTGGTTGTTGTTAGTAAGAAGAACACACATGCAATGACTCTTGTTGTTGTTAGTAAAAAGAACACACATGCAATGACTCTGGTTGTTGTTTGTAAAAAGAACACACATGCAATGACTCTGGTTGTTGTTAGTAAAAAGAACACACATGCAATGACACTGGTGTATCCATGTGTGCTCTCTGAAGAGAACACACATGCAATGACACTGGTCCATATGTGGCCTGTGAAAAGAACACACATCCAATGAATCCAGTTGTTGTCAGTAAAAAGAACACACATGCAATGACATTGGTGGATCCATGTGTGGTCTCTGAAGAGAACACACATTTCAAAGACACTGGTGGATCCATATGTGGTATGTGGAGAGAACACACATGCAATGACTCCAGTTGTTGTTAGTAAAAAGAACACACATGCAATGACACTGGTGGATCCATGTGTGGTCTCTGAAGAGCACACACATTTCAATGACACTGGTGGATCCATATGTGGAATGTGGAGAGAACACACATGCAATGACTCCAGTTGTTGTTAGTAAAAAGAACACACATGCAATGACACTGGTGGATCGATGTGTGGTCTCTGAAGAGAACACACATGCAATGACTCTGGTTGTTGTTAATAAAAAGAACACACATGCAATGACACTGGTGGATCCATGTGTGGTCTGTGAAGAGAACACACATTTCAATGACACTGGTGGATCCATATGTGGTATGTGAAAACAACACACATGCAATGACTCCAGTTGTTGTTAGTAAAAAGAACACACATGCAATGACACTGGTGGATGCACGTGTGGTCTCTGAAGAGAACACACATGCAATGACTCCGGTTGTTGTTAGTAAAAAGAACACACATGCAATGACTCTGGTTGTTGTTAGTAAAAAGAACACACATGCAATGACATTGGTGGATCCATGTGTGGTCTCTGAAAGAGAACACACATTTCAATGACACTTGTGGATCCATATGTGGCATCTAAAAAGAACACACATGCAATAACTCCAGTTGTTGTTAGGAAAAAGAACACACATGCAATGACACTGGTGGATCCATGTGTGGTCTCTAAAGAGAACACACATGCAATGACTCTGGTTGTTGTTAGTAAAAAGAACATGCATGCAATGACTCTGGTTGTTGTTAGTAAAAAGAACACACAAGTAATGACAATGGTGGATCCATAGGTGGATTGTGAAAAAAAACATGCAATGCCACTTGTGGATCCATATGTGGTATGTGAAAAGAACACACATGCAATGACTCCAGTTGTAGATTGTCAAAAGAACACACATGCAATGACTCTGGTTGTTGTTAGTAAAAAGAACATGCATGCAATGACTCTGGTTGTTGTTAGTAAAAAGAACACACAAGTAATGACAATGGTGGATCCATAGGTGGATTGTGAAAAAAACATGCAATGCCACTTGTGGATCCATATGTGGTATGTGAAAAGAACACACATGCAATGACTCCAGTTGTAGATTGTCAAAAGAACACACATGCAATGACACTGGTGGATCCATGTGTGGTCTCTGAAGAGAACACACATGTAATGACACTGGTGTATCCATATGTGGTATGTGAAGAGAACACACATGCAATGACTCCAGTTGTTGTTAGTAAAAAGAACACACATGTAATACCACTGGTGGATCCATGTGTGGTCTCTGAAAAGAACACACATGCAATGACTCTGGTTGTTGTTAGTAAGAAGAACACACATGCAATGACTCTTGTTGTTGTTAGTAAAAAGAACACACATGCAATGACTCTGGTTGTTGTTTGTAAAAAGAACACACATGCAATGACTCTGGTTGTTGTTAGTAAAAAGAACACACATGCAATGACTCTGCTTGTTGTTAGTAAAAAGAACACACATGCAATGACACTAGTGTATCCATGTGTGGTCTCTGAAGAAAACACACATGCAATGACACAGGTGGATCCATATGTGGTTTGTGAAAAGAACACACATGCAATGATTCTAGTTGTTGTTAGTAAAAAGAACACACATGCAATGACATTGGTGGATCCATGTGTGGTCTCTGAAGAGAACACACATTTCAATGACACTGGTGTGTCCATATGTGGTATGTCAAAATAACACACATGCAATGACTCCAGTTGTTGTTAGTAAAAAGAACACACATGCAATGACACTGGTGGATCCATGTGTGGTCTCTGAAGAGAACACACATGTAATGACTCTGGTTGTTGTTAGTAAAAAGAACACACATGCAATGACTCTTGTGGATCCATAGGTGGATTGTGAAAAGAACACACATGCAATGACTCTTGTTGTTGTTAGTAAAAAGAACTCACATGCAATGACACTGGTGGATCCATGTGTGGTCTCTGAAGAGAACACACAGGCAATGACTCTAGCTGTGGTTAATGATAAGAACACACATTCCAATGACACTGGTGGATCCATATGTGGTATGTGAAAAGAACACACATGCAATGACTCTAGTTGTTGTTAGTAAAAAGAGCACACATGCAATGACACTGTTGGATCCATGTGTGGTCTCTGAAGAGAACACACATTTCAATTACACTAGTGGATCCATATGTGGTATGTGAAAAGAATAGTCATGAAATGACTCTAGTTGTTGTTAGTAAAAAGAACACACATGTAATGACACTGGTGGATCCATGTGTGGTCTCTGAAGAGAACACACATGCAATGACTCTGGCTGTTGTTAGTAAAAATAACACACATGCAATGACACTGGTGGATCCATATGTGGTATGTGAAAAGAACACACATGCAATGACTCCAGTTGTGCATTGTGAAAAGAACACACATGCAATGACACTGGTGGATCCATCTGTGGTCTCTAAAGAGAAGACACATGCAATGACTCTGGCTATTGTTAGTCAAAAGATCACACATGCAATGACACTAGTGGATCCATAGGTGGATTGTGAAAAGAACACACATGCAATGACTCTGGTTGTTGTTAGTAAAAAGAACACACATGCAATGACACTGGTGTATCCATAGGTGGATTGTGAAAAGAACAAACATGCCATGACTCCAGTTGTTGTTAGTAAAAAGAGCACACATGCAATGACACTGGTGGATCCGTGTGTGGTTTCTGTAGAGAACACACATTTCAATAACACTGGTGGATCCATATGTGGTATGAGAAAATAATAGTCATGAAATGACTCCATTTGTTGTTAGTAAAAAGAACACACATGCAATGACACTGGTGTATCCATAGGTGGATTGTGAAAAGAACAAACATGCCATGACTCCAGTTGTTGTTAGTAAAAAGAGCACACATGCAATGACACTGGTGGATCCATGGGTGGTCTCTGAAGAGAACACACATTTTAATGACACTGGTGGATCCATATGTGGTATGTGAAAAGACACACATGCAATGACTCTAGTTGTTATTAGTAAAAAGAACACACATGCAATGACACTGGTGGATCCATGTGTGGTCTCTGAAGAGAACACACATGCAATGACTCTGGTTGTTGTTAGTAAAAAGAACACACATGCAATGACTCTGGTTGTTGTTAGTAAAAAGAAGACACATGCAATGACACTGGTGGATCCATGTGTGGTCTCTGAAGAGAACACACATTTCAATGACACTGGTGGATTCATATGTGGTATGTGAAAACAACACACATGCAATGACTCCAGTTGTTGTTAGTAAAAAGAACACACATGCAATGACATTGGTGGATCCATGTGTGGTCTCTGAAGAGAACACACATGCAATGACTCTGGTTGTTGTTAGTAAAAAGAACACACATGAAATGACTCTGGTTGTTGTTAGTAGAAAGAACACACATGCAATCACACTGGTGGATCCTTATGTGGTCTCTGAAGAGAACACACATTTCAATGACACTGGTCGATCCATATGTGGTATGTGAAAACAACACACATGCAATGACTCCGGTTGTTGTTAGTAAAAAGAACGCACATGCAATGACACTGGTGGATCCATGTGTGGTCTCTGAAGAGAACACACATGAAATGACTCTGGTTGTTGTTAGTAAAAAGAACACACATGCAATGAACATGGTTGTTGTTAGTAAAAAGAAGACACATGCAATGCACTGGTGGATTGTGAAAAGAACACACATGCAATGACACTGGTGGATCCATATGTGGTATGTGAAAAGAACACACATGCGATGACTCTAGTTGTGCATTGTGAAAAGAACACACATGCAATGACACTGGTGGATCCATCTGTGGTCTCTAAAGAGAAGACACATGCAATGACTCTGGCTATTGTTAGTCAAAAGATCACACATGCAATGACACTGGTGGATCCATAGGTGAATTGTGAAAAGAACAGACATGCAATGACTCTGGTTGTTGTTAGTAAAAAGAACACACATGCAATGACACTGGTGTATCCATAGGTGGATTGTGAAAAGAACAAACATGCCATGACTCCAATTGTTGTTAGTAAAAAGGGCACACATGCAATGACACTGGTGGATCCGTGTGTGGTTTCTGTAGAGAACACACATTTCAATAACACTGGTGTAACATCCCAGATTCTATATTAGAATGATATTAGTGTCATGCATCATCCTTGCATCCTACATTTGAAAACATTGCAACTACAAAATCCTAACACATAAGCCCATTTAAAAACCCTATTAATTGTTCCCATAAGTGAGCACTTTTGTTGTGGTAAGTTGACCCTTCAATATAAGCTATGTGAAAACAGTAAACTATGGTCCTATATTGACCCCCTTATTTTTACAAAAATTTGGAAACAAGTTTCAACATTTTTGGACTTGTCTTGCAAAAGTTATGTGAGTTTTATCAAACCAGAAATTGAGAAAAAGATAAAAGAAAAAAAGGGCACAGAGGCAGACCTAGCTAGGCCGCAGCGCAGCCCACCAACGCCCGCGCGGCAGCCAGCGCGCCGCGCCAGCCCGCCACCGGCCCACTCCACGTCGCCACCTGCCGCACCCGCTGACCGCCCTGGCCCACCCGTCATCGCCTTCCTCCCCACGGAACCCGCGCGCCGCCGTGAGGAGGTCGGACTCCGACCAGCACGGAGACGAGTCCGTGCCCCCGACGCCAAGGCTCCCGCCTATTTAAACCCCGCCACTCTCGCATCCCCCCCGCTCGATTCTTTCCTTGCACGAACCCTGGCCAGCGACGAACTACATCGCCGCCGTCGGGTCAATCTCGCCGAGATGGTTCGAAGCCTCTCCCTCGCTCCTTCCTCCCACCAGAGATTCCCCATCCTCCACTGATTCCAGCCGTGTGTTCCTCCCCTCCTCTCTCGCAGGATCTCGCCCGCAATTGCTCGCCGGAGCGCCGCCGGAGACGAAGGAGATCAGCGGGACGCTGCTGACAGCCGAGGAAGCAAGGGGGGCGACGAGGACGCGAACGTGACCGCGAGAGCCAGGCGAACCTCGTCGACCTCGCCACGATTCCAGGGACCCGCCGGAGCGCCGCCACCATCGACCACCGACGCCACCGCCGCCCCGCGCCGCCATCACGCCCTGTAAGTCGCCGCCGCCTCTCATGACCGTCGGATCGAAGATGAGCGCGCAGGATTAGATGTAGGCCGAAGGGGTATCTGCGAATAGAGGCTTGCCACGTGGCCACGCGCGTCAGCACGCACGCGCCAGCGCCGCGTCACTCCAGCCGGACCAATCAGACGGTGACACTTGGCTAGGTTTTTAAGTGGAAGTTAGATCTGTTTGCAGATTGGATTTAAAACTTGCGAAAATCATGTAAAATCGAATATTTGTCCAAATTTAGCTTGTAATATACCGTTGGATTCCTAATTTTATGTAGAATCCAAATATGTAATAATATTGCAGGTTTACAGTAATGTTTTAGTTGTAGATTTTAATCACTAGATTGGAGTGTTTATTCTATAGAAAAATAATTAAAATTCTGTTTTAATTGATTCTTGTTGCAATGACCTTGTTTCCATAATGCCTACTGGACAAAATTATACAACCTTGCTTAAGATCATTAGATCTAGTTTGGGGCTAATTAGATGGATTGATCTCCTTATAATCCTAGGATTTGTTTAGTGACACTAAAGTAGATCTAAACCCTTGGAAAATAACTCCTGGTGACACCCTTACACTATCACAACGCAAACTTGCTACCTTGATCAATTTAACCAACCTTGCATAAACTACCATGTTGCATGCATGCATGTTTTCCTTTGTGTATGCTTTGAACAAGTTGTGATCAGATCTATGTTTATGATTCGTTAGATTGCTCGGAGTGCGCTAAGGAGTGCTTTTGTGTAGAGTGCTGCTCGGATCAAGGCAAGTTACACCACTTGTTCATAATTTTTGTCCCAGTTTTGGTTCTATGCATGTGATCTTCAAAAATTCCGTAGTATGCATGTGTAGAATATTCTAGTAGAATTTTTCCTTAGTATTATTTTGCAAGTGCGATGATTTTGTAGTATGCCATGAGTAGCTCTATACTTAGGATTTCCCATCCTAATAGGTTACCCCTGTTTTTGCTAAGTATTGCTTGCTATGTTGTATATACAAAGTACCGTTGGGGGGTTCGAAAGACAAAGAATTTTTCTAAGTATAAAGGCTCTCTAGAGCAAACTTTTTCTTCTCAAATCCACTTCAAAATAAAACTAAGTTTTCTTCTGGGCGGAATGGTTGTCGGGTCAACGAGTGTGATTTTGGTGGAGGACGGCCGCCCAGGAATCAAAGAAGTCTGCCATGTTTCAGAATTCAGAAGCTTCCAGTGCAACCACAATACATTATGGGCTCTGTCTTGGCCTAGTACTTAGTGGGAAACCTCACCTGGGTACCAACATTTGGAGGATTCTTGGCACGGTTGGATCCGGAAGGTAGAGGGGCTACTAAGGGAAAGCCTCGCCATGGTCTTGTCTGTAAAAGGACTTGATCGTGGATTGTGGGTAAAGTGCACAAACTCTCGAGAGTATTGCAATCTGATCGATCAGCCGTGTTCACGGTAACAGAACAACAATGAGCGTCTGAAGGATGGAGCCTCTGAAGGATCTTCCTCTCTCTTTTCTAAAACAAAAGTTTTGAAAACCCCATGGCGTGCGTAATATCGCTAATGGGTGGGAATTTGGGGACTTGGTGTGTAATATCCAAGTGACGCTTGGTGCGTAATATCCAAGTGTTTGGTTGTTTGGACACTTGGTGCATAATATCCTCATGTGCCACTCGACCTTATTTTATCAAAGCAAATGTTTACAAAGTAGGACAATCCTCTCTTCTTCTCTCTACTTAAGAAAACTAGCTTTATGCAAATGAACTCCAAAGCCTAAACTAGCCTTGCATGTAGAGATAGACTTTTCTCTCCTTGGTGTAATTTGCCAATACATTCAAAGTATTGACCCAACTTGTTGGCTGCACGTCTTATGTGCAGAATCCGAAGATTGAAAGGTGCATAGGGATCGCGGGTCTACACTCGACAAGCCTGGGCGTTGATGGACTCATGCTGCTTTTATGTTTCCGCTGTTATTTGAGCTAGCATAATGCTAAGCAACTTTTGTAATAATTTCATACTCTGGATTCTCCGTGTAATAAAGACTTTGTGTTTTACATGATATTTCATCGACTGTGATTGCTAGCTATTGATCCAGGGACTAGCATGTTAATCACAGGGACTTAGGATACATACCGATCCGAGGTCACTACAACTGGTGGATCCATATGTGGTATGAGAAAATAATAGTCATGAAATGACTCCATTTCTTGTTAGTAAAAAGAACACACATGCAATGACACTGGTGGATCCATGTGTGGTCTCTGAAGAGAACAGACATGCAATGACTCTGGTTGTTGTTAGTAAAAAAGAGCACACATGCAATGACACTGGTGGATCCATAGGTGGATTGTGAAAAGAACACACATGCAGTGACACTGGTGGATGCATATGTGGTATGTGAAAATAACACACATGCAACGACTCCAGTTGTGGCCAGTAAAAAGAACACACTTGCAATGATGCTGGTGGATCCATGTGTGGTCTCTGAAGAGAACACACATTTCAATGACTCTAGCTGTTGTTAATGAGAAGAACACACATTTCAATGACACTGGTGGATCCATATGTGGTATGTGAAAAGAATAGTCATGAAATGACTCTATTTGTTGTTACTAAAAAGAACACACATGCAATGACACTGGTGGATCCATGTGTGGTCTCTGAAGAGAACACACATTTCAATGACTCTAGCCGTGGTTAATGAGAAGAACACACATTTCAATGACACTGGTGGATCCATATGTGGTATGTGAAAAGAATAGTCATGAAATGACTCTAGTTGTTGTTAGTAAAAAGAACACACATGCAATGACACTGGTGGATCCATGTGTGGTCTCTGAAGAGAACACACATGTAATGACTCTGGTTGTTGTTAGTAAAAATAACACACATGCAATGACTCTGGTGGATCCATAGGTGTATTGTGAAAAGAACACACATGCAATGACTCTGGTTGTTGTTAGTAAAAAGAACACACATGCAATGACTCTGGTGGATCCATGTGCGGTCTCTGAAGAGAACACACATGCAATGACTCTAGCTGTGGTTAATGAGAAAAACACACATTTCAATGACACTAATGGATCCATATGTGGTATGTGAAAAGAACACACATGCAATGACTCCAGTTGTTGTTAGTAAAAAGAGCACACATGAAGTGACACTGATGGATCCATGTGTGGTTTCTGAAGAGAACACACATTTCAATAACACTAGTGGATCCATATGTGGTATGTGAAAATAATAGTCATGAAATGTCTCCCGTTGTTGTTAGTAAAAAGAACACACATGCAATGACACTGGTGGATCCATGTGTGGTCTCTGAAGAGAACACACATTTTAATGACACTGGTGAATCCATATGTGGCATGTGAAAAGAACACACATGCAATGACTCCAGTTGTTGTTAGTAAAAAGAACACACATGCAATGACTCCAGTTGTTGTTAGTAAAAAGAACACACATGAAATTACAATGGTGAATCAATAGGTGGATTGTGAAAAGAACACACATGCAATGACACTGGTGGATCCATATGTGGTATGTGAAAAGAACACACATGCAATGACCCCAGTTGTGGATTGTGAAAAGAACACACATGCAATGACACTGGTGGATCCATGTGTGGTATGTGAAGAGAACACACATGCAATGACTCCAGTTGTTGTTAGTAAAAAGAACACACATGCAATGACACCGGTGGATCCATGTGTGGTCTCTGAAGAGAACACACATGCAATGACTCTGGTTGTTAGTAAAAAGAACACACATGCAATGACTCTGGTTGTTGTTAATAAAAAGAACACACATGCAATGACTTTGGTTGTTGTTAGTAAAGAGAACACACATGCAATGACTCTGGTTGTTGTTAGTAAAAAGAACACAGATGCAATGACACTGGTGGATCCTTGTGTGGTCTCTGAAGAGAGCACACATGTCATGCCATCCATATGTGTTATGTGGAAAGAACACACATGAAATGACTCTAGTTGTTGTTAGTAAAAAGAACACACATGCAATGACACAGGTGGATCCATGTGTGGTCTCTGAAGAGAACACACATGCGATGACTATGTTTGTTGTTAGTAAAAAGAACACACATGCAATGACTCTAGTTGTTGTTAGTAAAAAGAACACACATGCAATGACACTGGTGGATCCATGTGTGGTCTCTGAAGAGAACACACATTTCAATGACACTGGTGGATCCATATGTGGTATGTGAAAACAACACACATGCAATGACTCTAGTTGTTGTTAGTAAAAAGAACACACATGCAGTGACACTGGTGGATGCACGTGTGGTCTCTGAAGAGAACACACATGCAATGTCTCTGGTTGTTGTTAGTAAAAAGAACACGCATGCAATGACTCTAGTTGTTGTTAGTAAAAAGAAGACACATGCAATTCACTGGTGGATCCATATGTGGATTGTGAAAATAACACACATGCAATGACACTGGTGGATTCATATGTGGTATGTGAAAAGAACACACATGCAATGACTCCAGTTGTGGATTGTGAAAACAACACCCATGCAATGACACTGGTGGATCCATGTGTGGTCTCTGAAGAGAACACAGATGAAATGACTCTGGCTGTTGTTAGTAAAAAGAGCACACATGCAATAACACTGGTGGATCCATAGGTGGATTGTGAAAAGAACACACATGCAATGACTCTGGTTGTTGTTAGTAAAAAGAACACACATGGAATGACACTGGTGGATCCATAGGTGTATTGTGAAAAGAACACACATGCAATAACACTGGTGGACATATGTGGTATGTGAAAACAACACACATGCAATGAATCTAGTTGTTGTTAGTAAAAAGAACACACATGCAATAACACTGGTGGATCCATGTGTGGTGTGTGAAGAGAATACACATTTCAATGACACTGGTGGATCCATATGTGGTATGTGAAAAGACACACATGCAATGACTCCAGTTGTTTTTAGAAAAAAGAACACACATGCAATGACACTAGTGGATCCATGTGTGGTCTCTGAAGAGAACACACATTTCAATGACACTGGTGGATCCATATGTGGTATGTGAAAACAACACACATGCAATGACTCTAGTTGTTGTTAGTAAAAAGAACACACATGCAATGATACTGGTGGATGCACGTGTGGTCTCTGAAGAGAACACACATGCAATGTCTCTGGTTGTTGTTAGTAAAAAGAACACGCATGCAATGACTCTAGTTGTTGTTAGTAAAAAGAAGACACATGCAATGCACTGGTGGATCCGTATGTGGATTGTGAAAATAACACACATGCAATGACACTGGTGGATTCATATGTGGTATGTGAAAAGAACACACATGCAATGACTCCAGTTGTGGATTGTGAAAACAACACCCATGCAATGACACTGGTGGATCCATGTGTGGTCTCTGAAGAGAACACAGATGAAATGACTCTGGCTGTTGTTAGTAAAAAGAGCACACATGCAATAACACTGGTGGATCCATAGGTGGATTGTGAAAAGAACACACATGCAATGACTCTGGTTGTTGTTAGTAAAAAGAACACACATGGAATGACACTGGTGGATCCATAGGTGTATTGTGAAAAGAACACACATGCAATAACACTGGTGGACATATGTGGTATGTGAAAACAACACACATGCAATGAATCTAGTTGTTATTAGTAAAAAGAACACACATGCAATGACACTGGTGGATCCATGTGTGGTGTCTGAAGAGAACACACATTTCAATGACACTGGTGGATCCATATGTGGTATGTGAAAAGACACACATGCAATGACTCCAGTTGTTTTTAGAAAAAAGAACACACATGCAATGACACTGGTGGATCCATGTGTGGTCTCTAAAGAGAACACACATGCAATGACTCTGGTTGTGGTTAGTAAAAAGAATTCACATGCAATGACTCTGGTTGTTGTTAGTAAAAAGAACACACATGCAATGACACTGGTGGATCCGTGTCTGGTTTCTGTAGAGAACACACATTTCAATGACACTGGTGGATCCATATGTGGTATGAGAAAATAATAGTCATGAAATGACTCCATTTCTTGTTAGTAAAAAGAACACACATGCAATGACACTGGTGGATCCATGTGTGGTCTCTGAAGAGAACAGACATGCAATGACTCTGGTTGTTGTTAGTAAAAAAGAGCACACATGCAATGACACTGGTGGATCCATAGGTGGATTGTGAAAAGAACACACATGCAATGACACTGGTGGATGCATATGTGGTATGTGAAAATAACACACATGCAACGACTCCAGTTGTGGCCAGTAAAAAGAACACACTTGCAATGATGCTGGTGGATCCATGTGTGGTCTCTGAAGAGAACACACATTTCAATGACTCTAGCTGTTGTTAATGAGAAGAACACACATTTCAATGACACTGGTGGATCCATATGTGGTATGTGAAAAGAATAGTCATGAAATGACTCTAGTTGTTGTTACTAAAGAGAACACACATGCAATGACACTGGTGGATCCATGTGTGGTCTCTGAAGAGAACACACATTTCAATGACTCTAGCCGCGGTTAATGAGAAGAACACACATTTCAATGACACTGGTGGATCCATATGTGGTATGTGAAAAGAATAGTCATGAAATGACTCTAGTTGTTGTTAGTAAAAAGAACACACATGCAATGACACTGGTGGATCCATGTGTGGTCTCTAAAGAGAACACACATGTAATGACTCTGGTTGTTGTTAGTAAAAATAACACACATCCAATGACTCTGGTGGATCCATAGGTGTATTGTGAAAAGAACACACATGCAATGACTCTGGTTGTTGTTAGTAAAAATAACACACATGCAATGACTCTGGTGGATCCATGTGCGGTCTCTGAAGAGAACACACATGCAATGACTCTAGCTGTGGTTAATGAGAAAAACACACATTTCAATGACATTGATGGATCCATATGTGGTATGTGAAAAGAACACACATGCAATGACGCTAGTTGTTGTTAGTAAAAAGAGCACACATGAAGTGACACTGATGGATCCATGTGTGGTTTCTGAAGAGAACACACATTTCAATAACACTAGTGGATCCATATGTGGTATGTGAAAATAATAGTCATGAAATGTCTCCAGTTGTTGTTAGTAAAAAGAACACACATGCAATGACACTGGTGGATCCATGTGTGGTCTCTGAAGAGAACACACATTTTAATGACACTGGTGAATCCATATGTGGCATGTGAAAACAACACACATGCAATGACTCCAGTTGTTGTTAGTAAAAAGAACACACATGCAATGACAATGGTGGATCAATAGGTGTATTGTGAAAAGAACACACATGCAATGACACTGGTGGATCCATATGTGGTATGTGAAAAGAACACACATGCAATGACCCTAGTTGTGGATTGTGAAAAGAACACACATGCAATGACACTGGTGGATCCATGTGTGGTATGTGAAGAGAACACACATGCAATGACTCCAGTTGTTGTTAGTAAAAAGAACACACATGCAATGACACTGGTGGATCCATGTGTGGTCTCTGAAGAGAACACACATGCAATGACTCTGGTTGTTAGTAAAAAGAACACACATGCAATGACTCTGGTTGTTGTTAATAAAAAGAACACACATGCAATGAATTTGGTTGTTGTTAGTAAAGAGAACACACATGCAATGATTCTGGTTGTTCTTAGTAAAAAGAACACATATGCAATGACACTGGTGGATCCTTGTGTGGTCTCTGAAGAGAGCACACATGTCATGCCATCCATATGTGGTATGTGAAAATAACACACATGCAATGACTCCGGTTGTTGTTAGTAAAAAGAACACTCATGCAATGACCCTGGTGGATCCATGTGTGGTCTCTGAAGAGAACACACATTTCAATGACACTGGTGGATCCATATGTGGTATGTGAAAAGAACACACATGCAATGACTCCAGTGGTTGTTAGTAAAAAGAACACACATGCAACAACACAGGTGGATCCAGGTGTGGTCTCTGAAGAGAACACACATGCGATGACTCTGTTTGTTGTTAGTAAAAAGAACACACATGCAATGACTCTAGTTGTTGTTAGTAAAAAGAACACACATGCAATGACACTGGTGGATCCATATGTGGATTGTGAAAATAACACACATGCAATGACACTGGTGGATTCATATGTGGTATGTGAAAAGAACACACATGCAATGACTCCAGTTGTGGATTGTGAAAACAACACCCATGCAATGACACTGGTGGATCCATGTGTGGTCTCTGAAGAGAACACAGATGAAATGACTCCGGCTGTTGTTAGTAAAAAGAGCACACATGCAATAACACTGGTGGAGCCATAGGTGGATTGTGAAAAGAACACACATGCAATGACTCTGGTTGTTGTTAGTAAAAAGAACACACATGGAATGACACTGGTGGATCCATAGGTGTATTGTGAAAAGAACACACATGCAATAACACTGGTGGATCCATATGTGGTATGTGAAAACAACACACATGCAATGAATCTAGTTGTTGTTAGTAAAAAGAACACACATGCAATGACACTGGTGGATCCATGTGTGGTGTCTGAAGAGAACACACATTTCAATGATACTGGTGGATCCATATGTGGTATGTGAAAAGACACACATGCAAGGACTTCAGTTGTTTTTAGTAAAAAGAACAGACATGCAATGACACTGGTGGATCCATGTGTGGTCTCTAAAGAAAACACACATGCAATGACTCTGGTTGTGGTTAGTAAAAAGAATTCACATGCAATGACTCTGGTTGTTGTTAGTAAAAAGAACACACATGCAATGACACTGGTGGATCCATGGGTGGTCTCTGAAGAGAACACACATTTCAATGACACTGGTGGATCCATATGTGGTATGTGAAAAGACACACATGCAATGACTTTAGTTGTTATTAGTAAAAAGAACACACATCCAATGAAACTGGTGGATCCATGTGTGGTCTGTGAAGAGAACACACATGCAATGACTCTGGTTGTTGTTAGTAAAAAGAACACGCATGCAATGACTCTAGTTGTTGTTAGTAAAAAGAAGACACATGCAATGCACTGGTGGATCCATATGTGGATTGTGAAAATAACACACATGCAATGACACTGGTGGATTCATATGTGGTATGTGAAAAGAACACACATGCAATGACTCCAGTTGTGGATTGTGAAAACAACACCCATGCAATGACACTGGTGGATCCATGTGTGGTCTCTGAAGAGAACACAGATGAAATGACTCTGGCTGTTGTTAGTAAAAAGAGCACACATGCAATAACACTAGTGGATCCATAGGTGGATTGTGAAAAGAACACACATGCAATGACTCTGGTTGTTGTTAGTAAAAAGAACACACATGGAATGACACTGGTGGATCCATAGGTGTATTGTGAAAAGAACACACATGCAATAACACTGGTGGATACATATGTGGTATGTGAAAACAACACACATGCAATGAATCTAGTTGTTGTTAGTAAAAAGAACACACATGCAATGACACTGGTGGATCCATGTGTGGTGTCTGAAGAGAACACACATTTCAATGACACTGGTGGATCCATATGTGGTATGTGAAAAGACACACATGCAATGACTCCAGTTGTTTTTATAAAAAGGAACATACATGCAATGACACTGGTGGATCCATGTGTGGTCTCTAAAGAGAACACACATGCAATGACTCTGGTTGTGGTTAGTAAAAATAATTCACATGCAATGACTCTGGTTGTTGTTAGTGAAAAGAACACACATGCAATGACACTGGTGGATCCATGGGTGGTCTCTAAAGAGAACACACATTTCAATGACACTGGTGGATCCATATGTGGTATGAGAAAATAATAGTCATGAAATGACTCCATTTGTTGTTAGTAAAAAGAACACACATGCAATGACACTGGTGGATCCATGTGTGGTCTCTGAAGAGAACAGACATGCAATGACCCTGGTTGTTGTTAGTAAAAAAGAGCACACATGCAATGACACTGGTGGATCCATAGGTGGATTGTGAAAAGAACACACATGCAATGACACTGGTGGATGCATATGTGGTATGTGAAAATAACACACATGCAACGACTCCAGTTGTGGCCAGTAAAAAGAACACACTTGCAATGATGCTGATGGATCCATGTATGGTCTCTAAAGAGAACACACATTTCAATGACTCTAGCTGTTGTTAATGAGAAGAACACACATTTCAATGACACTGGTGGATCCATATGTGGTATGTGAAAAGAATAGTCATGAAATGACTCTAGTTGTTGTTACTAAAAAGAACACACATGCAATGACACTGGTGGATCCATGTGTGGTCTCTGAAGAGAACACACATTTCAATGACTCTAGCCGTGGTTAATGAGAAGAACACACATTTCAATGACACTGGTGGATCCATATGTGGTATGTGAAAAGAATAGTCATGAAATGACTCTAGTTGTTGTTAGTAAAAAGAACACACATGCAATGACACTGGTGATCCATGTGTGGTCTCTGAAGAGAACACACATGTAATGACTCTGGTTGTTGTGAGTAAAAATAACACACATGCAATAACTCTGGTGGATCCATTGGTGTATTGTGAAAAGAACACACATGCAATGACTCTGGTTGTTGTTAGTAAAAAGAACACACATGCAATGACTCTGGTGGATCCATGTGCGGTCTCTGAAGAGAACACACATGCAATGACTCTAGCTGTGGTTAATGAGAAAAACACACATTTCAATGACACTGATGGATCCATATGTGGTATGTGAAAAGAACACACATGCAACGACTCCAGTTGTTCTTAGTAAAAAGAGCACACATGCAGTGACACTGATGGATCCATGTGTGGTTTCTGAAGAGAACACACATTTCAATAAGACTAGTGGATCCATATGTGGTATGTGAAAATAATAGTCATGAAATGACTCCAGTTGTTGTTAGTAAAAAGAACACACATGCAATGATGCTGGTGGATCCATGTATGGTCTCTAAAGAGAACACACATTTCAATGACTCTAGCTGTTGTTAATGAGAAGAACACACATTTCAATGACACTGGTGGATCCATATGTGGTATGTGAAAAGAATAGTCATGAAATGACTCTAGTTGTTGTTACTAAAAAGAACACACATGCAATGACACTGGTGGATCCATGTGTGGTCTCTGAAGAGAACACACATTTCAATGACTCTAGCCGTGGTTAATGAGAAGAACACACATTTCAATGACACTGGTGGATCCATATGTGGTATGTGAAAAGAATAGTCATGAAATGACTCTAGTTGTTGTTAGTAAAAAGAACACACATGCAATGACACTGGTGATCCATGTGTGGTCTCTGAAGAGAACACACATGTAATGACTCTGGTTGTTGTTAGTAAAAATAACACACATGCAATAACTCTGGTGGATCCATTGGTGTATTGTGAAAAGAACACACATGCAATGACTCTGGTTGTTGTTAGTAAAAAGAACACACATGCAATGACTCTGGTGGATCCATGTGCGGTCTCTGAAGAGAACACACATGCAATGACTCTAGCTGTGGTTAATGAGAAAAACACACATTTCAATGACACTGATGGATCCATATGTGGTATATGAAAAGAACACACATGCAACGACTCCAGTTGTTGTTAGTAAAAAGAGCACACATGCAGTGACACTGATGGATCCATGTGTGGTTTCTGAAGAGAACACACATTTCAATAACACTAGTGGATCCATATGTGGTATGTGAAAATAATAGTCATGAAATGACTCCAGTTGTTGTTAGTAAAAAGAACACAATGCAATGACACTGGTGGATCGATGTGTGGTCTCTAAAGAGAACACACATTTTAATGACACTGGTGAATCCATATGTGGCATGTGAAAAGAACACACATGCAATGACTCCAGTTGTTGTTAGTAAAAAGAACACACATGCAATGACAATGGTGGATCAATAGGTGGATTGTGAAAAGAACACACATGCAATGACACTGGTGGATCCATATGTGGTATGTGAAAAGAACACACATGCAATGACCCCAGTTATGTATTGTGAAAAGAACACACATGCAATGACACTGTGGATCCATGTGTGGTATGTGAAGAGAACACACATGCAATGACTCCAGTTGTTGTTAGTAAAAAGAACACACATGCAATGACACTAGTGGATCCATGTGTGGTCTCTGAAGAGAACACACATGCAATGACTCTGGTTGTTAGTAAAAAGAACACACATGCAATGACACTAGTGGATCCATGGGTGGTTTCTGAAGAGAACACACATTTCAATGACACTGGTGGATCCATATGTGGTATGTGAAAAGACACACATGCAATGACTCTAGTTGTTATTAGTAAAAATAACACACATGCAATGACACTGGTGGATCCATGTGTGGTCACTGAAGAGAACACACATGCAATGACTCTGGTTGTTGTTAGTAAAAAGAACACACATGCAATGACTCTGGTTGTTGTTAGTAAAAAGAAGACACATGCAATGACACTGGTGGATCCATGTGTGGTCTCTGAAGAGAACACACATTTCAATGACACTGGTGGATCCATATGTGGTATGTGAAAACAACACACATGCAATGACTCCAGTTATTGTTAGTAAAAAGAACACACATGCAAGGACATTGGTGGATACATGTGTGGTCTCTGAAGAGAACACACATGCAATGACTCTGGTTGTTGTTAGTAAAAAGAACACACATGAAATGACTCTGGTTGTTGTTAGTAGAAAGAACACACATGCAATCACACTGGTGGATCCTTATGTGGTCTCTGAAGAGAACACACATTTCAATGACACTGGTGGATCCATATGTGGTATGTGAAAACAACACACATGCAATGACTCCGGTTGTTGTTAGTAAAAAGAACGCACATGCAATGATACTGGTGGATCCATGTGTGGTCTCTGAAGAGAACACACATGCAATGACTCTGGTTGTTGTTAGTAAAAAGAACACACATGCAATGAACATGGTTGTTGTTAGTAAAAAGAAGACACATGCAATGCACTGGTGGATTGTGAAAAGAACACACATGCAATGACACTGGTGGATCCATATGTGGTATGTGAAAAGAACACACATGCGATGACTCCAGTTGTGCATTGTGAAAAGAACACACATGCAATGACACTGGTGGATCCATCTGTGGTCTCTAAAGAGAAGACACATGCAATGACTCTGGCTATTGTTAGTCAAAAGATCACACATGCATTGACACTGGTGGATCCATAGGTGAATTGTGAAAAAAACACACATGCAATGACTCTGGTTGTTGTTAGTAAAAAGAACACACATGCAATGACACTGGTGTATCCATAGGTGGATTGTGAAAAGAACAAACATGCCATGACTCCAATTGTTGTTAGTAAAAAGAGCACACATGCAATGACCCTGGTGGATCCGTGTGTGGTTTCTGTAGAAAACACACATTTCAATAACACTGGTGGATCCATATGTGGTATGAGAAAATAATAGTCATGAAATGACTCCATTTCTTGTTAGTAAAAAGAACACACATGCAATGACACTGGTGGATCCATGTGTGGTCTCTGAAGAGAACAGACATGCAATGACTCTGGTTGTTGTTAGTCAAAAAGAGCACACATGCAATGACACTGGTGGATCCATAGGTGGATTGTGAAAAGAACACACATGCAATGACACTGGTGGATGCATATGTGGTATGTGAAAATAACACACATGCAACGACTCCAGTTGTGGCCAGTAAAAAGAACACACTTGCAATGATGCTGGTGGATCCATGTGTGGTCTCTGAAGAGAACACACATTTCAATGACTCTAGCTGTTGTTAATGAGAAGAACACACATTTAAATGACACTGGTGGATCCATATGTGGTATGTGAAAAGAATAGTCATGAAATGACTCTAGTTGTTGTTACTAAAAAGAACACACATGCAATGACACTGGTGGATCCATGTGTGGTCTCTGAAGAGAACACACATTTCAATGACTCTAGCCGCGGTTAATGAGAAGAACACACATTTCAATGACACTGGTGGATCCATATGTGGTATGTGAAAAGAATAGTCATGAAATGACTCTAGTTGTTGTTAGTAAAAAGAACACACATGCAATGACACTGGTGGATCCATGTGTGGTCTCTAAAGAGAACACACATGTAATGACTCTGGTTGTTGTTAGTAAAAATAACACACATGCAATGACTCTGGTGGATCCATAGGTGTATTGTGAAAAGAACACACATGCAATGACTCTGGTTGTTGTTAGTAAAAATAACACACATGCAATGACTCTGGTGGATCCATGTGCGGTCTCTGAAGAGAACACACATGCAATGACTCTAGCTGTGGTTAATGAGAAAAACACACATTTCAATGAAATTGATGGATCCATATGTGGTATGTGAAAAGAACACACATGCAATGACTCCAGTTGTTGTTAGTAAAAAGAGCACACATGAAGTGACACTGATGGATCCATGTGTGGTTTCTGAAGAGAACACACATTTCAATAACACTAGTGGATCCATATGTGGTATGTGAAAATAATAGTCATGAAATGTCTCCAGTTGTTGTTAGTAAAAAGAACACACATGCAATGACACTGGTGGATCCATGTGTGGTCTCTGAAGAGAACACACATTTTAATGACACTGGTGAATCCATATGTGGCATGTGAAAAGAACACACATGCAATGACTCCAGTTGTTGTTAGTAAAAAGAACACACATGCAATGACAATGGTGGATCAATAGGTGGATTGTGAAAAGAACACACATGCAATGACACTGGTGGATCCATATGTGGTATGCGAAAAGAACACACATGCAATGACCCCAGTTGTGGATTGTGAAAAGAACACACATGCAATGACACTGGTGGATCCATGTGTGGTATGTGAAGAGAACACACATGCAATGACTCCAGTTGTTGTTAGTAAAAAGAACACACATGCAATGACACTGGTGGATCCATGTGTGGTCTCTGAAGAGAACACACATGCAATGACTCTGGTTGTTAGTAAAAAGAACACACATGCAATGACTCTGGTTGTTGTTAATAAAAAGAACACACATGCAATGACTTTGGTTGTTGTTAGTAAAGAGAACACACATGCAATGACTCCGGTTGTTGTTAGTAAAAAGAACACACATGCAATGACCCTGGTGGATCCATGTGTGGTCTCTGAAGAGAACACACATTTCAATGACACTGGTGGATCCATATGTGGTATGTGAAAAGAACACACATGCAATGACTCGAGTGGTTATTAGTAAAAAGAACACACATGCAACGACACAGGTGGATCCAGGTGTGGTCTCTGAAGAGAACACACATGCGATGACTCTGTTTGTTGTTAGTAAAAAGAACACACATGCAATGACTCTAGTTGTTGTTAGTAAAAAGAACACACATGCAATGACACTCGTGGATCCATACGTGGATTGTGAAAATAACACACATGCAATGACACTGGTGGATTCATATGTGGTATGTGAAAAGAACACACATGCAATGACTCCAGTTGTGGATTGTGAAAACAACACCCATGCAATGACACTGGTGGATCCATGTGTGGTCTCTGAAGAGAACACAGATGAAATGACTCTGGCTGTTGTTAGTAAAAAGAGCACACATGCAATAACACTGGTGGAGCCATAGGTGGATTGTGAAAAGAACACACATGCAATGACTCTGGTTGTTGTTAGTAAAAAGAACACACATGGAATGACACTGGTGGATCCATAGGTGTATTGTGAAAAGAACAAACATGCAATAACACTGGTGCATCCATATGTGGTATGTGAAAACAACACACATGCAATGAATCTAGTTGTTGTTAGTAAAAAGAACACACATGCAATGACACTGGTGGATCCATGTGTGGTGTCTGAAGAGAACACACATTTCAATGACACTGGTGGATCCATATGTGGTATGTGAAAAGACACACATGCAATGACTCCAGTTGTTTTTAGAAAAAAGAACACACATGCAATGACACTGGTGGATCCATGTGTGGTCTCTAAAGAGAACACACATGCAATGACTCTGGTTGTGGTTAGTAAAAAGAATTCACATGCAATGACTCTGGTTGTTGTTAGTAAAAAGAACACACATGCAATGACACTGGTGGATCCATGGGTGGTCTCTGAAGAGAACACACATTTCAATGACACTGGTGGATGCATATGTGGTATGTGAAAAGACACACATGCAATGACTCTAGTTGTTATTAGTAAAAAGAACACACATCCAATGAAACTGGTGGATCCATGTGTGGTCTGTGAAGAGAACACACATGCAATGACTCTGGTTGTTGTTAGTAAAAAGAACACACATGCAATGACTCTGGTTGTTGTTAGTAGAAAGAAGACACATGCAATGACACTGGTGCATCCATGTGTGGTCTCTAAAAAGAACACACATTTCAATGACACTGGTGGATCCATATGTGGTATGTGAAAACAACACACATGCAATGACTCCAGTTGTTGTTAGTAAAAAGAACACACATGCAATGACATTGGTGGATCCATGTGTGGTCTCTGAAGAGAAAACACATGCAATGACTCTGGTTGTTGTTAGTAAAAAGAACACACATGCAATGACTCTGGTTGTTGTTAGTAAAAAGAACAGACATGCAATGACACTGGTGGATCCATGTTTGGTCTCTGAAGAGAACACACATTTTAATGAAACTGGTGGATCCATATGAGGCATCTGAAAACAACACACATGCAATGACTCTAATTGTTGTTAGTAAAAAGAACGCACATGCAATGACACTGGTGGATCCATGTGTGGTCTCTGAAGAGAACACACATGCAATGACTTTGGTTGTTGTTAGTAAAAAGAACACACATGCAATGAACATGGTTGTTGTTAGTAAAAAGAAGACACATGCAATGCACTGGTGGATTGTGAAAAGAACACACATGCAATGACACTGGTGGATCCATATGTGGTATGTGAAAAGAACACACATGCGATGACTCCAGTTGTGGATTGTGAAAAGAACACACATGCAATGACACTGGTGGATCCATGTGTGGTCTCTAAAGAGAAGACACATGCAATGACTCTGGCTGTTGTTAGTCAAAAGATCACACATGCAATGACACTGGTGGATCCATAGGTGGATTGTAAAAAGAACACACATGCAATGACTCTGGTTGTTGTTAGTAAAAAGAACACACGTGCAATGACACTGGTGGATCCATAGGTGGATTGTGAAAAGAACAAACATGCCATGACTCCAGCTGTTGTAAATAAAAAGAGCACACATGCAATGACACTGGTGGATCCATGTGTGGTTTCTGTAGAGAACACACATTTCAATAACACTGGTGGATGCATATGTGGTATGTGAAAATAATAGTCATGAAATGACTTCGTTTGTTGTTAGTAAAAAGAACACACATGTAATGACACTGGTGGATCCATGTGTGGTCTCTGAAGAGAACAGACATGCAATGACTCTGGTTGTTGTTAGTAAAAAAGAGCACACATGCAATGACACTGGTGGATCCATAGGTGGATTGTGAAAAGAACACACATGCAATGACACTGGTGGATGCATATGTGGTATGTGAAAATAACACACATGCAACGACTCCAGTTGTGGCCAGTAAAAAGAACACACTTGCAATGACGCTGGTGGATCCATGTGTGGTCTCTGAAGAGAACACACATTTCAATGACTCTAGCTGTTGTTAATGAGAAGAACACACATTTCAATGACACTGGTGGATCCATATGTGGTATGTGAAAAGAATAGTCATGAAATGACTCTAGTTGTTGTTACTAAAAAGAACACACATGCAATGACACTGGTGGATCCATGTGTGGTCTCTGAAGAGAACACACATGCAATGACTCTGGCTGTTGTTAGTAAAAAGAGCACACATGCAATGACACTGGTGGATCCATAGTTGGATTGTGAAAAGAACACACATGCAATGACTCCAGTTGTTGTTAGTAAAAAGAACACACATGCAATGACACTGGTGGATCCATAGGTTGATTGTGAAAAGAACACACATGCAATGACACTGGTGGATCCATGTGTGGTCTCTGAAGAGAACACACGTGCAATGACTCTGGCTATTGTTAGTAAAAAGAGCACACATGCAATGACACTGGTAGATCCATAGGTGGATTGTGAAAAGAACACTCATGCAATGACTCTGGTTCTTGTTAGTAAAAAGAACACACATGCAATGACACTGGTGGATCCATAGGTGGATTGTGAAAAGAACACACATGCAATGAGATTGGTGGATCCATATGTGGTATGTGAAAAGAACACACATGCAATGACTCCAGTTGTTCTTAGTAAATAGAACACACATGCATGACACTGGTGGTTCCATGTGTGGTCTCTATAGAGAACACACATTTCAATGACACTGGTGGATCCATATGTGGTATGTGAAAAGAACACACATGCAAGGACTCCAGTTGTTATTAGTAAAAAGAACACACATGCAATGACACTGGTGGATCCATGTGTGGTATCTTAAGAGAACACACATGCAATGACTCTGGTTGTTGTTAGTAAAAAGAACAAACATGCAATGACTCTGGTTGTTCTTAGTAAAAAGAGCACACATACAATGACACTGGTGGATCCATGTGTGGTCTCTGAAGAGAACACACATGCAATGACACTGGTGGATCCATATGTGGTATGTGAAAATACCACACATGAAATGACTCTAGTTGTTGTTAGTAAAAAGAACACACATGCAATGACACTGGTGGATCCATGTGTGGTCTCTAAAGAGAACACACATTTCAATGACACTGGTGGATCCATATGTGGTATGTGAAAAGAACACACATGCAATGACCCTAGTTGTGGATTGTGAAAAGAACACACATGCAATGACACTGGTGGATCCATGTGTGGTATGTGAAGAGAACACACATGCAATGACTCCAGTTGTTGTTAGTAAAAAGAACACACATGCAATGACACTGGTGGATCCATGTGTGGTCTCTGAAGAGAACAAACATGCAATGACTCTGGTTGTTAGTAAAAAGAACACACATGCAATGACTCTGGTTGTTGTTAATAAAAAGAACACACATGCAATGACTTTGGTTGTTGTTAGTAAAGAGAACACACATGCAATGACTCTGGTTGTTGTTAGTAAAAAGAACACAGATGCAATGACACTGGTGGATCCTTGTGTGGTCTCTGAAGAGAGCACACATGTCATGCGATCCATATGTGGTATGTGAAAAGAACACACATGCAATGACTCCGGTTGTTGTTAGTAAAAAGAACACACATGCAATGACCCTGGTGGATCCATGTGTGGTCTCTGAAGAGAACACACATTTCAATGACACTGGTGGATCCATAGGTGGATTGTGAAAAGAACACACATGCAATGACTCTGGTTGTTGTTAGTAAAAAGAACACACATGGAATGACACTGGTGGATCCATAGGTGTATTGTGAAAAGAACACACATGTAATAACACTGGTGGATCCATATGTGGTATCTGAAAACAACACACATGCAATGACACTGGTAGATCCATGTGTGGTGTCTGAAGAGAACACACATTTCAATGACACTGGTGGATCCATATGTGGTATGTGAAAAGACACACATGCAATGACTCCAGTTGTTTTTAGAAAAAAGAACACACATGCAATGACACTGGTGGATCCATGTGTGGTCTCTCAAGAGGACACACATGCAATGACTCTGGTTGTTGTTAGTAAAAAGAATTCACATGCAATGACTCTGGTTGTTGTTAGTAAAAAGAACACACATGCAATGACACTGGTGGATCCCTGGGTGGTCTCTGAAGAGAACACACATTTCAATGACACTGGTGGATCCATATGTGGTATGTGAAAAGACACACATGCAATGACTCTAGTTGTTATTAGTAAAAAGAACACACATGCAATGACACTGGTGGATCCATGTGTGGTCTGTGAAGAGAACACACATGCAATGACTCTGGTTGTTGTTAGTAAAAAGAACACACATGCAATGACTCTGGTTGTTGTTAGTAGAAAGAAGACACATGCAATAACACTGGTGGATCCATGTGTGGTCTCTGAAAAGAACACACATTTCAATGACACTGGTGGATCCATATGTGTTATGTGAAAACAACACACATGCAATGACTCCAGTTGTTGTAAGTAAAAAGAACACACATGCAATGACATTGGTGGATCCATGTGTGGTCTCTGAAGAGAAAACACATGCAATGACTCTGGTTGTTGTTAGTAAAAAGAACACACATGCAATGACTCTGGTTGTTGTTAGTAAAAAGAACAGACATGCAATGACACTGGTGGATCCATGTTTGGTCTCTGAAGAGAACACACATTTTAATGAAACTGGTGGATCCATATGTGGCATCTGAAAACAACACACATGCAATGACTCTAATTGTTGTTAGTAAAAAGAACGCACATGCAATGACACTGGTGGATCCATGTGTGGTCTCTGAAGAGAACACACATGCAATGACTTTGGTTGTTGTTAGTAAAAGAACACACATGCAATGAACATGGTTGTTGTCAGTAAAAAGAAGACACATGCAATGCACTGGTGGATTGTGAAAAGAACACACATGCAATGACACTGGTGGATCCATATGTGGTATGTGAAAAGAACACACATGCAATGACTCCAGTTGTGGATTGTGAAAAGAACACACATGCAATGACACTGGTGGATCCATGTGTGGTCTCTAAAGAGAAGACACATGCAATGACTCTGGCTGTTGTTAGTCAAAAGATCACACATGCAATGACACGGGTGGATCCATAGGTGGATTGTCAAAAGAACACACATGCAATGACTCTGGTTGTTGTTAGTAAAAAGAACACACGTGCAATGACACTGGTGGATCCATAGGTGGATTGTGAAAAGAACAAACACGCCATGACTCCAGTTGTTGTAAATAAAAAGAGCACACATGCAATGACACTGGTGGATCCATGTGTCGTTTCTGTAGATAACACACATTTCAATAACACTGGTGGATCCATATGTGGTATGTGAAAATAATAGTCATGAAATGACTTCATTTGTTGTTAGTAAAAAGAACACACATGTAATGACACTGGTGGATCCATGTGTGGTCTCTGAAGAGAACAGACATGCAATGACTCTGGTTGTTGTTAGTAAAAGAGAGCACACATGCAATGACACTGGTGGATCCATAGGTGGATTGTGAAAAGAACACACATGCAATGACACTGGTGGATCCATATGTGGTATGTGAAAATAACACACATGCAACGACTCCTGTTGTGGCTAGTAAAAAGAACACACTTGTAATGACGCTCGTGGATCCATGTGTGGTCTCTGAAGAGAACACACATTTCAATGACTCTAGATGTGTTTAATGAGAAGAACACACATTTCAATGACACTGGTGGATCTATATGTGGTATGTGAAAAGAATAGTCATGAAATGACTCTAGTTGTTGTTAGTAAAAAGAACACACATGCAATGGAACTGGTGGATCCATGTGTGGTCTCTGAAGAGAACACACATGTAATGACTCTGGTTGTTGTTAGTAAAAATAACACACATGCAATGACTCTGGTTGATCCATAGGTTTATTGTGAAAAGAACACACATGCAATGACTTTGGATTTGTTAGTAAAAAGAACACACATGCAATGACTCTGGTGGATCCATGTGCGGTCTCTAAAAATAACACACATGCAATGACTCTAGCTGTGGTTAATGAGAAAAACACACATTTCAATGACACTGATGGATCCATATGTGGTATGTGAAAAGAACACACATGCAATGACTCCAGTTGTTGTTAGTAAAAAGAGCACACATGCAGTGACACTGGTGGATCCATGTGTGGTTTCTGAAGAGAACACACATTTCAATAACACTAGTGGATCCATATGTGGTATGTGAAAATAATAGTCATGAAATTACTCTAGTTGTGGCCAGTAAAAAGAACACACATGCAATGACACTGGTGGATCCATGTGTGGTCTCTGAAGAGAACACACATCCAATGACTCTAGCTATGGTTAATAAGAATAACACACATTTCAATGACTCTGGTTGTTGTTAGTAAAAAGAGCACACATGCAATGACACTAGTGGATCCATAGGTGGATTGTGCCAAGAACACACATGCAATGAATCTGGTTGTTGTTAGTAAAAAGAGCACACATGCAATGACACTGGTGTATCCATAGGTGGATTGTGAAAAGAACACACATGTAATGACTCTGGTTTTTGTTAGTAAAAAGAACACACATGCAATGACACTGGTGGATCCATGTGTGGTCTCTGAAGAGAACACACATCCAATGACTCTAGTTGTAGTTAATGAGAAAAACACACATTTCAATGACACTAGTGGATCTAGATGTGGTATGTGAAAAGAACACACATGCAATGACTCCAGTTGTTGTTAGTAAAAAGAGCACACATGCAATGACACTGGTGGATCCATGTGTGGTCTCTGAAGAGAACACACATTTCAATGACTCTAGCTATTGTTAATGAGAAGAACACACGTTTCAATGACACTGGTGGATCCATATGTGGTATGTGAAAAGAATAGTCATGAAATAACTCTAGTTGTTGTTAGTAAAAAGAACACACATGCAATGACACTGGTGGATCCATGTGTGGTCTCTGAAGAGAACACACATGTAATGACTCTGGCTGTTGTTAGTAAAAAGAGCACACATGCAATGACACTGGTGGATCCATAGTTGGATTGTGAAAAGAACACACATGCAATGACTCCAGTTGTTGTTAGTAAAAAGAACACACATGCAATGACACTGGTGGATCCATAGGTGGATTGTGAAAAGAACACACATGCAATGACACTGGTGGATCCATGTGTGGTCTCTGAAGAGAACACACGTGCAATGACTCTGGCTATTGTTAGTAAAAAGAGCACACATGCAATGACACTGGTAGATCCATAGGTGGATTGTGAAAAGAACACTCATGCAAAGACTCTGGTTCTTGTTAGTAAAAAGAACACACATGCAATGACACTGGTGGATCCATAGGTGGATTGTGAAAAGAACACACATGCAATGACACTGGTGGATCCATGTGTGGTATCTGAAGAGAACACACGTGCAATGACTCTGGCTATTGTTAGTAAAAAGAGCACACATGCAATGACACTGGTAGATCCATAGGTGGATTGTGAAAAGAACACTCATGCAATGACTCTGGTTCTTGTTAGTAAAAAGAACACACATGCAATGACACTGGTGGATCCATAGGTGGATTGTGAAAAGAACACACATGCAATGACACTGGTGGATCCATGTGTTGTCTCTGAAGAGAACACACATCCAATGACTCTAGCTATGGTCAATGAGAAGAACACACATTTCAATGACACTGGTGGATCCATATGTGGTATGTGAAAAGAATAGTCATGAAATGACTCCAGTTGTTGTTAGTAAAAAGAACACACATGCAATGACACTGGTGGATCCATGTGTGATCTCTGGAGAGAACACACATTTCAATGACACTGGTGGATCCATATGTGGTATGTGAAAACCACACACATGCAATGACTCTAGTTGTTGTTAGTAAAAAGAACACACATGCAATGACACTGGTGGATGCACGTGTGGTCTCTGAAGAGAACACACATGCAATGTCTCTGGTTGTTGTTAGTAAAAAGAACGCGCATGCAATGACTCTGATTGTTGTTAGTAAAAAGAAGAAACATGCAATGCACTGGTGGATCCATATGTGGATTGTGAAAATAACACACATGCAATGACCCTGGTGGATTCGTATGTGGTATGTGAAAAGAACACACATGCAATGACTCCAGTTGTGGATTGTGAAAACAACACCCATGCAATGACACTGGTGGATCCATGTGTGGTCTCTGAAGAGAACACAGATGAAATGACTCTGGCTGTTGTTAGTAAAAAGAGCACACATGCAATAACACTGGTGGATCCATAGGTGGATTGTGAAAAGAACACACATGCAATGACTCTGGTTGTTGTTAGTAAAAAGAACACACATGGAATGACACTGGTGGATCCATAGGTGTACTGTGAAAAGAACACACATGTAATAACACTGGTGGATCCATATGTGGTATCTGAAAACAACACACATGCAATGAATCTAGTTGTTGTTATTAAAAAGAACACACATGCAATGACACTGGTGGATCCATGTGTGGTGTCTGAAGAGAACACACATTTCAATGACACTGGTGGATCCATATGTGGTATGTGAAAAGACACACATGCAATGACTCCAGTTGTTTTTAGAAAAAAGAACACACATGCAATGACACTGGTGGATCCATGTGTGGTCTCTGAAGAGGACACACATGCAATGACTCTAGTTGTTGTTAGTAAAAATAATTCACATGCAATGACTCTGGTTGTTGTTAGTAAAAAGAACACACATGCAATGACACTGGTGGATCCATGGGTGGTCTTTGAAGAGAACACACATTTCAATGACACTGGTGGATCCATATGTGGTATGTGAAAAGACACACATGCAATGACTCTAGTTGTTATTAGTAAAAAGAACACACAAGCAATGACACTGGTGGATCCATGTGTGGTCTGTGAAGAGAACACACATGCAATGACTCTGGTTGTTGTTAGTAAAAAGAACACACATGCAATGACTCCGGTTGTTGTTAGTAGAAAGAAGACACATGCAATGACACTGGTGGATCCATGTGTGGTCTCACATTTCAATGACACTGGTGGATCCATATGTGTTATGTGAAAACAACACACATGCAATGACTCCAGTTGTTGTAAGTAAAAAGAACACACATGCAATGACATTGGTGGATCCATGTGTGGTCTCTGAAGAGAAAACACATGCAATGACTCTGGTTGTTGTTAGTAAAAAGAACACACATGCAATGACTCTGGTTGTTGTTAGTAAAAAGAACAGACATGCAATGACACTGGTGGATCCATGTTTGGTCTCTGAAGAGAACACACATTTTAATGAAACTGGTGGATCCATATGTGGCATCTGAAAACAACACACGTGCAATGACTCTAATTGTTGTTAGTAAAAAGAACGCACATGCAATGACACTGGTGGATCCATGTGTGGTCTCTGAAGAGAACACACATGCAATGACTTTGGTTGTTGTTAGTAAAAAGAACACACATGCAATGAACATGGTTGTTGTCAGTAAAAAGAAGACACATGCAATGCACTGGTGGATTGTGAAAAGAACACACATGCAATGACACTGGTGGATCCATATGTGGTATGTGAAAAGAACACACATGCAATGACTCCAGTTGTGGATTGTGAAAAGAACACACATGCAATGACACTGGTGGATCCATGTGTGGTCTCTAAAGAGAAGACACATGCAATGACTCTGGCTGTTGTTAGTCAAAAGATCACACATGCAATGACACGGGTGGATCCATAGGTGGATTGTGAAAAGAACACACATGAAATGACTTTTGTTGTTGTTAGTAAAAATAACACACGTGCAATGACACTGGTGGATCCATAGGTGGATTGTGAAAAGAACAAACACGCCATGACTCCAGTTGTTGTAAATAAAAATAGCACACATGCAATGACACTGGTGGATCCATGTGTCGTTTCTGTAGATAACACACATTTCAATAACACTGGTGGATCCATATGTGGTATGTGAAAATAATAGTCATGAAATGACTTCATTTGTTGTTAGTAAAAAGAACACACATGTAATGACACTGGTGGATCCATGTGTGGTCTCTGAAGAGAACAGACATGCAATGACTCTGGTTGTTGTTAGTAAAAGAGAGCACACATGCAATGACACTGGTGGATCCATAGGTGGATTGTGAAAAGAACACACATGCAATGACACTGGTGGATCCATATGTGGTATGTGAAAATAACACACATGCAACGACTCCTGTTGTGGCTAGTAAAAAGAACACACTTGTAATGACGCTCGTGGATCCATGTGTGGTCTCTGAAGAGAACACACATTTCAATGACTCTAGATGTGGTTAATGAGAAGAACACACATTTCAATGACACTGGTGGATCCATATGTGGTATGTGAAAAGAATAGTCATGAAATGACTCTAGTTGTTGTTAGTAAAAAGAACACACATGCAATGAAACTGGTGGATCCATGTGTGGTCTATGAAGTGAACACACATGTAATGACTCTGGTTGTTGTTAGTAAAAATAACACACATGCAATGACTCTGGTTGATCCATAGGTTTATTGTGAAAAGAACACACATGCAATGACTTTGGATTTGTTAGTAAAAAGAACACACATGCAATGACTCTGGTGGATCCATGTGCGGTCTCTAAAAATAACACACATGCAATGACTCTAGCTGTGGTTAATGAGAAAAACACACATTTCAATGACACTGATGGATCCATATGTGGTATGTGAAAAGAACACACATGCAATGACTCCAGTTGTTGTTAGTAAAAAGAGCACACATGCAGTGACACTGGTGGATCCATGTGTGGTTTTCTGAAGAGAACACACATTTCAATAACACTAGTGGATCCATATGTGGTATGTGAAAATAATAGTCATGAAATTACTCTAGTTGTGGCCAGTAAAAAGAACACACATGCAATGACACTGGTGGATCCATGTGTGGTCTCTGAAGAGAACACACATCCAATGACTCTAGCTGTGGTTAATAAGAATAACACACATTTCAATGACTCTGGTTGTTGTTAGTAAAAAGAGAACACATGCAATGACACTAGTGGATCCATAGGTGGATTGTGCCAAGAACACACATGCAATGAATCTGGTTGTTGTTAGTAAAAAGAGCACACATGCAATGACACTGGTGTATCCATAGGTGGATTGTGAAAAGAACACACATGTAATGACTCTGGTTTTTGTTAGTAAAAAGAACACACATGCAATGACACTGGTGGATCCATGTGTGGTCTCTGAAGAGAACACACATGCAATGACTCTAGTTGTAGTTAATGAGAAAAACACACATTTCAATGACACTAGTGGATCCAGATGTGGTATGTGAAAAGAAAACACATGCAATGACTCCAGTTGTTGTTAGTAAAAAGAGCACACATGCAATGACACTGGTGGATCCATGTGTGGTCTCTGAAGAGAACACACATTTCAATGACTCTAGCTATTGTTAATGAGAAGAACACACGTTTCAATGACACTAGTGGATCCATATGTGGTATGTGAAAAGAATAGTCATGAAATAACTCTAGTTGTTGTTAGTAAAAAGAACACACATGCAATGACACTGGTGGATCCATGTGTGGTCTCTGAAGAGAACACACATGTAATGACTCTGGCTGTTGTTAGTAAAAAGAGCACACATGCAATGACACTGGTGGATCCATAGTTGGATTGTGAAAAGAACACACATGCAATGACTCCAGTTGTTGTTAGTAAAAAGAACACACATGCAATGACACTGGTGGATCCATAGGTGGATTGTGAAAAGAACACACATGCAATGAGACTGGTGGATCCATGTGTGGTCTCTGAAGAGAACACACATGCAATGACTCTGGCTATTGTTAGTAAAAAGAGCACACATGCAATGACACTGGTAGATCCATAGGTGGATTGTGAAAAGAACACTCATGCAATGACTCTGGTTCTTGTTAGTAAAAAGAACACACATGCAATGACACTGGTGGATCCATAGGTGGATTGTGAAAAGAACACACATGCAATGAGATTGATGGATCCATATGTGGTATGTGAAAAGAACACACATGCAATGACTCCAGTTGTTCTTATTAAAAAGAACACACATGCATGACACTGGTGGATCCATGTGTGGTCTCTATAGAGAACACACATTTCAATGACACTGGTGGATCCATATGTGGTATGTGAAAAGAACACACATGCAATGACTACAGTTGTTATTAGTAAAAAGAACACACATGCAATGACAGTGGTGGATCCATGTGTGGTATCTTAAGAGAACACACATGCAATGACTCTAGTTGTAGTTAATGAGAAAAACACACATTTCAATGACACTAGTGGATCCATATGTGGTATGTGAAAAGAACACACATGCAATGACTCCAGTTGTTGTTAGTAAAAAGAGCACACATGCAATGACACTGGTGGATCCATGTGTGGTCTGTGAAGAGAACACACATTTCAACGACTCTAGCTGTTGTTAATGAGAAGAACACACATTTCAATGACATTGGTGGATCCATATGTGGTATGTGAAAAGAATAGTCATGAAATAACTCTAGTTGTTGTTAGTAAAAAGAACACACATGCAATGACACTGGTGGATCCATGTGTGGTCTCTGAAGAGAACAGACATGCAATGACTCTGGCTGTTGTTAGTAAAAAGAGCACACATGCAATGACACTGGTGGATCCATAGTTGGATTGTGAAAAGAACACACATGCAATGACTCCAGTTGTTGTTAGTAAAAAGAACACACATGCAATGACACTGCTGGATCCATAGGTGGATTGTGAAAAGAACACACATGCAATAACACTGGTGGATCCATGTGTGGTCTCTGAAGAGAACACACGTGCAATGACTCTGACTATTGTTAGTAAAAAGAGCACACATGCAATGACACTGGTAGATGCATAGGTGGATTGTGAAAAGAACACTCATGCAATGACTCTGGTTCTTGTTAGTAAAAAGAACACACATGCAATGACACTGGTGGATCCATAGGTGGATTGTGAAAAGAACACACATGCAATGAGATTCGTGGATCCATATGTGGTATGTGAAAAGAACACACATGCAATGACTCCAGTTGTTCTTAGTAAAAAGAACACACATGCATGACACTGGTGGATCCATGTGTGGTCTCTATAGAGAACACACATTTCAATGACACTGGTGGATTCATATGTGGTATGTGAAAAGAACACACATGCAATGACTCCAGTTGTTATTAGTAAAAAGAACACACATGCAATGACACTGGTGGATCCATGTGTGGTATCTTAAGAGAACACACATGCAATGACTCTAGTTGTAGTTAATGAGAAAAACACACATTTCAATGACACTAGTGGATCCGTATGTGGAATGTGAAAAGAACACACATGCAATGACTCCAGTTGTTGTTAGTAAAAAGAGCACACATGCAATGACACTGGTGGATCCAAGTGTGGTCTCTGAAGAGAACACACATTTTAATGACTCTAGCTGTTGTTAATGAGAAGAACACACATTTCAATGACACTGGTGGATCCATATGTGGTATGTGAAAAGAATAGTCATGAAATAACTCTAGTTGTTGTTAGTAAAAAGAACACACATGCAATGACACTGGTGGATCCATGTGTGGTCTCTGAAGAGAACACACATGCAATGACTCTGGCTGTTGTTAGTAAAAAGAGCACACCTGCAATGACACTGGTGGATCCATAGTTGGATTGTGAAAAGAACACACATGCAATGACTCTAGTTGTTATTAGTAAAAAGAACACACATGCAATGACACTGGTGGATCCATAGGTGGATTGTGAAAAGAACACACATGCAATGACACTGGTGGATCCATGTGTGGTCTCTGAAGAGAACACACGTGCAATGACTCTGGCTATTGTTAGTAAAAAGAGCACACATGCAATGACACTGGTAGATCCATAGGTGGATTGTGAAAAGAACACTCTTGCAATGACTCTGGTTCTTGTTAGTAAAAAGAACACACATGCAATGACACTGGTGGATCCATAGGTGGATTATGAAAAGAACACACATGCAATGAGATTCGTGGATCCATATGTGGTATGTGAAAAGAACACACATGCAATGACTCCAGTTGTTCTTAGTAAAAAGAACACACATGCATGACACTGGTGGATCCATGTGTGGTCTCTATAGAGAACACACATTTCAATGACACTTGTGGATTCATATGTGGTATGTGAAAAGAACACACATGCAATGACTCCAGTTGTTATTAGTAAAAAGAACACACATGCAATGACACTGGTGGATCCATGTGTGGTATCTTAAGAGAACACACATGCAATGACTCTAGTTGTAGTTAATGAGAAAAACACACATTTCAATGACACTAGTGGATCCATATGTGGTATGTGAAAAGAACACACATGCAATGACTCCAGTTGTTGTTAGTAAAAAGAGCACACATGCAATGACACTGGTGGATCCAAGTGTGGTCTCTGAAGAGAACACACATTTCAATGACTCTAGCTGTTGTTAATGAGAAGAACACACATTTCAATGACACTGGTGGATCCATATGTGGTATGTGAAAAGAATAGTCATGAAATAACTCTAGTTGTTGTTAGTAAAAAGAACACACATGCAATGACACTGGTGGATCCATGTGTGGTCTCTGAAGAGAACACTCATGCAATGACTCTGGCTGTTGTTAGTAAAAAGAGCACACATGCAATGACACTGGTGGATCCATAGTTGGATTGTGAAAAGAACACACATGCAATGACTCCAGTTGTTGTTAGTAAAAAGAACACACATGTAATGACACTGGTGGATCCATAGGTGGATTGTGAAAAGAACACACATGCAATGAGATTGGTGGATCCATGTGTGGTATGTGAAAAGAACACACATGCAATGACTCCAGTTGTTCTTAGTAAAAAGAACATACATGCATGACACTGGTGGATCCATGTGTGGTCTCTATAGAGAACACACATTTCAATGACACTGGTGGATCCATATGTGGTATGTGAAAAGAACACACATGCAATGACTCCAGTTGTTATTAGTAAAAAGAACACACATGCAATGACACTTATGGATCCATGTGTGGTATCTTAAGAGAACACACATGCAATGACTCTGGTTGTTGTTAGTAAAAAGAACAAACATGCAATGACTCTGGTTGTTATTAGTAAAAAGAGCACACATACAATGACTCTAATTGTTGTTAGTAAAAAGAACGCACATGCAATGACACTGGTGGATCCATGTGTGGTCTCTGAAGAGAACACACATGCAATGACTTTGGTTGTTGTTAGTAAAAAGAACACACATGCAATGAACATGGTTGTTGTCAGTAAAAAGAAGACACATGCAATGCACTGGTGGATTGTGAAAAGAACACACATGCAATGACACTGGTGGATCCATATGTGGTATGTGAAAAGAACACACATGCAATGACTCCAGTTGTGGATTGTGAAAAGAACACACATGCAATGACACTGGTGGATCCATGTGTGGTCTCTAAAGAGAAGACACATGCAATGACTCTGGCTGTTGTTAGTCAAAAGATCACACATGCAATGACACGGGTGGATCCATAGGTGGATTGTGAAAAGAACACACATGCAATGACTCTGGTTGTTGTTAGTAAAAAGAACACACGTGCAATGACACTGGTGGATCCATAGGTGGATTGTGAAAAGAACAAACACGCCATGACTCCAGTTGTTGTAAATAAAAAGAGCACACATGCAATGACACTGGTGGATCCATGTGTCGTTTCTGTAGATAACACACATTTCAATAACACTGGTGGATCCATATGTGGTATGTGAAAATAATAGTCATGAAATGACTTCATTTGTTGTTAGTAAAAAGAACACACATGTAATGACACTGGTGGATCCATGTGTGGTCTCTGAAGAGAACAGACATGCAATGACTCTGGTTGTTGTTAGTAAAAGAGAGCACACATGCAATGACACTGGTGGATCCATAGGTGGATTGTGAAAAGAACACACATGCAATGACACTGGTGGATCCATATGTGGTATGTGAAAATAACACACATGCAACGACTCCTGTTGTGGCTAGTAAAAAGAACACACTTGTAATGACGCTCGTGGATCCATGTGTGGTCTCTGAAGAGAACACACATTTCAATGACTCTAGATGTGTTTAATGAGAAGAACACACATTTCAATGACACTGGTGGATCCATATGTGGTATGTGAAAAGAATAGTCATGAAATGACTCTAGTTGTTGTTAGTAAAAAGAACACACATGCAATGGAACTGGTGGATCCATGTGTGGTCTCTGAAGAGAACACACATGTAATGACTCTGGTTGTTGTTAGTAAAAATAACACACATGCAATGACTCTGGTTGATCCATAGGTTTATTGTGAAAAGAACACACATGCAATGACTTTGGATTTGTTAGTAAAAAGAACACACATGCAATGACTCTGGTGGATCCATGTGCGGTCTCTAAAAATAACACACATGCAATGACTCTAGCTGTGGTTAATGAGAAAAACACACATTTCAATGACACTGATGGATCCATATGTGGTATGTGAAAAGAACACACATGCAATGACTCCAGTTGTTGTTAGTAAAAAGAGCACACATGCAGTGACACTGGTGGATCCATGTGTGGTTTCTGAAGAGAACACACATTTCAATAACACTAGTGGATCCATATGTGGTATGTGAAAATAATAGTCATGAAATTACTCTAGTTGTGGCCAGTAAAAAGAACACACATGCAATGACACTGGTGGATCCATGTGTGGTCTCTGAAGAGAACACACATCCAATGACTCTAGCTATGGTTAATAAGAATAACACACATTTCAATGACTCTGGTTGTTGTTAGTAAAAAGAGCACACATGCAATGACACTAGTGGATCCATAGGTGGATTGTGCCAAGAACACACATGCAATGAATCTGGTTGTTGTTAGTAAAAAGAGCACACATGCAATGACACTGGTGTATCCATAGGTGGATTGTGAAAAGAACACACATGTAATGACTCTGGTTTTTGTTAGTAAAAAGAACACACATGCAATGACACTGGTGGATCCATGTGTGGTCTCTGAAGAGAACACACATCCAATGACTCTAGTTGTAGTTAATGAGAAAAACACACATTTCAATGACACTAGTGGATCTAGATGTGGTATGTGAAAAGAACACACATGCAATGACTCCAGTTGTTGTTAGTAAAAAGAGCACACATGCAATGACACTGGTGGATCCATGTGTGGTCTCTGAAGAGAACACACATTTCAATGACTCTAGCTATTGTTAATGAGAAGAACACACGTTTCAATGACACTGGTGGATCCATATGTGGTATGTGAAAAGAATAGTCATGAAATAACTCTAGTTGTTGTTAGTAAAAAGAACACACATGCAATGACACTGGTGGATCCATGTGTGGTCTCTGAAGAGAACACACATGTAATGACTCTGGCTGTTGTTAGTAAAAAGAGCACACATGCAATGACACTGGTGGATCCATAGTTGGATTGTGAAAAGAACACACATGCAATGACTCCAGTTGTTGTTAGTAAAAAGAACACACATGCAATGACACTGGTGGATCCATAGGTGGATTGTGAAAAGAACACACATGCAATGACACTGGTGGATCCATGTGTGGTCTCTGAAGAGAACACACGTGCAATGACTCTGGCTATTGTTAGTAAAAAGAGCACACATGCAATGACACTGGTAGATCCATAGGTGGATTGTGAAAAGAACACTCATGCAAAGACTCTGGTTCTTGTTAGTAAAAAGAACACACATGCAATGACACTGGTGGATCCATAGGTGGATTGTGAAAAGAACACACATGCAATGACACTGGTGGATCCATGTGTGGTATCTGAAGAGAACACACGTGCAATGACTCTGGCTATTGTTAGTAAAAAGAGCACACATGCAATGACACTGGTAGATCCATAGGTGGATTGTGAAAAGAACACTCATGCAATGACTCTGGTTCTTGTTAGTAAAAAGAACACACATGCAATGACACTGGTGGATCCATAGGTGGATTGTGAAAAGAACACACATGCAATGACACTGGTGGATCCATGTGTTGTCTCTAAAGAGAACACACATCCAATGACTCTAGCTATGGTCAATGAGAAGAACACACATTTCAATGACACTGGTGGATCCATATGTGGTATGTGAAAAGAATAGTCATGAAATGACTCCAGTTGTTGTTAGTAAAAAGAACACACATGCAATGACACTGGTGGATCCATGTGTGATCTCTGGAGAGAACACACATTTCAATGACACTGGTGGATCCATATGTGGTATGTGAAAACCACACACATGCAATGACTCTAGTTGTTGTTAGTAAAAAGAACACACATGCAATGACACTGGTGGATGCACGTGTGGTCTCTGAAGAGAACACACATGCAATGTCTCTGGTTGTTGTTAGTAAAAAGAACGCGCATGCAATGACTCTGATTGTTGTTAGTAAAAAGAAGAAACATGCAATGCACTGGTGGATCCATATGTGGATTGTGAAAATAACACACATGCAATGACCCTGGTGGATTCGTATGTGGTATGTGAAAAGAACACACATGCAATGACTCCAGTTGTGGATTGTGAAAACAACACCCATGCAATGACACTGGTGGATCCATGTGTAGTCTCTGAAGAGAACACAGATGAAATGACTCTGGCTGTTGTTAGTAAAAAGAGCACACATGCAATAACACTGGTGGATCCATAGGTGGATTGTGAAAAGAACACACATGCAATGACTCTGGTTGTTGTTAGTAAAAAGAACACACATGGAATGACACTGGTGGATCCATAGGTGTATTGTGAAAAGAACACACATGTAATAACACTGGTGGATCCATATGTGGTATCTGAAAACAACACACATGCAATGAATCTAGTTGTTGTTATTAAAAAGAACACACATGCAATGACACTGGTGGATCCATGTGTGGTGTCTGAAGAGAACACACATTTCAATGACACTGGTGGATCCATATGTGGTATGTGAAAAGACACACATGCAATGACTCCAGTTGTTTTTAGAAAAAAGAACACACATGCAATGACACTGGTGGATCCATGAGTGGTCTCTGAAGAGGACACACATGCAATGACTCTGGTTGTTGTTAGTAAAAATAATTCACATGCAATGACTCTGGTTGTTGTTAGTAAAAAGAACACACATGCAATGACACTGGTGGATCCATGGGTGGTCTTTGAAGAGAACACACATTTCAATGACACTGGTGGATCCATATGTGGTATGTGAAAAGACACACATGCAATGACTCTAGTTGTTATTAGTAAAAAGAACACACAAGCAATGACACTGGTGGATCCATGTGTGGTCTGTGAAGAGAACACACATGCAATGACTCTGGTTGTTGTTAGTAAAAAGAACACACATGCAATGACTCCGGTTGTTGTTAGTAGAAAGAAGACACATGCAATGACACTGGTGGATCCATGTGTGGTCTCACATTTCAATGACACTGGTGGATCCATATGTGTTATGTGAAAACAACACACATGCAATGACTCCAGTTGTTGTAAGTAAAAAGAACACACATGCAATGACATTGGTGGATCCATGTGTGGTCTCTGAAGAGAAAACACATGCAATGACTCTGGTTGTTGTTAGTAAAAAGAACACACATGCAATGACTCTGGTTGTTGTTAGTAAAAAGAACAGACATGCAATGACACTGGTGGATCCATGTTTGGTCTCTGAAGAGAACACACATTTTAATGAAACTGGTGGATCCATATGTGGCATCTGAAAACAACACACGTGCAATGACTCTAATTGTTGTTAGTAAAAAGAACGCACATGCAATGACACTGGTGGATCCATGTGTGGTCTCTGAAGAGAACACACATGCAATGACTTTGGTTGTTGTTAGTAAAAAGAACACACATGCAATGAACATGGTTGTTGTCAGTAAAAAGAAGACACATGCAATGCACTGGTGGATTGTGAAAAGAACACACATGCAATGACACTGGTGGATCCATATGTGGTATGTGAAAAGAACACACATGCAATGACTCCAGTTGTGGATTGTGAAAAGAACACACATGCAATGACACTGGTGGATCCATGTGTGGTCTCTAAAGAGAAGACACATGCAATGACTCTGGCTGTTGTTAGTCAAAAGATCACACATGCAATGACACGGGTGGATCCATAGGTGGATTGTGAAAAGAACACACATGAAATGACTTTCGTTGTTGTTAGTAAAAATAACACACGTGCAATGACACTGGTGGATCCATAGGTGGATTGTGAAAAGAACAAACACGCCATGACTCCAGTTGTTGTAAATAAAAAGAGCACACATGCAATGACACTGGTGGATCCATGTGTCGTTTCTGTAGATAACACACATTTCAATAACACTGGTGGATCCATATGTGGTATGTGAAAATAATAGTCATGAAATGACTTCATTTGTTGTTAGTAAAAAGAACACACATGTAATGACACTGGTGGATCCATGTGTGGTCTCTGAAGAGAACAGACATGCAATGACTCTGGTTGTTGTTAGTAAAAGAGAGCACACATGCAATGACACTGGTGGATCCATAGGTGGATTGTGAAAAGAACACACATGCAATGACACTGGTGGATCCATATGTGGTATGTGAAAATAACACACATGCAACGACTCCTGTTGTGGCTAGTAAAAAGAACACACTTGTAATGACGCTCGTGGATCCATGTGTGGTCTCTGAAGAGAACACACATTTCAATGACTCTAGATGTGGTTAATGAGAAGAACACACATTTCAATGACACTGGTGGATCCATATGTGGTATGTGAAAAGAATAGTCATGAAATGACTCTAGTTGTTGTTAGTAAAAAGAACACACATGCAATGAAACTGGTGGATCCATGTGTGGTCTATGAAGAGAACACACATGTAATGACTCTGGTTATTGTTAGTAAAAATAACACACATGCAATGACTCTGGTTGATCCATAGGTTTATTGTGAAAATAACACACATGCAATGACTTTGGATTTGTTAGTAAAAAGAACACACATGCAATGACTCTGGTGGATCCATGTGCGGTCTCTAAAAATAACACACATGCAATGACTCTAGCTGTGGTTAATGAGAAAAACACACATTTCAATGACACTGATGGATCCATATGTGGTATGTGAAAAGAACACACATGCAATGACTCCAGTTGTTGTTAGTAAAAAGAGCACACATGCAGTGACACTGGTGGATCCATGTGTGGTTTCTGAAGAGAACACACATTTCAATAACACTAGTGGATCCATATGTGGTATGTGAAAATAATAGTCATGAAATTACTCTAGTTGTGGCCAGTAAAAAGAACACACATGCAATGACACTGGTGGATCCATGTGTGGTCTCTGAAGAGAACACACATCCAATGACTCTAGCTGTGGTTAATAAGAATAACACACATTTCAATGACTCTGGTTGTTGTTAGTAAAAAGAGCACACATGCAATGACACTAGTGGATCCATAGGTGGATTGTGCCAAGAACACACATGCAATGAATCTGGTTGTTGTTAGTAAAAAGAGCACACATGCAATGACACTGGTGTATCCATAGGTGGATTGTGAAAAGAACACACATGTAATGACTCTGGTTTTTGTTAGTAAAAAGAACACACATGCAATGACACTGGTGGATCCATGTGTGGTCTCTGAAGAGAACACACATGCAATGACTCTAGTTGTAGTTAATGAGAAAAACACACATTTCAATGACACTAGTGGATCCAGATGTGGTATGTGAAAAGAAAACACATGCAATGACTCCAGTTGTTGTTAGTAAAAAGAGCACACATGCAATGACACTGGTGGATCCATGTGTGGTCTCTGAAGAGAACACACATTTCAATGACTCTAGCTATTGTTAATGAGAAGAACACACGTTTCAATGACACTAGTGGATCCATATGTGGTATGTGAAAAGAATAGTCATGAAATAACTCTAGTTGTTGTTAGTAAAAAGAACACACATGCAATGACACTGGTGGATCCATGTGTGGTCTCTGAAGAAAACACACATGTAATGACTCTGGCTGTTGTTAGTAAAAAGAGCACACATGCAATGACACTGGTGGATCCATAGTTGGATTGTGAAAAGAACACACATGCAATGACTCCAGTTGTTGTTAGTAAAAAGAACACACATGCAATGACACTGGTGGATCCATAGGTGGATTGTGAAAAGAACACACATGCAATGAGACTGGTGGATCCATGTGTGGTCTCTGAAGAGAACACACATGCAATGACTCTGGCTATTGTTAGTAAAAAGAGCACACATGCAATGACACTGGTAGATCCATAGGTGGATTGTGAAAAGAACACTCATGCAATGACTCTGGTTCTTGTTAGTAAAAAGAACACACATGCAATGACACTGGTGGATCCATAGGTGGATTGTGAAAAGAACACACATGCAATGAGATTGGTGGATCCATATGTGGTATGTGAAAAGAACACACATGCCATGACTCCAGTTGTTCTTATTAAAAAGAACACACATGCATGACACTGGTGGATCCATGTGTGGTCTCTATAGAGAACACACATTTCAATGACACTGGTGGATCCATATGTGGTATGTGAAAAGAACACACATGCAATGACTACAGTTGTTATTAGTAAAAAGAACACACATGCAATGACAGTGGTGGATCCATGTGTGGTATCTTAAGAGAACACACATGCAATGACTCTAGTTGTAGTTAATGAGAAAAACACACATTTCAATGACACTAGTGGATCCATATGTGGTATGTGAAAAGAACACACATGCAATGACTCCAGTTGTTGTTAGTAAAAAGAGCACACATGCAATGACACTGGTGGATCCATGTGTGGTCTGTGAAGAGAACACACATTTCAACGACTCTAGCTGTTGTTAATGAGAAGAACACACATTTCAATGACATTGGTGGATCCATATGTGGTATGTGAAAAGAATAGTCATGAAATAACTCTAGTTGTTGTTAGTAAAAAGAACACACATGCAATGACACTGGTGGATCCATGTGTGGTCTCTGAAGAGAACAGACATGCAATGACTCTGGCTGTTGTTAGTAAAAAGAGCACACATGCAATGACACTGGTGGATCCATAGTTGGATTGTGAAAAGAACACACATGCAATGACTCCAGTTGTTGTTAGTAAAAAGAACACACATGCAATGACACTGCTGGATCCATAGGTGGATTGTGAAAAGAACACACATGCAATAACACTGGTGGATCCATGTGTGGTCTCTGAAGAGAACACACGTGCAATGACTCTGACTATTGTTAGTAAAAAGAGCACACATGCAATGACACTGGTAGATGCATAGGTGGATTGTGAAAAGAACACTCATGCAATGACTCTGGTTCTTGTTAGTAAAAAGAACACACATGCAATGACACTGGTGGATCCATAGGTGGATTGTGAAAATAACACACATGCAATGAGATTCGTGGATCCATATGTGGTATGTGAAAAGAACACACATGCAATGACTCCAGTTGTTCTTAGTAAAAAGAACACACATGCATGACACTGGTGGATCCATGTGTGGTCTCTATAGAGAACACACATTTCAATGACACTGGTGGATTCATATGTGGTATGTGAAAAGAACACACATGCAATGACTCCAGTTGTTATTAGTAAAAAGAACACACATGCAATGACACTGGTGGATCCATGTGTGGTATCTTAAGAGAACACACATGCAATGACTCTAGTTGTAGTTAATGAGAAAAACACACATTTCAATGACACTAGTGGATCCGTATGTGGAATGTGAAAAGAACACACATGCAATGACTCCAGTTGTTGTTAGTAAAAAGAGCACACATGCAATGACACTGGTGGATCCAAGTGTGGTCTCTGAAGAGAACACACATTTTAATGACTCTAGCTGTTGTTAATGAGAAGAACACACATTTCAATGACACTGGTGGATCCATATGTGGTATGTGAAAAGAATAGTCATGAAATAACTCTAGTTGTTGTTAGTAAAAAGAACACACATGCAATGACACTGGTGGATCCATGTGTGGTCTCTGAAGAGAACACACATGCAATGACTCTGGCTGTTGTTAGTAAAAAGAGCACACCTGCAATGACACTGGTGGATCCATAGTTGGATTGTGAAAAGAACACACATGCAATGACTCTAGTTGTTGTTAGTAAAAAGAACACACATGCAATGACACTGGTGGATCCATAGGTGGATTGTGAAAAGAACACACATGCAATGACACTGGTGGATCCATGTGTGGTCTCTGAAGAGAACACACGTGCAATGACTCTGGCTATTGTTAGTAAAAAGAGCACACATGCAATGACACTGGTAGATCCATAGGTGGATTGTGAAAAGAACACTCTTGCAATGACTCTGGTTCTTGTTAGTAAAAAGAACACACATGCAATGACACTGGTGGATCCATAGGTGGATTATGAAAAGAACACACATGCAATGAGATTCGTGGATCCATATGTGGTATGTGAAAAGAACACACATGCAATGACTCCAGTTGTTCTTAGTAAAAAGAACACACATGCATGACACTGGTGGATCCATGTGTGGTCTCTATAGAGAACACGCATTTCAATGACACTTGTGGATTCATATGTGGTATGTGAAAAGAACACACATGCAATGACTCCAGTTGTTATTAGTAAAAAGAACACACATGCAATGACACTGGTGGATCCATGTGTGGTATCTTAAGAGAACACACATGCAATGACTCTAGTTGTAGTTAATGAGAAAAACACACATTTCAATGACACTAGTGGATCCATATGTGGTATGTGAAAAGAACACACATGCAATGACTCCAGTTGTTGTTAGTAAAAAGAGCACACATGCAATGACACTGGTGGATCCAAGTGTGGTCTCTGAAGAGAACACACATTTCAATGACTCTAGCTGTTGTTAATGAGAAGAACACACATTTCAATGACACTGGTGGATCCATATGTCGTATGTGAAAAGAATAGTCATGAAATAACTCTAGTTGTTGTTAGTAAAAAGAACACACATGCAATGACACTGGTGGATCCATGTGTGGTCTCTGAAGAGAACACTCATGCAATGACTCTGGCTGTTGTTAGTAAAAAGAGCACACATGCAATGACACTGGTGGATCCATAGTTGGATTGTGAAAAGAACACACATGCAATGACTCCAGTTGTTGTTAGTAAAAAGAACACACATGCAATGACACTGGTGGATCCATAGGTGGATTGTGAAAAGAACACACATGCAATGACACTGGTGGATCCATGTGTGGTCTCTGAAGAGAACACACGTGCAATGACTCTGGCTATTGTTAGTAAAAAGAGCACACATGCAATGACACTGGTAGATCCATAGGTGGATTGTGAAAAGAACACTCATGCAATGACTCTGGTTCTTGTTAGTAAAAAGAACACACATGCAATGATACTGGTGGATCCATAGGTGGATTGTGAAAAGAACACACATGCAATGAGATTGGTGGATCCATATGTGGTATGTGAAAAGAACACACATGCAATGACTCCAGTTGTTCTTAGTAAAAAGAACATACATGCATGACACTGGTGGATCCATGTGTGGTCTCTATAGAGAACACACATTTCAATGACACTGGTGGATCCATATGTGGTATGTGAAAAGAACACACATGCAATGACTCCAGTTGTTATTAGTAAAAAGAACACACATGCAATGACACTTATGGATCCATGTGTGGTATCTTAAGAGAACACACATGCAATGACTCTGGTTGTTGTTAGTAAAAAGAACAAACATGCAATGACTCTGGTTGTTATTAGTAAAAAGAGCACACATACAATGACACTGGTGGATCCATGTGTGGTCTCTGAAGAGAACACACATGCAATGACACTGGTGGATCCATATGTGGTATGTGAAAATACCACACATGAAATGACTCTAGTTGTTGTTAGTAAAAAGAACACACATGCAATGACACTGGTGGGTCCATGTGTGGTCTCTAAAGAGAACACACATTTCAATGACACTGGTGGATCCATATGTGGTATGTGAAAACAACAGTCATAAAATGACTCCAGTTGTGGTTAATGAAAGAATACACATTTCGATGACAATGGTGGTTCCATATGTGGTCTGTGAAAAGAACACACATGCAATGACTCTAGCTGTGGTTAATGAGAAGAACACACATGCAATGACACTGGTGGATCCATAGGCGGATTGTGAAAAGAGATTTTCCCTCTCTCGGTCACAAATCTGACAAAAGCCCAAACGTGTGGAGATCCCAAATGTGTGCTCACTCTGGGTGCTACGCCTTATTGGCTAACATAGATGTCATGCAGATCGTCTCCACCAACCGTTGATCCTATGTGATCCAACAGGCAGAATAACCCCTCCCTTCTCCACTTTTTTTATGCATGGTCAATCCATGCCACCTCTCTATCCGTGCCACCAATACTTTACCTCCATAAACAAGTGAAAATCCATCTAACTAAAAAAATAAAAAAATAATCATATTTCGAAGAAGCCATCGTCTTCGTCTTCCGGTTCGTCCTCGTCTTCGTCAACACCATGGTCCCTACCATCAGCGCCGTCGGTGTCCTCCTCTGATGACTCGACACCACCCCCTTCCTCGAATAAGCACGCTATCTCCTCGTCGGAGTCCTCCTCCTCCTCCTCTTCGTAGTACCACGGGTCCAGGGCACTCTCCTCCGCTTCTGCCTCCAACTGATCGAGGAACGCCTCCTCGTTGGCCGAGTCGGACTCGTCCAAATAGCTATCTCCTCTCTTCTTCCTGGGTTTCTTCTTGTTCCTCTTCTTGTCCATACTCGCCGGTGCAGCACGCGCCCCCGTCCTGGCTGCTGCTTTGCGCTCCGACGCTGCAGGTACCCCATGCTCCTCCTGCGCGGCCGGTACGAGCTTTGATGTCGTGGTGTCCTCGAGTGCTGATGTCGATGGATCCTGGCGCGGTCGGACATGATGTGCTACCTCAGCAGGAGACTCGCGAGCGTGAACGATTCAGCGAAGAGCCGGGGACGTAGGACGGTCAGTGGATGGCTTGGACCTGCCATTGCCACGGCGAGGAGGCATCGTGCTCGAGGTAGTTGCTCTGAATGGTCAATGGCGGGTACACATAGTGGGGGTGCCGATCTGATCAAGGATGAGCAGCGGTTTCGTGCGTCGTGTCCACGCATGCATTTGTCGATTATCAAAAAAAAGAAGTAATATTTCGCGTACTGAACATAATTTGATCACAACAAAAGTGGCACAGCATATTCTAGACTCATAAATATCTCATGCGTTCCTGTCACGTGGAGTTCGATGGAGTTCGACGTGTCGACATGATCGTGCAGCAGTTGCGCGCGTCATTGCCCCATCAACACATGACACATGCACGCAGAATGTGCGCGTCGATTCCCGTGAAGACCACCTGGCTCGCACTCCCCTTATTATATACTGGATTTTGGGCGGCGGCAAAGACCATTGAAGTGTCCATCGCAATAAAGACAAGTCCCATCGATTCCCTACCCCTACTTCCCTGGCTTCTTTGAGAATGTAGACCGTACACGGTGGTCTTGTATAATAGTACTAGTACTACTGGACCACGGCCTGTACTCTTTGACTCTTCTCCCACACTAACCACTATCTCCTTCCTCCTACCGACGCCACCCTCACCCTACAACCCATGGCTCCACTGAGGAGGGGGAGAGGCCGGTCGACAATCCTCGGGGAGAAAAGGGGGAGAAATCACCGCGAGGCACTTCTTGCTCCACCGGCCGCTCAAGCCCACCCTCTCATCGAGGCCCAATCTCCCCTGACAATGGCGCCGAATGTTCTAGCAAGGGAGGGCTCCTCCCGGTACGGTCTTCTTGTTCTACTTCTTCTCCATCTCCCTCTCCATCATGATCTTAGTCAGCTTCTTCTTGTTTTTCTTCTTCTTCTTGCTCTTCCTCTTCTACGTATTACAGGCCGGCCGTGGAGTCCGAATCCACCACAACGGAGGCATTGCAGGACCCATTCGGCCCCGTTCCATGTCTCAGTGAGGTAGCAAATCTCCACGCTGTTATTTCTCCGAGTTGTGATGTGGATTTCTTAGATCCTGTCCGCCCTGCATTGGTTTTTCTTCTTCTTTTGCGAGTTGTATTAGTTTTCATGAATATGACTGGATCTCTTGGTCTTTCCTTAATACCTCTGTTCATAGATTCACTATGGATTTTTTGTGATTAGGATTAGTTTATCATGGTCATGAATAGATCTGTAGGTCCATTTTTAACACTGCGGTCAATAGATTCAACGGAGATTTGTTTGATATGTATTAGTATTCACCTAGAAACTGGAGTGTAATTATAGAATTCCTATTTCAATTAAGATGAACGATGCAGCGATCGAAGGCCGAGTACCGTGACAAGGTGGCCGCGATCAGTTCCAAGATTGTCAACCAACATGAGCTTGCACGCTCCCTCACCAAAGCTAATGAGAGCCTACGCAAGCAATTATCTATGCAGAAGGAGATCTCGCTAGATTTTGCACGTGGCGTCGTTAGGCTACACAAAGTGCTCGACCGTAACTTGAACAGGCAAGAACAGGCCATCAAGATAATCAACGAGCTCATGGAGGAGAAGAAGAATCTTGTGGAAAGGTGCATTCTCCTGCAGGATGAAGTCAGCGAGGCACTCAGAGGACGCGTCGAGGACACCAAGGCTACCATCCAAGCCTACCATGACAGGAACCGTTGCCTGGATGCAGTGAAGGACATGAGCAGAGGGCTCACCGTACTCTAGGGTGTTCGGAAAGAGAACGAGGAGCTAAGGGCATGTATGGAGACGTATCAGAGCAATGCCCAAGTCTGATTCCCGTTAGCAGGGACACGAATATCAGTTCGTCCTCTAGTCCTTTTGTAATGTTTAGGGTTCAGGGAGCAATGCCCAAGTCTGCTTCCCATTATAGGGTGCAATAAGAATCCTAGGGAAACTCCTTATCTATCTGGACATGTGTTGGTGTTCATGTTCATGAATGGACACCATGTGCTCTTTCCATTATGTATCTGGACATGGGTTTCCGCATTATGAGTTTGCCACTCTCCCACTACTATTTGGTGATATTGGGAAAAACCGCAGCACACTTAACTGCAGATAAATATTATTTGTCTTTGAAATTGAAATTATGACAGCGCCACTAGTCGATTCATAAAATGTTGATTAGTCCTAGATTGCTTCTTCCTTGAAATTATGATAGTGCCACTAGTCGATTTAGTTAATTGTGGAAACCAACCAGCTTGTCCTGGTGAACTGAACAAACCATACTATGTATTTTTTGTTGCAGGGAAAGAGGCGAAAGATCTATTAGGACCTGGCGACCTGGCTAAATGACAAGATAGCAATCCAAAGGGAGAAGCAGAATTCCTAGAAACTGGCCTTTGACCACCTGCGTGCTGAACTCGTGGTCCTTTCTGACAAGTGCCAGAAACTAAAGGAGTTAAACGCCGGCTGGGCGAAGCTACACAGTGAAGGTCGCACCTCGGCTAGAAAGCAGACGTAGATCATGAAAGGGATCTTGAAGGAAAATCAAATGGCTATGGACCAACTTCTCCAATCCGTGACGTAGCGCTAGAACCTACAACTGAAGCACAGCATAGTACTGAAGGAGCTGGACGATCTTAGGGAGGAAAACAGGCAGCTCCGGGCCAGGCTCGCTTGAACACAACATATGTCTATTTAGTACTGAACTGCCTGGTTTATCCTCTGAAGTGGTGATTTTGTAAGCGTGAACTTAATTCTATGCATGATATGTGTGTTCGTCTGAAATTAGTTTGCTCGAGGATTGAGTTTGGCTTAGTTAAGAAAGCGCAACTACAAGTCTTACAGTTAACTAGTTTCAGGCATTGGCACAACATAAATTATTCATCTCAAATTTCCGTTATCCTCTATAGTCTGTCCTTGTTCACCCTCGCGCGCCTTCTTCAGTTCCTTCAACAGATCCGCAATGCAGTACTCTAGCTTGTTCTTGTCTTCCCTGAGCTGATCCCTCTCCTTTTCTGTATTATGAATCAGCAACATGTGACTATCCTGAAGCTTCTTTGCAGTTCCAACAACCAAGCTCCCATACAATTTCATCAGTTAACTCTGACTGCAAATTCTCGATTTCTTGTTGCAGCTCCTTATTTCATACCGACAACTTGTAATTTTTTTCAGCTCCATCACTTACATCAGTAAATCTCCCTGACATTTCCAACTCATACATCTCCCATAACTGTGCCAAACGTTTCATAAGTGCATCTGGCCACTCAAGATCCACCCACTCTAGTGCTTTACACACCGGGCCAACCTAAAAACACACACACTATAGTGTTATGAACATGCACGATACATTTTACTTCATGTCACAGTTGCACATAATGTAAACAAACCTGATTTGTACAACCCAAAAACCTTCTCCCAGTGTTACTGCCTTCGAATGCAACATATCTCCTCAGTTTTAGCCCATGGTCACATGGCACTTCTCCATCGAGATCTAGGCCCTCCCATTCGGAGTCGTAAATCGTCTATGGTACCTATAGGTAAACACAAAGCTGAAATCAAACACGATTGCATGCACATATGGAGCTCAGATCGAGAGATTTACTATTGCCTAACCCTAGCCCGAGAAAACAGAGGAACTCACATCATGGAAGGAATACTCGATGTCGGAGAGAAGGCTGTCGCTGCTCGACTGGTCGTCCTCGCTATTCAAGGACAGCATGGCGAATGCGTCATCACAGGCAATGGCGTCGACATCGGCGTCGGCGTCAGCAAGAGAGAGAGAGAGCAGCCCTTCTACCGCTGCAACAATGACTAAATTGGCATGTTACAATAGTTTAATGGATACCATGCCCTTTCCCTGGATTACTGTCTCCTGCCTAATATGGATTATCTTCATACATTCTCATTTCAAATATGAAACCTGCACTCCCTCCATCCCAATTTCATTGCCTAACAAAAACATACCAGTGTATTACATCATCTAAAGAAACAAAATCATGTCAACTATAAGGTACTTATGCATCACTTCTTTAGTCATGGTTTCACAAAACATTACATTACAATCTCTCAACAAACATAATCACATCATGGTTTCACAAAACATCATATTACAATCTCTCAACAAACGTAATCACAGAAACAAGTATATTACATCAACTCAAGAAACAAAATCATGTCGACTACAAGGTACTTACACATCACTTGTCCTATCATGGTTTCGCAAAACATTACATTACAATCTCTCAACAAACAAAATAACAGAAACAAGTACAGTACATCATCTCAACAAACATAATCATGTCAATTACAATATATTTATGCATCACTTGTCCAGTCATGGTTTCACAAAACATTACATTACAATGTCCCAACAAACATAGTAACAGAAACAAGTACGGTACGTCATCTTAAGAAACATAATCATGTCAACTACAATGTACTTATGTCTTATTACAACAACGATGGTTTCAGTGAGTGACATGTCCAAAAATCTCAACAGCTCGCACAACATTATATGACAATCTCTCAACAAACATAATCACAGAAACACGCTCTAAATGCAACAACAGTCAATATTACAAATATAGGCAGGGGAACCCCATGGTCCATATGACAAGCCTAGGGTAGCAGCTCATCAGATCTCATCAACGTCGACCACCTCATTCTGTTCAGCCACTACAGGGGCATCTACATCCACTATAACCTGTTTAACAACATCAGAAATGGTACCAAGGAAGAACACCTTCCTGGTTTGCTTCTTTCGTCGCATAATCTGCATACGATCTTCAGTATCCAAAACATCTATGAAGTGCAGCTTCTTATGATGCCACCACCGGATTTTTGCCATCTGCTTAGGGCCAATACTGATTTCCTTAGCGATCATCTCTCTCATTTCATCAAGAGTTATGTTTTTGGAATCGACAGTGATCTCCATAGTACATGACGAAACTAGCTTATTAACTCCCTCATCAAGTTTTGCCATGTATGAATCCACCTCTATGCGTATACTGAACTTATCTAGATCAGCATCTATTGGTCCGTATTCTCTAGGAGCAGAAGCTCTGGCAGCAAGATCTCCAGCATCTGCATACATATCATCAACCATCGCTTCAACTTTCACCTTACGATCAGCTGCACAACACTCCCAAACCATCTGAAGCTCATGGGAGTGCTCAATTTGCTGATAGGTATCATTCATGTTGCGCCACACCAATTTTGTCCTCTGTCTAGAACCCAGGGAATTCTAGCGGCAAGCATATCTACCAGCTGAGAAACAGACACAACCTCTTTGCAATTCACAAGCAGATGCACATCTTGCCCGAACACAACCCTCTTGCAACCAAAATCAAGTTTTGGAGTGTACTGCCGAACAAGAAATTTGAACTCATATAGGTCCCTTGTATCAAAGATGTGCCTAATTTGATTAAAAAGGGGAACTTTTTAGTTCATTCGATTCTATTATGCCGTAACTAATATACTTGCAAGATAAGGCACAGATAAGAAAAATTCACCTCTCCCTTTTCTCTCGGGTTTTTTTTTTCGAGATATGGGTGTTGCATCCGCCCACCAGAGCCGAACAATCCGCTGCCGGCCTTGCTTTTCTCTTCAACCCGCTGCTCGTAGGTACCTTGGGAGCAGAATCCTTGCTGACCTCCTTGCTAACCGGGGCTGAAGACCTCGCCGCTGCTACGCGTTGAGCCCCAGAATTGGGCCCCGACGGACCCGAATCAGTCGGCAACATAGGTACAACCTTCGCCTTGCAAGACATGCTAGGCCGCCGCCGTCGGATTTAGTGTCGGGGGAGGGAGAAAAAAGGTCCTTCACCGCCGGTCGATTTAGGGTCAGGGAAGGGAAGAAAAGGGACCGCCACCGCAGCAAGATTCAGTGTCGAGAGTTAGGAAAGTACAATAATGGATTTGCCCCTACGACATGTGCAGGGTGGCTAAGAAGAGTGACCGACGAAGAAGTGGCACAGGAGGAACTAGTGTAACGGAATATCCTCACTTAACGGGCGCGATTTGAAAATATTGGGTTTGACCATCATTCACTCGAAAGACCCCTCTCAACAATTGGCGCTCCAACTTTTCGAATCACGGTGATTAAAATCAACTTGGGTACCGTGTTGCTTGGGCGCCCCAACTTTCGGGCCGCAAAATGATATTCTCCTCGCCTAGGCCATTATGCCATGGTGCTCGAGGCGCAGATCGGTGGCTTCGAGATGAGCAAAGTCTTCATGGATGGTGGCAGTGACATCAACCTCATGTTCGCCAACACCCTGCGCGCCATGCGAATCCCCATCTCGAGCCTGGAAGCATCCAAGACAACCTTCCACAACATCGTACCAGGGAAAGGAATCTACCCCCTGGGCAAAATCTGGTTGGATGTCATCTTCGGCACATCCAAAAACTTCCAACGTGAGCACCTTGAGTTCGAGGTGGTCGACTTGCCATCTCGGTACCACACCATCCTTGGACGCGTGGTATTCGCAAGGTTCTTGGCGGTGCCGCACTACGCGTACCTCCTGATGAAGATGCTAGGACCGAACGGTGTTATCACCATCTAGGGAAGCTTCACCAGATCCAACAGCTGCGATAAGGAATTCAACATAATCTCCCAGTCCTTCGGCATGAAAGAGGAGCTGGCAAGGCTTAAGGAGTCAACGGCCAACAATCTTCCTCCTTTGAGCAGGCAGAATGCACCCGACCAGTCATTCGACTTGACTGTCAACACCAAGGCGGCCTAGGTTCACCCGAAGCACCCAACCAAGACGGTCCTCATTGCCAAGAACCTAAGTTCCGCATAGGAACTTGCGCTCATCGAATTCCTCCGTGAGCACTAGGAAATCTTCGTATGGTGTCCTGTGGACATGCCAGGAGTTCCCAGGGACTTCGCCGAGCATGCACTCAACATGTACCCAGATACACGACCAATCAAGCAGTCGTTGCGGCGGCTGTCAGAAGAAAAGGCCAAGGTTGTAGGCGTGGAAGTCAACAAACTCCTCAACACCGATTTCATCCACAAAATCAAGGAAAGCACCTGGGTAGGTAACTCCGTGTTGGTTCTAGATAAGGACACAAACATCTTGTGGATGTGTGTGGACTTCACCTCCCTCAACAAGCACTTCCTGAAGGACCACTTCCCGTTAAAATTGATCGATCAAATCATCGACTCCACCGGGGGTTGCGAGCGCCTCTCCTTTCTCGACGCCTACTCAGGCTATCTCCAGATCCAGATGAAAGTGGAAGACCAAGAAAAAACAGCCTTCATCACACAATTCAGAGTCTACTTCTACAACACGATGCCCATCATGCTGAAGTACACAGGCGCCACCTACCAACGATGTATGCAGGCCCGCCTGAAGAATTATCTTGGCTGTAACATCAAGGTATATGTCAATGACATAGTAGTCAGGACAAATGAAGAAGCTACGCTCATCGATGATCTCCGTGAGACCTTTGACAATCTTGACCGCTACAAGATCAAGCTGAATTCGGAGAAGTGTGCCTTCGGCATGCCATCCGGGCAACTACTCGGGTACCTCATCTCCGCAAGGGGAATCAAAGCGAACCTGAAAATATAAAGGCCATACTGGCCATGGAAAAGCCAAAAATATCAAGGGCATCCAGCAGCTAGCTGGGCTAATCGCAGCGCTTAGTCGATCCATCAGTCAGATGGGTGAGAAGGCACTACCATTCTAGTGCATGAGCATAAAAGATATCATTCATATAAATTGAACAACCATTGTTTCCGGATTTAAACGAATAACCGTTTTGCAATAAACACGATCCGGATACAATGTTCATTCTTAGCGTAGGCACCAAATAACAATTATTTAGGTTTATAACTAGTCCCGATGGTAGATGGAGAGGCAGCGTTCGGACGGCGATCACGTCAACCTTTGATCCATTATCGACACACATCGTGACCTCATCCCTTGCTAGGTGTTGCTTGTTCTGCAGCCCCTGAATCAAGTTACAAATATTAGCAACCGATCCAGTATCAAATACCTAGGTGCTACTGCGAGTACTAGTCAAGTACACATTAATAACATGTATATCAAGTATACCTTTGTTCATCTTGCTAGCCTTCTTATCTGCCAGATACTTGGGGCAGTTGCACTTCCAGTGGCCAGTCCCCTTACAATAGTAGCACTCGGTCTCAGACTTAGGGCCAGCCCAGATCTTCTTCTTAGGCGCAACAACAGATTTGCCGCCCTTCTTGAAGTTACCCTTCTGTTTACCCTTCTTGTCTTTCTTGAAACCAGTGGTCATATTGATCATCAACACTTGATGTTCTTTCCTAATCTCCACTTCAGCAGTCTTAAGCATTGACAAAATGTAACAACCCAAGTTTGTAATATATGGAATTAGTACTTAAGCATTGCATGCATTTGTTTAAATCAATAAAATGTATGCATGTCACCAAGTGTGTGAGCCAAAATACAAGTAAAAAACCCTAAAATATGTGCAAATGGATTCAAATACGCACCAAAATTCAAGTTTGGTAACATTCTAGTATTTACAAAAGTGCCCTTGCCTTTTCCCTATTTTAAATGGTTTAAAAATCAAATAAATAGAGCTATTTATTATAAAAGCAAAAGTTTTAATAAAACCCAGGGGTTTCTCTGCAAGATTCAGCCCCTGGACCGTTGTTCTGGACTGCGGGTTAATCACTTGTTTTTGCCAGGGGTTTTTTCGCAAAAAATCCGTCGTCTTCTCCCAGCTGGAACCTACTCGGTGTCGCCGCCGGCGCCGTCGATACCCACCGCCCGCTCTGTGCCGTCCGTCGCTTCCTAGAGGAGGATAAGACTGCCCGTGTCCTGTCCCTCTTCGCCTGCGCTTCTCTCTCCCTCCCGCGCTTGCCCTCTCTTGCTCCTGCGTAGGGCCGAAACCCTAGATCTGGCCGCCGAATCGCCCTGCCATCTCCGGCCATCCCAGACCCAGTCAGCGGTCCCTGAAGCTTCCTCCTTGCTGAAGGAATTGAGCCGGGAAGGCTCGCAACCGCCTGCATCGGCCGCGTCTTCCCCGACACCAACGAACCCTGCCACTCACCTCGCCATCGTTCCAGCCTGCCTCTCGCCTCCACGACCACACGGTTAGCTTCCGGGTGAGCTTACGCACCTCCCTGTCCCTTCCGTGCTTCCTGGCATCGTTTGTAGCCTGACCTCGTCGAGCGCCACCGCTCACTGCCGTAGGCCACCATCGAGTAGCGTGCCCCAGCGACCATTAGGTAGCGGCATTAGGTGTTTAGAGTTCACCTCGCTCGTGCAGTTCAAACGCGCCTAGCCGTGCCTCCTGGAACCGCCGGGAACGTCACCGGCGACGACCACCTATAGCTCCCGCCGGTGGGTCAGGCGTGGATGTAGACGTGGCCCCAGCATGGTGCCGCGTGGCTGCCGCGTGGCCTTGATGTGGGCGTTGACCAAGCTCCGCCAGCGTGGCTGATGATGTGGCACGGGGCCCATCAGTCAGCCACTGTGGCTAGCCCCAGACCCGGTGGAAAATAACCCCCACCCTGAGCTGACATCAGCGTGACACAGTAGATCTTTTTAAATTGTTTCAATAGTTCCAGAAACTGTTATAATTTTATAAAATTCATAACTAATTTATATTTAATCAGAAATATATGAATAATATATCAAAATGTTCCAAAAAATGAGATCTACACTTTAAAAATATAATCATGCATTGTTGATCAACCTAAACCCTAGTTAGTTAGAGGAACATCGAAACCCCCCTAATTGCATATTGGATCGATGGACTGCCAAACCCTCGGTACTCCGAACCCATTTAAATCGATGATAATCCTAGGGTTGCCATGATAACTTTAATCTGTCACATCATTCATGTGCTTGTGCATTGCATGGTTCGTGGTTTTGATTGTTGCCTTCCTTTTCGGTATTGCTTCTTCGCGATAGGATTCGAGCACGAGACCGAAGTCAATAACACCGAAGAACCTTATCTGTCTACTGAAGGACAAGGCAAGTGTAGCCTGTCATTCTGAACCTATGTTTTACAAAGTATTTACTTTCTCGCTATGTTCCACACGATTCCAATGTGGTCTTTTGTCAGTAGCTGGAGTTACCTATCTGCTGCATAGTTTCCCCTGTTGTAGCCTTATATACCTGGTCCCCTGATCCTAGCATACCTAGGTCTGGCATGTGCGTGTTGCTAGAGCTTCTTCGATGGTCAAGCTTATCTGTGCTTAGTAATTACGCCTGATCCATCGCGATGATGATGAATCGGAGATGCCAAAGAATCTAGAAAGGTAGGAGATGGAGACATGATCAGAGGTGACAGATAATATGGTAAGGCTTGCATGGGAGGCCACGTTGGCTGTGTTTTTTGTAGTCCTATGCTCGCCACTACTAGGAACCAAGTTCTTGCCTTTGGAACCGAGACGAGCCTTTGAAAACCCCTCGACTAACTAACTTTCCTAGTAGATTCCATGAGTCACATAGTTCGGGCTTTCCGTTTGGCATATGCATTGAAAATGTTTTCGAAAGAGGAGGTGAAGGAGGTGCATCATAACAGGTAGGTAAGCGTGGACGAGGTTGCTTGGGGTGGATGGAGCCCTTGGTAAACCAACCTCGCCTCACATCTCTAGGGCCTGGCTTTGGGATTTGACCCGTTACGGCGAAACCCTCCTTAGGGCGTGACTCATGGTCTCGACGACAACAAGGTAAAGGTCATGGTCAACCACCCTCTGTCGGCCTTCCAAGGAAGAGGGCTAATAATTTGGCATTAAGAGTCAGTTGGTACGTGTGGGTAAAGTTGTACACCCCTACAGGGTAAAATATTTTCAAAAAGCCGTGTTCATGGTTATGAACGCTTGGTGACCAAATTCTAAAATGATAGATAACATTAACTATAAGTAAAACTTGTTGATCCACATGTTCTTAAGGATGCTTCCTCGGGGGTTCGAGGGGGGTGATCCTAGATGAGGAGTTTATACGTACTTGGTAAACAAGTTCAGATGTTCAAGATGGAGTTATCGCTCTCTCACCCTATTTTGAAAGTACTCTGGGTAGATGAGCCTCTCTTCTCTCTCTTGTTTACAAACAAAGTTGGCTTTATGCAAAGAAAATCTAGAGAAAGCTTTTCTAGCCAGAGCATGTAGATACTAGGTTATCTAAGTCTTGTGGAGTACATTCTCGTACTCAGCCTTGCGCTATTGTTGTTTTTCCTCAGATGATATAGTTGCAACTGAAGGTGGCTTCTACGTTGACATCGACGAGTAGTTGGGGGTCCCAGGTAGCAGCCTGAGGACTATGGGTTGGACGTCTCTTATGTGTATGGCCTCTTAGGCCTTTGTTAAGTTTGCTGTGTAGAACAACATAATTTGCTTTCGCTAGTTGGTGTAATGTTGGGTCTGCGACCCTGGTTTGTAATAATCTGATATCATACTCTATTAAGAGTTTAAACTTATGATGTTGAATCCCTGTGTTCTGCAATGTTAACGAATCATATACTGTGAGTCTCTGAGGTTGGAGATAAGTTTATCTCAAGGTAATCCGAGGTTTGTTTAACCCTAATCCCGGGGGTGTTACAGGTTTTTGGTATTAGAGCAGGACTGCCTGTAGGAAACCCTAGTATTGGTCAATGTTGAGTCTAGAAGTTGACAAAACTAATTTAAAGGTTGAAAACTATTTGCAAAAACTCTGACTAGGACTCTTTTTACTCCTTTCCTGGTGTGATTCTAATGCTGGAGTTTTCTTGCCCTATTTGGTTTGAAAAGGTTTTCATTCCTTACCCCTAATCTCAAATGTTTAGGATTGTGTCTTCAGGGTTGTTTTTCTAAGTACTCTGTAACTGGTTGCTATTCTTAGAGTTATCAAGATGTCTCAGTTTTGCTTGATGCATAACATCTCAGCACTCCATTGTCCGGGTCCTTGCTTAGCTTCTGGGAGAAGGAAGGAATCTCTCTGGTCAAAAAGAAGGTCCGGTACGTACTGCATGAGCGGAAAAAGCAAGGGCAGGACCACCGGATCGTGGCCGACAAGGGTGATGACGCCCATGTCGGCTGACTCGGGCGCCGCAGAGGCTTACGTCGCTAAAGCATGTATGACGCGGGGGAAAAGCACCCCGGTTGGGTTACCACTTTGGGAGGGGGCATATTCTTAGTAATATGCCTCCACGTATGCCCTAGGCCAGGACCAAACTTCCTCTATATAAGGGGGGCTAGGGCTCTGGTAGAGGGGTTGGTTGAGTTCTAGTTGGATGAGCACTAGTTGATCTAGGGTTCTAGGGAAAAATAGTGGGCAAGGGTAAGAGAGCTCCTTCTTCCTCCTCTTGCCAATACAGCTCAAGGAGCACTTGTAATCTTCGAGATCTAGCAATACAAACTTCTGTGTGGAGAATCACTCCACTATCCCTCCCTGGATTCCCCTAGCATGTATTAGTCCCCACCTTTAGCCTATCCATGGCATCTGCTGTGACACCACCACGATTAGTTATCTGAAGATGAAGTTGCCCGGGCCAAATGGAGTGATTACCATTGCTAGAGATTTCCGACGTTCCATTGAGTGTGCTTCAGCCGGATCTAACCTGGCCGAGTCACTCGTAATTGCGCAAGAGAAAAGAAAAATCCAAGAGGTGGCGGCATTAGCTCAGTTCGCGCAGCAATATATGTCGGCGTTAACTAACCCGCATGGTAGCGTTTCATTTCAAGCCACAAAGGACACCAAGAAGGTTCCAGTTGATAACATGTTCCCGGAGCGCACCGTAACAATTAGTGCCGGGTTAACTGACAAATAGGAAAGCGAGCTCGTCAACTTCCTCCGTGAGAATCGGGATATTTTTGCTTGGTCTACACAGGACTTGCAAGGTGTTCCGAGGGAGTTGGCCGAGCATTCTTTGAACGTAAGACCCGGGGCAAGGTCGGTGAAGCAACCTCTTCGCCGCTTCGCCGAGGATAGGAGAAAAGTCATCGGAGACGAGATAGCTCGGTTACTAGCAGCAGGATTTATCATGGAGGTACTATATCCGGATTGGCTCTTTAATCCGGTGCTGGTAGAAAAGAAGAAGGACGATCCGAACGTGGTAGTGGTTTGGCGTATGTGTATCGATTACACGAACCTGAACAAGGCGTGTCCAAAAGATCCATTTCCACTGCCGAGGATAGATCAGGTCATAGACTCGACCACAGGATGCGAACTGTTGTCATTCATTGATGCATATTCTGGCTTCCACCAGATACCTCTGAACCCTGATGATCAAATAAAGACTGCGTTTATTACCCCGTACGGGGCTTACTTCTATCGCACTATGTCGTTTGGTTTACGTAATGCAGGTTCAACGTACCAAAGATGTATGTAAAAATGCTTGCACAACCAAATAGGTCAAAACGTACAAGTATACGTGGATGATGTGGTTATCAAGACCAAGGAAAGCACAACGCTCCTTGACGACATAAGGCAAACATTCACGAACTTGAGAAGGTTCCGGATGAAGCTTAACCCGAAAAAATGTACCTTCGGTGTCCCGGCTGGAAAATTACTCGGATTTCTCGTCTCCAGCCGAGGTAGCGAAGTTAATCCAACTAAGATCCGAGCCATCGAACGAATGGAGCTGCCGAAGTGTCTTAACGATGTCCAGAAGTTCACTGGATGCCTGGCATCGTTGAGTCGGTTGGGAGAAAAGGCACTACCTCTCTACCAACTCATGAAAAAGTCGGATAAATTCGTTTGGACGCCACAGGCCGATGAAGCCTTTGCCCACTTAAAAAAGATGTTGGCCACTGCGCTAGTGTTAGCCTCTCCACTATAAAAGGAGCCAATGTTGCTCTATATAGCCGCAACCAACCAAGTTGTAAGTGCTGTAATTGTAGTGGAGCGCAATGAAGAGGGTAAGTCGGTGCATAGGCCAGTATATTACTTGAGCGAGGTATTGTCTGCCTCAAAACAGAACTACCCGCACTTTCAAAAGGTGGCATACGGTGTCTATATGGCGGCAAAGAAGTTAAAGCATTACTTTGAGGAGCACCCCATCAAAGTAATATGTGAAGCTCCCATATCCGAGATAATGGGTAAGAGGATGCGAGTGGCAGGATCGCAAAATGGGCAATTGAGCTAGCCCCTTATGTGCCCCAATACGACAGAAGAGAAGCGATCAAATCTCAGGCTGTGGCGGACTTTTTTGTGGATTAGGCCGAGGTACAATACGAACCACCTCCACCGGATCCGAATTACTGGAGGATGCACTTTGATGGGTCGAAAACCAAAACCGGGCTAGGCGCCGGGGTTGTGCTTACCTTGCCAAAGAAGGACCAGCTAAAGTACGTATTGCAGATCCATTTCGCGGCATCGAATAATGTCGCTGAGTATGAGGCTCTTGTGCATGGGCTCAAAGTGGCAAAGGAGATTGGCATACGTCGGATAATATGCTTTGGCGACTCGGATCTGGTGGTGTAGCAAGTGTCCGAAGTGTGGGATTCCCTGGATCCAAACATGGCACTATACAAATTTCACGAGCAGAAGATATCGGGTTACTTCGAGGGGTGTGAATTTCACCATGTACCTCGAGTGGAAAACAAAACTGCCGACATGCTGTCAAAGCTCGGATCGACCAGACAGGCAATTCCACCGGGGGTAGCATTGGAACACCTCAGAAAACCATCTATCAGGCCATCCCCAGGAACCGACTCGATCTATGTTCCGGAAAATACGGAATCCGGAGCTGAGCCCATGGACATTGACATGGGAGGCACTACGCGAGACCCGGGGACTGCATCAGCAAACCCGGGGACTACCTCGGCAAACCCGGGGACTACCTCGCTAGACCCGGGGACTGCTCAGTGTGATCTGGCTGAAGTTATGCCGGTGGACCAGATGGAAATTGATGAGGAGATGTTCCCTCCACGAGCGATACCAGCTTGGGCACTGCCTATATTCCAATTTCTGAAAGACGGAACATTACCCGCTGAGGAGGTGTTAGCCAGGCAAACTCAGAGGAGAGCAAAAGCATACACAATCATCAATTCCGAGTTGTACAAATGGAGTGTCACCAATGTCCTCCAATGATGCGTTGACCCGGAAAAAAGGCTTGACATCCTCCGAGATATACACCAAGGAGAATGCGGGCATCATGCCTCATCCCGAGCCTTGGTGGCAAAGGCGTTTTGGCATGGATTCTACTGGCCAAGTGCCTTGGAACAAGCAGAAGATCTGGTGAGAAAATGCAATGGTTGTCAAAGGTACGCCACCAAGACACATATGCCTATGTCGGAACTCAAGACCATACCAATTACGTGGCCATTTGCTGTATGGTGCTTGGATATGGTTGGCCCGTTCAAACCAGCGAGAGGAAACATGACACACATTTTGGTCATGGTGGACAAGTTTACAAAATGGATTGAATTGAAACCTAGAAGAAAATGTGATGGAGCTACGGCCGTGACATTTCTTAAAGATATCATCTTGAGATACGGTTATCCACATAGTATCATAACCGATAATGGAACAAATTTTGCGGAAGGAGCATTTGCGCGCTTCTGCCAAGATAAGAAGATCCGACTCGATGTCTCCTCGGTAGCCCACCCCGCATCGAACGGACAAGTGGAGAGAGCCAACGGATTAGTATTATCCGGGATAAAACCCCGGCTCATTGAGCTGCTGCAAAGATCAGCGGGGTGCTGGATAGATGAACTACCAGCGGTACTGTGGAGCTTAAGAACAACTCCGAATCGATCAACAGACTATACGCCATTTTTCTGGTATATGGGGCAGAAGCTGTATTATGAGCCGACATAGAGCATGATTCGCCTAGAGTCACCCAATACACAGAAGCCAAAGTGCAAGAAGCCCGGCAAAATGATGTTGATCTGCTGGAAGAAGAGAGAGAACTGGCATTGTCCAGATCCGCCATATATCAGCAAAATCTCCGACGCTATAATAGCCGGAAAGTGTGCCCCCGAGTCTTTCGGGAAGGCGATCTGGTGCTCCGGTTGGTACAACATACTACTGGCATGCATAAATTATCCCCCCATGGGAAGGGCCATTCATTGTGAGCAAAGCATTGCACAATGATTCTTACTATCTCATAGATGCAAAGCCACAGGAAAAGAACAAGGCGGATAGGTCCGGAGAGGAATCCAAGCGACCGTGGAACATAGCACTACTTCATCCTTTCTACACTTAGCTAAGGAGTGTATGTATCCGAGTCGTCTCATATGTCGGTATGTATGTCGGCAATGAGCTTATCAATGAAATAGCAGTGCCTCGAGCAGTAACTCGGGGACTGCCTTAATAATGTTTGTTGTTATTTTTTATGTGGTAGCTGGAATAAGTCGTTCTACTTAACCCGGATTAGTAATGTGTGAGCACCAAAACCCCAACCCTTCGACTTGCTGCTGTCCAACAAGAATTGGCTTCATGGCAAGCAAGGGAACAAGTTTGGAATTGCGTAGCACATGAAAAACGACTAAGGAAACGAATTTATTCGAGCTAGCGTTTGTTTTTCGGACTAACCCTGTATTTATTTTCAAGTTATTATGCTGAGTTATTTTGAGCTAAGCCTAAAAGTTTCTAAGTATTGTTAAAACAATTTTTGAAGCTCGGATTCGTAAGTCGTAAAACGGAATCAAGGTAGACACGGACCGAGCCAGAAAATTGGACGAACAAGAAAATGAAACTCGGGGACTGCGCCCAATTTAATCCGGCATAGAAATGTAGTAGCAAAATATCACATATCCAGCATACAATTGCACCCGGCATACCGGGGATCTGATAAATTTTCAAGTTTTTTGGAACTAAGGAGCAGCAGCAGGAGGAAGTTCGGCGTCGTCGTCGATGTCTTCAATATCAGAAGCATCGTCTTCTCCGTCCTCATCCGACCCATCTTCAACGTTCTCATTCTGCTCGTCCTCAGCAGATTCTAGGAAGCTCGGTCCTTCAACCGAGTCATGAATAGGAGAATATTAGACGAGGCTGTAGGCGCAAGCCTGGCGCTGAGCTACCCACTCCGGATCATCGGTCCATCTGGATCCGGTGCGCCGGCGTGTAAGGAGGCTGAGGTCGATCTTCTCGTACCATGTGAGAATGTGGTGAAGGATGGTATCTGCTACGGCTCAACCAGCGGACTCTCTCCAAAGGTCAAGCTGGGTCTCAACTTCCATTAACTTCTCGACGAGAGTTGCGATGGTCTCCGGGCTACTCTCTCCGGGCCAGAACGTATTGAAAATGCGAACTGCAACGTCGAGGATATCCTTGCCATAATTCTTGGTGGTCTCCACGCGAGAGGACAAGCTGACCAATAGGTCCTCCATGTCCAAGGGAATGTTCTCACCATCAAGAGCAATGGGAGTACCCCTCTCTCGGCGAAATTTGGCAACAGCAGCGCTTGCAATAGAAGTACCCTCTGGAAAGTGGTCTGGAAACAAGGCAAAGGAAGAAGGTAAACAAAAGACATATGAGGTAACCCGGAGAATTATGTCGGACAAGGGAAAGGAACTTACGAGAAATATGGCTATGGATCCGGGTTAACTCCTTGATGCAGGCATCGCGTCTTTTGCGAAGTTGCTCAAGCTCAGCGTTTGCCGACCCAAGCTGGACGTCGGATTCTCTGAGTAGGTCTTGGTCCTTAGAGATCTGGAGAGTAAGGCGCTCACGCTCTTCTATGAAGTTCTGGCCAACCTTTTGGAGCTCGGTTTTGTGCTGGGCCTTCATCTTCTCCGTCTCAGCCTTGAGCTTGGCAATCTTGTCGTCCTTAGTCTGGAGGAGAGCAAGTTCATCATTCTTTTTCTTCAGCTCAGCTTGATGCTGCCCTGCTTGTTCGAGAAAATGCAGCATCATATCAGGCACGGGCACACTATCCTCAAGCGATGCTGAAATAGTATGTTGACCCGGTAGAGCCGAGGAGTGAATGTTTGCCGAGCCAAGGAGAAGAAGAAATGGAAAACACTACGAGGTCGAACAAAAGAGGACATACCCCGGATTTCCTCCAAGTTCTTCCGCATGATTTTGTTCTCAGCCTCCACCCCAGCTGCAGAAACCGAATGAGGAGATTAGTTCGGCGGAAAAAAGTAAAGAAAAACGGAAAGGTGCCGAGGGAGAAAATTACCCCTCTTTTCATGTTCTGCACCAAGTGCAACATGTTTTGCGCGTAGGATCTTGTGGGTATCAAGCAGGCGTTGGAATTCAGCGCTCCGGCGATTGGTAGTTACCTGAAAAAAGTACAGAAGTGTAAAATTAGCTTGGTGCATATTCGAAGGGTGCAAGATCCGGGCCAAGTGGAACTTAACCCGGCTCTAGGTGTGTGCATATTCGAAGTGTGCAAGATCCGGGCCAAGTGGAACTTAACCCGGCTCTAGGTGTGTGCATATTCGAAGTGTGCAAGATCCGGGCCAAGTGGGACTTAACCCGGCTCTAGGTGTGTGCATATTCGAAGTGTGCAAGATCCGGGCCAAGCGGAACTTAACTCGGCTCTAGGTGTGTGCACATTTGAAGTTTACATGCAGCTATGTTAGTTTTCTAATGAGCATCCGACCGAGTAACAAGCTACTCCACCGGAGGCTCGGGGACTAATGGTTATTATCTACAGCATGTAAAGGAGAAACGACATACCTCCATCATTCACCCCGTGAGGTTAATTTCCTTAGCGGCAGTATTCATCTGGGCAGAAAATTCTGCGGGGCCGAACTTTTCCAGGAGATCGTCGTTGTGGACGAACTCCGCCTTGTTCCAGTTCATGACGAACTCGATAAGGCTCAGAGGGTACCGTTCGCCAGTGGGCATGTGGGGTGCCACCAAGCCCTTTGCATGAGCTTCTTTCCTCTGAACTAGGGAAAGAGCTGGGCTGGTGTGCAGAACCATCTGTTGCGCATCGGTTGGCTCGGCAGGAACATCCGTCACTGCTGGTGATTTCTTCGGAAGCATCGACGATAGGGTTCGTTGCCCAGCCTCGACAGATGTAGACTTGGTAGTATCCGGAGCCTTTTTGCCCTTAGCTTGCTGGGAAGAAGTAGCTACGGTGGATTTCCCTTTGGAAGCTGCTGGAATAGTTCCTCGCCGAGGCTGAGATGACTCAGACGAGGCAGAAGAACTTAGCACTAGAGTTGTTGTTGGTTTCCTTGGTGCCGGGACAGGTGCTGGCTCGGTCGTTGGTACTGGAGCTGCTGCTGGTGTTGTGATAGACTCGGTGGTTGCTGGTTGCAGCGATGCCGAAGTGGTGGACGTCGTCGCCTCGGCTGGACCAACCCTTCCCGCTCCGAGGTCGCGTTCCTCTCGATGAGGCACTGCAGAACCCGGAGCAGCCGCAGAACCCTCCGGGATAGGGCTCAGCGGGCGTGACTCGTCGTCACGAGGAGGAGAAGGGCCGGACCGAAGGGGCGAGGAGATGCTTGATCCGCTCTGAGGAACCTCCACCGGAGGCCTGAAAAAGAGAATAATGTCAGAAGAGAAATTACCACAATGCAAGGAAAAGTGGGTTACGTGATGAAAAAGGACTTACGCATCCGAGGTCTTGGCCTCCTTGGGTTTCCGAGCCCTCCATGCCAGGGCTTTGCCTGCCCGCTTGGAGGCAGTCTTGTCTCCGGCCTTCTTTTGCCTTTTTGTGGGCTGAGAAGGTTCGGAGGAAGAACTTGATGCGGATCCGCGCTTCTTCTTCGACGCCACCGGAACCGGCTCGCCCGTAGCGAGTGGAGGATCCTCGTGGATATGCCCACCGGGGTTAGCTGATGCCGGAAAGGCAAAAGAAAGAGGGACAGCCTCAACAAGTTCAATCAGGTCGACATCCGAGTCATCCTCATCATCGGGCCAATCTCTAAGAGAAGAGAATTTACCGCTGGGTCGTTTGGTAGTGTCGGTCATAGGGAGGAACATCTCCTGGTCCGGCTCCTCCTCATCCGGGATTTCTCGGTCCCGCGCCCACTTAAGGGTCAGGTCCGTACCATCCTCGAGAGTTTGCTGAAGAAACAGCTGAGAAAAAGCACAAAGAGCAGAGTCAAAAATACGACAAAAACCGACACATACTTGATCCGGAATAAGTTTGCCCCGTGAAGCTTATCGCGGGAGGGAGCCTGTCACGACAGTAGTGCTCGATTACCCACGTCCATTCGGCGGAGAAATCCTTGTGGGTGGTGAAAAGGGCCTTAACCCGGCGAAAGATCTCCGTGTTGCTCAACTCGAAGGAGGAGGTTCGGTTGGGGTCACGGCCGAAGCTCATGTGGCACAACTTGTGGGTGCGCTTCTGGAGGGGAGAGATTCGGTTGCGCACGAACGTGATCATAGCATCCTCGTTGCGCAATCCGAGCTTCTTCAGCTCCGCGAACCTCTTGTTAACTTGGTTGGCCAGAGCTATAGGCTTCTTGGGGACCTCCTCCCAGAAATCCGTGTCAGGTAGACCCGGAGCGTAGGGCAGCAACCGAATCAAATCTTCGGTACCCTCGTTCCGGACGTAGAAGAAGGTCTGGGCCCATCCTTTGCAGGAGTCAAGCCCAGTAACCCGGGGAAAGACCGAAAACCTCCAGGGCGAGATGGAGGCAGCTCCGAATTGGGTGAGCTGCTTGTCCTCCGACTCTAGGTGGATATTGGGGACGATGTTGCAACGAAGGCCGAAGAACCGGATCCACAGCTCCTTCGTGGGCCATAGTCCGGTGTAGCCTTCAATCGTAGAGGCAAAGGCGGAAAGGGAGGTGATTGCGTTGGCTAGGAGATGGTGCGGCTGCAAATGATAGGTCCTAACCCAATCCCGGAAGAAATCTCTCACCGGGAGACCAAATCCCCGTTGGAAGTGGGACAGGAATAGAACGAACTCACCCGGATTGGGTGAGGGGGCCAGTTCGGCGGAGGGGAGACGAGCGACGACGTCGGCGGGAATGTGCCTGGTCTGGTAGAGCCAGTCGATGTCATCTTGACAGACCCATGAACCGGCCCACGCGCCGCGGTCTGCCACGCCGGCGTCCTCCTCCATCTCCTGCTCGGCGACGATGAGCTCCTCCTCTGTCATCTCGTATCCACTATCCTTGCTGGAGCTAGCGGCGGCGGGGATCTGTGGCCTAGATTGGCGAGGACCCGTGGCTAAGTTGTTGCGCAGTGGCGGCTACGATGCGGAGGCATAGGGAGAGTGCGTCGGCGGCGCTGCTGCTAGAAGCACCGGCGGCGGCGTGGTCGCAGGGAAGACGAAGGGGAAAACACAACGGGCAGAGGGGCGCAGAGGTGGAAAAACGCTAAGGGATGCGCCCCTCCCCTATTTAACCACCCCCAGAGATGGATGAGTGGGATCGCGCTGCACCAATGAGTCACACGGTGTGGCCGTGTATCACCGGCATCAGCCAACCAGAGAAAAGCCACACAGGGGGCCACAGAGTAGAAGCGATCCCATGACGCGATGCGCTGATGCGGTAGACAAGGAGGCAGGCATGACATGACCCACGCACAGTGATAACTGACAATTACTACGGCGGTTACTGTGCAGGCCCTTAAAATAAGACGAGGTAATGATTAGCCTCCACGTGAGTTGGCGTATGAGAGAAGGAAACGGGGCCCGGATCGAACCATGATAACCATGGGATCCGAGCCAAAGTGGTGACCCGGCCGGCAAGTGAAAACTTGGAACGTGCGAAAGGAACGTAAATCCATATAATCTGAGATAAGGAGCTGACCCGGAATTAAACGTCCGAGGCTCGAACATGAATGAACCTGATGTGGCCTTAGCGGCCAAGGCAGCTAAGACCGCACCAGCTTCGGGGACTACTGTTGGGGATACCCCCGGGTAGGGTCACTCCAGGGTATAAGGGCCGAGTTAGCTGAGGTTCGGCAAGGTCAAAGCGGATGCTGGCCGGGTCACCTCAAGGCAGGCCGGATCACGGAGTAACCCAGACTAGGGGGGGGTCGCCTGGCATTGTCTCATCCGACTTAAGGAGTAAGTCGGAAGTGCTTGTCTAACTTATATGCAGGAACAGGTGTGGCCGGATCTACTATGATGCGGGTCCTTGCTTAGCTTCTGGGAGAAGGAAGGAATCTCTCTGGTCAAAAAGAAGGTCCGGTACGTACTGCATGAGCGGAAAAAGCAAGGACAGGACCACCGGATTGTGGCCGACAAGGGTGATGACGCCCATGTCGGCTGACTCGGGCGCCGCAGAGGCTTACGTCGCTAAAGCATGTATGACTGTAACACCCTCAGAATCGGCCCTATGCAAGTTTTAGCGATTCCCGCCAAACCCGCATAGAAACGATTCAAAGGTGCCCACCAGGCACTTTCGTGCGGGTGGAAAACGAAGTAATAACATTACACAACAGTCCTCGATGGGACCCACAGAACAGATAGATATACAACAGCGACTCAATGATTCAAGAATACAGATATACCGTACAAAGATCCAAATCACCGTGAAAACGATATAGCGCCCGACTACGGACAAGAGGCAAATGGGGCTAAGAGCCCTGAAGAATAACCAATGGCGTCCATAACCCTGCCCAGGCCAAGCCGGAAGGGTAACCCTGCTAACGACGTCGATCTCAAAACCTGCTTAAACAAAAGGGGTGCCGACAAAGGGCAAAGGAAAAAGAGAGAGCGGTCAGTACTGAGGCCAGTACACGGCGAGGCTAGAATTCGGCGGTCCTCGCCTACATAGGTATGGTGGACTGAAGCGGCAGCGCAGCATGCACTAAACAACCTATAGAGACTCGATACAGCTAGCGGCTATCAGAGAGGGGAAAGAAAGACCTATTCGGAACCAACCTGGTACTAACACCAAACAATCCCATCCTGGTATTCCCCCTCGAGACCAGACGAGGAAGTCAACCGAGGAACGCACACAGTTGGCAATTTTATTTGTTCAGTTATTGTTGCAGCAATTATTAGACAGGTGTAGATGATCGTCCTGATAAAATAAGCAGTGGGCCGTTTTAGTTAACCATTCCGTTGTAGTTGCAACACTTACTAGTCAGATACAATTAGCATGAGATATCCCAAAACCCAGCGGTTGTTGGTACTTTTATTTAGCCATTCGTTGTAGTGAAGCTGATTACTAGTCATAACGGATACAAGTCAATTTATAACAGTAAACTTTAGTTATAGTTGTCTATGATCGAGAACTGTGCTCCAAGTCGTCCATAACCGCGGACACGGCTTCTCGAAAAGATTTAACCCTGCAGGGGTGCACCAAAGTATCCACACGCGATTAGCATGAGATATCCACACGCACTTCGACCCTTTTTGCCAGATCAATTAACATACACCCATCGGTATGTCGGCGGGGCCTAAGTCATGACGTTTCCCAGACCCAAAGCAAGCACGGGGGGCCACCCCACTAAGTACACCCGCAACAAAGTCGGCCGGGCTCCGAGACGGACTCAGGGTTTGTGGAGCCGGCTGTAAACGACTGGGAACCCGAAACTCTCGGGCTTGTCGATACAGCGAAAACGGGTCACGATCCTAAACAGTACAGTGTGCTATCCATCGCACAATTTAAATAAAGCAGTAAAACATGGCATAGGTACAGAATAGTAATAAAACCTCAAACTAGTTGTGGCCCCCAGTACAATACTTGGAATCAGGTACTAAATCGATGGGGTGCCCACACATCCCACATGTGGTTAGCGCGCTCGATCTCGGAACAGGTGTCAAGAACTCGGGGTCCTACGGGACACCAGTGAGCGGTCGGAAACCAAATATTGTCTATCACCCACCGGTGCCTCTGCATTACCTACTTCCATTTTAGTTATTAAACAATAATTAAAGTTTTAACCATCTCCAACATAAAGCTTATGGCAGCCTTCCAACAACTGTGGTACTTGACGACACGCAACAGCACTTGAGCAAGCGACTACGACGCGCAAGTCCAACTATCTACCAACAACAGGTAATAGGATGTGTCCAAGGCAATATAAGGCTGCAAGGGATATCACGGGTACGAAAACTAGAGCATCGCAACACGGATAGCAATAGATCAACAGGAGGGAATAAATACTATAAAAGTAAGATAGGTAGAAAGGGGGAGATGCTCGCCTGAAAACATTGCCGAAGGTTCATCCGAAGACCGGGTCGACACTCGCATCAACTCATCGGCCTAGTCCGTGAAGAAGCAAAACACTAGAAGAAACACCGGATGCAATATTTAATATTACGGCAAAAGATCGGGCATGATGCATGTATGAGGTATGACATGGCAAGATGCGATGCAATTAGGTCATATTAAGCGGAACCAAGGCCCCGACAATTAATTAATAGGTTCATGTTGTTTAGAAGCCCCACAGTTTAAATGTTATCTTAACACGGCAAAATACATCACCGGTTCGCTACACAATTTTAGATGGGGCCAATATTAGACTAGAAAAGCCCGCATATGGACCCCATATTTAATTATGAGGTGAATCGGCATAAGGCCCCCAACCCGCATGACAACATGTATGCAAGCATGGCAATTTTATATGCAACAAGATCAATATCATGTATTATAAAAATATGAGGGGTTCTCGGATAGGGGTCACACATCTCGGATCGAAGATCTTGGGGTTCCAGGATTCGGCGAACTTGGGCTCCGAGGGGTTTGGGGTCGGGTCTCGGGGTCCGGATTTGGGGTTCGGTCTCGGCGGGAGCATCCTCGGATAACTGAGTAGATCTTGGCGTTTCGCGAAGAAGGACTTGGTCCGGCGTCGAGGGCACATCGGATCCGCCCTGGTCGGTGCCGATCTTGTCGGGTCCGTGCCATCGAGTCGGTCTTGGCGTTTTGGGGTGAAGAACTTGGCATCCTCGAGGAAGTACTTGGCGTATCCGCATTGGCGATCTTGGCGTTCGGGTTCTCGACTTCGCATCCGGGACGAAGGTCTTGTCGCATGTGTGGTCGCTGGGTCCGCGGAGTGGCCTTCGAGTATGGCGACGCATGTCGAAGATCTTGTCGGTGGCCTTGTCAACGGGAAGATCTTGTCGCATCGGACTTTTATCGAATCATCTTCGGAAGATCTCGGCATGGGGACGATTCTCGTCGGGGTCATCCGGGTGGCATCCAACAATCTCACACGGGCATCCCCTCCACACTGTCTCGCCATGTTTTCCACGACACATGACCACACATGCGTCCATCATCTGAACTTGGCCAGATGGACACATAACAAAACGTCTGGGCAGGAATGTGATCAACAACAAGCGGGGCAGAAGCAACAGAGGGGGGTGACGCACTCGCCGATGTCTGGGACGGCGACAACAGGGAGATGGCGGCGGGGCGCGCTTGAGCCGAGAGGAGACGCCGGCGCGCTCGACCAGGGTGAAGGCGAGGAGGATGGCGGAGGGGTCCGGCGGCGCCCGGAGGGAGGCCAGCCGGCGGGGTCGGGGTCGGCGCAGGAGGCGAGGAGGAGGGCCGAGGACGGCAGAAGAGGGCGGACGGAGAGGCGGCTTGGGTCGGTGACGGAGGTCGGGGTACCACGGGAGAGGGGCGGCGAGCGCGGGGAGGTGGGGATCGAGGAGGGACGGGGGCGGCCGGAGATGGTGGAGGAGGGAGGCGGCGAGCGCCGGGCGCGGCGGAGGAGGACGTGCGCTGGCGGCGGAGGAAGCTCGACGGAGGAGGTCCTTGGCGGTCGGCGGTGGACGAGCGACAGAGGAGGCGGCAAAAGGGGATCCTGGCGGCGGCGCTGGACGGAGGGCGAAGGTGCTGGCGGCAGGGAGCGGTTGGTAGCAGGGAGAGAGACGAGGGGAGGAGGTGGACTCGGTCTGGGTCGGGGTGGGGCCTACGGGAGGCAGGTGGGGAGGTGGGGACTGAGGCAGGTGGCGGTGGGGATTGGAGCGTGGCGACGGGGCGGTGGGACCGGGTCGGCAGGTGGACTGCAGGGTGGGGTCGGGCCAGAGGGGGTGGCGTCTGGGATTAGTGAGGTGGCTGTGACGAGTGATGAGGTGGAGGGAACGGTGAGGTGGCAAGCTGTGGTTGGTCGGGGTGAGGTGGAGGGGGTTGGGTAGATAGGATTGGGGTAGGAAAAGATTTAGGACTAGCTATTTGGTTCGGGTTTTCTTTACACATTTATTTTAATGAACTTTTGTAAATCATTTAGTCAAAACAAAAATATCTGGACAACCGCAGTTTGGTTTGAATTAAAACGGGGGTGTTTGCAAAAACAAATTAGACCTTTGTAAAAATAGTTTTTATCAAACAGACGCATGGTAATGTCATGATGATGCACAAACAAAATACCAAGCGATTTTCTAGTAGTGGTTTTGCGGGATGCCACAATGACGCGGGGGAAAAGCACCCCGGTTGGGCTACCACTTTGGGAGGGGGCATATTCTTAGGAATATGCCTCCACGTATGCCCTAGGCCAGGACCGAACTTCCTCTATATAAGGGGGGCTAGGGCTCTGGTAGAGGGGGTTGGTTGAGTTCTAGTTGGATGAGCACTAGTTGATCTAGGGTTCTAGGGAAAAATAGTGGGCAAGGGTAAGAGAGCTCCTTCTTCCTCCTCTTGCCAATACAACTCAAGGAGCACTTGTAATCTTCGAGATCTAGCAATACAAACTTCTGTGTGGAGAATCACTCCACTATCCCTCCCTGGATTCCCCTAGCGTGTATTAGTCCCCACCTTTAGCCTATACATGGCATCTGCCGTGACACCACCACGACAATGGGTGACACTACTCAAGCTCGCGCCCGTGCTCAAGCTCATGGGTCTAGGAATGAGGATGATCCTTCTAATCTTCCTCCACCACCATCAATGGTTCAACTTATGGCTATGTATGAGACCAACCGTGATGACATCATGAGGCTCCTTGAAAGGATTGAGCGCAATACCCAACACCCAAACAACCAAGTCGGTATCAAGGATTTCATACGTCTCACTCCGCCAGTCTACAACTATTCCACTGAGCCACTTGATGCAGACTATTGGCTTTGCACCATGGAGCGCAAACTTCAGGTTGGTCATGTTCCTGAAGCTGATTGGGTAACCTTTGCCGCCTACCATCTGGAGGGAGCAGCTAACTCCTGGTGGGAAAATTTCTTGGCTCTACAAGCTGCTCAGCCAGTCATTACTTGGCAAGAATTCACTGAAGGATTCCGAGCCTATCATATTCCGGAGGGTCTAATGGATGAAAAGAGGGAGGAGTTTCTTAAGCTGAAACAAGGCACTGGTTCTGTGTATGATTACCAGTGCAGCTTCAATCGTCTTGCATGCTATGCTCCTGAAGAAGTTTCCATTGATGCTAAGAAGCAAGCTCTGTTCCGCAAGGGACTAGATCCTGATGTTCATCGTGATCTTCATCTGATGGATTTTGGGAATCTGCAAACTCTTGTGAACAAGGCAATGAAAGCAGAGCATGGAAAAGTGGAGTATGAGGAAACTTGTAAGCGTTCTTATGAAGGATCCAACAAGGCTGGTTCAAGAAATAAGAAGCGTCGTGTATTTGTGCCTTATAGTGTTGTGCCACATGCTCCTTACACCCCAAGGTCCTCTGGATATGCTCCTCACCCGAATGCTACCTCAAGCAATGTTGGTAGAACAAACTATCCTACTGCTGGTACCACATCAGGTCTTACCTGCTTCAACAGTCGCCAGCCTGGTCATTATGCAAGGGAGTGCCCACAAAAGAGTGCTACTGAGGGAGGACCACCAAAGAAGTATACCAAGAATCAAGGTGTTGTAAGTGGTCGTTTGACCCATATCTCTGCTGAAGAGGCTCGGGAAGATCCAAGTGCCGTTATGGGTACGCTTCATATCAATCACATTCCAGCTAAAGTTTTGTTTGATTCTAGAGCATCGCATTCATTCATGTCGCAAGCTTTTGCTGAATTGCATGGGATAAGTTTTGAGGGGTTGTCTAAACCTTTGCTGGTTCAATCTTCTGGTTCTAGCTGGCATACCACCATGGTTAGTCATGGGAACCTAATCAATGTTGCCTCCCAGTTGTTCCCCACTTCTCTTATTGCCCTCAAATCAACTGATATTGACGTCATTTTGGGCATGGACTGGTTGTCCCAATATCAAGCGATCATTGACTGTGCAACCAAGTTCGTGACTCTGACTAGTCCTGCTAGCATAACAGTCACTTATTGGACCCGTAGGGTCACTTTCTCCTTCAGCTATTTCTATTCCTCAAGCGGAGTTGTATGCTCTTGAAGTTCAACCTCCATTAGAGATTCAAGATGTTTCCGTGGTATGTGAATTCCCGGATGTCTTTCCTGAAGAGTTGCCTGGCATGCCACCTGATCGAAGTGTGGAGTTTGTCATAGAGTTGGTCCCTGGAACTGCACCTGTTTCCAAGAGACCCTACTATATACCCCCTCATGAGTTAGTGGAGTTGAAGAAGCAATTAGAGGAGTTGGAGGTAAAAGGACACATCCAGCCTAGCACATCTTCTTGGGGATGTCCTACAATCTTTGTTAAGAAGAGGGATACCAATACACCGCGACTGGTTGTGGATTATCGCCCTCTCAATGCTATGACTGTCAAGAACAAGTATCCTCTCCCTAGGATCAATGATCTTTTTGATCAGTTATGGTGCCACCGTCTTTTCCAAAATGGATTTGATGTCAGGGTATCACCAAATCAAGATCCGAAAGGAAGACATTCCAAAGACTGCTTTCACCACTCGTTATGATCTTTACGAGTACACCGTCATGTCCTTTGGTCTTACCAATGCTCCAGCCACTTTTATGCGGCTTATGAACTCTGTCTTCATGGAGTATCTCGACAAATTCGTTGTGGTCTACATCGACGATATTCTGGTATATTCCAAGACTGAGGAAGAACACGCTGAACAATTGCGTTTCGTGTTGACAAAGCTTAGAGAACATCGTCTTTACGCCAAGTTCTCCAAATGTGAGTTTTGGTTGCAAGAACTCATATTCCTGGGTCATGTTGTTTCTGCCGAAGGGGTTGCTGTGATTCCGGACAAGGTTCAATCCATTCTTGACTGGGAATCCCCTAAATCCGTTAATGATGTTCAAAGTTTCCTTGGGTTGGCGGGATACTACCATCGATTCATCGAGAACTTTTCCAAGATTGCTAAGCCAATGACTGATCTTCTTAAGAAGGATAAGAAGTTTGAATGGTCTAAGAAGGCTGAAGAAAGCTTCCAGGTTTTGAAAACCAAGCTAACAACTGCTCCAGTGCTAGTTCTTCCAGACACCAGTAAAGACTTTGTTATCTTCTGTGATGCCTCGCACCAAGGTCTCAGGTGTGTGTTGATGCAAGATGGTCATGTGGTGGCCTATGCCTCTCGATAGCTGAAACCACGCGAGAACAACTATCCAACTCATGATCTCGAGCTTCTAGCTATTGTTCATGCTCTTAAGCAATGGCAACATTACCTCATCGGTAGTCGTTGCGAGCTATACTCGGATCATCAGAGTCTGAAGTACCTTTTTACACAACCTGATCTGAATCTCAGGCAAAGAAGATGGTTGGAACTCATCAAAGATTATGATTTGGGTCTCAACTATCAACCCGACAAAGCCAATGTCGTTGCAGATGTGCTAAGTCGGAAATCTTATTGCAACAATCTGTTGATCAAACAAGCTCAACCTTCTCTTCATGAGGAATTTTCTCGACTGAATCTTGAAGTTGTTCCTCGTGGATTCCTTTATACTCTTGAGGTGAAGTCTTCTATAGATGATGAAATCAAGCTTTCTCAAAAGAATGATTCTGAAGTTGCTGAGATCAAAGGGAACATGGCTAAGGGAGTTGCAAAATGTTTCTCTACTGATGATCAAGGTATTGTTTACTTTGGTAACCGTCTGGTAATGCCGAAGAGAACAAAGTTGAGGGGTTTAATTTTTAAAGAGGCTCATGAATCACCTCTCTACATTCACCCTCGAGGTACCAAGATGTATCAAGATCTCCGTCAAAGATTCTGGTGGTCTGGTATGAAGAAAGATATCGCTCGCTTTGCTGCTGAATGTGACGTTTGCCGACGCGTCAAGGCTGAACACCAAAGACCGCTGGTCTCCTACAACTGCACCGTATCCCTGAGTGGAAATGGGATGAAGTTAGTATGGATTTCATCACTGGTTTTCCCAAGACTCAAAAGGGAAATGATGCCATATGGGTAATCGTCGACTAGTTGTCCAAGGTTGCTCACTTCCTACCTGTCCGTGAGAGCATTACTGCAAATCAGTTGGCTGAATTATATATCTCTCGGATAGTGGTCCTTCATTGAGTTCTGAAGAAAATTGTCTCTGGCCGAGGGAGTTTGTTCACTTCAAGGTTTTGGTCAAGTTTCCAACAAGCTATGGGAACTCACTTATCCTTCAGCACAGCTTATCATCCTAGTAGTGGTGGTCAAACCGAAAGGGTGAATCAAATCCTTGAAGACATGCTTAGAGAATGTGTCATATCTTTTGGCAAGAACTGGGAGAAATGCCTACCTTTTGCTGAATTCTCCTACAACAACAGTTATCAGTCCATTATAGACATGGAATCTTTCCAGTTCTTATACGGAAGAACATGTCGTACCCCTTTGAATTGGTCTGAAACCGGCGAAAGAAAGTTCTTTGGACCAGATATGATCAAAGAAGCAGAAGATCAAGTTCGTATTATACAAGATCGTTTGAAAACTGCTCAGTCTCGTCAGAAGAGCTACCATGATCGTCACCATCAACATGTTGAATATGAAGTTGGTGATCAAGCTTATCTCCGAGTCACTCCGTTAAAGGGTGTCCATCGTTTCGGTATCAAGGGCAAACTGGCTCCTCGTTATGTTGGTCCTTTCTGTGTTATTTCCAAGTGTGGTAAGCTCGCATATCAATTGGAGTTGCCTGCAAACTTCCCTGAGGTGCATGATGTCTTCCGTGTGTCTCAACTCAAGCGTTGCTTCAAAGATCCTGTCTATGGTGTTGATCACCAAACGCTTGACCTTCAAGAGGATCTGACTTATCGAGAGTGTCCTGTTCATATCCTTGATGAAGTCGAGTGCAAGACTCATCGTCAAAACATCAAGTTCCTGAAAGTTTAATGGTCACATCATTATGAGGATGAAGCAACCTGGGAACGAGAAGATCGTCTTCGATCTGAGTACCCTGCCTTCTTTTCTAAAACTTAGGAATCTCGGGACGAGATTCTTGTAAGGGGCGTAGAGCTGTAACAACCCAATATTGTAATATATGGAATTAGTACTTAAACATTACATGCATCTATTTAAATCAATAAAATATATGCATGTGACCAAGTGTGTGAGCCAAAATAGAAGTATAAAACCCTAAAATATGTGCAAATGGATTCAAATATGCACCAAAATTAATATTCTGGTATTTACGAAAGTGCCCTTGCCTTTTCCCTATTTAAAATGGTTTAAAAATCAAATAAATAGAGCTATTTATTATAAAAGCAAAGGTTTTAATAAAACCCAGGGGTTTCTCTGCAAGATTCAGCACCTAGACCGCTGTTCTGGACTGTGGGTTGATCACCAGTTTTTGCCAGGGGGTTTTTCACAAAAATTCCGTCGTCTTCTCCTAGCTGGAAGCTGCTCGGTGTCGTCGTCGGCGCCGTCGATCCTCACCGCCCTCTCTACGCCGTCCTTCGCTGCATAGAGGAGGATAAGACCGCCCGTGCCGTGTCCCTCTTCGCCCGTGCTTCTCTTTCCCTCCTGCGCTTGCCCTCTCTCGCTCCCGCGCAGGGCCGAAACCCTAGCTCCGGCCGCTGCGTCGCCTCGCCATCTCCGGCCATCCCAGACCAAGACGACGATCCCTGAAGCTTCCCCTCATCGTCATCTTCCTCCTCGCCAAACGAATCGAGCCGGGAAGGCTCGCAACCGCTTGCATCAGCAGCGTCTTCCCTGACACCGACGAACCCCGTCGCTCACCTCACTGTCGTTCTGACCCCCTCTCTCCTCCACAACCACATGGTTAGCTTCCGGGTGAGCTTACACACCTCCCTGTCCCTTCTGCGCTTCCTGGCATCGTCTATAGCCTCACCTCGTCGAGCGCCGCCGCTCACCGCCGCAGGCCACCATCGAGCAGCGTGCCCCGACGACCATTAGGTAGCGGCGTTAGGTGTTTAGGGTTCACCTCGCAGTTCGAACGCGCCTGGCCGCGCCTCCTGGAACCGCCGGGAACGTCACCGGCGATGACCACCTGTAGCTCCCGCCGGCGAGTCCGACGTGGATGCAGACGTGGCCCTCGAGTGGCCTTGACGTGGGCGTCGACCAAGCTCCGCCAACGTGGCTGATGATGTGGCATGGGGCCCATCAGTCAGCCACTATGGATAGCCCCAGACCCGGTGGAAAATAATCCCCACCCTGAGCTGACGTCAGCGTGACGCAGTAGATCTTTTTAAATTGTTTCAATAATTCCAGAAATTGTTATAATTTTATAAAATTCATAACTAATTCATATTTAACCAGAAATATATGAATAATATATCAAAATGTTCAGAAAAATGAGATCTACACTTTAAAAATATAATCATGCATTGTTTATCAACCTAAACCCTAGTTAGTTAGAGGAACATCGAAACCCCCCTAAATGCATATGGGATCGATGGACTGCCAAACCCTCGGCACTCCGAACCCATATAAATCGATGCTAATACTAGGGTTGCCATGATAACTTTAATCTGTCATATCATTCATGTGCTTGCGCATTGCATTGTTCGAGGTATTGATTGTTGCCTTCCTTTCCGGTATTGCTTCTTCGCGATAGGATCCGAGCACGAGACCAAAGACAACAACACCGAAGATCCTTATCTGTCTACTGAAGGACAAGGCAAGCATAGCCTCTCATTTTGAACCTATGTTTTACAAAGTACTTACTTTCTCGCTATGTTGCACACGATTCCAATGTGGTCTTTTGTCAGTAGCTAGAGATACCTATCTGCTGCATAGTTTCCCTGTTGTAGCCTAATGGCTCAGTGTCGGCGCTAGGAAAATGCTGATGCGATGTTGATGTAGAGCTCGTTGGGAACCCCAAGAGGAAGGTATGATGAGCACAGCAGTAAGTTTCCCTCAGTTATGAAACCAAGGTTTAATCGAACAAGTAGGAGCAAGGAAACACACCAAAGGTGTTGCTAGCTGAGCCTTGGCAGGGCGCACTACCGGTGCTAGTAGCAACATGGAGACCTGCACAACACAACCACAGAACTTTGTCCCCAACTTGCGATGAGGTTGTCAATCTCACCGTGTTTTGCAGAAAACAAAGGATTAAACGTATCAATGGAAAGAAGTAAAAGTTTGTAGAAAGTAAACACAAAGAAGTAAACAGATTGTAGATTGTGTGTAAAGAAAAAGGACCGGGATCCATAGTTCACAAGAGGTAGCTCTCCTTAAGATAGATAACATGCTGGGTGAACAAATTACAGCGGGGCAATTGACAAACATCGAGAAAGCAATACATGCATATACTAATCATCTTGACTCCTTTGGAACTTGATTGGGCATTACAACATTATACATAGACCGCCATCCAACTGCATCTATGACTAATAATCCACCTTCAGGTTATCATCCGAACCCCCTCCAGTATTAAGTTGCAAGCAACAGATTATTGCTTTACAAATTGGATGTAAAGTAAACAATACGATTGTTCTATGAACAAAGGATTGTTGTTTTCTCCCTAGTAGCAACAACACATCTAGTACCTTAGAGATTTCTATCACTTCCCCAGATTACCAGAGGCATGAACCCACTATCGAGCATAAATACTAACTCTTGGAGTTGCTAGCATCTACTTGGCCAAGATAGCTACTAACAACGGAAAGCATGCAAGATCACAAATAACAAAGACATGATAGAATCAATAATCAATCTGAAATAGCATCTCAATATACATCGGATCCCCGCAAACACAACATGTAGAATTACAAATAGATGATCTTGATCATGAACGGAGCTCACAAGATCTAGACATGAAAGCACAAAGGAGGAGAACCAGCCATCTAGCTACTACATGGATCCGTAGTCCAAGGATGAACTACTCACGCATCACACTTGAGGCTTGCATGGTGATGAAGAAGGCCTCCAGGGTGAATTCCCCTCTCCGGCAGGGTGCCGGGAAGAGCTTCAGATCCCTCCCGATCTAGGGATGGAGATGACGGCGGCTACAGACTCTTTCGTGGATTTTTGATCGGGTACTTAGGGTTTTCGTCCCGAGGGCATCTTATAGGCGGAAGGAGAGGCCGAGGGGGTGCCTGGGCTGGCCACACCACTCCCTGGCGTGGGCAACTGGCACTGTGGCAACTGGCACGGTGGCTCTTGTTAATAGGTTAGTCCAAGAAATCATATGAAAAGTACTCCAAAGTGTGGACAAAACACAAGAAAGTGGATAAAACCAAGCATGGAACATCCAAAATTATAGATACATTTGCAATGTATCAACATCCCCAAGCTTAACTCCTGCTCGTCCTCGAGTAGGTATGTGATAAAAAGAAAGAATAATTTTTGAGGTGACATGTGCCATCAAAGACTTGATCAAAGTATTTGTAAAACATTCAAAGCGGGGGATCATAGTACTTCAATCATAACATGAAAGACAAAGTTCTAGCAATAAGACAAAAAAACTAAGATGCAACATGAAAAGGCACAAACAAAAGATTCATGAATAACAATGCTTTGCAAGACGTTTGTTTGTTTCACATAAAGAAAACATAGCATAATAGTATTCAGCTTGTCCCTCAATAGAGTAGCAAATATAAATGCATAGGACACCTTCAAAGTTCATAAGAGTGACTAGATACAAATAGTTTAAAACAAGCAATATCAAGATATGCATCAATCAACTAGTCTTGGGACAATGCACATAGAACTAAGAATGGCCACTATGCTCTCAAAGTAGGTGCATAAAGGTAGAAGGTGGAGACTCAATATAATGGTGGAAGAAAGGCCTTTATATAAAAGGAAGTAGGGATTCAAGTCTCACAAAGAGCTTCCAAAAATTATGGTACTTATAGCTTTTAGCTCTCATTGCCCCTATCATAAGCATCTTGAAGGTGATTAAGGTTAAAGTGACACAACTAAGAAGATATGCTTGACAAGTTATAAACCGAAATCCCATGCCCCTTACTTACGAAGACCGAACCTCATGCTACTCGGCTTTAGTCACGAGTAAGCTCTTGTCATTGTAAGCACATGTGTATCATTAAGAACCGCCAATGGGGTACCCCTTGCACATGATACAGGAGCTTTCCCATAATCAAAATAACAAGGCAAGCAGACAATGAGTATCTCAGCAATCTTTTTATTTGCTATTTGCATAGGTTTTTATTGAGGATGCTTCATAGAGTGCTCATTATAGTAGTGCTGCAAGTTTCCACCATGATTAGGCATGGCTTAGGCTAGTGGCCCAGGCGTTTCTCTAACACACATACAAACTCCATGATCTTACAAGTTCCACTTTTATTTCACACCGCTGGGATCCATAAGCAAAAGAACATGATATCAACGGGGTACAAAGTACAAGTGCAATGTTGAAAGCGTTCCCCATGAAACATGGTTCTGATAATTTCAACTTATAAAGCGCAAGCATATACGCAACAAAGAAGGACCCAATGGTTCAAGTTTATTAGATGTAAAAAAGTAAAGTGTGCCATCAAGTTCGTGAGAGCTTTAATCACGAGTTTTCTCATAACAAGTTTAATTTGGAAGGTAATAAAGCATGAATATAATTGGAATAGCATAAGCTAGTAGGTAGGTATGGTGGACTCTTTGGAATAACTTGGTTTAAAGAGTTGGATGCATGAGTGGAACTCATACTTTGTTGTGGAGGCTAGCAAAAGACTGGGAGCGACAAACTAAGAGAGCAATAATGGCCATAATCATGTAGAGCGACAAAACATCATTGATAAAAGCATAAAGTGATACTACAAGTTGAAAAATAAAGGATCATGAAGGCTATGGTGACTTGAGATAGTCATAACATGGTGTGAGCATGCGCCAAGTCAACCCAAATAAAGCATCAAAGGAGAATACCACTATACTATGCTTTAATATGCTAAAACAACGCATGATTCATCCAAGGCACATTAAGCAATCTCAATTGTTTATAACAAGTCATGCTACAGCAAAGAATACTAAGCATAAAGGCAAAACAATATCAAGCATGGCATGACAAAGCATAGGCCACAGTCAAAAACGAGCTCTTTTTACCACATAAGCATGAACTTTCCTACTCTTTTCCAAACCAAACCAAACTATTTGCAAACCAATGTATGAAAGAGGGGGTCCAACCAATTTATTAAGCAAACTAAGAAAACCAAAGCAAACCAAAAACCAAAATGAAAACGAAAAAGAAGACGCTCCAAGAACAACACAACTGTGCATGAAACAATAAAAATGAAGCGTTTGGAAGAAACCTGATATTTTTAATGATGAAGAGGGGGATGCCTTGGGCATCCCCAAGCTTTGACGCTTGTACTTCTTGGATATTTCTTGGGGTGACACGCGTGGAATCCCCAAGCTTGAGCTTTAGTCCATCCTCCATCTCATTACTCATTCCTTCCATACACCTGAAATTTTCCTTCATACAAAACTTCACACAATCTTTATTAGCAACATTAGTGCACTCAAGATAAATAAGTCTTAAGGTTTAGTTCTAACACCAAATAAACTCCCATTATAACACTATCTACTGTAGCACTTCTGTTGGGGGGATCACCCCAGGTAGGGTCACTCCGGGGTATAAGGGCCATGTTAGCCGAGGTTCGGCATGGCCAAAGCGGATGCTGGCCGAGTCACCTCAAGGCAGGCCGGATCACGGAGTAACCCGGACCAGGGGGTCTCCTAACATTGTCTCGTCCGACTTAAGGAGTAAGTCGGAAATACTTGTCTAGCTTATATGCAGGAACAGGTGTGGCCGGATCAACTGTGATCCGGATCCTCGCTTGGCTTCTAGGAGAAGGAAGGAATCTCTCTGGTCAAAAAAGAAGGTCCAGTGCGTACTGGATGAGCGAATAAAGCAAGGGCAGGACCACCGGATCGTGGCTGACAAGGGTGACAACGCTCACGACGGCTGACGCGGGCGCCGCAGAGGCTACGTCGCTAAAGCAAGTGTGACGCGGGGGAAAAGCACCCCTGTCGGGTTACTACTTTGGGAGGAGGCATATTCTTAGGAATATGCCTCCACGTATGCCCTAGGCCAGGACCGAACCACCTCTATATAAGGGGGGTTAGGGTTCTGGTAGAGGGTTTGGGTTTTTTCAGATACAGAGCAAGGAGAATTCTAGTTGGTTGAGCACTAGTGGATCTAGGGTTCTTGCGCTAGTCGGTAGGCAAGAGTAAGAGAGTTTCTTCTTCCTCCTCTTGTCAATACAGCTCGAGGAGCACTTGTAATCTTGGAGATTGAACATCAATACAAAGCTGCTGTGTAGAGAATCACTCTACTATCCCTCCCTGGATTCCCCTAGCGCATATTAGTCCCCACCTTTAGCCTATCCATGGCATCTGCCGTGACACCACGACGACAGTTGGCGCCCACCGTGGAGCTAGCAGCGCTAGTAGGGGTGAAGATCCGGATGGGAAACTTCATCGGCACCGGAGAACGCATCGTCTCCGGGCTCGTTCAGCGCTTTGGAGCGTTGGACTACATCAGCGACAACGCTGGCTTCTTCGGCACACGCCCCCTTCCGCGCAACGGCATCTTCGTCAAGCTCGGTGCGCACAAGGTCTATGTTGCTGTGGACGTGTCTTGCGTTCATCCGCGTCGCGTCGTCGATGCAGGAGAACCACCCCTCACTATGGCTCGCGGGGCGCGTATGGCTCGTTCCCCGGACCATGCAGAGGTGATGATGACTGCGCCAGGCGTGGGCATGAGCAAGGATCCAGCGCCAGACCCAGAAGTAACGCCTAAGGCACCGAGGAAAGCTAGGGGTCCTCCGCTAGAGAGGCCTGAGAACGTGTTGAGGGAAGCTATGGATAGCTTGGCAAACCCGGTGGCAGCAGTGGTAGATCCGTCTCAGGCACAGGCCGAGCTAGAGGAGACCCGGCAAAAGATACTGGAGGGCGCAAAGAAAATAGCAGCGGCTCAGCAGTCGTTGAACATGACGCTGCGTGAGTACGCGAAGGCAAACAAGGTTGATGCAGTAAGGGTAAAAGGGAAAAATCTCATAAGTGAGATGAACAGAGAAGGTGATGATGGACCAGAAGGGTCGGAAAACTATCTATCAATGGCGTTGCCGAAGTATAGTACCCCGGCAAAGAACCTCAGAGCAGCAGATGCCGCGGTGTCCGAGCTAGAGGGTCTGACCGGTGAGGCCCGTCAGAGGCAGCAAGACCGGGTTAACGAGCTGGTTCGGATCGCAAACAGGCAGAACGAAGAACTGCTGAGGGGTAACCCGGAGAGAGTTGGAGCTTCAAAGATCATCCATTCGGCGATGGGTAACCCGGAGAAATCCGCTGGAGCCGCATCGTCGCCTCATGGTGGCCCAAGGTGAGAAGAGGTAGTAACCTCGGCCAGACAAAACAAGCAGATCGTTCCGTACGACCGAACGCGTGCGGGAAAAGAAAAAGAGATGCGGGAAAACGACGATCGACGAAGTGTGAGCCGAGGTGAAGCTGGCCGAGATAACCATGACCAAGGCAATGCCGGTCAAGGGAATGCTGCCAATGGCAATGCCGGACAGCGAAACCCAGCAGGAGCAGGTCAACTGCAGCAGCGGAATATACCAAGGCAAGAGCAAAGTGCCGGCCGTGGTATGCAACAGAGAGGAGCACAACGAGAGCAAGACCGATACAATGACGAAGACTCGGAGATGATGAATGCGGGATACGCAAGACCGGACTATCATGTGATAGTATCGAGATTGGGAAGCAGGGATTTGATGCCGGATGACGCCAGGTTGAAGCTGGATCGCCTGTATAGGTCGGAATAGATCGAATGTCAAGGTCCTCCGGGTCCAGCGTTCTTTGGACCCCGGATCATGAAGGAACCGCCAGTACCCAATTTCCAATTACCCAGGGGCACGAAGACGTATGACGGCAGTACAAAGTCGGAGGATTGGCTGATAAACTACGCAACAGCTGTGAAAATTGCAACTGGCAACTTGAGATGGGCTGTTCGATACGTACCCCAAATGTTGGAAGGTCCGGCTAGGGTATGGCTGAATAATTTGCCACCCAGAAGCATCAATTGTTGGATAGATTTTGAAGAAATGTTTATCAGCAACTTCTCAAGTACGTATCAGAGACCGAATAAACCGCAGACCCTGGCGATGTGCAAGCAGAGATCTAACGAAACGGATCGTGAATTCTTGACCCGGTGGTGTACCGTGAGAAACTCGTGTGAGGGAGTCATAGAGTCACAGGCTATAGCATGGTTCGCACAAGGGTGCAGATATGGCAGCGAGTTGTGGATGAAATTACAAAGGAAAATGCCAGTCACGTTGGTAGAGATGATCCGGATTGCGGATTCTTATGCTTTGGGTGATCCGACTCAACCAAGGATCGCGTCGAATGAGTCAAATGAGGAGTACTATCCGAGGGATGGAGCCGGGTCATCCCGGAGGAACGATTACAGGGGAAAAAGGAGAGACGATATACCAGATCATCGGTATAGTTCGCAACAAGTTGCAACCATTAATCAAGATCAGCCCGGAGCAGGGAGCAACCAACGCCAGAAAATGGGAGGGCAATGGACTCCTTGAAACGATGGCAAGAAAACATGGACTCCGGAGCAGAAGAAGCAATGGAAAGAAAAGAAAGATCGTCCAAGGTATACCTATGAGTCAATGTTGGACCAGCCGTGTAAATTTCACACGCCAAATCCGAACAGTCCGGCGGGTCACACAACGAGGCAATGTGAGTGGATGCGTAAGATAGAACAAGGTGGTTCGGGGAATGCTCAGGCACCCCGGAATGACCAACCTCGGCAGGAGTTACCCCGGCAGCAATTGCTTTCCGGAGCAAACACGCAACAACTAATGTTGCCTCCTCCTCCGCCAAGGTATGACAACAGTGAGAGAAGGGATGCAGTGCATCAGGTGGAAAACCAGCAACAACCGGATCAGAGGTACTCCGGAAACGAGGGAAGGAATGAGTACAGGGAACATCACCAGAGCTATTGTGTGTTCACAATAGAGGAAACAAATAGGAAGAGCTTGCAGCGCCGACATATGGAGGTTAACGCGGTTATGCCTGCAGTGACGAGGTACACGTCTTGGTCAGACCAAGAAATTACCTGGAGCATCAAAGATCATCCCAAGCTTATGCCAAGTCCGGGCTTGTATGCACTAGCATTAGATCCGACGTTCATTGGACCAAACATTAATGTGAGGTTCTCCAAGGTACTGATCGACAATGGCAGTAGCATTAACATCATGTATGCGGATACGAGGCGCAAGTTGGGCATCTCGGAGAACATGCTCCAGGCTACACGAACAACTTCCCATGGTATCATACCAGGCATATCCTGTGAGCCCATAGGCAAAGTCCGGGTCGACGTGCTATTCGGTACGAGGGATAACTGCCGAACTGAGAATCTGGAGTTTGAGGTGGTGAACTTGGAGAGCGCGTATCATGCATTACTCGGGAGACCAGCACTGAGCAAATTCATGGCAAGTTGCCACGTTAGTTATCTGAAGATGAAGTTGCCCGGGCCAAATGGAGCAATTACTATCGCTGGGGATTTCCGATGTTCTATTGAGTGTGCCTCAACCGGGTCTAACCTGGCCGAGTCACTCGTGATTGCGCAAGAGAAAAGAAAATTCCAAGAGATAGCGGCATTAGCTCAGTCCGCGCAGCAGTATATGACGGCGTTAAGCAACCCGCATGGAAGCGTTTCATTTCAAGCCGCGAAGGACACCAAGAAAATTCCAATGGATAACCTGTTTCCGGAGCGTACCGTAACAATTGGTGTCGGGTTAACTGACAAATAGGAAAGCGAGCTCGTCAACTTCCTCCGTGAGAATCGGGATATTTTTGCTTGGTCCACACAGGACTTGTAAGGTGTTCCGAGGGAGTTGGCCGAGCACTCTTTGAACGTAAGACCCGGAGCAAGGCCGGTGAAGCAGCCTCTCCGACGCTTCGCCGAGGATAGAAGAAAGGTCATTGGTGACGAGATAGCTCGATTGCTAGTAGCAGGATTTATCATGGAAGTGATGTATCCGGATTGGCTCTCTAATCAGGTGCTGGTAGAAAAGAAGAAGGATGATCCGAATGTGGCAGTGGTTTGGCGTATGTGTATCGATTAAACGAACCTGAACAAGGCGTGTGCAAAAGAGCCATTCCCACTGCCGAGGATAGATCAGGTCATCGACTCTACTGCAGGATGTGAACTGTTGTCATTCATTGATGCTTATTCTGGTTTCCACCAGATACCTCTGAACCCGGATGATCAAATAAAAACTTCCTTTATTACCCCGTACGGGGCTTATTGCTATCGCACTATGTCGTTCGGTTTACGAAATGCAGGAGCAGCGTACCAAAGATGTATGCAAAAATGTTTGCATGATCAAATAGGTCAAAATGTACAAGTCTACGTGGATGATGTGGTTATTAAGACCAAGGAAAGCGCAACGCTCCTTGACGACATAAGGCAAACATTCGCGAACTTGAGGAGATTTCGGATGAAGCTTAACCCGGAGAAATGTACCTTCGGTGTCCCGGCTGGGAAATTACTCGGATTTCTCATCTCCAGCCGAGGTATCGAGGTTAATCCAACTAAGATCCGAGCCATTGAACGAATGGAGCTGCCAAAGTGTCTCAACGACGTCCAGAAGTTCACTGGATGCCTGGCGTCGTTGAGTCGGTTTGTATGTCGGTTAGGGGAAAAGGCACTGCCTCTCTACCAACTCATGAAAAAGTCAGATAAATTCGTTTGGACGCCGCAGGCCGATGAAGCTTTTGCCCACTTGAAAAAGATATTGGCCACTGCAGCAGTGTTAGCTTCTCCACTATCAAAGGAGCCAATGTTGCTCTACATAGCCGCAACCAAACGAGTTGTAAGTGAAGTGATTGTAGTGGAGCGAGATGAAGAGGGTAAGTTAGTGCAAAGGCCAGTGTATTACTTGAGCGAGGTATTGTCTGCCTCAAAACAGAACTACCCGCATTTTCAAAAGGTGGCATACGGTGTTTATATGGCGGCAAAGAAGATAAAGCACTACTTTGAAGAGCATCCCATCAGAGTGATATGCGAAGCCCCCATATCCGAGATAATGGGTAACAAAGATGTGAATGGCAGAATTGCGAAATGGGAAATTGAGCTAGCACCTTACGCACCCCAGTACGATAGAAGAGAAGCGATCAAGTCCCAAGCTGTGGCGGACTTTTTCGTGGATTGGGCCGAGGTACAATACGAACCGCCGCCACCAGATCTGAACTACTGGAGGATGCACTTTGACGGATCGAAAACCAAAACCGGGTTAGGTGCCGGGGTTGTGCTTACCTCACCAAAGAAGGACCAGCTCAAGTACGTATTGCAGATCCATTTCGTGGCATCAAACAATGTCGCTGAGTACGAGGATCTTGTGCATGGTCTCAAAGTGGCAAAGGAGATTGGCATACGTCGGATAATATGCTTTGGCGACTCGGATCTAGTAATACAGCAAGTGTCCGGAGTGTGGGACGCCCTGGATCCAAACATGGCACTATACAGATTTCATGTGCAGAAGATCTCGGGTTACTTTGAGGGATGCGAATTTCACCATGTACCTCGCGTGGAAAACGAAGCTGCCGACATGCTGTCAAAGCTCGGATCGACCCGACAGGCAATTCCACCGGGCGTAGCATTGGAGCACCTCAGAAAACCATCTATCAGGCCGTCCCCAGGAACCGATTCAATCTATGTCCCGGAAAACGCGGAATCCGGAGCTGAATCCATGGACATTGACATGGGAGGTAGCACGCCGAACCCGGGGACTACCTCGGGAAACCCGGGGACTACCTCGCTAGACCCGGGGACTGTTCAGCGTGATCCGGCTGAAGTTATGTCGGTGGATCGGATGGAAATTGATGAGGAGATGTTCCCTGCGCGAGCGATACCAGCTTGGGCGTTGCCTATATACCAGTTCTTGAAAGATGGAACCTTACCCACTGAGGAAGTGCTAGCCAGGCAAACTTAGAGGAGAGCCAAAGCTTACACAATCATCAATGTCGAGCTGTACAAACGGAGTGTAACCAATGTCCTCCAGCGGTGTGTTGACCCGGAAGAAGGACTTGACATCCTCCGAGATATACACCAAGGAGAATGCGGGCATCATGCCTCATCCCGAGCCTTAGTGGCAAAGGCATTCCGGCATGGATTTTACTGGCCAAGTGCCTTGGAGCAAGCAGAAGATCTGGTGAGAAAATGCAATGGTTGTCAAAGATACGCCACCAAGACACATATGCCTATGTCGGAACTCAAAACCATACCAATTACATGGCCATTTGCTGTGTGGTGCTTGGATATGGTTGGCCTATTCAAACCAGCAAGAGGAAACATGACACACATTCTGTTCATGGTGGACAAGTTTACAAAATGGATCGAAGTGAAGCCTATAAGAAAATGTGATGGAGCTACGGCCGTGACATTTCTCAAAGACATCATCTTGAGATATGGTTATCCACACAGCATTATAACTGATAATGGAACAAATTTTGCGGAAGGAGCATTTGCGCGCTTCTGCCGGGATAAGAAAATCCGACTCGGCGTAGCTTCGGTAGCCCACCCCGCATCAAATGGACAGGTGGAAAGATCCAACGGATTAGTGCTATCCGGGATAAAACCCCGGCTCATCGAGCCGCTGCAAAGATCAGCGGGGTGCTGGATAGAAGAACTACCAGCGGTATTGTGGAGTTTAAGAACAACTCCGAATCGATCAACAGGCTACACGTCGTTCTTTCTGGTATATGGGGCAGAAGTTGTATTACCAGCCGACATAGAGCATGATTCGCCTAGGGTCACCCAATAGACAGAAGCCGAAGTGCAAGAAGCCCGGCAAAATGATGTTGATCTGCTGGAAGAAGCGAGAGAACTAGCACTGTCCAGATCCGCCACATATCAGCAAAATCTCCGACGCTATCATAGCCGGAAAGTGTGCCCCCGAGTCTTCCGGGAAGGCGATCTGGTGCTCCGGTTGGTACAGCGTACCACTGGCATGCATAAATTATCCCCCCCATGGGAAGGACCATTTATTGTGAGCAAAGCATTGCACAATGATTCCTACTATCTTATAGATGCAAAGCCACAGGAAAAGAACAAGGCGGACAGGTCCGGAGAGGAATCGAAGCGACCATGGAATGTAGCACTACTTCGTCCCTTCTACACTTAGCTAAGAAGTGTATGTATCCGAGCCATCTCATATGTCGGTATGTATGTCGGCAATGAGCTTATCAATGAAATAGCGGGGCCTCGAGCAGTAACTCGGGGACTGCCTTAATAAATAGTTGTTCTTACTTTTTATGCGCTAGCTGGAATGACTCGTTTCACTTAACCCGGATTAGTAATGTGTGAGCACCAAAAACCCAACCCTTCGACTTGCTGCTGTCCAACAAGAATTGGCTTAATGGCAAGCAAGGGAACAAGTTTGGAATTGCGTAGCACATAAAAAACCACTAAGGAAACGAACTTATTCCAGCTAATGTTTGTTTTTTCGGACTAACCCCGTATTTACTTTCAAGTTATTATGTTGAATTATTTTGAGCCAAGCCTCAAAGTTTCTCAGTATTGTTAAAACGATTCTTGAGGCTCGGATTCGTAAGTCGTAAAACCGAATCAAGGTAGACACGGATCGAGCCGGAGAATCGGACGAACAAGAAAATGAAACTCGGGGACTACGCCCAAGTTAATCCGGCATACAAGCATAGTAGCAAAGTATCATGTATTTAGCATATAATTGCACCCGGCATACCGGGGATCTGATAAATTTTCAAGTTTTTTCCACTAAGGAGCGGCAGGAGGAGGAAGTTCGGCGTCATCATCACTGTCTTCAATATCTGAAGCAGCATCTTCTCCATCATCGCCCGACCCATCCTCCACGTTCTCCATCTGCTCTTCCTCGCCGGATTCCAGAAAGCTCGGCCCCTCAACCCAGTCATGGATGGGAGAATATTCGACAAGGCTATAGGCGCAAGCCTGGCGCCGAGCTACCCACTCCGGATCATTGGTCCATTTGGATATGGTGCGCCGGTGTGTGAGGAGGCTCAGGTCGATCTTCTCGTACCATGTAAGGATATGATGGAGGAGGGTATCTGCTGCGGCACGCCCGGCGGATTCTCTCCAGAGATCAAGCTGTGTCTCGATTTCCAATAGCTTCTCAGCAAGGAGTGTGATCCTTTTTGGAGCACTCTCGCTTGGCCAGAAAGTGTTGAAGATCCGGACCGCAACATCGAGGAGATCTTTCCCATAGTTCTTGATGGTTTCCACCCGAGCTGACACGCTGACCAACAGGTCCTCCATGTCTAAGGGGATGTTCTCACCATCAGGAGCGACAGGAGTACCCCTCTCTCGGCGGAATTTGGAAACGGCAGCACTGGCGATGGGAGTACCCTCCGGAAAGTTATCTGAAAATAAGGAAAGGGAAGATGCTGAAGCAAAGGCATATGAGCTAACCCGGAAAACTATGTCGGAAAAGGGGAAGAAACTTACGTGAGATATGACGATGGATCCGGGTCAACTCCTTGATACAACTGTCGTGTCTCTGGCGAAGTTGTTCAAGCTCAGCAAGCGCCGACCCAAGCTGGACCTTGGATTCCTTAAGCAGGTCCTGGTCCTTGGAGATCTGACGGGTAAAGTGCTCACGCTCTTCGGTGAAGTTCTGGCCAACTTTTTGGAGTTCGGTTTTGTGTTGGGCCTTCATCTTCTCCATCTCGGCCTTGAGTTTGGCTATTTCGTTGTCCTTGGTCTAGAGGAGGGCGAGCTCATCGTTCTTCTTCTTCATCTCGGCTTGATGCTGTACTGCTTGTTCGAGAAAATGCAGCATCATATCAGGCATGAGCACACTATCCTCAAGCGATGCTGAAATAGTGTGTTGACCCGGCAAAGCCGAGGAGTGAATGTTTGCCGAGCCAAGGAGAAGAAGGAATGGAAAACACAACAACGTTGGCCGAAAGAGGACATACCTCGGATTTCCTCCAAGTTCTTCCGCATAATCTTGTTTTCAGCCTCCACCCTAGCTGCAAAAAAAACCGAATAAGGAGGTTAGTCCGGCAGAAACAAATAAAACAGAGAGGTGTTAAGAGAGGAAATTACCCCTCTTTTCATGCTCCGTGCCAAGTGCAACATGTTTTGCGCGCAAGATCTTGTGGGTATCAAGCAGGCGCTGAAACACGGCGCTCCGGCAATTGGTAGTTACCTGACAAAGGTACAGGCGTGTAAAATTAGTTCGTTGCATATTTGAAGTGTACAAGATCCGGGCCAAGCGAAACTTAACCCGGCTCTAGGTGTGTGCATATTCGAAGTGTACGAGATCCGGGCCAAGCGGAACTTAACCCGGCTCTAGGTGTGTGCATATTCGAAGTATACGAGATCCGGGCCAAGCGGAACTTAACCCGACTCTAGGTGTGTGCATATTCGAAGTATGCAAGATCCGGGCCAAGTCGAACTTAACCCGGCTCTAGGTGTGTGCATATTTGAAGTTTACATGTAGCTACGTTGATCTTCTAATGAGCATCCGGCCGAGTAACAAGTTACTCCGCCGCAGGCTCGGGGACTAATGGTTATTATCTACAGCATGTAAAGAAGAAACGACGTACCTCCATCATTCGCCCAGCGAGGTTAATGGCCTTGGCGGTGGTATTCATCTGAGAGGAAAATTCAGCAGGGCTGAACTTTTCCGGGAGATCGTCGTTGTAGACGAACTCCGCCTTATTCCAGTTCATAACGAACTCGATAAGGCTCGGAGGGTATCGTTCACCAGTGGGCATGTGGGGTGCCACCAAGCCCTTTGCGTGAGCTTCTTTCCTTTCAATCAGGGCAAGAGCTAGGCTAGTGTGAAGAACCATCTGCTGCGAGTCGGTTGGCTCGGCAGGAGGATCCGTCGCAGCCGGTGACTTCTTCAGAAGCATTGACGACAAGGTTCACTGCCCGGCCTCGACGGAGGTAGACTTGCCTTTGGCTTGCTGGGAGGATGTAACCATAGTGGATTTGCCCTTGGAAGCCGCTGGAGTGGTTCCTCGCCGAGCTTGGGATGACTCGGATGAGGCAGACGAACTTGGCACGGGAGCCTTGGTGGCTGGTGCTGGAGCTGTTGTTGGTTTCTTCGGAGCCGGGACAGGTGCTGGTTCGGTGGCTGGTGCTAGAGCTGCTGCTGGTGCTGGAGTTGCGGTAGACTTAGTTGTTGCTGGTTGCGGCAATGTCGAAGTGACGGACGCCGTTGCCTCGGCCGATCCGACCCCTCCCGATCCGAGGTCGCGTTCCTCTAAAGGAGGTACTGAGGAACCCGGAGCGGCCGCAGAGCCCTCCGGAATAGGGCTCAGCGGGCATGACTCGTCTTCACGAGGAGGGGAAGGACCGGACCGAAGGGGAGAGGAGATGCTCGATCCGCTCTGAGGGACCTCCACAGGAGCCCTGCAAAAGAAAATAATGTTAGGAGTGAAATTACCCCGATGCAGGGAGAAGTGTGTTGCGCAGTGAAAAATGACTTACGCATCCGAGGTCTCAGCCTCCTTAGGTTTCCGGGCCCTCCGTGCCGGGGCTTTGCCTGCCCGTTTGGAGGCAGTCTTGTCTCCGGCCTTCTTTTGCCTTTTGGTAGGCTGAGAAGGTTTGGAAGAAGAACTTTACGCGGATCCGCGCTTCTTCTTCGACGCCACCGGAACAGGCTCGCCCGTGGCAAGTGGAGGATCCTCGTGGATGTGCCCATTGGGGTTAGCTGATGCCGGGAAGGCAAAAGAAAGAGGGACAGCCTCAACGGGTTCAATCATGTCGATATCCGAGTCATCCTCATCGTCGGGCCAATCTCTAAGAGAAGAGAATTTACCGTTGGGTCGTTTGGTGGCATCGGTTGTGGGGAGGAACATCTCCTAGTCCGGCTCCTCCTCATCCGGGATTTCTCGGTCCGGGGCCCACTTAAGGGTCGGATCAGTACCATCCTCGAGGGTTTGCTGGAGAAACAGTTGAGAAAAAAGCACAAGGAACAGAGTCAAAAATATGACAAGAACCGACACGAAATTGATCCAAAATAAATTTACCCCGCGAAGCTTACCGCGGGAGGGAGCCTGTCATGGTAGTAATGCTCGATTCCCCACGTCCATTCGGCGGAAAAATCCTTATGGGTGGTGAAAAGAGCCTTGACCCGGCGGAAGATCTCCGTATTGCTCAACTCGAACGAGGAGGTTCGGTTGGGGTCGCGGCTGAAGCTCATATGGCACAACTTGTGAGTGCGTCGCTAGAGGGGAGAGATTCGGTTGCGCACGAATGTGATCATGGCATCTTCGTTGCGCAATCCGAGCTTCTTCAGCTCCGTGAACCTTTTGTGGACTTGGTTGGCCAGAGCGGTAGGTTTTTTGGCGACCTCCTCCCAGAAATCCGTGTCCGAGGGACCCGGAGCGTAGGGCAGCAACCGGATCAAGTCTTCGGTGCCTTCGTTCTGAACGTAGAAGAAGGTCCGGGCCCATCCTTTGCAGGAGTCAAGCCCGGTGACCCGGGGAACGATTGAAAATCTCCGGGGCAAGATCAAGGCAGCTCCGAACTGAGTGAGCTGCTTGTCCTCCGACTCGACATGGATGTTGGGGACGACGTTGCGACGGAGGCCGAAGAACCGGATCCACAGCTCCTTCGTGGGCCATAGTCCGGTGTAGCCCTCGATCGAAGAGACGAAAGCGGACAGAGAGGTGATGGCGTTCGCCGGGAGATGATGTGGTTGCAGGTGATAGGTCCGGACCCAGTCCTGGAAGAAATCACTCACCGGAAGACCAAATCCCCGTTGGAAATGGGATAGGAAAACAACAAACTCACCTGGATTGGGTGAGGGGGCCAATTCTGAGGAGGGGAGACGAGCAGCGACGCTGACAGGAATACGCCGGGTCTGGTAGAGCCAGTCGATGTCGTCCTGGCAGACCCACGAACCGGCCCACGCGACGCAGTCCGCCGCGCCGGCGTCCTCCTCCATCTCCTGCTCGATGACGATGAGCTCTTCCTCCGTCATCTCGAATCCGCTGTCCTCGCTGGAGCTGGCGGCGGCAGGGCTGTGCGGTCTAGATTGATGAGGACCCGTGGCTAAGCAGTGATGCAGCGGTGGCTGTGGTGCAGAGGCACGAAGAAGGTGCGGCGGCGGCGCTGCTGCAACGGGCACTAGCGGCGGCGCGGTCGCGAGGAAGAAGAGGAACGGGCGAAGGGGCGCGGAGATGGAAAAGTGCTAAGGGGCGCGCCCCTCCCCTATTTAACTGCCCCCAGTAATCGACAAGTGGGATCGCGCTGCGCTGGAGAGCCACGCGCTGTGGCCGTGTATCACCGGCATTAGCCAATCAGAGAGAAGCCACAGCGGAGGCCATAGAGTAAATATGATCCCATGACACGACGTGCAGTTGCGGTAAACGAGGAGACAGGCATGACGTAACCCACGCACAGTAATCACTGACAGTTACTGCGGCAGTTACACTGCAGGCCCTTAAAATGAGGCAACGTAATGATTAGCCTTTACATGGGTTGGCGTATGAGAGAAGGAAGCAAGGTCCGGATCCGAGCCTCCATGGTAACCCGGCCGACATGTGAAAACTTGAAATGTGCAGAGGGAAAGTAAAACCATAGGATCCGAGCTACAATGGTAACCCGGCCGGCAAGTGAAAACTTGGAACGTGCGAAGGGAACGTAAATCCATATAATCCGAGACAAGAAGTTAACCCGGAACTAAACGTCTGAGGCTCGAATACGAATGAACCTGATGTGGCCTTAACGACCGAGGCCGCTAAGGCCGCACCAGCTTCGGGGACTAATGTTGGGGGGATTACCCCGGGTAGGGTCACTCCGGGGTATAAGGGCCAAGTTAGCCGAGGTTCGGCAAGGCCAAAGCGGATGCTGGCCGAGTCACCTCAAGGCAGACCGGATCACGGAGTAACCCGGACCAGGGGGGTCGCCTAACATTGTCTCGTCCGACTTAAGGAGTAAGTCGGAAATACTTGTCTAGCTTATATGCAGGAACAGGTGTGGTCGGATCAACTGTGATTCGGATCCTCGCTTGGCTTCTAGGAGAAGGAAGGAATCTCTCTGGTCAAAAAAGAAGGTCCGGTGCGTACTGGATGAGCGAATAAATCAAGGGCAGGACCACCGGATAGTGGCCGACAAGGGTGACAACGCTCACGTCGGCTGACGCGGGCGCCGCAGAGGCTACGTCACTAAAGCAAGTGTGACGCGGGAAAAAGCACCCCTGTCGGGTTACTACTTTGGGAGGGGGCATATTCTTAGGAATATGCCTCCACGTATGCCCTAGGCGAGGACCGAACCACCTCTATATAAGGGGGGGTTAGGGTTCTGGTAGAGGGGTTGGGTTTTTTCGGATACAGAGCAAGGAGAATTCTAGTTGGTTGAGCACTAGTGGATCTAGGGTTCTTGGGCTAGTCGGTAGGCAAGAGTAAGAGAGTTTCTTCTTCCTCCTCTTGTCAATACAGCTCGAGGAGCACTTGTAATCTTGGAGATTGAACATCAATACAAAGCTGCTGTGTAGAGAATCACTCTACTATCCCTCCCTGGATTCCCCTAGCGCATATTAGTCCCCACCTTTAGCCTATCCATGGCATCTGCCGTGACACCACCACGACAACTTCCCTCAAAAAGCTCAATTCCGCAAAAAAACTCAAAAAGGAACCAACAAGAAGCAAATGAAGAAAATGGCAGAAATCTATCAAAACAGACCAGCACGTAAAGATGAATTTTTTCGAAAACCTTCTGTTGCTCAAATAGAAAAGTGTTGAACTAACGAAAGTTAGGTAACAACCTGGGGCAGAAGCACAAAAATTCACGCCTCAAAAAGACGTTCAGAGATTTTACATGAATTTTTACGGTGAAGCACAGAAATCTGTTTCGGGACAGCAACTTTTCCCAATCATTACTTCTCTCTCATTAGAGGTTATTCTTGGCACAAAAAGCAAATAAAAAGTATAAGGAGAGGTTATTATAGAAGTAATAACTTCCAAGACTCATCTAAAACTTTTGGGTTATCTCCCAATAAGTACTTTTCTTTAACGCCTTTAAGTTAGGCATAAGAAGCAAGAAAAAGAATCAAGTGTTCTCAAATGAAGAAGCATTAAGATCAATACCAGAAATATTTTCAACAAGGCAAGGTATATCATCCAAATAAGTTCTAGAGGATCCTCTCTCAATGCTCTTAGGTTCACTATTCTCATCAAAAAGGGTTTGCAGGAACAATCCAATCAAGATTCTTTTCTATGGAATCATGTATTGCTACTAGTTTAAAGGGTATTGGCATCTTAGGTTCCTCCCTATTAGGTTCGGTTTTGTTCATCTTTTCTCGTGTACCAATAACATCTACACATGAGCCTAGCATATTGAAACATTCAAAGACTTTCCTAGCTTCCTTGGCAACATCATAGAACTCCTTAAACAAAGTTTCTAGAATAAAATCTCTCTTTTTAGGGTCCTCAATTTCTTTAAGCTTAAGAAACATTACTTGCATTAAGGGGTTGAGGTTAACAAACCTACCTTCTAACATGTGAATTAAAGAAGATGCAACAATCTCATAGTTTGGAGCAAGTTCTGCAAGGGATCTATCTTCAGTATCTTCATGCTTACTAACATGATTAAAGAATTCTTCAATATTATCTTTCCCAATTATAGAACCACTACCAATTGAAAGGTCTTTCAGGGTGAATTTGGGGATCAACATGGTGAGCTAAGGAAGAGGCAACAACTAAGGGAGACTTAATTTTTTGTGTTTTTTGAATAAGGAAAGCAAACTTGTAAAACTATTTTTTTGTGTTTTTGAATAAACAAAGCAACCTAAACAAAAAGAAACTAAGCAAAACAAAAATAACAAAGTAAAGAGATTGGTTATGAGGGACTCCCCTTGTGAAGATGTCCTTGACTCCCCGGCAACAACGCCAGAAAAATGCTTGATGGCTCAGTGTTGGCGCCAGGAAAATGCTGGTGCGATGTTGATGTAGAGCTCGTTGGGAACACCAAGAGGAAGGTATGATGAGCACAGCAGCAAGTTTCCCTCAGTTATGAAACCAAGGTTTAATCGAACCAGTAGGAGCAAGGAAACACCCCAAAGGTGTTTCTAGCTGAGCCTTGGCAGGGCGCACTACCGGTGCTAGTAGCAACGTGGAGACCTGCACAACACAACCACATAACTTTGTCCCCAACTTGTGATGAGGTTGTCAATCTCACCATGTTTTGTGGAAAACAAAGGATTAAACGTATCGAATGGAAAGAAGTAAAAGTTTGCAGAAAGTAAACACAAAGAAGTAAACAGATTGTAGATTGTGTGTAAAGAAAAAGGACCGGGATCCATAGTTCACTAGAGGTGGCTCTCCTTAAGATAGATAACATGCTGGGTGAACAAATTACAGCGGGGCAATTGACAAACATCGAGAAAGCAATACATGCATATACTAATCATCTTGACTCCTTTGGAACTTGATTGGGCATTACAACATTATACATAGACCGCCATCCAACTGCATCAATGACTAATAATCCACCTTCAGGTTATCATCCGAACCCCCTCTAGTATTAAGTTGCAAGCAACAGATTATTGCTTTACGAATTGCATGTAAAGTAAACAATACGATTGTTCTATGAACAAAGGATTGTTGTTTTCTCCCTAGTAGCAACAGCACATCTAGTACCTTAGAGATTTCTGTCACTTACCTAGATTACCAGAGGCATGAACCTACTATCGAGCATAAATACTAACTCTTGGAGTTGCTAGCATCTACTTGGCCAAGATAGCTACTAACAACGGAAAGCATGCAAGATCACAAATAACAAAGACATGATAGAATCAATAATCAATCTGAAATAGCATCTCAATATCCATCGGATCCCCGCAAACACAACATGCAGAATTACAAATAGATGATCTTGATAATGAACGGAGCTCACAAGATCTAGACATGAAAGCACAAAGTAGGAGAACCAGCCATCTAGCTACTACATGGATCTGTAGTCCAAGGATGAACTACTCACGCATCACACCAGAGGCTTGCATGGTGATGAAGAAGGCCTCCAGGGTGAATTCCCCTCTCCGGCAGGGTGCCGGGAAGAGCTTGAGATCCCTCCCGATCTAGGGATAGAGATGACGGCGGCTACAGACTCTTTCGTGGATTTTTCATCGGGCACTTAGGGTTTTCGTCCTGAGGGCATCTTATAGGTGGAAGGAGAGGCCGAGGGGGTGCTGGGGTTGGCCAGACCACCCCCTGGCGTGGGCCAGGCATGGCCACGCAGCCAGGTGGTGTGGCCGTCCCCCAGCCCTTCTTTGTCCCGTATTCTAGCATCTGATGACTTCCAGAAAAATAGGCACTTTGTCTTTTGTCCTGTCCAATTCCGAGAATATTCATTTTCTAACTTTCCTAGAACCAAAAACAGCAGAAAACAGGCAGCTGGCACTGTGGCTCTTGTTAATAGGTTAGTCCAAGAAATCATATGAAAAGTACTCCAAAGTGTGGACAAAACACAAGAAAGTGGATAAAACCAAGCATGGAACATCAAAAATTATAGATACATTTGCAATGTATCATAGCCTTATATGCCTGGTCCACTGCTCCTAGCATACCTAGGTCTGGCCTGTGCGCGTTGCTAGAGCTTCTTCGATGGTCAAGCTTAGCCGTGCTTAGTAGTTACGCCTGATCCATCCTGATGATGATGAATCGGAGATGCCAAAGAATCTACAAAAGGTAGGAGATGGAGACATGATCGGAGGTGACTGATAATATGCTAAGGCTTGCATGGGAGGCCATGTTGGGTGTGGTTTTTGTAGTCCTATGCTCACCACTACTAGGAACCGAGTTCTTGCCTTTGGAACCGAGACGAGCGTACAGCCACACGAGGCCTGGAAAACCCCTCAACTAAGTAACTTGCCTAGTAGATTCCATGAGTCACATAGTTCGGGCTTTCCATTTGGCATATGCATTGAAAATGTTTTCGAAAGGGGAGGTGAAGGAGGTGCATCATAACAGGTAGGTAAGCGTGGACGCGGTTGCTTGGGGTGGATGGAGACCTCGCCTCACATCTCTAGGAGAATATCATTTTGCGGTCCGAAAGTTGGGGTGTCCAGGCAACGCGGTACCCAAGTTCCCTAAAATCATCCGCGATGACTACAGTTGGTGTGCCAAATACTCAGAGGGTCTTTTCGGCATGAATTCAACTTTACGTTTCAATACAAAAAATCAGGCTAACGGCCATCAAGTTGGGCCCCCCTGTCAGTTCTCACCGTTATGTCGCTCCTGTCGCTCCCGTCGCTTAGGTGTCAATTAGGCTTGCAATGTTGGCGCCTGCATCCATTACGCGTCTTCTTCTTTCCCGGAGCGGCAATCTGTGGGGCGTCGCAGCCATGGCGTGGAGCTGGGACGTGGACGAACCTGCTCGGCCCAGCTCTCCTCCCTGTAGGCTTGCAGCATTGGCGCCTGCATCCATTACGTGTCTTCTTCCCTAGAGCGGCAATCTGTGGTCGCGGACATGGCGCAGAGCTGGGACGTGACGAAGCTGCTCGGCCCCGCTCTCCTCCCCATCCCGAGTCGGAGCTCGCCCTCATCATGGACGCACCCATGGCATGGCCAGGGACGAGAATTGGTTCCTAGTGAGATCTATCACCTTATCGACCATGCTCGGTTCTGTTTTCCTCCTCTAGAATCCGAGCTCGCCGTCGCCGTGGTTGCACCCGCACCAATTCTGCCACCTCTGCCGAGGTCTCTGTGGTAGCTCAAGTTCTGCGGCTCTCCAAGTTCTGCCATGTTGGTCCTGTAAGTGTTGTTGTATGTTAAACTAGCAAATCTCTATTGTTCAAATCTCTTGGGTTGTACCAACTTCATTGTGTTTAATTATGAAAGACAAAATATAAATGATTTCTCTCAATTTCTTGCATAGAAAAATGCACAGCTAATTTCATATCCTCGCAGGAACTGTCCCCACTTGTTCAACCGGCGGCATTGCCACGATATCCATGAAACCACGGTGAGTTCTCGAACCAAAAGTTGCAGTTACCATGTTTCTTCTGTAGTCATTCCTCTTCCTCAGTCATTCCTCTAAAGTTTTTCCTAGGCGCTTCTTCTTCCTCTGTTCTGGAACCGTCGGTTCATCTTCTTCTTCCTATCATAGGCAGTTCCTTGCAGGCATTTCCTTTCACCCATTTCCTTGCAGGCATGGACGATGGGAAACGCACAACAGAGACCCATTTGGTCCCTGCCCATGGCACCATGACTTTGATAGTGGTGTACACAAATGATGAAGCGACTGTGGAGACAACTCTCGCCAGGTTTGAGCAATTGCTTGAGAAAGAGAAGAACAAGTTTGTGGGGCTAGACTTGGACTACACCCGTGCAAATAAGCAAAAAAAAATCCTCCACAAGAGATCGTTGTCGTGCAAATCGCCATACATGAGGAGGTCCTCGTTTACCACTTGTGCAGGTATGTGAAATTTAAATTTGAGATCACCAATTCTGCATCCCTTGTTCCCTTACATCCCTAGAACCATCTAAGTGCAGGAGTAAACCAACTGAGATGCATTGTCCAGCTCAGGTCGAGTTCTTGTGTAGGAAAGGGATAACTTTCACTAGCGTGGATATCACAAATGACACAATTATGATTTCTCGTGCGTTGATAAATATCCCAGAGGGGCACCACATCGACATCCAAAATCTGTACAAGATCAAATTAGACCCAGCGAAGGATGGCATGGGTGATCTGGCAGCGGAAATCATCGATAAATACTATGAAAAACTAAAGAAATTGAAGCGACTCGATCACGACTACTGGGAGTGGAAGCCGATGAGCCAGGTGCGCCTCGAGTATGCACCCAGAGATGCCTACATGGCGTACGAGTTGTACAGTAAGCTCATTACCATGAAAGATGGGATGGTTAAGGCGGGGTTTTTCGCGAGAGAGCTATGCCCTGGTTGCAAGCTAGCCCAGGAGAAGAAGCGCGAGGAGGACAGAAAGCGGTTTCAGGACGAGCAGGGATCTTGGGACGGTGGCGACATCAAGCGGTTAAAGGGGAAGCAAGTCAAGGACGACAACAAGTGGTGGTGATACATTATGTGTTTGACCTAGATTTTAGTTTCTAGTTTATTATGTGTGTGATATATTTAGTTACTTCAATACAAAATTTCGACCAATTTAACTTGTTGATGTATTTCTTGACAATTATAATATAATCGAGCGCTAGAAATATTTTGTAGTGTGCATGAGCATGATCAGTAAATATAATTGAACACTAGAAACTTTAAGGCACTCCATATAAAGGAGTAGATTAATATAGAAGGTTCACCAGAGACACCACGGATATATTGTCTTACATGCCACACACATGTAATAATTAACTAGAACAAAATTAAAGGAGGGGCTACAGCAGGAGGCCGGGACACGGAGACGCCTAGCAGGGAAGGGGTTTATCAGTAGGAGGCAGCGACAGCCTAGTCGATGGGATACAGGCCAGTCCTGACATACTCCCGGAGGAATTTGCCGTAGGCTACGTGTCGCGCCAAGGTAATTGGCCTATGCCTTCTGCCTCCGCCTCTGCCAACGCCCTCCGTGTGCTGGATCATGTTGTTGAGGTCCACGTTGATTGCTCTGCCACAAAATGGGCAAAACAGTCTCCCCCTATGGTGGAAACGGATTAGCCCACACCGTAACCGCCTCAGCACGTAGCGGCTCTTATTGTCCCTAGATACCTTGCTATCGTCCACTTCATCATCATCCTCCTATTGATTTTCAAGAACATAACTTAGAACTCATACATATGATTGAATTGTATTACAACTCAAGAATTGACAACATGTATATGTAAGACAATATATCCATGGATATCAAAGATAAAGTATCTCAGCAATAGTTTGATCGGTTCATATAAAATTTCATCTCAACACAATGACAAATAATTGCATCAGAGTGAATGTAGGATAAATCTAGAGGCCTCATAAGTTTCTTCAGGGATGGAGTCAGTGAACCAAGTAACAATTGCACAACCTGTAATGTTGTTGTACATCGCCCTAGGTTCACTAACTCATCCCTGAAAAAATCTGACACCAATGTGTCTTCCTCTCTTTTGGGTCAAATTTGAATCATTGGCCACAATAAGAAATTGAAATGTAATCGTACAAAACATTATTCAGGGGTATACATAGTCAAGTACAAAAACAAGCCTAAATATTGTAATTATAAATAAAAAAGCAAACAATTAATCTGCAGGTGCATGTTAAAAATACTTATGATCAAAACCATTCATATACATATGCATCATACCAATCATTAAAAGATCAGAATCAATTCAAGGATCATATATGTAGTTCCATATGAGAATAAATCTAGGGCCTCATAATTTGTTTCAGAGATGGAGTTGGCGAACCAAAGTACCAACAGCACAACCTATATTGTTTGTGTGCATTGCTGCCTCAGGTTCACCAACCCATCTTTAAAACACGACACCGTCATATGTGTCTCCCCTTGAACTCTTTTGGGGCAAATTTCAATCATCGGCCTCGGTGACAAACTAAAATGTAATTCTTATACACTGAATGCATGGAATAGGTAATTCGAATATCATAGTTCTATGAATGTAGAATAAAGATTAAGACCTCATAAGTTTCTACAGGGACGGCGTAAGTGAACCAAGTAACAATTGCACAGCCTATATTGTTCTTGTACATTGCCCCAGGTTCACTAACTCGTCCCTGAAAAAATCTGACACCAATGTGTCTGCCTCTCTTTTGGGGCAAATTTGAATCATTGGCCACAATAAGAAATTGAAATGTAATTGTACAAAACATTATTCAGGGATATACATAGTCAGGTACAAAAACAAGCCTAAATATTGTAATTATAAATAAAAATCCAAACAGTTAATCTTCAGGTACATGTTAAAAATACTTATGATCAAAACCATTCATATACATATGCATCATACCAATCATTAAAAGATCAGAAACATTTCAAGGATCATATATGTAGTTCCATATGAGAATAAATCAAGGGCCTCATAATTTGTTTCAGAGATGGAGTTGGAGAACCAAAGTACCAATAGCACAACCGATATTGTTTGTGTGCATTGCTGCCTCAGGTTCACCAACCCATCCCTAAAACACGACACCATCATACGTGTCTCCCCTTGAACTCTTTTGGGGCAAATTTCAATCATCGGTCTCGGTGACAAACTAAAATGTAATTCTTATACACTATGAATGCATGGAATAGATAATTCAAATATCATAGTTCTATGAATGTAGAATAAAGATTGCAGCCTCATAAGTTTCTACAGAGATGGCGTAAGCGAACCAAGTAACAATTGCATAGCTTATATTGATCTTGTACATGGCCCCAGGTTCGCTCACTCATCTCTGAAAAAATTTGACACCAATGTGTCTGCCTCTCTTTGGGGAAAATTTGAATCATTGGCCATAATAAGAAATTGAAATGTAATCGTACAAAACAATATTCAGGGATATACAAATGCATCATACAACGCATTCATAGATCAGAAACAATACAAAGATTATATATTTAGGTTCCATATGAGAGAAAAATTAGGGCCTCATTTTTTCAGCGATGGAGTCGGAGAACCAAAATACCAATAGCACAACCTATATTGTTTATGTGCATTGCTGCCTCAGGTTCACTAACCATCCCTAAGAAAACGACACCATCAGATGCCCTTGCACTATTTTGGGGTAAAATTGAATCATTGGGCTCAGTAAGGAATAGAAATGTAATGTTATAGGCCTGTTGTGTATCGAAATCAACACTCAACTAGCAAACTCAACTAGATGGCAGATGAGCAGATTGGGTTTTGTGACTAGACGGATTGGGGTTTTGTGACTAGATGGCAGATGCATCAATCAACCGATCGAATCATATATATACTACCCTACTTCAAGAGAAAAATAATATGTACACGATTGAGCAAATCCTATGTATGAACAGTGAAAACTGCAGCTGCGACTAGAGAAGCTAGCAATGTAGTACCTCAGACTCCTCATCAGGGACCTCCTCCTCGAACTCATCATTCTCCGCGATTGCGTCGAAGATTTCTTGAACGGTGTTGGGGTCGTCGATGTAGATCACCGGATTGCCTCCGCCTGCCGCCTGCCCCCCATCCATATCTGCCGCTGGCACCACGACGTTGTCAGCCACGATGTTGTCGGCCACCTGCTACTCGGTGGCGACGGCTACTACCTACTGCTCGGCGGCGATGGCTACCACCTGCTGCTCGGCAGCGACGGCTACCACCTGCTGCTCGGAGGGGACGGCTACCACCTTCTGCTCGGCGGTGATGGCTACTGGCTAGACGAATGAGTTCGCACCCTCGACGGCGCGGCGACGAGCGGCGTTCGTGCCGGAGAAGACGCATCCGCCTGCTTGGCGACGACCGAGCCATCTGCTGATGCGCCTTCAACTGGCTTCACCTCCGGATTGTCTCCACGCGTACGCTTCATGGCGCACCAAGGGAAGGAGGTAGTGCAAATGAGGGAGCTTCGGCGCGCGGCAGGTGTAGATTAGGGTCTTGGGACTAGACAGACTGAGGGGAAATGACACAAGCTCATGGAAGAAGAAGGTCGAGGGGGGTTATAAACACCGGACCGTTCGTAGTCCTCGAGTGGACACATGTGGTGGGCGGGGGGCGGGGGGCTACCATGATCTCCACCCTTTTTTCGGTTCCCTTTTTTTTGAAACAACCACGATCTCCACTTTAGAGCTGCATTGAAAACATGCTCATGGAAGACCTCGATTCCACTGCATGCAAGTGGCGCGGAACTAATTCTAGCAACGTTAGATCTACTTGAGGGGGGCCCTTGACTCATGGAAGTTACTAGTGGTAGGGCCCAGTTGGAAGTGAGATTGAGAGCGCTGCGTAAAAATGGGATATGTCTTATTAAAATCAAGTGGCAATAAATGGCAGCGTCCCATCGACAACCGTGCACTTGATGACCCTGTTGCCCTGTGCATGAGTTGTAGTAGCAGTAGTAGGCTTTTCAGACTTGACTAATCTTGACATGACCGCTCGACAACTTTTTCCATGGACGGCATCATGTTCCTTCCTGTAGAAGTCTCGCGGAGGGAGACGTCTGTGTTGTCTCACGATGTACTATGAAGGGCACGACGTGTGCAACGATCATCGTTGGATCACACAAAATCAACGGTTGGTACGCATGATCCGCGTGACAACTGTGACAACGAATCAGGGAGTAGCAGATAGGGTGAGCACAGGTTTCGGCTTCTACGAAAGATAGAGAGAGGGGGGCAAAACTAAGTAGTACCACATAAAACCAAGGGTAAAACTAAGTAGTATAAAACTGGAAAGTGTCTTGTACAATGAAATACATCATGGAATACATCAAATTATGCCAAGATAGATACACTAGAGTTCATTGGATGTGTGTTCTTCTCATAAACCACACATGGATCCACCTGTGTGATTGCATGTCTGTTCCTCTAAACAAACCACATAAGGATCCACCAGTGTCATTGGATGTGTGTTCTTCTCATGAACCACACATGGATCCACCAGTGTCATTGCATGTGTGTTCTTCTCATGAACCACACATGGATCCACCGGTGTCATAGAATGTATGTTCCTCTAAACAAACCACATAAAGTGCCATTGCATGTCTGTTATTTTCATGAACCACACCCAGTGTCATTGCATGTGTGTTCTTCTAAACAAACCACATAAGTCATTGCATGTTTGTTCTTTTCATGAACCCCACCCAGTGTCATTGTAGGTGTTCCACTAGACAGACCACATAAGGATCCACCAATGTCACTGCATGTCTGTTCTTTTCATGAACCACATAAGGATCCACAAGTGTCATTGGATGTGTGTTATTCTCATGAACCACACATGGATCCACCGGTGTCATTGCATGTATGTTCCTCTAAACAAACCACATAAGGATCCACCAGTGTTATTGCATGTCTATTCTTTTCATGAACCACACCCAGTGTCATTGCATGTGTGTTCTTCTAAACAAACCACATAAGGATCCACCAGTGTCATTGCATGTCTGTTCTTTTCATGAACCACACCCAGTGTCATTTCATGTGTGTTCTTTAAATTAACCACAACTAGAGTCATTGCATGTCTATTACTTCCATAAACCACACATGGATCCACTAGTGTCATTGCATGTCTGTTCTTTTTATGAACCACACCCAGTGTCATTTCATGTCAGTTCTTTCCATGAACCACATAAGGATTCACCAGTGTCATTGCATGTCTATTATTCTCACAAACCACATAAGGATCCACCAGTGTCATTGCATGTCTGTTCTTTTCATGAACCACACCCAGTGTCATTGCATGTGTGTTCCTCTACACAAACAACATAAGGATCCACCGGTGTCACTGCATGTCTGTTCTTTTCATGAACCACAGCTAGAGTCCACTAGTGTCATTGGATGTGTGTTCTTCTCATGAACCACACCAAGTGTCATTGCATGTCTGTTCTTTTCATGAACCACATAAGGATCCACCAGTGTCATTGGATGTGTGTTCTTCTCATGAACCACACATGGATCCACCAGTGTCATAGCATGTTTGTTCCTCTAAAAACCACATAAGGATCCACCAGTGTCATTGCATGTATGTTCTTTTCATGAACCACACCCAGTGTCATTGCATGTGTGTCCTTTTCATGATCCACACCGAGTGTCATTGCATGTGTGTTCTTCTAAACAAACCAAATAAGGATCCACCAGTATCATTGCATGTCTGTTCTTTTCATGAACCACACCCAGTGTCATTGCATGTGTGTTCTTTTCATGAACCACAGGTAGAGTCATTGCATGTCTGTTCTTTGCATCAACCACACCAAGTGTCATTGCATGGCTGTTCTTTTCATGAACCACACCCAGTGTCACTGCATGTAAGTTCTTTACACGAACCACATAAGGATCCACCAGTGTCATTGGATGTGTTTTCTTCTCATGAACCACACATGGATCCACCAGTGTCATTGCATGTGTGTTCTTCTCATGAACCACACATGGATCCACCGGTGTCATAGAATGTATGTTCCTCTAAACAAACCACATAAAGTGCCATTGCATGTCTGTTATTTTCATGAACCACACCCAGTGTCATTGCATGTGTGTTCTTCTAAACAAACCACATAAGTCATTGCATGTTTGTTCTTTTCATGAACCCCACCCAGTGTCATTGCAGGTGTTCCACTAGACAGACCACATAAGGATCCACCAATGTCACTGCATGTCTGTTCTTTTCATGAACCACATAAGGATCCACAAGTGTCATTGGATGTGTGTTATTCTCATGAACCACACATGGATCCACCGGTGTCATTGCATGTATGTTCCTCTAAACAAACCACATAAGGATCCAAAAGTGTTATTGCATGTCTGTTCTTTTCATGAACTACACCCAGTGTCATTGCATGTGTGTTCTTCTAAACAAACCACATAAGGATCCACCAGTGTCATTGCATGTCTGTTCTTTTCATGAACCACACCCATTGTCATTTCATGTGTGTTCTTTAAATTAACCACAACTAGAGTCATTGCATGTCTATTACTTCCATAAACCACACATGGATCCACTAGTGTCATTGCATGTCTGTTCTTTTTATGAACCACACCCAGTGTCATTTCATGTCAGTTCTTTCCATGAACCACATAAGGATTCACCAGTGTCATTGCATGTCTATTATTCTCACAAACCACATAAGGATCCACCAGTGTCATTGCATGTCTGTTCTTTTCATGAACCACACCCAGTGTCATTGCATGTGTGTTCCTCTACACAAACAACATAAGGATCCACCGGTGTCACTGCATGTCTGTTCTTTTCATGAACCACAGCTAGAGTCCACTAGTGTCATTGGATGTGTGTTCTTCTCATGAACCACACCAAGTGTCATTGCATGTCTGTTCTTTTCATAAACCACGTAAGGATCCACCAGTATCATTGGATGTGTGTTCTTCTCATGAACCACACATGGATCCACCAGTGTCATAGCATGTCTGTTCCTCTAAAAACCACATAAGGATCCACCAGTGTCATTGCATGTCTGTTCTTTTCATGAACCACACCCAGTGTCATTGCATGTGTGTCCTTTTCATGATCCACACCGAGTGTCATTGCATGTGTGTTCTTCTAAACAAACCAAATAAGGATCCACCAGTATCATTGCATGTCTGTTCTTTTCATGAACCACACCCAGTGTCATTGCATGTGTGTTCTTTTCATGAACCACAGGTAGAGTCATTGCATGTCTGTTCTTTGCATCAACCACACCAAGTGTCATTGCATGGCTGTTCTTTTCATGAACCACACCCAGTGTCACTGCATGTAAGTTCTTTACACGAACCACATAAGGATCCACCAGTGTCATTGGATGTGTTTTCTTCTCATGAACCACACATGGATCCACCAGTGTCATTGCATGTGTGTTCTTCTCATGAACCACACATGGTTCCACCGGTGTCATAGAATGTATGTTCCTCTAAACAAACCACATAAAGTGCCATTGCATGTCTGTTATTTTCATGAACCACACCCAGTGTCATTGCATGTGTGTTCTTCTAAACAAACCACATAAGTCATTGCATGTTTGTTCTTTTCATGAACCCCACCCAGTGTCATTGCAGGTGTTCCACTAGACAGACCACATAAGGATCCACCAATGTCACTGCATATATGTTCTTTTCATGAACCACATAAGGATCTATGAGTGTCATTAGATGTTTGTTCTTATCATGAACCGCACGTGGATCCACTTGTGTCATTGCATGTCTGTTCCTCTAAACAAACCACATAAGGATCCACCAGTGTCATTGCATGTCTGTTCTTTTCTTGAACCACACCCAGTGTCATAGCATGTTTGTTCCTCTAAACAAACCACATAAGGATCCACCAGTGTCATTGCATGTCTGTTCTTTTCATGAACCACACCCAGTGTCATTGCATGTGTGTTCTTCTAAACAAACCACATAAGGATCCACCGGTGTCACTGCAAGTCTGTTCTTTTCATGAACCACAGCTAGAGTCCACTAGTGTCATTGGATGTGTGTTCTTCTCATGAACCACACCAAGTGTCATTGCATGTCAGTTCTTTTCATGAACCACGTAAGGATCCACCAGTGTCATTGGATGTGTGTTATTCTCATGAACCACACATGGATCCACCAGTGTCATAGCATGTCTGTTCCTCTAAAAACCACATAAGGATCCACCAGTGTCATTTCATGTCTGTTCTTTTCATGAACCACACCCAGTGTCATTGCATGTGTGTCCTTTTCATGATCCACACCGAGTGTCATTGCATGTGTGTTCTTCTAAACAAACCAAAAAAGGATCCACCAGTATCATTGCATGTCTGTTCTTTTCATGAACCACACCCAGTGTCATTGCATGTGTGTTCTTTTCATGAACCACAGGTAGAGTCATTGCATGTCTGTTCTTTGCATCAACCACACCAAGTGTCATTGTATGGTTGTTCTTTTCATGAACTACACCCAGTGTCACTGCATGTAAGTTCTTTACATGAACCACATAAGGATCCACCAGTGTCATTGGATGTGTTTTCTTCTCATGAACCACACATGGATCCACTAGTGTCATTGCATGTATGTTCCTCTAAACAAACCACATAAGGATCCACCAGTGTCATTGCATGTCTGTTCTTTTCATGAACCACACCTAGTGTCATTGCATGTGTGTTCTTCTAAACAAACCACATAAGGATCCACCAGTGTCATTGCATGTCTGTTCTTTTCATGAACCACACCCAGTGTTATTGCATGTTTGTTCTTTTCATGAACCACAGCTAGAGTCATTGCATGTCTGTTCTTTTCATGAACCACACCCAGTGTCATTGCATGTCTATTCTTATTATGAACCACACCCAGTGTCACTACATGTCAGTTCTTTTCATTAACCACATAAGGATCTACGAGTGTCATTGGATGTTTGTTCTTATCATGAACCGCACGTGGATTCACCGGTGTCATTGCATGTCTGTTCCTCTAAACAAACCACATAAGGATCCACCAGTGTCATTGCATGTCTGTTCTTTTCATGAACCACACCCAGTGTCATTGCATGTGTGTTCTTCTAAACAAACCACATAAGGATCCACCAGTGCCATTGCCTGTCTGTTCTTTTCATAAACCACACCCAGTGTAATTGCATGTGTGTTCTTCTAAACAAACCACATAAGGATCCACCAGTGTCATTGCATGTCTGTTCTTTTCATGAACCACACCCAGTGTCATTGCATGTTTGTTCTTTTCATGAACCATAGCTAGAGTCATTGCATGTCTGTTCTTTTCATGAACCACACCCAGTGTCATTGCATTTCTGTTCTTATTATGAACCACACCCAGTGTCACTACATGTCAGTTCTTTTCATTTACCACATAAGGATCTACGAGTGTCATTAGATGTTTGTTCTTATCATGAACCGCACGTGGATCCGGTGTCATTGCATGTCTGTTCCTCTAAACAAACCACATAAGGATCCACCAGTGTCATTGCATGTCTGTTCTTTTCATGAACCACACCCAGTGTCATTGCATGTGTGTTCTTTTCATGAACCACAGGTAGAGTCATTGCATGTCTGTTCTTTGCATGAACCACACCAAGTGTCATTGCATGTCTTTTCTTTTCATGAACCACACCCAGTGTCACTGCATGTAAGTTCTTTACCTGAACCACATAAGGATCCACCAGTGTCATTGGATGTGTTTTCTTCTCATGAACCACACATGGATCCACTGGTGTCATTGCATGTCTGTTCCTCTAAACAAACCACATAAGGATCCACCAGTGTCATTGCCTGTCTGTTCTTTTCATGAACCACACCAGTGTCATTGCATGTGTGTTCTTCTAAACAAACCACATAAGGATCCACCAGTGTCATTGCATGTCTGTTCTTTTCATGAACCACACCCAGTGTCATTGCATGTTTGTTCTTTTCATGAACCACAGCTAGAGTCATTGCATGTCTGTTCTTTTCATGAACCACACCCAGTGTCATTGCATGTCTGTTCTTATTATGAACCACACCCAGTGTCAGTACGTGTCAGTTCTTTTCATTAACCACATAAGGATCTACTAGTGTCATTAGATGTTTGTTCTTATCATGAACCGCACGTGGATCCACTGGTGTCATTGCATGTCTGTTCCTCTAAACAAACCACATAAGGATCCACCAGTGTCATTGCATGTCTGTTCTTTTCTTGAACCACACCCAGTGTCATAGCATGTTTGTTCCTCTAAACAAACCACATAAGGATCCACCAGTGTCATTGCATGTTTGCTCTTTTCATGAACCACACCCAGTGTCATTGCATGTGTGTTCTTCTAAACAAACCACATAAGTCATTGCATGTCTGTTCTTTTCATGAACCCCACCCGGTGTCATTTCATGTGTGTTCCACTAGACAGACCACATAAGGATCCACCGATGTCACTGCATGTCTGTTCTTTTCATGTACGACATAAGGATCCACCAGTGTCATTGGATGTGTGTTGTTCCCATGAACCACGCATGGATCCACCGGTGTTATTGCATGTCTGTTCCTCTAAACAAACCACATAAGGATCCACCAGTGTCATTGCATGTCTATTCTTTCATGAAGCACACCCAGTGTCAAAGCATGTCTGTTCCTCTAAACAAACCAGATAAGGATCCACCAGTGTCATTGCATGTATGCTCTTTTCATGAACCACACCCGGTGTCATTACATGTGTGTTGATCTAAACAAACCACATAAGTCATTGCATGTCTGTTCTTTTCATGAACCACACCCGGTGTCATTGCATGTGTGTTCCTCTAGATAGACCACATAAGGATCCACCGATGTCACTATATGTCTGTTCTTTTCATGAACCACATAAGGATCCACCGGTGTCATTGGATGTGTGTTCTTATCATGAACCACACATGGATCCACTGGTGTCATTGCATGTCTGTTCCTCTAAACAAACCACATAAGGATCCACCAGTGTCATTGCATGTCAGTTAGTTTCATGAACCACACCCAGTGTCATTGCATGTGTGTTCTTCTAAACAAACCACATAAGGATCCACCAGTGTCATTGCATGTCTGTTCTTTTCATAAACCACACCCAGTGTCATTGCATGTGTGTTCCTCTAGACAAACCACACAAGGATCCACCGGTGTCACTACATGTCTGTTCTTTTCAGGAACCACAACTAGAGTCCACTAGTGTCATTGGATGTGTGTTCTTCTCACGAACCACACCCAATGTCATTACATGTCAGTTCTTTTCATGAACCACATAAGGATCCACCAGTGTCATTGGATCTGTGTTTGTCTCATGAACCACACATGGATCCACCGGTGTCATAGCATGTCTGTTCCTCTAAACAAACCACATAAGGATCCACCAGTGTCATTGCATGTCTGTTCTTTTCATGAACCACACCTAGTGTCATTGCATGTGTGTTCTTTTCATGAACCACACCCAGTGTCATTGCATGTGTGTTCTTATAAACAAACCAAATAAGGATCCACCAGTGTCATTGCATGTATGTTCTTTTCATTAACCACACCCAGTGTCATTGCATGTGTGTTCTTTTCATGAACCACAGCTAGAGTCATTGCATGTGTGTTCTTTGCATGAATCACACCCAGTGTCATTGCATGTATGTTCTTTTCATGAACCACACCTAGTGTCACTGCACGTAAGTTATTTTCATGAACCACATAAGGATCCACTAGTGTCATTGGATGTGTGTTCTTCTCATGAACCACACATGGATCCACCTGTGTCATTGCATGTTTGTTCCTCTAAACAAACCACATAAGGATCCACCAGTGTCATTGCATGTCTGTTCTTTTCATGAACCACACCCAGTGTCATTGCGTGTGTGTTCTTCTAAACAAACCACATAAGGATCCACCAGTGTCATTGCATGTCTGTTCTTTTCATGAACCACAACCAGTGTCATTGCATGTTTGTTCTTTTCATGATCCATAGCTAGAGTCATTGCATGTCTGTTCTTTTCATGAACCACACCCAGTGTCATTGCATGTCTGTTCTTTTCTTGAACCACACCCAGTGTCACTGCATGTCAGTTCTTTTCATTAACCACATAAGGATCTACGAGTGTCATTGGATGTTTGTTCTTCTCATGAACCGTATGTGGCTCCACCGGTGTCATTGCATTGCATGTCTGTTCCTCTAAACAAACCACATAAGGATCCACCAGTGTCATTGCATGTCTGTTGTTTTCATGAACCACACCCAGTGTCATAGCATGTCTGTTCCTCTAAACAAACCACATAAGGATCCACCAGTGTCATTACATGTCTGTTCTTTTCATGAACCACACCCGGTGTCATTGCATGTGTGTTCTTCCAAACAAACCACGTAAGTCATTGCATGTCTGTTCTTTTCATGAACCACACCCGATGTCATTGCATGTGTGTTCCTCTAGATAGACCACATAAGGATCCACCGATGTCACTATATGTCTGTTCTTTTCATGAACCACATATGGATCCACCGGTGTCATTGGATGTGTGTTCTTCTCATGAACCACACATGGATCCACTGGTGTCATTGCATGGTTGTTCCTCTAAACAAACCACATAAGGATACACCAGTGTCATTGCATGTCTGTTCTTTTCATGAACCACACCCAGTGTCATTGCATGTGTGTTCTTCTAAACAAACCACATAAGGATCCAGCAGTGTCATTGCATGTCTGTTCTTTTCATGAACCACACACAGTGTCATTCCATGCGTTTTCTTTTCATTAACCACTACTAGAGTCATTGCATGTCTGTTACTTCCATAAACCACACATGGATCCACTGGTGTCATTGCATGTCTGTTCTTTTCATGAACCACACCCAGTGGCATTGCATGTCAGTTCTTTTCATGAACCACATAAGGATCCACCAGTGTCAATGCACGTCTGTTCTTCTCACAAACCACATAAGGATCCACCGGTGTCATTGCATGTCTGTTCTTTTCATAAACCACACCTAGTGTCATTGCATGTGTGTTCCTCTAGACAAACCACACAAGGATCCACCGGTGTCACTACATGTCTGTTCTTTTCAGGAACCATAGCTAGAGTCCACTAGTGCCATTGGATGTGTGTTCTTCTCATGAACCACACCCAGTGTCATTACATGTCAGTTCTTTTCATGAACCACATAATGATCCACCAGTGTCATTGGTTGTGTGTTCTTCTCATGAACCACACATGGATCCACCGGTGTCATAGCATGTCTGTTCCTCTAAACAAACCACATAAGGATCCACCAGTGTCATTGCATGTCTGTTCTTTTCATGAACCACACCCAGTGTCATTGCATGTGTGTTCTTTTCATGAACCACACCCAGTGTCATTGCATGTGTGTTCTTCTAAACAAACCAAATAAGGATCCACCACTGTCATTGCATGTCTGTTCTTTTCATTAACCACACCAAGTGTCATTGCATGTGTGTTCTTTTCATGAACCACAGCTAGAATCATTGCATGTCTGTTCTTTGCATGAACCACACCCAGTGTCATTGCATGTCTGTTTTTTTCATGAACCACACCCAGTGTCAATGCATGTATGTTCTTTTCATTAACCACATAAGGATCTACGAGTGTCATTGGATGTTTTTTCTTCTCATGAACCATATGTGGATCCACCGGTGTCATTGCATGTCTGTTCCTCTAAACAAACCACATAAGGATCCACCAGTGCCATTGCATGTCTGTTCTTTTCATGAACCACACCCAGTGTCATAGCATGTTTGTTCCTCTAAATCAGCCACATAAGGATCCACCAGTATCATTGCATGTCTGTTCTTTTCATGAACCACACCCGGTGTCATTGCATGTGTGTTCTTCTAAACAAACAACATAAGTCATTGCATGTCTGTTCTTTTCATGAACCACACCCGGTGTCATTGCATGTGTGTTCCTCTAGACAGACCAATAAGGATCCACCGATGTCACTGTATGTCTGTTCTTTTTATGAACCACATATGGATCCACCAGTGTCATTGGATGTGTGTTCTTCTCATGAACCACACATGGATCCACCGGTGTCATTGCATGTCTGTTCCTCTAAACAAACCACATAAGGATTCACCAGTGTCATTGCATGTCTGTTCTTTTCATGAACCACACCCATTGTCATTGCATGTCTGTTCTTTTCATGAACCACACCCAGTGTCACTGCATGTCAGTTCTTTTCATTAACCACATAAGGGTCTACGAGTGTCATTGGATGTTTGTTCTTCTCCTGAACCGCACGTGGATCCACCGGTGTCATTGCATGTCTGTTCCTCTAAACAAACCACATAAGGATCCACCAGTGTCATTGCATGTCTATTCTTTTCATGAACCACACCCAGTGTCATAGCATGTTTGTTCCTCTAAACAAACCACATAAGGATCCACCAGTGTCATTGCCTGTCTGTTCTTTTCATGAACCACACCCGGTGTCATTGCATGTTTGTTCTTCTAAACAAACCACATAAGTCATTGCATGTCTGTTCTTTTCATGAACCACACCCGGTGTCATTGGATGTGTGTTCCTCTAGACAGACCACATAAGGATCCACCGATGTCACTGCATGTCTGTTCTTTTCATGAACCACATAAGGATCCACCAGTGTCATTGGATGTGTGTTCTTCTCATGAACCACACATGGATCCACCGGTGTCATTGCATGTCTGTTCCACTAAACAAACCACATAAGGATCCACCAGTGTCATTGCATGTCTGTTCTTTTCATGAACCACACCTAGTGTCATTGCATGTGTGTTCTTCTAAACAAACCACATAAGGATCCACCAGTGTCATTACATGTCTGTTCTTTTCATGAACCACACCCAGTGTCATTGCATGTTTGTTCTTTTCATGAACCACAGCTAGAGTCATTGCATGTCTGTTCTTTCCATGAACCACACCCAGTGTCATTGCATGTATGTTCTTTTCATGAACCACACCCAGTGTCACTGCATGTCAGTTCTTTTCATTAACCACATAAGGATCTACGAGTGCCATTGGATGTATGTTCTTCTCATGAACCGCACGTGGATCCACCGGTGTCATTGCATGTCTGTTCCTCTAAACAAACCACATAAGGACCCACCAGTGTCATTGCATGTCTGTTCTTTTCATGAACCACACCCAGTGTCATAGCATGCCTGTTCCTCTAAACAAACCACATAAGGATCCACCAGTGTCATTGCATGTCTGTTCTTTTCATGAACCACACCCGGTGTCATTGCATGTGTGTTCTTCTAAACAAACCACATAAGGATCCACCAGTGTCATTGCATGTCTGTTCTTTTCATGAACCACACACAGTGTCATTGCATGTGTGTTCTTTTCATTAACCACAATTAAATTCATTGCATGTCTGTTACTTCCATAAACCACACATGGATCCACTGGTGTCATTGCATGTCTGTTGTTTTCATGAAACACACCCAGTGTCATTGCATGTTAGTTCTTTTCAGGAACCACATAAGGATCCACCAGTGTCATTGGATGTGTGTTCTTCTCACAAACCACATAACGATCCACCAGTGTCATTGCATGTCTGTTCTTTTCATAAACCATACCTAGTGTCATTGCATGTGTGTTCCTCTAGACAAACCACATAAGGATCCACCGGTGTCATTGCATGTCTGTTCTTTTCAGGAACCACAGCTAGAGTCCACTAGTGTCATTGGATGTGTGTTCTTCTCCGAACCACACCCAGTGTCATTGCATGTCAGTTCCTTTCACGAACCACATAAGGATCCACCAGTGTCATTGGATGTGTGTTCTTCTTATGAACCACACATGGATCCACCGGTGTGATAGCATGTCTGTTCCTCTAAACAAACCACATAAGGATCCACCAGTGTCATTGCATGTCTGTTCTTTTCATGAACCACACCCAGTGTCATTGCATGTGTGTTCTTTTCATGAACCACACCTAGTGTCATTGCATGTGTGTTCTTCTGAACAAACCAAATAAGGATCCACCAGTGTCATTGCATGTCTGTTCTTTTCATGAACCACACCCAGTGTCATTGCAGGTGTGTTCTTTTCATGAACCACAGCTAGAGTCATTACATGTCTGTTCTTTGCATGAACCACACCTAGTGTCATTCCATGTCTGTTCTTTTCATGAACCACACCCAGTGTCACTGCATGTAAGTTCTTTTCATGAACCACATAAGGATCCACCAGTGTCATTGGATGTGTGTTCTTCTCAAGAACCACACATGGATCCACCGGTGTCATTGCATGTCTGTTCCTCTAAACAAACCACATAAGGATCCACTAGTGTCATTGCATGTTGGTTCTTTTCATGAACCACACACAGTGTCATTGCATGTGTGTTCTTCTAAACAAACCACATAAGGATCCACCAGTGTCATTGCATGTCTGTTCTTTTCATGAACCACACCTAGTGTCATTGCATGTTTGTTCTTTTCTTGAACCACAGCTAGAGTCATTGCATGTCTGTTCTTTTCATAAACCACACCCAGTGTCACAGCATGTCAGTTCTTTTCATTAACCACATAAGGATCTACGGGTGTCATTGGATGTGTGTTCTTCTCATGAACCGCACGTGGATCCACAGGTGTCATTGCATGTCTATTCCTCTAAAAAAACATAAGGTTCCACCAGTGTCATTGCATGTCTGTTCTTTTCATGAACCACACCCAGCGTCATAGCATGTATGTTCCTCTAAACAAACCACATAAGGATCCACCAGTGTCATTGCATGTATGTTCTTTTAATGAACCACACCCAGTGTCACTGCATATGTGTTCTTCAAACCAAACCACGTAAGTCATTGCATGTCTGTTCTTTTCATGAACCACACACAGTGTCATTGCATGTGTGTTCCACTAGACAGACAACATAAGGATCCACCGGTGTCACTGCATTTCTGGTCTTTTCATGAACCACATAAGGATCCACCAGTGTCATTGGATGTGTGTTCTTCTCATGAACCACACATGGATCCACCGGTGTCATTGCATGTCGGTTCCTCTAAACAAACCACATAAGGATCCACCAATGTCATTGCATGTCTGTTATTTTCATGAACCACACCCGGTTTCATTGCATGTGTGTTATTCTAAACAAACTACATAAGGATCCACCCGTGTCATTTTATGTTTGTTCTTTTCATGAACCACACCCAGTGTCATTGCATGTGTGTTCTTTTCATTAACCGTAGCTAGAGTCATTGCATGTCTGTTACTTCCATAAAACACACATGGATCCACCAGTGTCATTGCATGTCTATTCTTTTCATGAACCACACCTAGTGTCATTGCATGTCAAATCTTTTCATGAACCACATAAGGATCCACTAGTGTCATTGCATGTTTGTTCTTCTCACAAACCACATAAGGATCCACCAGGGTCATTGCATGTTTGTTGTTTTCATGAACCACACCCAGTGTCATTGCATGTGTGTTCCTCTAGACAAACCACGTATGGATCCACCGGTGTCACTGCATGTCTGTTCTTTTTAGGAACCATAGATAGAGTCCACCAGTGTTATTGGATGTGTGTTCTTCTCATGAACCACACCCAGTGTCATTGCATGTCAGTTCTTTTCATGAAACACATAAGGATCCACTAGTGTCATTGGATGTGTGTTCTTCGCATGAACCACATATGGATCCACAGTGTCATTGCATGTCTGTTCCTCTAAACAAACCACATAAGGATCCACCAATGTCATTGCATGTCTGTTCTTTTCATGAAACCCGCCTAGTGTCATTGCATGTGTGTTCTTCTAAACAAACCACATAAGGATCCACCAGTGTCATTGCATGTCTGCTCTTTTCATGAACCACACCCAGTGTCATTGCATGTGTGTTCTTTAATTGAACCACAGCAAGAGTCATTGCATGTCTGTTCTTTTCATGAACCACACCTAGTGTCATTGCATGTCTGTTCTTTTCATGAACCACATCAAGTGTCAATGCATGTCAGTTCTTTTCATTAACCACATAAGGATCTACGAGTGTCATTGGATGTGGTATCTTCTCATGAACCGCACGTGGATCCACCGGTGTCATTGTATGTCTGTTCCTCTAAACAAACCACATAAGGATCCACTAGTGTCATTGCATGCCTGTTCTTTTCATGAACCACACCCAGTGTCATAGCATGTCTATTCCTCTAAACAAACCACATAAGGATCCACCAGTGTCATTGCATGTCTGTTATTTTCATGAACCACACACAGTGTCATTGCATGTGGGTTCTTCTAAACAAACCACATCAGTCATTGCATGTCTGTTCTTTTCATGAACAACACCCGGTGTCATTGCATGTGTGTTCCTCTAGACAGACCACATAAGGATCCAACGGTGTCACTACATGTCTATTCTTTTCATGAACCACATAAGGATCCACCAGTTTCATTGGATGTGTGTTCTTCTCATGAACCACACATGGATCCACCGGTGTTATTGCATGTCTGTTCCTCTAAAAGAACCACATAAGGATCCACCAGTGTCATTGCATGTCTTTTCTTTTCATGAACCACACCCGGTGTCATTGCATGTGTGTTCTTCTAAACAAACCACATAAGGATCCACTAGTGTCATTGCATGTCTGTTCTTTTCATGAACCACACCCAGTGTTATTGCATGTGTGTTCTTTTCATTACCACAGCTAGAGTCATTGCATGTCTGTTACTTCCATAAACCACACATGGATCCACCGGTGTCATTGTATGTCTATTCTTTTCATGAACCACACCCAGTGTCATTGCTTGTCAGTTCTTTTCATGAACCACATAAGGATCCACCAGTGCCATTGCATGTCTGTTCTTGTCACAAACTACATAAGGATCCACCAGTGTCATTGCATGTCTGTTCTTTTCATGAACCACACCCAGTGTCATTGCATGTGTGTTCCTCTAGACAAACCACATAACGATCCACCGGTGTCACTGCATGTCTGTTCTTTTCATGAACCACAGCTAGAGTCCACCAGTGTCATTGGATGTGTGTTCTTCTCATGAACCACACATGGATCCACCGGTGTCATAGCATGTCTATTCCTCTAAACAAACCACATAAGGATCCACCAGTGTCATTGCATGTTTGTTCTTTTCATGAACCACACCCAGTGTCATTGCATGTGTGTTCTTTTCATGAACCACACCCAGTGTCATTGCATGTGTGTTCTTCTAAACAAACCAAATAAGGATCCACCAGTGTCATTACATGTCTGTTCTTTTCATGAACCACACCTAGTGTCATTGCATGTGTGTTCTTTTCATGGACCACAGCTAGAGTCATTGCATGTCTGTTCTTTGCATGAACCACACCTAGTGTCATTGCATGTCTGTTCTTTTCATGAACCACACACAGTGTCACTGTATGTAAGTTCTTTTCATGAACCACATAAGGATCCACCCGTGTCATTGGATGTGTGTTCTTCTCATGAACCACACATGGATCCACCGGTATCATTGCAGGTCTGTTCCTCTAAACAAACCACAAAAGGATCCACTAGTGTCATTGCATGTCTGTTCTTTTCATGAACCACACCTGGTGTCATTGCATGTGTGTTCTTCTAAACAAACCACATAAGGATCCACCAGTGTCATTGCATGTCTGTTCTTTTCATGAACCACACCTAGTGTCATTGCATGTTTCTTCTTTTCATGAACCACAGCTAGAGTCATTGCATGTCTGTTCTTTTCATGAACCACACCCAGTGTCATTGCATGTTTGTTCTTTTCATGAACCACACCCAGTGTCACTTCAAGTCAGTTCTTTTCATTAACCACATAAGGATCTACGAGTGTCACTGGATGTGTGTTCTTCTCATGAACCGCATGTGGATCCACCGATGTCATTGCATGTCTGTTCCTCTAAAAAAACCACATAAGGATCCACCAGTGTCATTGCATGTCTGTTCTTTTCATGAACCACACCCAGTGTCATAGCATGTATGTTCCTCCTAACAAACCACATAAGGATCCACTAGTGTCATTGCATGTATGTTCTTTTCATGAACCACACCTAGTGTCATTGCATGTGTGTTCTTCAAAACAAACCACATACGTCATTGCATGTCTGTTCTTTTCATGAACCACACCTGGTGTCATTGCATGTGTGTTCCTCTAGACAAACCACATAAGGATCCACCGGTGTCACTGCATTTCTGTTCTTTTCATGAACCACATAAGGATCCACCAGTGTCATTGGATGTGTCTTCTTCTCATGAACCACACATGGATCCACCGGTGTCATTGCATATTTGTTCCTCTAAACAAACCACATAAGGATCCACCAATGTCATTGCATGTCTGTTATTTTCATGAACCACACCCGGTGTCATTGCATGTGTGTTCTTCTAAACAAACCACATAAGGATCCACCAGTGTCATTGCATGTTTGTTCTTTTCATGAACCACACCCAGTGTCATTGCATGTGTGTTCTTTTCATTAACCACAGCTAGAGTCATTGCATGTTTGTTACTTCCATAAAACACACATGGATCCACCGGTGTCATTGCATGTCTATTCTTTTCATGAACCACACCTAGTGTCATTGCATGTCAAATCTTTTCATGAACCACATAAGGATCCACCAGTGTCATTGCATCTTTGTTCTTCTCACAAACCACATAAGGATCCACCAGTGTCATTGCATGTCTGTTCTTTTCATGAACCACACCCAGTGTCATTGCATGTCTGTTCCTCTAGACAAACCACATAAGGATCACCGGTGTCACTGCATGTCTGTTCTTTTCAGGAACCACAGCTAGAGTCCACCAGTGTCATTGGATGTGTGTTCTTCTCATGAACCACACCCAGTGTCAATGCATGTCAGTTCTTTTCATGAACCACATAAGGATCCACTAGTGTCATTGGATGTGTGTTCTTCTCATGAACCACACATGGATCCACCGGTGTCATAGCATGTTTGTTCCTCTAAACAAACCACATAAGGATCCACCAGTGTCATTGCATGTCTGTTCTTTTCATGAACCACACCCAGTGTCATTGCATGTGTGTTCTTCTAAAGAAACCACATAAGGATCCAACAGTATCATTGCATGTGTGTTCTTTTCATGAACCACACCCAGTGTCATTGCATGTGTGTTCTTTTCTTTGACCACAACTAGAGTCATTGCATGTCTGTTACTTGCATAAACCACACATGGATACACCGATGTCATTGCATGTCTATTCTTTTCATGAACCACACACCCAGTGTCATTGCATGTCAGTTCTTTTCATGAACCACATAAGGATCCACCAATGACATTGCATGTCTGTTCTTCTCACAAACCACATAAGGATCCACCAGTGTCATTGCATGTCTGTTCTTTTCATGAACCACACCCAGTGTCATTGCATGTGTGTTCCTCTAGACAAACTACATAAGGATCCACCGGTGTCACTGCATGCTTGTTCTTTTCATGAACCACATCTAGAGTCCACTAGTGTCATTGGATGTGTGTTCTTCTCATGAACCACACCCAGTGTCATTGCATGTCAGTTCTTTTCATGAACCACATAAGGATCAACCAGTGTCATTGGATGTGTGTTCTTCTCATGAACCACACATGGATCCACCGGTGTCATAGCATGTCTGTTCCTCTAAACAAACCACATAAGGATCCACCAGTGTCATTGCATGTTTGTTCTTTTCATGAACCACACCCAGTGACATTGCATGTGTGTTCTTTTCATGAACCACACCTAGTGTCATTGCATGTGTGTTCTTCTAAACAAACCAAATAAGGATCCACCAGTGTCATTGCATTTCTGTTCTTTTCATGAACCACACCCAGTGTCATTGCATGTGTGTTCTTTTCATGAACCACAGCTAGAGTCATTGCATGTCTGTTCTTTGCATGAACCACACCTAGTGTCATTGCATGTCTGTTCTTTTCATGAACCACACCCAGTGTCACTACATGTAAGTTCTTTTCATGAACCACATAAGGATCCACTAGTGTCATTGCATGCGTGTTCTTCGCATGAACCACATATGGATCCACAGTGTCATTGCATGTCTGTTCCTCTAAACAAACCACATCAGGATCCACTAGTGTCATTGCATGTCTGTTCTTTTCATGAACCCCACCTAGTGTCATTGCATGTGTGTTCTTCTAAACAAACAACATAAGGATCCACCAGTGTCATTGCATCTCTGTTCTTTTCATGAACCACACCCAGTGTCATTGCATGTGTGTTCTTTAATTGAACCACAGCTAGAGTCATTGCATGTCTGTTCTTTTCATGAACCACACCCAGTGTCATTGCATGTCTGTTCTTTTCATGAACCACATCAAGTGTCACTGCATGTCAGTTCTTTTCATTAACCACATAAGGATCTACGAGTGTCATTGGATGTATGTTCTTCTCATGAACCGCACGTGGATCCACCGGTGTCGTTGTATGTCTGTTCCTCTAAACAAACCACAAAAGGATCCACTAGTGTCATTGCATGTCTGTTCTTTTCATGAACCACACCCAGTGTCATAACATGTATGTTCCTCTAAACAAACCACATAAGGATCCACCAGTGCCATTGCATGTCTGTTCTTTTCATGAACCACACCTAGTGTCATTGCATGTGTGTTCTTCTAAACAAACCACATCAGTCATTGCATGTTTGTTCTTTTCATGAACCACACTCGGTGTCATTGCATGTGTGTTCCTCTAGACAGACCACATAAGGATACACCGGTGTCACTGCATGTCTGTTCTTTTCATGAACCACATAAGGATCCACCAGTTTCATTGGATGTGTGTTCTTCTCATGAACCACACATGGATCCACCGGTGTCATTGCATGTCTGTTCCTCTAAACAAACCACATAAGGATCCACCAGTGTCATTGCATGTCTTTTCTTTTCATGAAAAACACCCGGTGTCATTGCATGTGTGTTCTTCTAAACAAACCACATACGGATCCACGAGTGTCATTGCATGTCTATTCTTTTCATGAACCACACCCAGTGTTATTGCATGTGTGTTCTTTTCATTAACCACAGCTAGAGTCATTGCATGTCTGTTACTTCCATAAACCACGCATGGATCCACCGGTGTCATTGCATGTCTGTTCTTTTCATGAACCCCACCCAGTGTCATTGCATTTTAGTTCTTTTCATGAACCATATAAGGATCCACCAGTGCCATTGCATGTCTGTTCTTCTCACAAACTACATAAGGATCCACCAGTGCCATTGCATGTATGTTCTTTTCATGAACCACACCCAGTGTCATTGCATGTGTGTTCCACTAGACAAACCACATAAGGATCCACCAGTGTCACTGCATGTCTGTTCTTTTCATGAACCATAGCTAGAGTCCACCAGTGTCATTGGATGTGTGTTCTTCTCATGAACCACACCAAGTGTCATTGCATGTCAGTTCTTTTCATGAACCACATAAGGATCCACCAGTGTCATTGGATGTGTGTTTGTCTCATGAACCACACATGGATCAACTGGTGTCATAGCATGTTTGTTCCTCTAAACAAACCACATAAATCCACCAGTGTCATTGCGTGTCTGTTCTTTTCATGAACCACACCCAGTCTCATTGCATGTGTGTTCTTCTAAACAACCACATAGGGATCCACCAGTGTCATTGCATGTCTGTTCTTTTCATGAACCACACCCAGTGTCATTGGATGTGTGTTCTTTTCATGAACCACATCCAGTGTCACTGCATGTAAGTTCTTTTCATGAACCACATAAGGATCCACTAGTGTCATTGGATGTGTGTTCTTCTCATGAACCACACATGGATCCACCGGTGTCATTGCATGTTTGTTCCTCTAAACAAACCACATAAGGATCCACTACTATCATTGCATGTATGTTCTTTTCATCAACCACACCCAGTGTCATTGCATGTGTGTTCTTCTAAACAAACCACATAAGGATCCACCAGTGTCATTGCATGTCTGTTCTTTTCATGAACCACACCAAGTGTCATTGCATGTGTGTTCTTTTCATGAACCATAGCTAGAGTCAGTGCATGTCTGTTCTTTTCATGAACCACACCCAGTGTCATTGCATGTATGTTCTTTTCATGAACCACACCTAGGGTCACTGCATGTCAGTTCTTTTCATGAACCACATAAGGATCTACCAGTGTCATTGGATGTGTGTTCTTCTCATGAACCACACGTGGTTCCACCGGTGTCATTGCATGTCTCTTCTTCTAAACAAACCACATAAGGATCCACAAGTGTCATTGCATGTCTGTTATTTTCATGAACCACACCAAGTGTCATTGCATGTGTGTTCTTTTCATGAACCACAGCTAGAGTCATTGCATGTCTATTCTTTCCATGAACCACACCTAATGTCATTGCATGTCTGTTCTTTTCATGAACCACACCCAGTGTCACTACATGTCAGTTCTATTCATGGACCACATAAAGATCCACCAATGTCATTGGATGTGTGCTCTTCTCTTGAACCACACATGGATCCACCGGTGTCATTGCATGTCTGTTCCTCTAAAAAAACCACATAAGGATCCACCAGTGTCATTGCATGTCTGTTCTTTTCATGAACCACACCAGTGTCATTGCATGTGTGTTCTTCTAAAGAAACCACATAAGGATCCACTGGTGTCATTACATGTATGTTCCTCTAAACAAACCACACAAGGATCCACCAGTGTCATTTCATGTCTGTTCTTTTCATGAACCACACCCAGTGTCATTGCATGTGTGTTCTTCTAAACAAACCACATAAGGATCCACCAGTGTCATTGCATGTTTGTTCTTTTCATGAACCACATAAGGATCCACCAGTGTCATTGCATGTCTATTCTTTTCATGAACCACACCCAGTGTCATTGCATGTGTGTTCTTCTCAAACAAACCACATAAGGATCCACCAGTGTCATTGCATGTCTGTTCTTTTCATGAACCACACCCAGTGTCATTGGATGTGTGTTCTTTTCATGAACCACATCCAGTGTCACTGCATGTAAGTTCTTTTCATGAACCACATAAGGATCCAGTAGTGTCATTGGATGTTTATTCTTCTCATGAACCACACATGGATCCACCGGTGTCATTGCATGTGTGTTTTTCTAAACAAACCACATAAGGATCCACCAGTGTCATTGCATGTCTGTTCTTTTTATGAAACACACCAAGTGTCATTGCATGTGTGTTCTTTTCATTAACCACAGCTAGAGTCATTGCATGTCTATTACTTCCATAAACCACACATGGATCCCCCGGTGACATTGCATGTCAGTTCTTTTCATGAACCACATAAGGATCCACCAGTGTCATTGCATGTCTGTTCTTCTCACAAACCACATAAGGCTCCACCAGTGTCATTGCATGTCTGTTATTTTAAATAAACCACACCCAGTGTCATTGCATGTGTGTTCTTTTCATGAACCACACATGGATCCACCGGTGTCATTGCATGTCTGTTCCTCTAATCAAACCACATAAGGATCCACCAGTGTCATTGCATGTCTTTTCTTTTCATGAACCACACCCGGTGTCATTGCATGTGTGTTCTTCTAAACAAACCACATAAGGATCCACCAGTGTCATTGCATGTCTATTCTTTTCATGAACCACACCAAGTGTTATTGCATGTGTGTTCTTTTCATTAACCACAGCTAGAGTCATTGCATGTCTGTTACTTCCATAAACCACACATGGATCCACCGGTGTCATTGCATGAATGTTCTTTTCATGAACCCCACCCAGTGTCATTGCATGTCAGTTCTTTTCATGAACCATATAAGGATCCACCAGTGCCATTGCATGTCTGTTCTTCTCACAAACTACATAAGGATCTACCAGTGTCATTGCCTGTCTGTTCTTTTCATGAACCACACCCAGTGTCATTGCATGTGTGTTCCTCGAAACAAACCACATACGGAACCACCGGTGTCACTGCATGTCTGTTCTTTTCATGAACCATAGCTAGAGTCCACCAGTGTCATTGGATGTGTGTTATTCTCATGAACCACACCAAGTGTCATTGCATGTCAGTTCTTTTCATGAACCACATAAGGATCCATCAGTGTCATTGGATGTGTGTTTGTCTCATGAACCACACATGGATCCACCGGTGTCATAGCATGTTTGTTCCTCTAAACAAACCATCTAAATCCACCAGTGTCATTGCATGTCTGTTCTTCTCATGAACCACACCCAGTGTCATTGCATGTGTGTTCTTCTAAACATACCACATAAGGATCCACCAGTGTCATTGCATGTCTGTTCTTTTCATGAACCACACCCAGTGTCATTGGATGTGTATTCTTTTCATGAACCACATCCAGTGTCACTGCGTGTAAGTTCTTTTCATGAACCACATAAGGATCCACTAGTGTCATTGGATGTGTGTTCTTCTCATGAACCACACATGGATCCACCGGTGTCATTGCATTGTTGTTCGTCTAAACAAACCACATAAGGATCCACTATTGTCATTGCATGTATGTTCTTTTCATGAACCACACCTAGTGTCATTGCATGTGTGTTCTTCTAAACAAACCACATAAGGATCCACCAGTGTCATTGCATGTCTGTTCTTTTCATTAACCACACCCAGTGTCATTGCATGTGTGTTATTTTCATGAAACATAGCTAGAGTCATTGCATGTCTGTTCTTTTCATGAACCACACCCAGTGTCATTGCATGTATGTTCTTTTCATGAACCACACCTAGGGTCACTGCATGTCAGTTCTTTTCACGAACGACATAAGGATCTACCAGTGTCATTGGATGTGTGTTCTTCTCATGAACCACACGTGGTTCCACCGGTGTCATTGCATGTCTATTCTTCTAAACAAACCACATAAGGGTCCACCAGTGTCATTTCATGTCTGTTCTTTTCATGAAGCACACCAGTGTCATTGCATGTGTGTTCTTCTAAACAAACCACATAAGGATCCACCAGTGTCATTGCATGTTTGTTCTTTTCATGAACAACATAAGGATCCACCAGTGTCATTGCATGTCTATTGTTTTCATGAACCACACCCAGTGTCATTGCATGTGTGTTCTTTTCATGAACCATAGCTAGAGTCATTGCATGTCTGTTCTTTTCATGAACCACACCAAGTGTCATTGCATGTCAGTTCTTTTCATGAACCACATAAGGATCCACCAGTGTCATTGGATGTGTGTTTGTCTCATGAACAACACATGGATCCACCGGTGTCATAGCATGTTTGTTCCTCTAAACAATCCACATAAATCCACCAGTGTCATTGCATGTCTGTTCTTTTCATGAACCACACCCAATGTCATTGCATGTGTGTTCTTCTAAACAAACCACATAAGGATCCACTAGTGTCATTGCATGTCTGTTCTTTTCATGAACCACACCCAGTGTCATTGGATGTGTGTTCTCTTCATGAACCACATCCAGTGTCACTGCATGTAAGTTCTTTTCATGAACGACATAAGGATCCACTAGTTTCATTGGATGTGTGTTCTTCTCATGAACCACACATGGATCCACCGGTGTCATTGCATGTTTGTTCCTCTGAACAAACCACATAAGGATCCACTACTGTCATTGCATGTATGTTCTTTTCATGAACCACACCTAGTGTCATTGCATGTGTGTTCTTCTAAACAAACCACATAAGGATCCACCAGTGTCATTGCATGTCTGTTCTTTTCATGAACCACACCCAGTGTCATTGCATTTATGTTCTTTTCAGGAACCACACCTAGGGTCACTGCATGTCAGTTCTTTTCATGAACCACATAAGGATCTACCAGTGTCATTGGATGTGTGTTCTTCTCATGAACCACACGTGGTTCGACCGGTGTCATTGCTTGTCTATTCTTCTAAACAAACCACATAAGGATCCACTAGTGTCATTGCATGTCTATTCTTTTCATGAACCACACCAAGTGTCATTGCATGTGTGTTCTTTTCATGAACCACACCTAGAGTCATTGCATGTCTATTCTTTCCATGAACCACACCCAGTGTCATTGCATGTCTGTTCTTTTCATGAACCACACCTAGTGTTAGTACATGTCAGTTCTATTCATGGACCACAGAAAGATCCACCAATGTCATTGGATGTGTGCTCTTGTCATGAACCACACATGGATCCACCGGTGTCATTGGATGTCTGTTCCTCTAAACAAACCACATAAGGATCGACCAGTGTCATTGCATGTCTGTTCTTTTCATGAACCACACCAGTGTCATTGCATGTGTCTTCTTCTAAAGAAACCACATAAGGATCCACCGGTGTCATTACATGTATGTTCCTCTAAACAAACCACATAAGGATCCACCAGTGTCATTTCATGTCTGTTCTTTTCATGAACCACACCCAGTGTCATTGCATCTGTGTTCTTCTAAACAAACCACATAAGGATCCACCAGTGTCATTGCATGTTTGTTCTTTTCATGAACCACATAAGGATCCACCAGGGTCATTGCATGTCTATTGTTTTCATGAACCACACCCAGTGTCATTGCATGTGTGTTCTTTTCATGAACCACAGCTAGAGTCATTGCATGTCTATTCTTTTGATGAACCACACCCAGTGTCATTGCATGTCTGTTCATTTCATGAACCACACCTGGTGTCGCTGCATGTCAGTACTTTTCATGAACGCCATAAGGATCAACTAGTGTCATTGGATCTGTGTTCTTCTCATGAACCACACATGGATCCACCGGTGTCATTGCATGTGTGTTCTTCTAAACAAACCACATAAGGATCCACCAGTGTCATTGCATGTCTGTTCTTTTCATGAACCACACCCAGTGTCATTGCATGTGTGTTCTTTTCATTAACCACAGCTAGAGTCATTGCATGTCTATTACTTCCATAAACCACACATGGATCCACCGGTGACATTGCATGTCAGTTCTTTTCATGAACCACATAAGGATCCACCAGTGTCATTGCATGTCTGTTCTTCTCACAAACCACATAAGGATCCACCAGTGTCATTGCATGTCTGTTATTTTCATAAACCACACCCAGTGTCATTGCATGTGTGTTCTTTTCATGAACCATAGCTAGAGTCATTGCATGTTTGTTCTTTTCATGAACCACACCCACTGTCATTGCATGTCTGTTCTTTTCATGAACCACACCCAGTGTCACTGCATGTCAGTTCGTTTCATGAACCACATAAGGATCCACCAATGTCATTGGACGTGTGTCCTTCTCATGAACCACACATGGATCCACCGGTGTCATTGCATGTCTGTTCCTCTAAACAAACCACATAAGGATCCACCAGTGTCATTGCATGTCTGTTCTTTTCATGAACCACACCCAGTGTCACTGCATGTGTGTTCTTCTAAACAAACCAAGTAAGTCATTGCATGTCAGTTCTTTTCATGAACCACACCCGGTCTCATTGCATGTGTGTTCCTCTAGACAGACCACATAAGGATCCACCGGTGTCATTGCATGTCAGTTCTTTTCATGAACCACATAAGGATCCACCAGTGTTATTGGATGTGTGTTCTTCTCATGAACCACTCATGGATCCACCAGTGTCATAGCATGTATGTTCCTCTAAACAAACCACATAAGAATCCACCAGTGTCATTGCATGTCTGTTCTTTTCATGAACCACACCTAGTGTCATTGCATGTGTGTTCTTCTAAACAAACCACATAAGGATCCACTAGTGTCATTGCATGTTTGTTCTTTTCATGAACCACACCTAGTGTCATTGCATGTGTGTTCTTTTCACAGACCACAGCTAGAGTCATTGCATGTCTATTCTTTTCATGAACCACACCCAGTGTTATTGCATGAATGTTCTTTACATGAACCACAACCAGTGTCACTGCATGTCAGTTCTTTTCATTAACCACATAAGGATCTATGAGTCATTGGATGTCTGTTCTTCTCATGAACCGCACGTGGATCCACCGGTGTCATTGCATGTCTGTTCCTCTAAACAAACCACATAAGGATCCACCAGTGTCATTGCATGTCTGTTCTTTTCATGAACCACACCCAATGTCATAGCATGTCTGTTCCTCTAAACAAACCACATAAGGATCCACCAGTGTCATTGCGTGTCTGTTCTTTTCATGAACCACACCCAGTGTCATTGCATGTGTGTTCTTCTAAACAAACCACATAAGTCATTGCATGTCTGTTCTTTTCAGGAACCACACCCGGTGTCATTTCATGTGTGTTCCTCTAGACAAACCACATAAGGATCCACCGGTGTCACTACATGTCTATTCTTTTCATGAACCACATAAGGATCCACCAGTGTCATTGGATGTGTGTTCTTCTCATGAACCACACATGGATCCACCGGTGTCATTGCATGTCTGTTCCTCTAAACAAACCACATAAGGATCCACCAGTGTCATTGCATGTCTGTTCTTTTCATGAACAACACCCGGTGTCATTGCATGTGTGTTCTTCTAAACAAACCACATAAGCATCCACCAGTGTCATTGCATGTCTGTTCTTTACATGAACCACACCTAGTGTCATTGCATGTGTGTTCTTTTCATGAACCAAAGCTAGAGTCATTGCATGTCTGTTCTTTTCATGAACCACACCCAGTGTCATTGCATGTCTGTTCTTTTCATGAACCACATCCAGTGTCACTGCATGTCAGTTCTTTTCATTAACCACATAAGGATCTACGAGTGTCATTGGATGTGTGTTCTTCTCATGAACCGCACGTGGATCCACCGGTGTCATTGCATGTTTGTTCCTCTAAACAAACCACATAAGGATCCACCAGTGTCATTGTATGTCTGTTCTTTTCATGAACCACGCCTAGTGTCATAGCATGTATGTTCCTCTAAACAAACCACATAAGGATCCACCAGTCTCGTTGCATGTATATTCTTTTCATGAACCACACCCATTGTCATTGCATGTGTGTTCTTCTAAACAAACCACATAAGTCATTGCATGTATGTTCTTTTCATGAACCACACCCGGTGTCATTGCATGTGTGTTCTTCTAAACAAACCACATAAGGATCCACCAGTGTCATTACATGTCTGTTCTTTTTATGAACCACACCCAGTGTCATTGCATGTGTGTTCTTTTCATGAACCACAGCTAGAGTCATTGCATGTCTGTTGTTTTCATGAACCACACCCAGTGTCATTGCACTGTTCTTTTCATGAACCACACCTAGTGTCACTGCATGTCAGTTCTTTTCATGAACCACATAAGGATCTACGAGTGTCATTGGATGTTTGTTCTTCTCATGAACCACACATGGATCCACCGGTGTCATAGCCTGTCTGTTCCTCTAAACAAACCACATAAGGATCCACCAGTGTCATTGCATGTCTGTTCTTTTCATGAACCACACCTAGCGTCATTGTATGTGCGTTCTTCTAAACAAACCACATAAGGATCCACCAGTGTCATTGCATGTCTGTTCTTTTCATGAACCACACCCAGTGTCATTGCATGTGTGTTCTTTTCACTGACCATGGCTAGAGTCATTGCATGTCTGTTCTTTTCATGAACCACAACCGGTGTCATAGCATGTCTGTTCCTCTGAACAAACCACATAAGGATCCACCAGTATCATTGCATGTCTGTTCTTTTCATGAACCACACCCAGTGTCACTGCATGTTAGTTCTTTTCATGAACCACATAAGGATCTACCAGTGTTATTGGATGTGTGTTCTTCTCATGAACCACACGTGGATCCACCGGTGTCATTGCATGTGTGTTCTTCTAAACAAACCACATAAGGATCCACAAGTGTCATTGCATGTCTATTCTTTTCATGAACCACACCCAGTGTCATTGCATGTGTGTTCTTTTCATGAACCACAGCTAGAGTCATTGCATGTGTGTTCTTTCCATGAACCACACCCAGTGTCATTGCATGTCTGTTCTTTTCATGAACCACATCCAGTGTCACTGTATGTCAGTTCTATTCATGGACCACATAAAGATCCACCAATGTCATTGGATGTGTGCTCTTCTCGTGAACCACACATGGATCCACCGGTGTCATTGCATGTCTGTTCCTCTAAACAAACCACATAAGGATCCACCAGTGTCATTGCATGTCTGTTCTTTTCATGAACCACACCCAATGTCATAGCATGTCTGTTCCTCTAAACAAACCACATAAGGATCCACCAGTGTCATTGCATGTCTGTTCTTTTCATGAACCACACCCAGTGTCATTGCATGTGTGTTCTTCTAAACAAACCACATAAGTCATTGCATGTCTGTTCTTTTCAGGAACCACACCCGGTGTCATTTCATGTGTGTTCCTCTAGACAAACCACATAAGGATCCACCGGTGTCACTACATGTCTATTCTTTTCATGAACCACATAAGGATCCACCAGTGTCATTGGATGTGTGTTCTTCTCATGAACCACACATGGATCCACCGGTGTCATTGCATGTCTGTTCCTCTAAACAAACCACATAAGGATCCACCAGTGTCATTGCATGTCTGTTCTTTTCATGAACAACACCCGGTGTCATTGCATGTGTGTTCTTCTAAACAAACCACATAAGCATCCACCAGTGTTATTGCATGTCTGTTCTTTACATGAACCACACCTAGTGTCATTGCATGTGTGTTCTTTTCATGAACCAAAGCTAGAGTCATTGCATGTCTGTTCTTTTCATGAACCACACCCAGTGTCATTGCATGTCTGTTCTTTTCATGAACCACATCCAGTGTCACTGCATGTCAGTTCTTTTCATTAACCACATAAGGATCTACGAGTGTCATTGGATGTGTGTTCTTCTCATGAACCGCACGTGGATCCACCGGTGTCATTGCATGTTTGTTCCTCTAAACAAACCACATAAGGATCCACCAGTGTCATTGTATGTCTGTTCTTTTCATGAACCACGCCTAGTGTCATAGCATGTATGTTCCTCTAAACAAACCACATAAGGATCCACCAGTCTCGTTGCATGTATATTCTTTTCATGAACCACACCCATTGTCATTGCATGTGTGTTCTTCTAAACAAACCACATAAGTCATTGCATGTATGTTCTTTTCATGAACCACACCCGGTGTCATTGCATGTGTGTTCTTCTAAACAAACCACATAAGGATCCACCAGTGTCATTACATGTCTGTTCTTTTTATGAACCACACCCAGTGTCATTGCATGTGTGTTCTTTTCCTGAACCATAGCTAGAGTCATTGCATGTCTGTTGTTTTCATGAACCACACCCAGTGTCATTGCACTGTTCTTTTCATGAACCACACCTAGTGTCACTGCATGTCAGTTCTTTTCATGAACCACATAAGGATCTACGAGTGTCATTGGATGTTTGTTCTTCTCATGAACCACACATGGATCCACCGGTGTCATAGCCTGTCTGTTCCTCTAAACAAACCACATAAGGATCCACCAGTGTCATTGCATGTCTGTTCTTTTCATGAACCACACCTAGTGTCATTGTATGTGCGTTCTTCTAAACAAACCACATAAGGATCCACCAGTGTCATTGCATGTCTGTTCTTTTCATGAACCACACCCAGTGTCATTGCATGTGTGTTCTTTTCACTGACCATGGCTAGAGTCATTGCATGTCTGTTCTTTTCATGAACCACAACCGGTGTCATAGCATGTCTGTTCCTCTGAACAAACCACATAAGGATCCACCAGTATCATTGCATGTCTGTTCTTTTCACGAACCACACCCAGTGTCACTGCATGTTAGTTCTTTTCATGAACCACATAAGGATCTACCAGTGTTATTGGATGTGTGTTCTTCTCATGAACCACACGTGGATCCACCGGTGTCATTGCATGTGTGTTCTTCTAAACAAACCACATAAGGATCCACAAGTGTCATTGCATGTCTATTCTTTTCATGAACCACACCCAGTGTCATTGCATGTGTGTTCTTTTCATGAACCACAGCTAGAGTCATTGCATGTGTGTTCTTTCCATGAACCACACCCAGTGTCATTGCATGTCTGTTCTTTTCATGAACCACATCCAGTGTCACTGTATGTCAGTTCTATTCATGGACCACATAAAGATCCACCAATGTCATTGGATGTGTGCTCTTCTCGTGAACCACACATGGATCCACCGGTGTCATTGCATGTTTGTTCCTCTAAACAAACCACATAAGGATCCACCAGTGTCATTGCATGTCTGTTCTTTTCATGAACCACACCCAATGTCATAGCATGTCTGTTCCTCTAAACAAACCACATAAGGATCCACCAGTGTCATTGCATGTCTGTTCTTTTCATGAACCACACCCAGTGTCATTGCATGTGTGTTCTTTTCATGAACCACAGATAGAGTCATTGCATGTCTGTTCTTTTCATGAACCACACCTAGTGTTATTGCATGTCTGTTCTTTTCATGAACCATATCCAGTGTCACTGCATGTCAGTTCTTTTCATTAACCACATAAGGATCTACGAGTGTCATTGGATGTGTGTTCTTCTCATGAACCGCACGTGGATCAACCAGTGTCATTGCATGTCTGTTCCTCTAAACAAACCACATAAGGATCCACCAGTGTCATTGCATGTCTGTTCTTTTCATGAACCACACCCAATGTCATAGCTTGTCTGTTCCTCTAAACAAACCACATAAGGATCCCCCAGTGTCATTGCAGGTCTGTTCTTTTCATGAACCACACCTAGTGTCATTGCATCTATGTTCTTCTAAACAAACCACATAAGTCATTGCATGTCTGTTCTTTTCAGGAACCACACCCGGTGTCATTTCATGTGTGTTCCTCTAGACAAACCACATCAGGATCCACCTGTGTCATTGCATGTCTATTCTTTTCATGAACCACATAAGGATCCACCAGGGTCATTGCATGCCTGTTCTTTTCATGAACCACACCAAGTGTCATTGCATGTGTGTTCTTTTCATGAACCAAAGCTAGAGTCATTGCATGTCTGTTCTTTTCATGAACCACACCTAGTGTCATTGCATGTCTGTTCTTTTCATGAACCACATCCAGTGTCACTGCATGTCAGATCTTTTCATTAACCACATAAGGATCTACGAGTGTCATTGGATGTGTGTTCTTCTCGTGAACCACATGTGGATCCACCGGTATCATTGCATGTCTGTTCCTCTAAATAAACCACATAAGGATCCACTAGTGTCATTGTATGTCTATTCTTTTCATGAACCACACCTAGTGTCATAGCATGTCTGTTCCTCTAAACAAACCACATAAGGATCCACCTGTGTCATTGCATGTCTGTTATTTTCATGAACCACACCCAGTGTCATTGCATGTGTGTTCTTCTAAACAAACCACATAAGTCATTGCATGTCTGTTCTTTTCAGGAACCACACCCGGTGTCATTTCATGTGTGTTCCTCTAGACAAACCACATAAGGATCCACCTGTGTCATTGCATGTCTGTTCTTTTCATGAACCACATAAGGATCCACCAGTGTCATTGCATGTCTGTTCTTTTCATGAACCACACCCAGTGTCCTTGCATGTGTGTTCTTTTCATGAACCACAGCTAGAGTCATTGCATGTATGTTCTTTTCATGAACCACACACAGTGTCATTGCATGTCTGTTCTTTTCATGAACCACCACCAGTGTCACTTCATGTAAGTTCTTTTCATGAACCACGTAAGGATCAACTAGTGTCATTGGATGTGTGTTCTTCTCATGAACCACACATGGATCCACCGGTGTCATTGCATGTCTGTTCCTCTAAACAAACCACATAAGGATCCACTAGTGTCATTGCATGTATGTTCTTTTCATGAACCACACCCAGTGTCATTGCATGTGTGTTCTTCTAAACAAACCACATAAGGATCCACCAGTGTCATTGCATGTCTGTTCTTTTCATGAACCACATAAGGATCCACCATTGTTATTGCGTGTCTGTTCTTTTCATGAACCACACCCAGCGTCATTGCATGTGTGTTCTTTTCATGAACCACAACTAGAGTCATTGCATGTCTGTTCTTTTCATGAACCGCACCCAGTGTCATTGCATCTATGTTCTTCTAAACAAACCACATAAGTCATTGCATGTCTATTCTTTTCAGGAACCACACCCGGTGTCATTTCATGTGTGTTCCTCTAGACAAACCACATAAGGATCCACCGGTGTCATTGCATGTCTATTCCTTTCATGAACCACATAAGGATCCACCAGTGTCATTGGATGTGTGTTCTTCTCATGAACCACACATGGATCCACCGGTGTCATTGCATGTATGTTCCTCTAAACAAACCACATAAGGATCCACCAGTGTCATTGCATGTCTGTTCTTTTCATGAACCACACCCGGTGTCATTGCATGTGTGTTCTTCTAAACAAACCACATAAGGATCCCCCAGTGTCATTGCATGTCTGTTCTTTTCATGAACCACACCAAGTGTCATTGCATGTGTGTTCTTTTCATGAACCAAAGCTAGAGTCATTGCATGTCTGTTCTTTTCATGAACCACACCTAGTGTCATTGCATGTCTGTTCTTTTCATGAACCACACCTAATGTCATTGCATGTCTATTCTTTTCATGAACCACATAAGGATCCACCAGTGTCATTTGATGTGTGTTCTTCTCATGAACCACACATGGATCCACCGGTGTCATTGCATCTATGTTCCTCTAAACAAACCACATAAGGATCCACCAGTGTCATTGCATGTCTGTTCTTTTCATGAACCACACCCGGTGTCAATGCATGTGTGTTCTTCTAAACAAACCACATAAGGATCCACCAGTGTCATTGCATGTCTGTTCTTTTCATGAACCACACCAAGTCTCATTGCATGTGTGTTCTTTTCATGAACCAAAGCTAGAGTCATTGCATGTCTGTTCTTTTCATGAACCACACCCAGTGTCATTGCATGTTTGTTCTTTTCATGAACCACACCCGGTGTCACTACATGTCAGTTCTTTTCATTAACCACATAAGGATCTACGAGTGTCATTGGATGTGTGTTCTTCTCATGAACCACACATGGATCCACCGGTGTCATTGCATGTGTGTTCTTCTAAACAAACCACATAAGGATCCACCAGTGTCATTGCATGTCTGTTATTTCCATGAACCACACCCAGTGTCATTGCATGTGTGTTCTTTTCATTAACCACAGCTAGAGTCATTGCATGTCTGTTACTTCCATAAACCACACATGGATCCACCGGTGACATTGCATGTCTGTTCTTTTCATGAACCACACCCAGTGTCAATGCATGTCAGTTATTTTCATGACCCACATAAGGATCCACCAGTCTCATTGCATGTCTGTTCTTCTCATAAACCACATAAGAATCCACTAGTGTCATTCCATGTCTGTTATTTTCATAAACCACACCCAGTGTCATTGTATGTGCGTTCTTTTCATGAACCACAGCTAGGGTCATTGCATGTCTATTCTTTTCATGAACCGCACGTGGATCAACCAGTGTCATTGCATGTCTGTTCCTCTAAACAAACCACATAAGGATCCACCAGTGTCATTGCATGTCTCTTCTTTTCATGAACCACACCCAATGTCATAGCTTGTCTGTTCCTCTAAACAAACCACATAAGGATCCACCACTGTCATTGCATGTCTGTTCTTTTCATGAACCACACCCAGTGTCATTGCATCTATGTTCTTCTAAACAAACCACATAAGTCATTGCATGTCTGTTCTTTTCAGGAACCACACCCGGTGTCATTTCATGTGTGTTCCTCTAGACAAACCACATAAGGATCCACCGGTGTCATTGCATGTCTATTCTTTTCATGAACCACATAAGGATCCACCAGTGTCATTGGATGTGTGTTCTTCTCATGAACCACACATGGATCCACCGGTGTCATTGCATGTATGTTCCTCTAAACAAACCACATAAGGATCCACCAGTGTCATTGCATGTCTGTTCTTTTCATGAACCACACCCGGTGTCATTGCATGTGTGTTCTTCTAAACAAACCACATAAGGATCCACCAGTGTCATTGCATGTCTGTTCTTTTCATGAACCACACCATTTTCATTGCATGTGTGTTCTTTTCATGAAACAAAGCTAGAGTCATTGCATGTTTGTTCTTTTCATGAACCACACCTAGTGTCATTGCATGTCTTTTCTTTTCATGAACCACATCCAGTGTCACTGCATGTCAGTTCTTTTCATTAACCACATAAGGATCTACGAGTGTCATTGGATGTGTGTTCTTCTCATGAACCGCACGTGGATCCACCGGTGTCATTGCATGCCTGTTCCTCTAAACAAACCACATAAGGATCCACTAGTGTCATTGTATGTCTATTCTTTTCATGAACCACACCCAGTGTCATAGCATGTCTGTTCCTCTAAACAAACCACATAAGGATCCACCTGTGTCATTGCATATCTGTTCTTTTCATGAACCACACCCAGTGTCATTGCATGTGTGTTCTTCTAAACAAACTGCATAAGTCATTGCATGTCTGTTCTTTTCATGAACCACACCCGGTGTCATTGCATGTGTGTTCTTCTAAACAAACCACATAAGGATCCACCAGTGTCGTTGCATGTCTGTTCTTTTCATGAACCACACCCAGTGTCATTGCATGTGTGTTCTTTTCATGAACCACAGCTAGAGTCATTGCATGTATGTTCTTTTCATGAACCACACACAGTGTCATTGCATGTCTGTTCTTTTCATGAACCACCACCAGTGTCACTTCATGTAAGTTCTTTTCATGAACCACGTAAGGATCAACTAGTGTCATTGGATGTGTGTTCTTCTCATGAACCACACATGGATCCACCGGTGTCATTGCATGTTTGTTCCTCTAAACAAACCACATAAGGATCCACTAGTGTCATTGCATGTATGTTCTTTTCATGAACCACACCCAGTGTCATTGCATGTGTGTTCTTCTAAACAAACCACATAAGGATCCACCAGTGTCATTGCATGTCTGTTCTTTTCATGAACCACATAAGGATCCACCAATGTTATTGCGTGTCTGTTCTTTTCATGAACCACACCCAGCGTCATTGCATGTGTGTTCTTTTCATGAACCACAACTAGAGTCATTGCATGTCTGTTGTTTTCATGAACCGCACCCAGTGTCATTGCATCTATGTTCTTCTAAACAAACCACATAAGTCATTGCATGTCTATTCTTTTCAGGAACCACACCCGGTGTCATTTCATGTGTGTTCCTCTAGACAAACCACATAAGGATCCACCGGTGTCATTGCATGTCTATTCTTTTCATGAACCACATAAGGATCCACCAGTGTCATTGGATGTGTGTTGTTCTCATGAACCACACATGGATCCACCAGTGTCATTGCATGTATGTTCCTCTAAACAAACCACATAAGGATCCACCAGTGTCATTGCATGTCTGTTCTTTTCATGAACCACACCCAGTGTCATTGCATGTGTGTTCTTCTAAACAAACCACATAAGGATCCACCAGTGTCATTGCATGTCTGTTCTTTTCATGAACCACACCAAGTGTCATTGCATGTGTGTTCTTTTCATGAACCAAAGCTAGAGTCATTGCATGTCTGTTCTTTTCATGAACCACAACTAGTGTCATTGCATGTCTGTTCTTTTCATGAACCACATCCAGTGTCACTGCATGTCAGTTCTTTTCATTAACCACATAAGGATCTACGAGTGTCATTGGATGTGTGTTCTTCTCATGAACCGCACGTGGATCCACCGGTGTCATTGCACGTCTGTTCCTCTAAACAAACCACATAAGGATCCACCTAGTGTCATAGCATGTCTGTTCCTCTAAACAAACCACATAAGGATCCACCAGTGTGATTGCATGTCTGTTCTTTTCATGAACCACACCCAGTGTCATTGCATGTGTGTTCTTCTAAACAAACCACATAAGTCATTCTATGTCTGTTCTTTTCATGAACCACACCCGGTGTCATTGCATGTGTGTTCTTCTAAACAAACCACGTAAGGATCCACTAGTGTCATTGGATGTGTCCTCTTCTCATGAACCACACATGGATCCACCGGTGTCATTGCATGTCTGTTCCTCTAAACAAACCACATAAGGATCCACCAGTGTCATTGCATGTATGTTCTTTTCATGAACCACACCTAGTGTCATTGCATGTGTGTTCTTCTAAACAAATCACATAAGGATCCACCAGTGTCATTGCATGTCTATTCTTTTCAGGAACCACACCCGGTGTCATTTCATGTGTGTTCCTCTAGACAAACCACATAAGGATCCACCGGTGTCATTGCATGTCTATTCCTTTCATGAACCACATAAGGATCCACCAGTGTCATTGGATGTGTGTTCTTCTCATGAACCACACATGGATCCACCGGTGTCATTGCATGTATGTTCCTCTAAACAAACCACATAAGGATCCACCAGTGTCATTGCATGTCTGTTCTTTTCATGAACCACACCCGGTGTCATTGCATGTGTGTTCTTCTAAACAAACCACATAAGGATCCCCCAGTGTCATTGCATGTCTGTTCTTTTCATGAACCACACCAAGTGTCATTGCATGTGTGTTCTTTTCATGAACCAAAGCTAGAGTCATTGCATGTCTGTTCTTTTCATGAACCACACCTAGTGTCATTGCATGTCTGTTCTTTTCATGAACCACACCTAATGTCATTGCATGTCTATTCTTTTCATGAACCACATAAGGATCCACCAGTGTCATTTGATGTGTGTTCTTCTCATGAACCACACATGGATCCACCGGTGTCATTGCATCTATGTTCCTCTAAACAAACCACATAAGGATCCACCAGTGTCATTGCATGTCTGTTCTTTTCATGAACCACACCCGGTGTCAATGCATGTGTGTTCTTCTAAACAAACCACATAAGGATCCACCAGTGTCATTGCATGTCTGTTCTTTTCATGAACCACACCAAGTCTCATTGCATGTGTGTTCTTTTCATGAACCAAAGCTAGAGTCATTGCATGTCTGTTCTTTTCATGAACCACACCCAGTGTCATTGCATGATTGTTCTTTTCATGAACCACACCCGGTGTCACTACATGTCAGTTCTTTTCATTAACCACATAAGGATCTACGAGTGTCATTGGATGTGTGTTCTTCTCATGAACCACACGTGGATCCACCGGTGTCATTGCATGTGTGTTCTTCTAAACAAACCACATAAGGATCCACCAGTGTCATTGCATGTCTGTTATTTCCATGAACCACACCCAGTGTCATTGCATGTGTATTCTTTTCATTAACCACAGCTAGAGTCATTGCATGTCTGTTACTTCCATAAACCACACATGGATCCACCGGTGACATTGCATGTCTGTTCTTTTCATGAACCACACCCAGTGTCAATGCATGTCAGTTCTTTTCATGACCCACATAAGGATCCACCAGTCTCATTGCATGTCTGTTCTTCTCATAAACCACATAAGAATCCACTAGTGTCATTCCATGTCTGTTATTTTCATAAACCACACCCAGTGTCATTGTATGTGCGTTCTTTTCATGAACCACAGCTAGGGTCATTGCATGTCTATTCTTTTCATGAACCGCACGTGGATCAACCAGTGTCATTGCATGTCTGTTCTTTTCATGAACCACACCCAATGTCATAGCTTGTCTGTTCCTCTAAACAAACCACATAAGGATCCACCACTGTCATTGCATGTCTGTTCTTTTCATGAACCACACCCAGTGTCATTGCATCTATGTTCTTCTAAACAAACCACATAAGTCATTGCATGTCTGTTCTTTTCAGGAACCACACCCGGTGTCATTTCATGTGTGTTCCTCTAGACAAACCACATAAGGATCCACCGGTGTCATTGCATGTCTATTCTTTTCATGAACCACATAAGGATCCACCAGTGTCATTGGATGTGTGTTCTTCTCATGAACCACACATGGATCCACCGGTGTCATTGCATGTATGTTCCTCTAAACAAACCACATAAGGATCCACCAGTGTCATTGCATGTCTGTTCTTTTCATGAACCACACCCGGTGTCATTGCATGTGTGTTCTTCTAAACAAACCACATAAGGATCCACCAGTGTCATTGCATGTCTGTTCTTTTCATGAACCACACCATTTTCATTGCATGTGTGTTCTTTTCATGAAACAAAGCTAGAGTCATTGCATGTTTGTTCTTTTCATGAACCACACCTAGTGTCATTGCATGTCTTTTCTTTTCATGAACCACATCCAGTGTCACTGCATTTCAGTTCTTTTCATTAACCACATAAGGATCTACGAGTGTCATTGGATGTGTGTCCTTCTCATGAACCGCACGTGGATCCACCGGTTGTCATTGCATGCCTGTTCCTCTAAACAAACCACATAAGGATCCACTAGTGTCATTGTATGTCTATTCTTTTCATGAACCACACCCAGTGTCATAGCATGTCTGTTCCTCTAAACAAACCACATAAGGATCCACCTGTGTCATTGCATATCTGTTCTTTTCATGAACCACACCCAGTGTCATTGCATGTGTGTTCTTCTAAACAAACCGCATAAGTCATTGCATGTCTGTTCTTTTCATGAACCACACCCGGTGTCATTGCATGTGTGTTCTTCTAAACAAACCACATAAGGATCCACCAGTGTCGTTGCATGTCTGTTCTTTTCATGAACCACACCCAGTGTCATTGCATGTGTGTTCTTTTCATGAACCATAGCTAGAGTCATTGCATGTATGTTCTTTTCATGAACCACACACAGTGTCATTGCATGTCTGTTCTTTTCATGAACCACCACCAGTGTCACTTCATGTAAGTTCTTTTCATGAACCACGTAAGGATCAACTAGTGTCATTGGATGTGTGTTCTTCTCATGAACCACACATGGATCCACCGGTGTCATTGCATGTCTGTTCCTCTAAACAAACCACATAAGGATCCACTAGTGTCATTGCATGTATGTTCTTTTCATGAACCACACCTAGTGTCATTGCATGTGTGTTCTTCTAAACAAACCACATAAGGATCCACCAGTGTCATTGCATGTCTGTTCTTTTCATGAACCACATAAGGATCCACCAATGTTATTGCGTGTCTGTTCTTTTCATGAACCACACCCAGCGTCATTGCATGTGTGTTCTTTTCATGAACCACAACTAGAGTCATTGCATGTCTGTTGTTTTCATGAACCGCACCCAGTGTCTTTGCATCTATGTTCTTCTAAACAAACCACATAAGTCATTGCATGTCTATTCTTTTCAGGAACCACACCCGGTGTCATTTCATGTGTGTTCCTCTAGACAAACCACATAAGGATCCACCGGTGTCATTGCATGTCTATTCTTTTCATGAACCTCATAAGGATCCACCAGTGTCATTGGATGTGTGTTGTTCTCATGAACCACACATGGATCCACCAGTGTCATTGCATGTATGTTCCTCTAAACAAACCACATAAGGATCCACCAGTGTCATTGCATGTCTGTTCTTTTCATGAACCACACCCGGTGTCATTGCATGTGTGTTCTTCTAAACAAACCACATAAGGATCCACCAGTGTCATTGCATGTCTGTTCTTTTCATGAACCACACCAAGTGTCATTGCATGTGTGTTCTTTTCATGAACCAAAGCTAGAGTCATTGCATGTCTGTTCTTTTCATGAACCACACCTAGTGTCATTGCATGTCTGTTCTTTTCATGAACCACATCCAGTGTCACTGCATGTCAGTTCTTTTCATTAACCACATAAGGATCTACGAGTGTCATTGGATGTGTGTTCTTCTCATGAACCGCACGTGGATCCACCGGTGTCATTGCACGTCTGTTCCTCTAAACAAACCACATAAGGATCCACCAGTGTCATTGTATGTCTATTCTTTTCATGAACCACACCTAGTGTCATAGCATGTCTGTTCCTCTAAACAAACCACATAAGGATCCACCAGTGTGATTGCATGTCTGTTCTTTTCATGAACCACACCCAGTGTCATTGCATGTGTGTTCTTCTAAACAAACCACATAAGTCATTCTATGTCTGTTCTTTTCATGAACCACACCCGGTGTCATTGCATGTGTGTTCTTCTAAACAAACCACGTAAGGATCCACTAGTGTCATTGGATGTGTGTTCTTCTCATGAACCACACATGGATCCACCGGTGTCATTGCATGTCTGTTCCTCTAAACAAACCACATAAGGATCCACCAGTGTCATTGCATGTATGTTCTTTTCATGAACCACACCTAGTGTCATTGCATGTGTGTTCTTCTAAACAAATCACATAAGGATCCACCAGTGTCATTGCATGTCTGTTCTTTTCATGAACCACATAAGGATCCACCAATGTTATTGCGTGTCTGTTCTTTTCATGAACCACACCCAGTGTCATTGCATGTGTGTTCTTTTCATGAACCACAGCTAGAATCATTGCATGTCTGTTCTTTTCATGAACCACACCCAGTATCATTGCATGTATGTTCTTTTCATGAACCACACCTAGTGTCACTGCATGTCAGTTCTTTTCATGAACCACATAAGGATCTACCAGTGTCATTGGATGTGTGTTCTTCTCATGAACCACACATGGATCCACCGGTGTCATTGCATGTCTATTCTTCTAAACAAACCACATAAGGATCCACCAGTGTCATTGCATGTCTGTTCTTTTCATGAACCACACCCAGTGTCATTGCATGTGTGTTGTTTTCATGAACCACAACTAGAGTCATGGCATGTCAGTTCTTTCCATGAACCACACCCAGTGTCACTACATGTCAGTTCTATTCATGGACCACATAAAGATCTACCAATGTCATTGGATGTGTGCTCTTCTCATGAACCACACATGGATCCACCGGTGTCATTGCATGTCTATTCCTCTAAACAAACCACATAAGGATCCACCCGTGTCATTGCATGTCTGTTCTTTTCATGAACCACACCCAGTGTCATTGCATGTGTGTTCTTCTAAAGAAACCACATAAGGATCCACCGGTGTCATTACATGTCTGTTCCTCTAAACAAACCACATAAGGATCCACCAGTGTTATTTCATGTCTGTTCTTTTCATGACCCACACCCAGTGTCATTGCATGTGTGTTCTTCTAAACAAACCACATAAGGATCCACTAGTGTCATTGCATGTTTGTTCTTTTCATGAACCACATAAGGATCCACCAGTGTCATTGCATGTCTATTCTTTTCATGAAACACACCCAGTGTCATTGCATGTGTGTTCTTTTCATGAACCACAGCTAGAGTCATTGGATGTCTATTCTTTTCATGAACCACAACCAGTGTCATTGCATGTCTGTTCTTTTCATGAACCACACCCGGTGTCACTGCATGTCAGTTCTTTTCATGAACGACATAAAGATCAACCAGTGTCATTCGATGTGTGTTCTTCTCATGAACCACACGTGGATCCACCGGTGTCATTGCATGTGTGTTCTTCTAAACAAACCACATAAGGATCCACCAGTGTCATTGCATGTCTGTTATTTCCATGAACCACACCCAGTGTCATTGCATGTGTGTTCTTTTCATGAACCACACCCAGTGTCATAGCATGTCTGTTCCTCTAAACAAACCACATAAGGATCCACCTGTGTCATTGCATATCTGTTCTTTTCATGAACCACACCCAGTGTCATTGCATGTGTGTTCTTCTAAACAAACCACATAAGTCATTGAATGTCTGTTCTTTTCATGAACCACACCCTGTGTCATTGCATGTGTGTTCTTCTAAACAAACCACATAAGGATCCACCAGTGTCGTTGCATCTCTGATCTTTTCATGAACCACACCCAGTGTCATTGCATGTGTGTTCTTTTCATGAACCACAGCTAGAGTCATTGCATGTATGTTCTTTTCATGAACCACACACAGTGTCATTGCATGTCTGTTCTTTTCATGAACCACCACCAGTGTCACTTCATGTAAGTTCTTTTCATGAACCACGTAAGGATCAACTAGTGTCATTGGATGTGTGTTCTTCTCATGAACCACACATGGATCCACCGGTGTCATTGCATGTCTGTTCCTCTAAACAAACCACATAAGGATCCACTAGTGTCATTGCATGTATGTTCTTTTCATGAACCACACCCAGTGTAATTGCATGTGTGTTCTTCTAAACAAACCACATAAGGATCCACCAGTGTCATTGCATGTCTGTTCTTTTCATGAACCACATAAGGATCCACCAATGTTATTGCGTGTCTGTTCTTTTCATGAACCACACCCAGCGTCATTGCATGTGTGTTCTTTTCATGAACCACAGCTAGAGTCATTGCATGTCTGTTCTTTTCATGAACCACACCCAGTGTCATTGCATCTATGTTCTTCTAAACAAACCACATAAGTCATTGCATGTCTATTCTTTTCAGGAACCACACCCGGTGTCATTTCATGTGTGTTCCTCTAGACAAACCACATAAGGATCCACCGGTGTCATTGCATGTCTATTCTTTTGATGAACCACATAAGGATCCACCAGTGTCATTGGATGTGTGTTCTTCTCATGAACCACACATGGATCCACCGGTGTCATTGCATGTATGTTCCTCTAAACAAACCACATAAGGATCCACCAGTGTCATTGCATGTCTGTTCTTTTCATGAACCACACCCGGTGTCATTGCATGTGTGTTCTTCTAAACAAACCACATAAGGATCCACCAGTGTCATTGCATGTCTGTTCTTTTCATGAACCACACCAAGTGTCATTGCATGTGTGTTCTTTTCATGAACCAAAGCTAGAGTCATTGCATGTTTGTTCTTTTCATGAACCACACCTAGTGTCATTGCATGTCTGTTCTTTTCATGAACCACATCCAGTGTAAATGCATGTCAGTTATTTTCATTAACCACATAAGGATCTACGAGTGTCATTGGATGTGTGTTCTTCTCATGAACCGCACGTGGATCCACCGGTGTCATTGCATGTCTGTTCCTCTAAACAAACCACATAAGGATCCACCAGTGTCATTGTATGTCTATTATTTTCATGAACCACACCCAGTTTCATAGCATGTCTGTTCCTCTAAACAAACCACATAAGGATCCACCAGTGTGATTGCATGTCTGTTCTTTTCATGAACCACACCCAGTATCATTGCATGTGTGTTCTTCTAAACAAACCACATAAGTCATTCTATGTCTGTTCTTTTCATGAACCACACCCGGTGTAATTGCATGTGTGTTCTTCTAAACAAACCACGTAAGGATCCACTAGTGTCATTGGATGTGTGTTCTTCTCATGAACCACACATGGATCCACCGGTGTCATTGCATGTCTGTTCCTCTAAACAAACCACATAAGGATCCACCAGTGTCATTGCATGTATGTTCTTTTCATGAACCACACCTAGTGTCATTGCATGGGTGTTCTTCTAAACAAATCACATAAGGATCCACCAGTGTCATTGCATGTCTGTTCTTTTCATGAACCACATAAGGATCCACCAATGTTATTGCGTGTCTGTTCTTTTCATGAACCACACCTAGTGTCATTGCATGTGTGTTCTTTTCATGAACCACAACTAGAGTCATTGCATGTCTGTTCTTTTCATGAACCACACCCAGTGTCATTGCATGTATGTTCTTTTCAGGAACCACACCTAGTGTCACTGCATGTCAGTTCTTTTCATGAACCACATAAGGATCTACCAGTGTCATTGGATGTGTGTTCTTCTCATGAACCACACGTGGATCCACCGGTGTCATTGCCTGTCTATTCTTCTAAACAAAACACATAAGGATCCACCAGTGTCATTGCATGTCTGTTCTTTTCATTAACCACACCCAGTGTCATTGCATGTGTGTTGCTTTCATGAACCACAACTAGAGTCATTGCATGCCAGTTCTTTCCATGAACCACACCAAGTGTCACTACATGCCAGTTCTATTCATGGACCACATAAAGATCCACCAATGTCATTGGATGTGTGCTCTTCTCATGAACCACACATGGATCCACCGTTGTCATTGCATGTCTATTCCTCTAAACAAACCACATAAGGATCCACCCGTGTCATTGCATGTCTGTTCTTTTCATGAACCACACCTAGTGTCATTGCATGTGTGTTCTTCTAAAGAAACCACAAAAGGATCCACCGGTGTCATTACATGTCTGTTCCTCTTAACAAACCACATAAGGATCCACCAGTGTCATTTCATGTCTGTTCTTTTCATGACCCACACCCAGTGTCATTGCATGTGTGTTCTTCTAAACAAACCACATAAGGATCCACTAGTGTCATTGCATGTTTGTTATTTTCATGAACCACATAAGGATCCACCGGTGTCATTGCATGTCTATTCTTTTCATGAACCACACCCAGTGTCATTGCATGCGTGTTCTTTTCATGAACCACAACTAGAATCATTGGATGTCTATTCTTTTCATGAACCACACCCAGTGTCATTGCATGTCTGTTCTTTTCATGAACCACACCCGGTGTCACTGCATGTCAGTTATTTTCATGAATGACATAAAGATCAACCAGTGTCATTGGATGTGTGTTCTTCTCATGAACCACACGTGGATCCACCGGTGTCATTGCATGTGTGTTCTCCTAAACAAACCACATAAGGATCCACCAGTGTCATTGCATGTCAGTTCTTTCCATGAACCACACCCAGTGTCATTGCATGTGTGTTCTTTTCATTAACCACAGCTAGAGTCATTGCATGTCTGTTACTTCCATAAACCACACATGGATCCACTGGTGACATTGCATGTCTGTTCTTTTCATGAACCACACCCAGTGTCAATGCATGTCAGTTCTTTTCGTGACCCACGTAAGGATCCACCAGTCTCATTGCATGTATGTTCTTCTCATAAACCACATAAGAATCCACCAGTGTCATTGCATGTCTGTTATTTTCATAAACCACACCCAGTGTCATTGTATGTGTGTTCTTTTCATGAACCACAGCTAGAGTCATTGCATGTCTATTCTTTTCATGAACCACACCCAGTGTCATTGCATGTCTGTTCTTTTCATGAACCACACCTAGTGTCACTGCATGTCAGTTCTTTTCATGAACCACATAAGGATCCACCAGTGTCATTGGATGTGTGTTCTTCTCATGAACCACACATGGATCCACCGGTGTCATTACATGTTTGTTCCTCTAAAGAAACCACATAAGGATCCACCAGTGTCATTGCATGTCTGTTCTTTTCATGAACCACACCCAGTGTCACTGCATGTGTGTTCCTCTAGACAGACCACATAAGGATCCACCGGGGCCATTGCATGTCAGTTCTTTTCATGAACCACATAAGGATCCACCAGTGTCATTGGATGTGTGTTCTTCTCATGAACCACACATGGATCCACCGGTGTCATAGCATGTACGTTCCTCTAAACAAACCACATAAGGATCCACCAGTGTCATTGCATGTCTGTTCTTTTCAGGAACCACACCCGGTGTCATTGCATGTGTGTTCTTCTAAACAAACCACATAAGGATCCACCAGTGTCATTGCATGTCTGTTCTTTTCATGAACCACACCAAGTGTCATTGCATGTGTGTGTTCTTTTCATGAACCAAAGCTAGAGTCAATGCATGTCTGTTCTTTCCATGAACCACACCAAGTGTCATTGCATGTCTGTTCTTTTCATGAACCACATCCAGTGTCACTGCATGTCAGTTCTTTTCATTAACCACATAAGGATCTACGAGTGTCATTGGATGTGTGTTCTTCTCATGAACCGCACGTGGATCCACCGGTGTCATTGCATGTCTATTCCTCTAAACAAACCACATAAGGATCCACCAGTGTCATTGTATGTCTGTTCTTTTCATGAACCACATCCAGTGTCATAGCATGTTTGTTCCTCTAAACAAACCACATAAGGATCCACCAGTGTCATTGCATGTCTGTTCTTTTCATGAACCACACCCAGTGTCATTGTATGTGTGTTCTTCTAAACAAACCACATAAGTCATTGCATGTCTGTTCTTTTCATCAACCACACCCAGTGTCATTGCATGTGTTCTTCTAAACAAACCACATAAGGATCCACCAGTGTCATTGCATGTCTGTTCTTTTCATGAACCACACCTAGTGTCATTGCATGTGTGTTTTTTTCATGAACCACAGCTAGAGTCATTGCATGTTTGTTCTTTTCATGAACCACACCCAGTGTAATTGAATGTCTGTTCTTTTCATGAACCACACCCAGTGTCACTTCATGTAAGTTCTTTTCATGAACCACGTAAGGATCCACTAGTGTCATTGGATGTGTGTTCTTCTCATGAACCACACATGGATCCACCGGTGTCATTGCATGTCTGTTCCTCTAAACAAACCACATAAGGATCCACTAGTGTCATTGCATGTATGTTCTTTTCATGAACCACACCCAGTGTCATTGCACGTGTGTTCTTCTAAACAAACCACATAAGGATCCACCAGTGTCATTGCATGTCTGTTCTTTTCATGAACCACATAAGGATCCACCAATGGTATTACGTGTCTGTTCTTTTCATGAACCACACCCAGTGTCATTGCATGTGTGTTCTTTTCATGAACCATATCTAGAGTCATTGCATGTCTGTTCTTTTCATAAACCACACCCAGTGTCATTGCATGTATGTTCTTTTCATGAACCACACCTAGTGTCACTGCATGTCAGTTCTTTTCATGAACCACATAAGGATCTACCAGTAACATTGGATGTGTGTTCTTCTCATGAACCACACGTGGATCCACCGGTGTCATTGCATGTCTATTCTTCTAAACAAACCACATAAGGATCCACCAGTGTCATTGCATGTCTGTTCTTTTCATGAACCACACCAAGTGTCATTGCATGTGTGTTCTTTTCATGAACCACATAAGGATCCACCAGTGTCATTTGATGTGTGTTCTTCCCATGAACCACACATGGATCCACCGGTGTCATTGCATCTATGTTCCTCTAAACAAACCACATAAGGATCCACCAGTGTCATTGCATGTCTGTTCTTTTCATGAACCACACCCGGTGTCAATGCATGTGTGTTCTTCTAAACAAACCACATTAGGATCCACCAGTGTCATTGCATGTCTGTTCTTTTCATGAACCACACCAAGTCTCATTTCATGTGTGTTCTTTTCATGAACCAAAGCTAGAGTCATTGCATGTCTGTTCTTTTCATGAACCACACCCAGTGTCATTGCATGTTTGTTCTTTTCATGAACCGAATCCAGTGTCACTACATGTCAGTTCTTTTCATTAACCACATAAGGATCTACGAGTGTCATTGGATGTGTGTTCTTCTCATCAACCGAACGTGGATCCACCGGTGTCATTGCATGTCTGTTCCTCTAAACAAACCACATAAGGATCCACCAGTGTCATTGTATGTCTGTTCTTTTCATGAACCACACCCAGTGTCATAGCATGTCTGTTCCTCTAAACAAACCACATAAGGATCCACCAGTGTCATTGCATGTCTGTTTTTTTCATGAACCACACCCAGTGTCATTGCATGTGTTTTCTTCTAAACAAACCACATAAGTCATTGCATGTCTGTTCTTTTCATGATCCACACCCGGTGTCATTGCATGTGTGTTCTTCTAAACAAACCACATAAGGATCCACCAGTGTCATTGCATGTCTGTTCTTTTCATGAACCACACCCAGTGTCATTGCATGTGCATTCTTTTCATGAACCACAGCTAGAGTCATTGCATGTCTGTTCTTTTCATGAACCACACACAGTGTCATTGCATGTCTGTTCTTTTCATGAACCACACCCAGTGTCACTTCATGTAAGTTCTTTTCATGAACCACATAAGGATCCACCAGTGTCATTGGATGTGTGTTCTTCTCATGAACGACACATGGATCCACCGGTGTCATTGCATGTCTATTCCTCTAAACAAACCAAATAAGGATCCACTAGTGTCATTGTATGTCTGTTCTTTTCATGAACCACATCCAGTGTCATAGCATGTTTGTTCCTCTAAACAAACCACATAAGGATCCACCAGTGTCATTGCATGTCTGTTCTTTTCATGAACCACACCCAGTGTCATTGCATGTGTGTTCTTCTAAACAAACCACATAAGTCATTGCATGTCTGTTCTTTTCATGAACCACACCCGGTGTCATTGCATGTGTGTTCTTCTAAACAAACCACATAAGGATCCACAAGTGTCATTGCATGTCTGTTCTTTTCATGAACCACACCCATGGTCATTGCATGTGTGTTCTTTTCATGAACCACAACAAGAGTCATTGCATGTCTGTTCTTTTCATGAACCACACCTAGTGTCATTGCACGTCTGTTCTTTTCATGAACCACACCCAGTGTCACTTCATGTAAGTTCTTTTCATGAACCACGTAAGGATCCACTAGTGTCATTGGATGTGTGTTCTTCTCATGAACCACACATGGATCCACCGGTGTCATTGCATCTATGTTCCTCTAAACAAACCACATAAGGATCCACTAGTGTCATTGCATTTATGTTCTTTTCATGATCCACACCCAGTGTCATTGCATGTGTGTTCTTCTAAACAAACCACATAAGGATCCACCAGTGTCATTGCATGTCTGTTCTTTTCATGAACCACATAAGGATCCACCAATGGTATTACGTGTCTGTTCTTTTCATGAACCACACCAAGTGTCATTGCATGTGTGTTCTTTTCATGAACCATATCTAGAGTCATTGCATGTCTGTTCTTTTCATAAACCACACCCAGTGTCATTGCATGTATGTTCTTTTCATGAACCACACCTAGTGTCACTGCATGTCAGTTCTTTTCATGAACCACATAAGGATCTACCAGTAACATTGGATGTGTGTTCTTCTCATGAACCACACGTGGATCCACCGGTATCATTGCATGTCTATTCTTCAAAACAAACCACATAAGGATCCACCAGTGTCATTGCATGTCTGTTCTTTTCATGAACCACACCAAGTGTCATTGCATGTGTGTTCTTTTCATGAACCACATAAGGATCCACCAGTGTCATTTGATGTGTGTTGTTCTCATGAACCACACATGGATCCACCGGTGTCATTGCATCTATGTTCCTCTAAACAAACCACATAAGGATCCACCAGTGTCATTGCATGTCTGTTCTTTTCATGAACCACACCCGGTGTCAATGCATGTGTGTTCTTCTAAACAAACCACATAAGGATCCACCAGTGTCATTGCATGTCTGTTCTTTTCATGAACCACACCAAGTCTCATTGCATGTGTGTTCTTTTCATGAACCAAAGCTAGAGTCATTGCATGTCTGTTCTTTTCATGAACCACACCCAGTGTCATTGCATGTTTGTTCTTTTCATGAACCGAATCCAGTGTCACTACATGTCAGTTCTTTTCATTAACCACATAAGGATCTACGAGTGTCATTGGATGTGTGTTCTTCTCATGAACCGAACGTGGATCCACCGGTGTCATTGCATGTCTGTTCCTCTAAACAAACCACATAAGGATCCACCAGTGTCATTGTATGTCTGTTCTTTTCATGAACCACACCCAGTGTCATAGCATGTCTGTTCCTCTAAACAAACCACATAAGGATCCACCAGTGTCATTGCATGTCTGTTTTTTTCATGAACCACACCCAGTGTCATTGCATGTGTTTTCTTCTAAACAAACCACATAAGTCATTGCATGTCTGTTCTTTTCATGAACCACACCCGGTGTCATTGCATGTGTGTTCTTCTAAACAAACCACATAAGGATCCACTAGTGTCATTGCATGTCTGTTCTTTTCATGAACCACACCCAGTGTCATTGCATGTGTGTTCTTTTCATGAACCACAGCTAGAGTCATTGCATGTCTGTTCTTTTCATGAACCACACACAGTGTCATTGCATGTCTGTTCTTTTCATGAACCACACCCAGTGTCACTTCATGTAAGTTCTTTTCATGAACCACATAAGGATCCACCAGTGTCATTGGATGTGTGTTCTTCTCATGAACGACACATGGATCCACCGGTGTCATTGCATGTCTGTTCCTCTAAACAAACCACATAAGGATCCACTAGTGTCATTGTATGTCTGTTCTTTTCATGAACCACATCCAGTGTCATAGCATGTTTGTTCCTCTAAACAAACCACATAAGGATCCACTAGTGTCATTGCATGTAGGTTCTTTTCATGAACCACACCCAGTGTCATTGCATGTGTGTTCTTCTAAACAAACCACATAAGGATCCACCAGTGTCATTGCATGTCTGTTCTTTTCATGAACCACATAAGGATCCACCAATGGTATTACGTGTCTGTTCTTTTCATGAACCACACCCAGTGTCATTGCATGTGTGTTCTTTTCATGAACCATATCTAGAGTCATTGCATGTCTGTTCTTTTCATAAACCACACCCAGTGTCATTGCATGTATGTTCTTTTCATGAACCACACCTAGTGTCACTGCATGTCAGTTCTTTGCATGAACCACATAAGGATCTACCAGTAACATTGGATGTGTGTTCTTCTCATGAACCACACGTGGATCCACCGGTGTCATTGCATGTCTATTCTTCTAAACAAACCACATAAGGATCCACCAGTGTCATTGCATGTCTGTTCTTTTCATGAAACACACCAAGTGTCATTGCATGTGTGTTCTTTTCATGAACCACATAAGGATCCACCAGTGTCATTTGATGTGTGTTCTTCTCATGAACCACACATGGATCCACCGGTGTCATTGCATCTATGTTCCTCTAAACAAACCACATAAGGATCCACCAGTGTCATTGCATGTCTGTTCTTTTCATGAACCACACCCGGTGTCAATGCATGTGTGTTCTTCTAAACAAACCACATAAGGATCCACCAGTGTCATTGCATGTCTGTTCTTTTCATGAACCACACCAAGTCCCATTGCATGTGTGTTCTTTTCATGAACCAAAGCTAGAGTCATTGCATGTCTGTTCTTTTCATGAACCACACCCAGTGTCATTGCATGTTTGTTCTTTTCATGAACCGAATCCAGTGTCACTACATGTCAGTTCTTTTCATTAACCACATAAGGATCTACGAGTGTCATTGGATGTGTGTTCTTCTCATGAACCGAACGTGGATCCACCGGTGTCAGTGCATGTCTGTTCCTCTAAACAAACCACATAAGGATCCACCAGTGTCATTGTATGTCTGTTCTTTTCATGAACCACACCCAGTGTCATAGCATGTCTGTTCCTCTAAACAAACCACATAAGGATCCACCAGTGTCATTGCATGTCTGTTTTTTTCATGAACCACACCCAGTGTCATTGCATGTGTTTTCTTCTAAACAAACCACATAAGTCATTGCATGTCTGTTCTTTTCATGATCCACACCCGGTGTCATTGCATGTGTGTTCTTCTAAACAAACCACATAAGGATCCACCAGTGTCATTGCATGTCTGTTCTTTTCATGAACCACACCCAGTGTCATTGCATGTGTGTTCTTTTCATGAACCACAACTAGAGTCATTGCATGTCTGTTCTTTTCATGAACCACACACAGTGTCATTGCATGTCTGTTCTTTTCATGAACCACACCCAGTGTCACTTCATGTAAGTTCTTTTCATGAACCACATAAGGATCCACCAGTGTCATTGGATGTGTGTTCTTCTCATGAACGACACATGGATCCACCGGTGTCATTGCATGTCTATTCCTCTAAACAAACCAAATAAGGATCCACTAGTGTCATTGTATGTCTGTTCTTTTCATGAACCACATCCAGTGTCATAGCATGTTTGTTCCTCTAAACAAACCACATAAGGATCCACCAGTGTCATTGCATGTCTGTTCTTTTCATGAACCACACCCAGTGTCATTGCATGTGTGTTCTTCTAAACAAACCACATAAGTCATTGCATGTCTGTTCTTTTCATGAACCACACCCGGTGTCATTGCATGTGTGTTCTTCTAAACAAACCACATAAGGATCCACAAGTGTCATTGCATGTCTGTTCTTTTCATGAACCACACCCATGGTCATTGCATGTGTGTTCTTTTCATGAACCACAACTAGAGTCATTGCATGTCTGTTCTTTTCATGAACCACACCTAGTGTCATTGCATGTCTGTTCTTTTCATGAACCACACCCAGTGTCAATTCATGTAAGTTCTTTTCATGAACCACGTAAGGATCCACTAGTGTCATTGGATGTGTGTTCTTCTCATGAACCACACATGGATCCACCGGTGTCATTGCATCTATGTTCATCTAAACAAACCACATAAGGATCCACTAGTGTCATTGCATTTATGTTCTTTTCATGAACCACACCCAGTGTCATTGCATGTGTGTTCTTCTAAACAAACCACATAAGGATCCACCAGTGTCATTGCATGTCTGTTCTTTTCATGAACCACATAAGGATCCACTAATGGTATTACGTGTCTGTTCTTTTCATGAACCACACCCAGTGGCATTGCATGTGTGTTCTTTTCATGAACCATATCTAGAGTCATTGCATGTCTGTTCTTTTCATAAACCACACCCAGTGTCATTGCATGTATGTTCTTTTCATGAACCACACCTAGTGTCACTGCATGTCAGTTCTTTTCATGAACCACATAAAGATCTACCGGTAACATTGGATGTGTGTTCTTCTCATGAACCACACGTGGATCCACCGGTATCATTGCATGTCTATTCTTCAAAACAAACCACATAAGGATCCACCAGTGTCATTGCATGTCTGTTCTTCTCATGAACCACACCAAGTGTCATTGCATGTGTGTTCTTTTCATGAACCACATAAGGATCCACCAGTGTCATTTGATGTGTGTTCTTCTCATGAACCACACATGGATCCACCGGTGTCATTGCATCTATGTTCCTCTAAACAAACCACATAAGGATCCACCAGTGTCATTGCATGTCTGTTCTTTTCATGAACCACACCCGGTGTCAATGCATGTGTGTTCTTCTAAACAAACCACATAAGGATCCACCAGTGTCATTGCATGTCTGTTCTTTTCATGAACCACACCAAGTCTCATTGCATGTGTGTTCTTTTCATGAACCAAAGCTAGAGTCATTGCATGTCTGTTCTTTTCATGAACCACACCCAGTGTCATTGCATGTTTGTTCTTTTCATGAACCGAATCCAGTGTCACTACATGTCAGTTCTTTTCATTAACCACATAAGGATCTACGAGTGTCATTGGATGTGTGTTCTTCTCATGAACCGAACGTGGATCCACCGGTGTCATTGCATGTCTGTTCCTCTAAATAAACCACATAAGGATCCACCAGTGTCATTGTATGTCTGTTCTTTTCATGAACCACACCCAGTGTCATAGGATGTCTGTTCCTCTAAACAAACCACATAAGGATCCACCAGTGTCATTGCATGTCTGTTTTTTTCATGAACCACACCCAGTGTCATTGCATGTGTTTTCTTCTAAACAAACCACATAAGTCATTGCATGTCTGTTCTTTTCATGAACCACACCCGGTGTCATTGCATGTGTGTTCTTCTAAACAAACCACATAAGGATCCACTAGTGTCATTGCATGTCTGTTCTTTTCATGAACCACACCCATTGTCATTGCATGTGTGTTCTTTTCATGAACCACAGCTAGAGTCATTGCATGTATGTTCTTTTCATGAACCACACACAGTGTCATTGCATGTCTGTTCTTTTCATGAACCACACCCAGTGTCACTTCATGTAAGTTCTTTTCATGAACCACATAAGGATCCACCAGTGTCATTGGATGTGTGTTCTTCTCATGAACGACACATGGATCCACCGGTGTCATTGCATGTCTGTTCCTCTAAAAAAACCACATAAGGATCCACTAGTGTCATTGTATGTCTATTCTTTTCATGAACCACATCCAGTGTCATAGCATGTTTGTTCCTCTAAACAAACCACATAAGGATCCACCAGTGTCATTGCATGGCTGTTCTTTTCATGAACCACACCCAGTGTCATTGCATGTGTGTTCTTCTAAACAAACCACATAAGTCATTGCATGTCTGTTCTTTTCATGAACCACACTCGGTGTCATTGCATGTGTGTTCTTCTAAACAAACCACATAAGGATCCACCAGTGTCATTGCATGTCTGTTCTTTTCATGAACCACACCCATGGTCATTGCATGTGTGTTCTTTTCATGAACCACAACTAGAGTCATTGCATGTCTGTTCTTTTCATGAACCACACCTAGTGTCATTGCATGTCTGTTCTTTTCATGAACCACACCCAGTGTCACTTCATGTAAGTTCTTTTCATGAACCACGTAAGGATCCACTAGTGTCATTGGATGTGTGTTCTTCTCATGAACCACACATGGATCCACCGGTGTCATTGCATGTCTGTTCCTCTAAACAAACCACATAATGATCCACCAGTGCCATTGCATGTCTGTTCTTTTCATGAACAACACCCAGTGTCATTGCATGTGTGTTCTTTTCATGAACCACATAAGGATCCACCAGTGTCATTTGATGTGTGTTCTTCTCATGAACCACACATGGATCCACCGGTGTCATTGCATCTATGTTCCTCTAAACAAACTACATAAGGATCCACCAGTGTCATTGCATGTCTGTTCTTTTCATGAACCACACCCGGTGTCAATGCATGTGTGTTCTTCTAAACAAACCACATAAGGATCCACCAGTGTCATTGCATGTCTGTTCTTTTCATGAACCACACCAAGTCTCATTGCATGTGTGTTCTTTTCATGAACCAAAGCTAGAGTCATTGCATGTCTGTTCTTTTCATGAACCACACCCAGTGTCATTGCATGTGTGTTCTTTTCATGAACCTCATCCAGTGTCACTGCATGTCAGTTCTTTTCATTACCCACATAAGGATCTACGAGTGTCATTGGATGTGTGTTCTTCTCATGAACCGAACGTGGATCCACCGGTGTCATTGCATGTCTGTTCCTCTAAACAAACAATATAAGGATCCACCAGTGTCATTGTATGTCTATTCTTTTCATGAACCACACCTAGTGTCATAGCATGTCTGTTCCTCTAAACAAACCACATAAAGATCCACCAGTGTCATTGCATGTCTGTTCTTTTCATGAACCACACCCATGGTCATTGCATGTGTGTTCTTTTCATGAACCACAACTAGAGTCATTGCATGTCTGTTCTTTTCATGAACCACACCTAGTGTCATTGCATGTCTGTTCTTTTCATGAACCACACCCAGTGTCACTTCATGTAAGTTCTTTTCATGAACCACGTAAGGATCCACTAGTGTCATTGGATGTGTGTTCTTCTCATGAACCACACATGGATCCACCGATGTCATTGCATGGTTGTTCCTCTAAACAAACCACATAAGGATCCTCTAGTGTCATTGCATGTATGTTCTTTTCATGAACCACACCCAGTGTCATTGCATGTGTGTTCTTCTAAACAAAACACATAAGGATCCACCAGTGTCATTGCATGTCTGTTCTTTTCATGAACCACATAAGGATCCACAAATGTTATTACGTGTCTGTTCTTTTCATGAACCACACCCAGTGTCATTGCATGTGTGTTCTTTTCATGAACCACAGCTAGAGTCATTGCATGTCTGTTCTTTTCATAAACCACACCCAGTGTCATTGCATGTATGTTCTTTTCATGAACCACACCTAGTGTCACTACATGTCAGTTCTTTTCATGAACCACATAAGGATCTACCAGTAACATTGGATGTGTGTTCTTCTCATGAACCACACGTGGATCCACCGGTGTCATTGCATGTCTGTTCCTCTAAACAAACCACATAATGATCCACCAGTGCCATTGCATGTCTGTTCTTTTCATGAACAACACCAAGTGTCATTGCATGTGTGTTCTTTTCATGAACCACATAAGGATCCACCAGTGTCATTTGATGTGTGTTCTTCTCATGAACCACACATGGATCCACCGGTGTCATTGCATCTATGTTCCTCTAAAGAAACCACATAAGGATCCACCAGTGTCATTGCATGTCTGTTCTTTTCATTAACCACACCCGGTGTCAATGCTTGTGTGTTTTTTTCATGAATCACACCCGGTGTCAATGCATGTCTGTTCTTCTAAACAAACCACATAAGGATCCACCAGTGTCATTGCATGTCTGTTCTTTTCATGAACCACACCAAGTCTCATTGCATGTGTGTTCTTTTCATGAACCAAAGCGAGAGTCATTGCATGTCTGTTCTTTTCATGAACCACACCCAGTGTCATTGCATGTCTGTTCTTTTCATGAACCTCATCCAGTGTCACTGCATGTCAGTTCTTTTCATTACCCACATAAGGATCTACCAGTAACATTGGATGTCTATTCTTCTAAACAAACCACATAAGGATCCACCAGTGTCATTGCATGTCTGTTCTTTTAATGAACCACACCCAGTGTCATTGCATGTGTGTTCTTTTCATGAACCACAGCTAGAGTCATTGCATGTCTGTTCTTTCCATGAACCACACCCAGTGTCATTGCATGTCTGTTCTTTTCATGAACCACACCCAGTGTCACTACATGTCAGTTCTATTCATGGACCACATAAAGATCCACCAATGTCATTGGATGTGTGCTCTTCTCATGAACCACACATGGATCCACCGGTGTCATTGCATGTCTGTTCCTCTAAACAAACCACATAAGGATCCACCTGTGTCATTGCATGCCTGTTCTTTTCATGAACCACACCCAGTGTCATTGCATGTGTGTTCTTCTAAAGAAACCACATAAGGATCCACCGGTGTCATTACATGTCTGTTCCTCTAAACAAACCACATGAGGATCCACCTGTGTCATTTCATGTCTGTTCTTTTCATGACCCACACCCAGTGTCATTGCATGTGTGTTCTTCTAAGAAGACCACATATGGATCCACCAGTGTCATTGCATGTCTGTTCTTTTCATGAACCACATAAGGATCCACCAGTGTCATTGCATGTCTATTCTTTTCATGAACCACACCCAGTGTCATTGCTTGCGTGTTCTTTTCATGAACCACAACTAGAGTCATTTGCATGTCTATTCTTTTCATGAACCACACCCAGTGTCATTGCATGTCTGTTCTTTTCATGAACCACACCCGGTGTCACTGCATGTCAGTTCTTTTCATGAACGACATAAAGATCAACCAGTGTCATTGGATGTGTGTTCTTCTCTTGAACCACACGTGGATCCACCGGTGTCATTGCATGTGTGTTCTTCTAAACAAACCACATAAGGATCCACCAGTGTCATTGCATGTCTGTTCTTTTCATGAACCACACCCAGTGTCATTGCATGTGTGTTCTTTTAATTAACCACAGCTAGAGTCATTGCATGTCTATTACTTCCATAAATCTCACATGGATCCACTGATGACATTGCATGTCTGTTTTTTTCATGAACCACACCCAGTGTCATTGCATGTGTGTTCTTTTCATGAACCACAGCTAGAGTCATTGCATGTCTGTTCTTTTCATGAACCACACCTAGTGTCATTGCATGTCAGTTCTTTTCATGACCCACATAAGGATGCACCAGTCTCATTGCATGTCTGTTCTTCTCACAAACCACATAAGGATCCACCAGTGTCATTGCATGTCTGTTATTTTCATAAACCACACCCAGTGTCATTGTATGTGTGTTCTTTTCATGAACCACATCTAGAGTCATTGCATGTCTATTCTTTTCATGAACCACACCCAGTGTCATTGCATGTCAGTTCTTTTCATGAACCACATAAGATCCACCAGTGTCATTGGATGTGTGTTCTTCTCATGAACCGCACATGGATCCACCGGTGTCATTGCATGTCTGTTCCTCTAAACAAACCACATAAGGATCCACCAGTGTCATTGCATGTCTGTTCTTTTCATGAACCACACCCAGTGTCACTGCATGTCAGTTCTTTTCATGGACCACATAAGGATCCACTAGTGTCATTGGATGTGTGTTCTTCTCATGAACCACACATGGATCCACCGGTGTCATTGCATGTCTGTTCCTCTAAACAAACCACATAAGGATCCACCAATGTCATTGCATGTCTTTTCTTTTCATGAACCGCACCCAGTGTCACTACATGTGTGTTCTTCTAAACAAACCACATAAGTCATTGCATGTCAGTTCTTCTCATGAACCACACCCAGTGTCATTGCATGTCAGTTCTTTTCATGACCCACATAAGGATCCACCAGTCTCATTGCATGTCTGTTCTTCGTACAAACCACATAAGGATCCACCAGTGTCATTGCATGTCTGTTATTTTCATAAACCACACCCAGTGTCATTGTATGTGTGTTCTTTTCATGAACCACAACTAGAGTCGTTGCATGTATATTCTTTTCATGAACCACACCCAGTGTCATTGCATGTCAGTTCTTTTCATGAACCACATAAGGATCCACCAGTGTCATTGGATGTGTGTTCTTCTCATGAACCACACATGGATCCACCGGTGTCATTGCATGTCTATTCCTCTAAACAAACCACATAAGGATCCACCAGTGTCATTGCATGTCTGTTCTTTTCATGAACCACACCCAGTGTCATTGCATGTCAGTTCTTTTCATGAACCACATAAGGATCCACCAGTGTCATTGGATGTGTGTTCTTCTCAGGAACCACACATGGATCCACCGGTGTCATTGCATGTCTGTTCCTCTAAACAAACCACATAAGGATCCACCAGTGTCATTGCATGTCTGTTCTTTTCATGAACCACACCCGGTGTCATTGCATGTGTGTTCTTCTAAACAAACCACATAAGGATCCACCAGTGTCATTGCATGTCTGTTCTTTTCATGAACCACACCCAATGTCATTGCATGTGTGTTCTTTTCTTGAACCACAGCTAGAGTCATTGCATGTCTGTTCTTTTCATGAACCACACCCAGTGTCATTGCATGTCTGTTCTTTTCATGAACCACATCCAGTGTCACCGCATGTCTGTTCTTTTCATTAACCACATAAGGATCTACGAGTGTCATTGGATGTGTGTTCTTCTCATGAACTGCACGTGGATCCACCAGTGTCATTGCATGTCTATTCCTCTAAACAAACCACATAAGGATCCACCAGTATCATTGTATGTCTGTTCTTTTCATGAACCACACCCAATGTCATAGCATGTTTGTTCCTCTAAACAAACCACATAAGGATCCACCAGTGTCATTGCATGTCTGTTCTTTTCATGAACCACACCTAGTGTCATTGCATGTCTGTTCTTCTAAACAAACCACATAAGTCATTGCATGTATGTTCTTTTCATGAACCACACCCGGTGTCATTTCATGTGTGTTCCTCTAGACAAACCACATAAGGATCCACCAGTGTCACTGCATGTCTGTTCTTTTCATGAACCACATAAGGATCCACCAGTGTCATTGGATGTGTGTTCTTCTCGTGAACCACACATGGATCCACCTGTGTCATTGCATGTCTGTTCCTCTAAACAAACCACATAAGGATCCACCAGTGTCATTGCATGTCTGTTCTTTTCATGAACCACACCCGGTGTCATTGCATGTGTGTTCTTCTAAAAAAACCACATAAGAATCCACTAGTGTCATTGCATGTTTGTTCTTTTCATGAAGCACACCCAGTATCATTGCATGTGTGTTCTTTTCATTAACCACAGCTAGAGTCATTGCATGTCTGTTACTACCATAAACCACACATGGATCCACCGGTGTCATTGCATGTCTATTCTTTTCATGAACCACACCAGTGTTATTGCATGTCAGTTCTTTTCATGAAACACATAAGGATACACCAGTGTCATTGCATGTCTGTTCTTCTCACAAACTACACAAGGATCCACCATAGTCATTGCATGTCTGTTCTTTTCATGAACCACACCCTGTGTCATTGCATGGGTGTTCCTCTAGACAAACCACATATGGATCCACCGGTGTCACTACATGTCTGTTCTTTTCATGAACCATAGCTAGAGTCCACAAGTGTCATTGGATGTGTGTTCTTCTCATGAACCACACCAAGTGTCATTGCATGTCAGTTCTTTTCATGAACCACATAAGGATCCACCAGTGTACATGGATGTGTGTTCTTCTCATGAACCACACATGGATCCACCGGTGTCATAGCATGTTTGTTCCTCTAAACAAACCACATAAGGATCCACCAGTGTCATTGCATGTCTGTTCTTTTCATGAACCACACCCAGTGTCATTGTATGTGTGTTCTTCTAAACAAACCACATAAGGATCCACCAGTGTCATTGCATGTGTGTTCTTTTCATGAACCACAACTAGAGTCATTGCATGTCTGTTCTTTTCATGAACCATACCCAGTGTCATTGCATGTCTGTTCTTTTCATGAACCACACCCAGTGTCACAACATGTAGGTTCTTTTCATGAACCACATAAGGATCCACCAGTGTCATTGGATGTGTGTTCTTCTCATGAACCACACATGGATCCACCGGTGTCATTGCATGTCTGTTCCTCTAAACAAACCACATAAGTATCCACCAGTGTCATTGCATATATGTTATTTTCATGAACTACACCCAGTGTCATTGCATGTGTGTTCTTATAAACAAACCACATAAGGATCCACCAGTGTCATTGCATGTCTGTTCTTTTCATGAACCACATAAGGATCCACCAATGTTATTGCATGTATGTTCTTTTCATGAACCACAGTAAGTGTCATTGCATGTCTGTTCTTTTCATGAACTACGTCTAGAGTCATTGCATGTCTGTTCTTTTCATGAACCACACCCAGTGTCATTGCATGTCTGTTCTTTTCATGAACCACACCCAGTGTCACTGCATCTCAGTTCTTTTCATGAACCACGTAAGGATCTACCAGTGTCATTGGATGTGTGTTTTTGTCATGAAGCACACGTGGATCCACCGGTTTCATTGCATGTCTGTTCTTCTAAACAAAGCACATAAGTATCCACCAGTGTCATTGCATGTCTGTTGTTACATGAACCACACCCAGTGTTATTGCATGTGTGTTCTTTTCATGAACCACAGCTAGAGTCATTGCATGTCTGTTCTTTTCATGAACCACAACCAGTGTCATTGCATGTCTGTTCTTTTCATGAACCACACCCAGTGTCACTACATGTCAGTTCTTTTCATGAACGACATAAAGATCCACCAGTGTCATCGGATGTGTGCTCTTCTCATGAACCACACATGGATCCACCAGTGTCATTGCATGTCTATTCGTCTAAACAAACCACATAAGGGTCCACCAGTGTCATTGCATATCTGTTCTTTTCATGAACCACACCCAGTGTCATTGCATGCGTGTTCTTCTAAACAAACCACATCAGGATCCACCGGTGTCATTGCATGTCTGTTCCTCTAAACAAACCACAGAAGGATCCACCAGTGTCATTGCATGTCTGTTCTTTTCATGAACCACACCTAGTGTTATTGCATGTGTGTTCTTCGGAACAAACCACATAAGAATCCACCAGTGTCATTGCATGTCTGTTCTTTTCATGAACCAAATAAGGATCCACCAGTGTCATTGCATGTTTGTTCTTTTCATGAACCACACCCAGTGTCATTGCATGTGTGTTCTTTTCATGAATCACAGCTAGAGTCATTGCATGTCTGTGCTTTTCATGAACCACACCCAGTGTCATTGCATGTCTGTTCTTTTCATGAACCACACCCAGTGTCACTGCATGTCAGATCTTCTCATGAACGACATAAGGATCAACCAGTGTCATTAGATGTTTGTTCTTCTCATGAACCACACCTGGATCCACCGGTATCATTGCTTGCGTGTTCTTCTAAACAAACCACATAAGGATCCACCAATGTCATTGCATGTCTGTTCTTTTCATGAACCACACCCAGTGTCATTGCATGTGTGTTCTTTTCATTAACCATAGCTAGAGTCAGTGCATGTCTATTACTTCCATAAACCACACATGGATCCACCGGTGTCATTGCATGTCTGTTCTTTTCATGAACCAAACCCCGTGTCATTGCACGTCAGTTCTTTTCATGAACCACATAAGGATCCACTAGTATCATTGCATGTCTGTTATTTTCATGAACCACACCCAGTGTCATTGCATGTGTGTTCCTTTCATGAACCACAGATAGATTCGTTGCATGTCTGTTCTTTTGATGAACCACACGCAGTGTCATTGCATCTCTGCTCTTTTCATGAACCACACCCAGTGTCACTGCATGTCAGTTCTTTTCATGAACCAGATAACGATCCACCAGTGTCATTGGATGTGTATTCTTCTCATGAACCACACATGGATCCACCAGTATCATTGCATGTCTGTTCCTCTAAACAAACCACATAAGGATCCACTAGTGTCATTGCATGTCTATTCTTTTCATGAACCACACCCAGTGTCATTGCATGTCTGTTCTTCTAAACAAACCACATAAGTCATTGCATGTCTTTTTTTTCATGAACTAGACCTGGTGTCATTGCATGTGTGTTCCTCTAGACAGACCACATAAGGATCCACCGGTGTCATTGCATGTCAGTTCTTTTCATGAACCACATAAGGATCCACCAGTGTCATTTTATGTGTGTTCTTCTCATGAACCACACATGGATCCACCCGTGTCATAGCATGTATGTTCCTCTAAACAAACCACATAAGGATCCACCAATGTCATTGCATGTCTGTTCTTTTCATAAATCACACCTAGTGTCATTGCATGTGCGTTCTTCTAAACAAACCACATCAGGATCCACCAGTGTCATTGCATGTCTGTTCTTTTCATGAACCAAACCTAGTGTCATTGCATGTGTGTTCTTTTCATGAACCACAGCTAGAGTCATTGCATGTCTGTTCTTCTCATGAACCACAACCGATGTCATAGCATGTATGTTCCTCTAAACAAACCACATAAGGATCCACCAGTATCATTGCATGTCTGTTCTTTTCATGAACCACACCCGGTGTCACTACATGTCAGTTCTTTTCATGAACCACATAAGAATCTACCAGTGTCATTGGATGTGTGTTCTTCTCATGAACCACATGTGGATCCACCGATGTCATTGCATGTGTGTTCTTCTAAACAAACCACATAAGGATCCACCAGTGTCATTGCATGTCTGTTGTTTTCATGAACCACACCCATTGTCATTGCATGTGTGTTCTTTTCATTAACCACAGCTAGAGTCATTGCATGTCTGTTACTTCCATAAACCACACATGGATCCACCGGTGTCATTGCATGTCTGTTCTTTTCATGAACCACACTCAGTGTCATTGCATGTCAGTTCTTTTCATGAACCACATAAGGATCCACCAGTGTCATTGCATGTCTGTTCTTCTCAAAAACCACATAATGATCCACTAGTGCCATTGCATGTCTGTTATTTTCATGAACCCCACCCAGTGTCATTGCATGTGTATTCCTCTAGACAAACCACATAAGGATCCACCGGTGTCACCACATGTGTGTTCTTTTCATGAACCACAGCTAGAGTCCACCAATGTCATTGGATGTGTGATCTTCTCATGAACCACACCCAGTGTCATTGCATGTCACTTATTTTCATGAACCACATAAGGATCCACCAGTGTCATTGGATGTGTGTTCTTCTCATGAACCACACATGGATCCACCGGTGTCATTGCATGTATGTTCCTCTAAACAAACCACATAAGGATCCACCAGTGTCATTGCATGTCTGTTCTTTTCATGAACCACACCCGGTGTCATTGCATGTCAGTTCTTTTCATGAACCACATAAGGATCCACGAGTGTCATTGGATGTGTGTTCTTCTCATGAACCACACATGGATCCACCGGTGTCATTGCATGTCAGTTCCTCTAAACAAACCACATAAGGATCCAGCAGTGTCATTGCATGTCTGTTCTTTTCATGAACCACACCCAGTGTCATTGCATGTCAGTTCTTTTCATGAACCACATAAGGATCCACCAGTGTCATTGGATGTGTGTTCTTCTCATGAACCACACATGGATCCACCGGTGTCATTGCATGTCTGTTCCTCTAAACAAACCACATAAGGACCCACCAGTGTCATTGCATGTCTGTTCTTTTCATGAACCACACCCGGTGTCATTGCATGTGTGTTCTCCTAAACAAACCACATAAGGATCCACCAGTGTCATTGCATGTCTGTTCTTCTCAAAAACCACATAATGATCCACTAGTGCCATTGCATGTCTGTTATTTTCATGAACCCCACCCAGTGTCATTGCATGTGTATTCCTCTAGACAAACCACATAAGGATCCACCGGTGTCACCACATGTGTGTTCTTTTCATGAACCACAGCTAGAGTCCACCAATGTCATTGGATGTGTGATCTTCTCATGAACCACACCCAGTGTCATTGCATGTCACTTATTTTCATGAACCACATAAGGATCCACCAGTGTCATTGGATGTGTGTTCTTCTCATGAACCACACATGGATCCACCGGTGTCATTGCATGTATGTTCCTCTAAACAAACCACATAAGGATCCACCAGTGTCATTGCATGTCTGTTCTTTTCATGAACCACACCCGGTGTCATTGCATGTCAGTTCTTTTCATGAACCACATAAGGATCCACGAGTGTCATTGGATGTGTGTTCTTCTCATGAACCACACATGGATCCACCGGTGTCATTGCATGTCAGTTCCTCTAAACAAACCACATAAGGATCCAGCAGTGTCATTGCATGTCTGTTCTTTTCATGAACCACACCCAGTGTCATTGCATGTCAGTTCTTTTCATGAACCACATAAGGATCCACCAGTGTCATTGGATGTGTGTTCTTCTCATGAACCACACATGGATCCACCGGTGTCATTGCATGTCTGTTCCTCTAAACAAACCACATAAGGACCCACCAGTGTCATTGCATGTCTGTTCTTTTCATGAACCACACCCGGTGTCATTGCATGTGTGTTCTCCTAAACAAACCACATAAGGATCCACCAGTGTCATTGCATGTCTGTTCATTTCATGAACCACACCCAGTGTCATTGCATGTGTGTTCTTTTCTTGAACCACAGCTAGAGTCATTGCATGTCTGTTCTTTTCATGAACCACACCCAGTGTCATTGCATGTCTGTTCTTTTCATGAACCACATCCAGTGTCACCGCATGTCAGTTCTTTTCATTAAGCACATAAGGATCTACGAGTGTCATTGGATGTGTGTTCTTCTCATGAACCGCACGTGGATCCACCGGTGTCATTGCATGTCTGTTCCTCTAAACAAACCACATAAGGATCCACCAGTATCATTGTATGTCTGTTCTTTTCATGAACCACACCCAGTGTCATAGCATGTTTGTTCCTCTAAACAAACCACATAAGGATCCACCAGTGTCATTGCATGTCTGTTCTTTTCATGAACCACACCTAGTGTCATTGCATGTGTGTTCTTCTAAACAAACCACATGAGTCATTGCATGTCTGTTCTTTTCATGAACCACACCCGGTGTCATTTCATGTGTGTTCTTCTACACAAACCACATAATTGTCCACCGGTGTCACTGCATGTCTGTTCTTTTCATGATCCACATAAGGATCCACCAGTGTCATTGGATGTGTGTTCTTCTCGTGAACCACACATGGATCCACCTGTGTCATTGCATGTCTGTTCCTCTAAACTAACCACATAAGGATCCACCAGTGTCATTGCATGTCTGTTCTTTTCATGAGCCACACCCGGTGTCATTGCATGTGTGTTCTTCTAAAAAAAACACATAAGAATCCACTAGTGTCATTGCATGTTTGTTCTTTTCATGAAGCACACCCAGTATCATTGCATGTGTGTTCTTTTCATTAACCACAGCTAGAGTCATTGCATGTATGTTACTACCATAAACCACACATGGATCCACCGGTGTCATTGCATGTCTATTCTTTTCATGAACCACACCCAGTGTCATTGCATGTCAGTTCTTTTCATGAAACACATAAGGATACACCAGTGTCATTGCATGTCTGTTCTTCTCACAAACTCTATAAGGATCCACCAGTGTCATTGCATGTCTGTTCTTTTCATGAACCACACCCTGTGTCATTGCATGTGTGTTCCTCTAGACAAACCACATAAGGATCCACCGGTGTCACTGCATGTCTGTTCTTTTCATGAACCATAGCTAGAGTCCACCAGTGTCATTGGATGTGTGTTCTTCTCATGAACCACACCAAGTGTCATTGCATGTCAGTTCTTTTCATGAACCACATAAGGATCCACCAGTGTACATGGATGTGTCTTCTTCTCATGAACCACACATGGATCCACCGGTGTCATAGCATGTTTGTTCCTCTAAACAAACCACATAAGGATCCACCAGTGTCATTGCATGTCTGTTCTTTTCATGAACCACACCCAGTGTCATTGTATGTGTGTTCTTCTAAACAAACCACATAAGGATCCACCAGTGTCATTGCATGTGTGTTCTTTTCATGAACCACACCCAGTGTCATTGCATGTGTGTTCTTTTCATGAACCACAACTAGAGTCATTGCATGTCTGTTCTTTTCATGAACCATACCCAGTGTGTCATTGCATGTCTGTTCTTTTCATGAACCACACCCAGTGTCACTGCATGTAGGTTCTTTTCATGAACCACATAAGGATCCACCAGTGTCATTGGATGTGTGTTCTTCTCATGAACCACACATGGATCCACCGGTGTCATTGCATGTCTGTTCCTCTAAACAAACCACATAAGGATCCACGAGTGTCATTGCATATATGTTATTTTCATGAACTACACCCAATGTCATTGCATGTGTGTTCTTCTAAACAAACCACATAAGGATCCACCAGTGTCATTGCATGTCTATTCTTTTCATGAACCACATAAGGATCCACCAATGTTATTGCATGTATGTTCTTTTCATGAACCACAGTAAGTGTCATTGCATGTCTATTCTTTTCATGAACCATATCTAGAGTCATTGCATGTCTGTTCTTTTCATGAACCACACCCAGTGTCATTGCATGTCTGTTCTTTTCATGAACCACACCCAGTGTCACTGCATCTCAGTTCTTTTCATGAACCACGTAAGGATCTACCAGTGTCATTGGATGTGTGTTTTTCTCATGAAGCACACGTGGATCCACCGGTTTCATTGCATGTCTGTTCTTCTAAACAAACCACATAAGGATCCACCAGTGTCATTGCATGTATGTTGTTTTCATGAACCACACCCAGTGTTATTGCATGTGTGTTCTTTTCATGAACCACAGCTAGAGTCATTGCATGTCTGTTCTTTTCATGAACCACAACCAGTGTCATTGCATGTATGTTCTTTTCATAAACCACACCCAGTGTCACTACATGTCAGTTCTTTTCATGAACGACATAAAGATCCACCAGTGTCATCGGATGTGTGCTCTTCTCATGAAGCACACATGGATCCACCGGTGTCATTGCATGTCTGTTCGTCTAAACAAACCACATAAGGGTCCACCAGTGTCATTGCATATCTATTCTTTTCATGAACCACACCCAGTGTCATTGCATGCGTGTTCTTCTAAACAAACCACATCAGGATCCACCGGTGTCATTGCATGTCTGTTCCTCTAAACAAACCACAGAAGGATCCACCAGTGTCATTGCATGTCTGTTCTTTTCATGAACCACACCTAGTGTCATTGCATGTGTGTTCTTCTGAACAAACCACATAAGAATCCACCAGTGTCATTGTATGTATGTTCTTTTCATGAACCACATAAGGATCCACCAGTGTCATTGCATGTTTGTTCTTTTCATGAACCACACCCAGTGTCATTGCATGTGTGTTCTTTTCATGAATCACAGCTAGAGTCATTGCATGTCTGTGCTTTTCATGAACCACACCCAGTGTCATTGCCTGTCTGTTCTTTTCATGAACCACACCCAGTGTCACTGCATGTCAGATCTTTTCATGAACGACATAAGGATCAACCAGTGTCATTAGATGTTTGTTCTTCTCATGAACCACACTTGGATCCACCGGTATCATTGCTTGTGTGTGCTTCTAAACAAACCACATAAGGATCCACCAGTGTCATTGCATGTCTGTTCTTTTCATGAACCACACCCAGTGTCATTGCATGTGTGTTCTTTTCATTAACCATAGCTAGAGTCAGTGCATGTCTATTACTTCCATAAACCACACATGGATCCACCGGTGTCATTGCATGTCTGTTTTTTTCATGAACCAAACCCAGTGTCATTGCACGTCAGTTCTTTTCATGAACCACATAAGGATCCACTAGTATCATTGCATGTCTGTTCTTCTCACAAACCACATAAGGATCCACCAGTGTCATTGCATGTCTGTTATTTTCATGAACCACACCCAGTGTCATTGCATGTGTATTCCTTTCCTGAACCACAGCTAGATTCGTTGCATGTCTGTTCTTTTGATGAACCACACGCAGTGTCATTGCATCTCTGCTCTTTTCATGAACCACACCCAGTGTCACTGCATGTCAGTTCTTTTCATGAACCAGATAACGATCCACCACTGTCATTGGGTGTGTATTCTTCTCATGAACCACACATGGATCCACCGGTATCATTGCATGTCTGTTCCTCTAAACAAACCACATAAGGATCCACCAGTGCCATTGCATGTCTATTATTTTCATGAAACACACCCAGTGTCATTGCATGTCTGTTCTTCTAAACAAACCACATAAGTCATTGCATGTCTTTTCTTTTCATGAACCAGACCCGGTGTCATTGCATGTGTGTTCCTCTAGACAGACCACATAAGGATCCACCGGTGTCATTGCATGTCAGTTCTTTTCATGAACCACATAAGGATCCACCAGTGTCATTGTATGTGTGTTCTTCTCATGAACCACACATGGATCCACCGGTGTCATAGCATGTCTGTTCCTCTAAACAAACCACATAAGGATCCACCAATGTCATTGCATGTCTGTTCTTTTCATAAACCACACCTAGTGTCATTGCATGTGCGTTCTTCTAAACAAACCACATCAGGATCCACCAGTGTCATTGCATGTCTGTTCTTTTCATGAACCAAACCCAGTGTCATTGCATGTGTGTTCTTTTCATGAACCACAGCTAGAGTCATTGCATGTCTATTCTTTTCATGAACCACAACCGATGTCATAGCATGTATGTTCCTCTAAACAAACCACATAAGGATCCACCAGTATCATTGCATGTCTGTTCTTTTCATGAACCACACCCGGTGTCACTACATGTCACTTCTTTTCATGAACCACATAAGAATCTACCAGTGTCATTGGATGTGTGTTCTTCTCATGAACCACATGTGGATCCACCGATGTCATTGCATGTGTGTTCTTCTAAACAAACCACATAAGGATCCACCAGTGTCATTGCATGTCTGTTGTTTTCATGAACCACACCCATTGTCATTGTCTATGTGTTCTTTTCATTAACCACAGCTAGAGTCATTGCATGTCTGTTACTTCCATAAACCACACATGGATCCACCGGTGTCATTGCATGTCTGTTCTTTTCATGAACCACACCCAGTGTCATTGCATGTCAGTTCTTTTCATGAACCACATAAGGATCCACCAGTGTCATTGCATGTCTGTTCTTCTCAAAAACCACATAATGATCCACTAGTGCCATTGCATGTCTGTTATTTTCATGAACCACACCCAGTGTCATTGCATGTGTATTCCTCTAGACAAACCACATAAGGATCCACCGGTGTCACCACATGTGTGTTCTTTTCATGAACCACAACTAGAGTCCACCAATGTCATTGGATGTGTGATCTTCTCATGAACCACACCCAGTGTCATTGCATGTCACTTATTTTCATGAACCACATAAGGATCCACCAGTGTCATTGGATGTGTGTTCTTCTCATGAACCACACATCGATCCACCGGTGTCATTGCATGTATGTTCCTCTAAACAAACCACATAACGATCCACCAGTGTCATTGCATGTCTGTTCTTTTCATGAACCACACCCGGTGTCATTGCATGTGTGTTCCTCTAGACAGACCACATAAGGATCCACCGGTGTCACTGCATGTCTGATCTTTTCATGAACCACATCAGGATCCACCAGTGTCATTGGATGTGTGTTCTTGTCAAGAACCACACATGGATCCACCGGTGTCATTGCATGTCTGTTCTTTTCATGAACCAAACCCGGTGTCATTGCATGTGTGTTCTTCTAAACAAACCACATAAGTATCCACCAGTGTCATTGCATGTCTGTTCTTTTCATGAACCACACCCAGTGTCATTGCATGCCAGTTCTTTTCATGAACCACATAAGGATCCACCAGTGTCATTGGATGTCTGTTTTTCTCACAAACCACATAAGGATCCACCAGTGTCATTGCATGTCTATTCTTGTCATGAACCACACCTAGTGTCATTGCATGTGTCTTCCTGTAGACAAACCACATAAGGATACACCGGTGTCACTGCATGTGTGTTCTTTTCATGAAATACAACTAGAGTCCACCAGTGTCATTGGATGTGTGTTCTTCTCATGAACCACACCCAGTGTCATTGCATGTCAGTTCTTTTCATGAACCACATAAGGATCCACCAGTGTCATTGGATGTGTGTTCTTCTCATGAACAACACATGGATCCACCGGTGTCATAGCATGTCTGTTCCTCTAAACAAACCACATAAGGATCCACCAGTGTCATTGTATGTTTGTTCTTTTCATGAACCACACCCAGTGTCATTACATGTCTATTCTTTTCATGAACCACAACCAGTGTCACTGCATGTCAATTCTTTTCATGAACCACATAAGGATCCGCTAGTGTCATTGGATGTGTGTTCTTCTCATGAACCACACATGGATCCACCGGTGTCATTGCATGTATGTTCCTCCAAACAAACCACATAAGGATCCACCAGTTTCATTGCATGTCTGTTCTTTTCATGAACCACACCCAGTGGCATTGCATGTCAGTTCTTTTCATGAACCACATAAGGATCCACCAGTGTCATTGCATGTCTGTTCTTCTCACAAACCACATAAGGCTCCACCAGTGTTATTGCATGTCTGTTCTTTTCATGAACCACACCCAGTGTCATTGCATGTGTCTTCCTCTAGACAAACCACATAAGGATCCATCGGTGTCACTGCATGTGTGTTCTTTTCATGAACCACAGCTAGAGTCCACCAGTGTCATTGGATGTGTGTACTTCTCATGAACCACACTCAGTGTCATTGCATGTCAGTTCTTTTCATGAACCACATAAGGATCCACCAGTGTCATTGGATGTGTGTTCTTCTCATGGACAACACATGGATCCACCGGTGTCATAGCATGTCTGTTCCTTTAAACAAACCACATAACGATCCACCAGTGTCATTGCATGTCTGTTCTTTTTATGAACCACACCCAGTGTCATTGCATGTGTGTTCTTCTAAACAAACCACATAAGGATCCACTAGTGTCATTGCATGTCTGTTCTTTTCATGAACCACACCAAGTGTCATTGCATGTGTGTTCTTTTCATGAACCACAGCTAGAGTCATTGCATGTCTGTGCTTTTCATGAACCACAACCGGTGTCATTGCATGTTTGTTTCTCTAAACAAACCACATAAGGATCCACCTGTGTCATTGCATGTCTGTTCTTTTCATGAACCACACCCAGTGTCATTGCATGTGTGTTCTTCTAAACAAACCACATAAGTCATTGCATGTTTGTTCTTTTCATGAACCACACCCGGTGTCATTGCATGTGTGTTCCTCTAGATAGACCACATAAGGATCCACCCTAAGAGGCAATAATAAAGTTGTTATTATGTATTCCTTGTATATGATAGATGTTTATTTTACATGCTATAATTGTATTGATAGGAAACATCAATACATGTGTGTTTAATAAACAAAAAGGGTTCCTAGTCATGCCTCTCTTATAGACTAGCTTGTTGATTAACAAGATGATCAAGGTTTCCTGATCATGGACATTGGATGTTGTTAATAACAAGGTCATACCATTGGTGGAATGATGTGATGAACATTCATCCGAATTATAGCATTATGATCAAGTCATTGTGTTTATATTGCTATAACATCACACGAAGTAATCTTTATCCTTAGACCATGAGATCATGTTAATTGCTAACACCGGAAGAGTATATTGATAACATCAAACGTCACACCGTAACAAGGTGACTATAAAGATGGGTTCAGTGCTACGAAGGTGTTATGTTGAGGCTCATGGATCAAGAGTGGAATTTGTCAATCCAAATGACGGATAGATATACTCTGGGCCCTCTTGGTGATATCACATTAGGATAGCTTGCAAGCAAGTGATGTGATCACTAGAATGTTATATCACGGGAACAAGAAAAGAGTGCATGTCGGTAACGAGATCAAACTAGGTATGGAGATACCGATGATCGAATCTCGGACATGTAATATATCGAGAGACAAAGGGATTTAGTTACAAGCGTTAAAGGTTCTCACAATCACAGGAGTCATCGTTGAATGTGTACGAGTCAGTACGGATCTCTAGGTCCCGCTGCTTATTATTGATCTGAGAAGGGTCTTGATCATGTCTGCATTATTCGCGAACCATAGGGTGGCACACTTAAGAGTTACCGGACACCATTTTTGAGCACATATGTTTCAGACGAAAGAATTGCAAAGCGCAGGAATTGTTTCAATAGAACCTGGAAATTGTTTCGGGTGAAATTGCAGAAAGTGGTTCTGCATGTGATATTGAAATATTGCAAGGGGCTATATGTGAATGTTTGTTAACTAAAGTAATTAACAAAATTCTGAATAAATTTAATAAAAGAGTTTTATTAAATGAGAGAGCATTAAATTTGGAGAAACTTAATGCATTTAAAGTGGAGACTTTAAAAGGGAATGTGAAGAGGCATTTTAATGTGGAGGAGTTACCACCACATGAATGGGGGAGGTGAGGGGTCACCCCCCCCATGCGCCGGCCATGGAGAGAGGGGGCACCCCCTCCTCCTATAAAAGGCCACCCATTCCCTCCTTCATCCACACACTTCCTTGTGAAGGATCTCTCTGCCCCTCTAGAATTATTCCCCCATGGTCTCGGATTAGCGAGATACATGTTCCCGGTGGCATTTCATCTGGAAGGAGTTGCTGCTTCCGCTGGATCGCTGGAGCGAGGAGGTGGAGGTTGTCCGGTGGCTAGAACGTGTGTGCGAGTGCGGATGCGCTGCTGAGTTGCGGTGCTCGGACTTCCTCACGATCTTGAGATTGGCAAGTGTACGACTACATCAACCACGAGTTCCTACTCGTTAACAAAGCTCGTTGTCTTCGAGGGTAAGTTCTCTATGGATGTATGTCCACCCGTTTGCTTTGTACCTAGTAGATAGATCTTGGCGTGTAGTTCACATCATAGGAATTTTTTTGTTTTCTATGCTGCGGACCCAACACAAACCACATAAGGATCTACTAGTGTCATTGCATGTCTGTTCTTTTCATGAACCACACCCAGTGTCATTGCATGTCAGTTCTTTTCATGAACGACATAAGGATCCAATAGTGTCATTGCATGTCTGTTCTGCTCACAAACCACATAAGGATCCACCAGTGTCATTGCATGTCTGTTCTTGTCATGAACCACACCTAATGTCATTGCATGTGTCTTCCTGTAGACAAACCACATAAGGATCCACCGGTGTCACTTCATGTGTGTTCTTTTCATGAAATACAGCTAGAGTCCACCAGTGTCATTGGATGTGTGTTCTTCTCATGAACCACACCATTGCATGTCAGTTCTTTTCATGAACCACATAAGGATCCACCAGTGTCACTGGATGTGTGTTCTTCTCATGAACAACACATGGATCCACCGGTGTCATAGCATGTCTGTTCCTCTAAACAAACCACATAAGGATCCACCAGTGTCATTGTATGTCTGTTCTTTTCATGAACCACACCCAGTGTCATTGCATGTCTATTTTTTTCATGAACCACACCCAGTGTCACTGCATGTCAGTTCTTTTCATGAACCACATAAGGATCCACTAGTGTCATTGGATGTGTGTTCTTCTCATGAACCACACATGGATCCACCGGTGTCATTGCATGTATGTTCCTCCAAACAAACCACATAAGGATCCACCAGTGTCATTGCATGTCTGTTCTTCTCACAAACCACATAAGGATCCACCAGTGTCATTGCATGTCTATTCTTTTCATGAACCACACCCAGTGTCATTGCATGTGTCTTCCTCTAGACAAACCACATAAGGATCCATCGGTGTCATTGCATGTGTGTTCTTTTCATGAACCACAGCTAGAGTCCACCAGTGTCATTGGATGTGTGTACTTCTCAGGAACCACACTCAGTGTCATTGCATGTCAGTTCTTTTCATGAACCACATAAGGATCCACAAGTGTCATTGGATGTGTGTTCTTCTCATGAACAACACATGGATCCACCGGTGTCATAGCATGTCTGTTCCTCTAAACAAACCACATAAGGATCCACTAGTGTCATTGCATGTCTGTTCTTTTCATGAACCACACCCAATGTCATTGCATGTGTGTTCTTCTAAACAAACCACATAAGAATCCACTAGTGTCATTGCATGTTTGTCCTTTTCATGAACCACACCAAGTGTCATTGCATGTGTGCTCTTTTCATGAACCACAGCAAGAGTCATTGCATGTCTGTTCTTTTCATGAACCACACCTAGTGTCATTGCATGTCTGTTCTTTTCATGAACCACACCCAGTGTCACTGCATGTCAGTTCTTTTCATGAACCACATAAGGATCCACCAGTGTCATTGGATGTGTGTTATTCTCATGAACCACACATGGATCCACCGGTGTCATTGCATGTATGTTCCTCCAAACAAACCGCATAAGGATCCACCAGTGTTATTGCATGTCTGTTCTTTTCATGAACCACACCCAGTGTCATTGCATGTGTGTTCTTCTAAACAAACCACATCAGGATCCACCAGTGTCATTGCATGTATGTTCTTTTCATGATCCACATAAGGATCCACCAGTGTCATTGGATGTGTGTTCTTCTCATGAACCACACATGGATGCACTGGTGTCACAGCATGTCTGTTCCTCTAAACAAACCACATTAGGATCCACTAGTGTCATTGCATGTCTGTTCTTTTCATGAACCACACCCAGTGTCATTGCATGTGTTTTCTTCTAAACAAACCACGTAAGGATCCACCAGTGTCATTGCATATCTGTTCTTTTCATGAACCACACCCAGTGTCATTGCATGTGTGTTCTTTTCATGAACCACAGCTAGATTCATTGCATGTCTGTTCTTTTCATGAACCACAACCGGTGTCATAGCATGTCTATTTCTCTAAACAAACCACATAAGGATCCACCAGTGTCATTGCATGTCTGTTCTTTTCATGAACCACACCCAGTGTCATTGCATGTGTGTTCTTCTAAACAAACCACATAAGTCATTGTGTGTCTGTTCTTTTCATGAACCACACCCGGTGTCATTGCATGTGTGTTCCTCTAGACAGACCACATAAGGATCCACCGGTGTCAGTGCATGTCTATTCTTTTCATGAACCACATAAGGATCCACCAGTATCACTGGATGTGTGTTCTTCTCATGAACCACACATGGATCCACCGGTGTCATTGCATGTTTGTTCCTCTAAGAAAACGACATAAGGATCCACCAGTGTTAATGCATGTCTGTTCTTTTCATGAACCACACCTGGTGTCATTGCATGTGTGTTCTTCTAAACAAACCACATAAGGATCCACCAGTGTCATTGCATGTCTATTCTTTTCATGAACCACACCCAGAGTCATTGCATGTGTGTTCTTTTCATTAACCATAGCTAGAGTCATTGCATGTCTGTTACTTCCATAAACCACACATGGATCCACCGGTGTCATAGCATGTCTGTTCCTCTAAACAAACCACATAAGGATCCACCAATGTCATTGTATGTCTGTTCTTTTCATGAACCACACCCAGTTTCATTGCATGTCTATTCTTTTCATGAACCACACCCAGTGTCACTGCATGTTAGTTCTTTTCATGAACCACATAAGGATCCACTAGTGTCATTGGATGTGTGTTCTTCTCATGAACCACACATGGATACCCCAGTGTCATTGCATGTATGTTCCTCCAAACAAACCACAAAAGGATCCACCAATGTCATTGCATGTCTGTTCTTCTCACAAACCACATAAGGATCCACCAGTGTCATTGTATGTCTGTTCTTTTCATGAACCACACCCAGTGTCATTGCATGTGTCTTCCTCTAGACAAACCAAATAAGGATCCATCGATGTAACTGCATGTGTGTTCTTTTCATGAACCACAGCTCGAGTCCACAAGTGTCATTGGATGTGTGTACTTATCATGAACCACACTCAGTGTCATTGCATGTCAGTTCTTTTCATGAACCACATAAGGATCCACCAGTGTCATTGGATGTGTGTTCTTCTCATGAACAACACATGGATCCACCGGTGTCATAGCATGTCTGTGCCTCTAAACAAACCACATAAGGATCCACCAGTGTCATTGCATGTCTGTTCTTTTCATGAACCACACCCAGTGTCATTGCATGTGTGTTCTTCTAAACAAACCACATAAGGATCCACTTGTGTCATTGCATGTCTGTTCTTTTCATGAACCACACCAAGTGTCATTGCATGTGTGCTCTTTTCATGAACCACAGCAAGAGTCATTGCATGTCTATTCTTTTCATGAACCACACCTAGTGTCATTGCATGTCTGTTCTTTTCATGAACCACACCCAGTGTCACTGAATGTCAGTTCTTTTCATGAACCACATAAGGATCCACCAGTGTCATTGGATGTGTGTTCTTCTCATGAACCACACATGGATCCACCGGTGTCATTGCATGTATGTTCCTCCAAACAAACCGCATAAGGATCCACCAGTGTCATTGCATGTCTGTTCTTTTCATGAACCACACCCAGTGTCATTGCATGTGTGTTCTTCTAAACAAACCACATAAGGATCCACCAGTGTCATTGCATGTCTGTTCTTTTCATGAACCACATAAGGATCCACTAGTGTCATTGGATGTGTGTTCTTCTCATGAACCACACATGGATGCACTGGTGTCATAGCATGTCTGTTCCTCTAAACAAACCACATTAGGATCCACTAGTGTCATTGCATGTCTGTTGTTTTCATGAACCACACCAAGTGTCATTGCATGTGTGTTCTTCTAAACAAACCACGTAAGGATCCACCAGTGTCATTGCATGTCTGTTCATTTCATGAACCACACCTAGTGTCATTGCATGTGTGTTCTTTTCATGAACCATAGCTAGAGTCATTGCATGTCTGTTATTTTCATGAACCACAACCGGTGTCATAGCATGTCTATTTCTCTAAACAAACCACATAAGGATCCACCAGTGTCATTGCATGTCTGTTCTTTTCATGAACTACACCCAGTGTCATTGCATGTGTGTTCTTGTAAACAAACCACATAAGTCATTGCGTGTCTGTTCTTTTCATGAACCACACCCGGTGTCATTGCATGTGTGTTCCTCTAGACAGACCACATAAGGATCCACCAGTGTCAGTGCATGTCTGTTCTTTTCATGAACCACATAAGGATCCACCAGTGTCATTGGATGTGTGTTCTTCTCATGAACAACACATGGATCCACCGGTGTCATAGCATGTCTGTTCCTCTAAACAAACCACATAAGGATCCACTAGTGTCATTGCATGTCTATTCTTTTCATGAACCACACCCAGTGTTATTGCATGTGTGTTCTTCTAAACAAACCAAATAAGGATCCACTAGTGTCATTGCATGTCTGTTCTTTTCATGAACCACACCAAGTGTCATTGCATGTGTGCTCTTTTCATTAACCACAACAAGAGTCATTGCATGTTTGTTCTTTTCATGAACCTCACCCAGTGTCATTGCATGTCTGTTCTTTTCATGAACCACACCCAGTGTCACTGCATGTCAGTCCTTTTCATGAACCACATAAGGATCCACCAGTGTCATTGGATGTGTGTTCTTATCATGAACCACACATGGATCCTTCGGTGTCATTACATGTATGTTCCTCCAAACAAACCGCATAAGGATCCACCAGTGTCATTGCATGTCTGTTCTTTTCATGAACCACACCTAGTGTCATTGCATGTGTGTTCTTCTAAACAAACCACATAAGGATCCACCAGTGTTATTGCATGTTTGTTCTTTTCATGAACCACATAAGGATCCACCAGTGTCATTGGATGTGTGTTCTTCTCATGAACCACACATGGATGCACTGGTGTCATAGCATGTCTGTTCCTCTAAACAAACCACATTAGGATCCACTAGTGTCATTGCATGTCTGTTGTTTTCATGAACCACACCAAGTGTCATTGCATGTCTGTTGTTTTCATGAACCACACCAAGTGTCATTGCATGTGTGTTCTTCTAAACAAACCACGTAAGGATCCACCAGTGTCATTGCAAGTCTGTTCTTTTCATGAACCACACCCAGTGTCATTGCATGTGTGTTCTTTTCATGAACCATAGATAGAGTCATTGCATGTCTGTTCTTTTCATGAACCACAACCGGTGTCATAGCATGTCTATTTCTCTAAACAAACCACATAAGGATCCACCAGTGTCATTGCATGTCTGTTCTTTTCATGAACCACACCCAGTGTCATTGCATGTGTGTTCTTATAAACAAACCATATAAGTCATTGCATGTCTGTTCTTTTCATGAACCACACCCGGTGTCATTGCACGTGTGTTCCTCTAGACAGACCACATAAGGATTCACCAGTGTCAGTGCATGTCTGTTCTTTTCATGAACCACATAAGGATCCACCAGTGTCATTGGATGTGTGTTCTTCTCATGAACCACACATGGATCCACCGGTGTCACTGCATGTCTGTTCCTCTAAGCAAACGACATAAGGATCCACCAGTGTCAATGCTTGTTTGTTCTTTTCATGAACCACACCCAGTGTCATTGCATGTGTGTTGTTTTCATGAACCACAGCTAGAGTCATTGCATGTCTGTTCTTTTCATGAACCACAACCGGTGTCATAGCATGTCTATTTCTCTAAACAAACCACATAAGGATCCACCAGTGTCATTGGATGTCTGTTCTTTTCATGAACCACACCCAGTGTCATTGCATGTGTGTTCATCTAAACAAACCACATAAGTCATTGCGTGTCTGTTCTTTTCATTAACCACACCCGGTGTCATTGCATGTGTGTTCCTCTAGACAGACCACATAAGGATCCACCGGTGTCAGTGCATGTCTATTCTTTTCATGAACCACATAAGGATCCACCAGTGTCATTGGATGTGTGTTCTTCTCATGAACCACACATGGATCCACTGGTGTCATTGCCTGTCTATTCCTCTAAGCAAACGACATAAGGATCCACAAGTGTCAATGCATGTCTGTTCTTTTCATGAACCACACCTGGTGTCATTGCATGTGTGGTCTTCTAAACAAACCACATAAGGATCCACCAGTGTCATTGCATGTCTATTCTTTTCATGAACGACACCTAGAGTCATTGCATGTGTGTTCTTTTCATTAACCATAGCTAGAGTCATTGCATGTCTGTTACTTCCATAAACCACACATGGATCCACCGGTGTCAAAGCATGTCTGTTCCTCTAAACAAACCACATAAGGATCCACCAGTGTCATTGTATGTCTGTTCTTTTCATGAACCACACCCAGTGTCATTGCATGTCTATTCTTTTCATGAACCACACCCAGTGTCACTGCATGTCAGTTCTTTTCATGAACCACATAAGGATCCACTAGTGTCATTGGATGTGTGTTCTTCTCATGAACCACACATGGATCCACCAGTGTCATTGCATGTATGTTCCTCCAAACAAACCACATAAGGATCCACCAGTGTCATTGCATGTTTGTTCTTCTCACAAACCACATAAGGATCCACCAGTGTCATTGCATGTCTGTTCTTTTCATGAACCACACCCAGTGTCATTGCATGTGTCTTCCTCTAGACAAACCACATAAGGATCCATCGGTGTCACTGCATGTGTGTTCTTTTCATGAACCACAGCTAGAGTCCACCAGTGTCATTGGATGTGTGTACTTCTCATGAACCACACTCAGTGTCATTGCATGTCAGTTCTTTTCATGAACCACATAAGGATCCACCAGTGTCATTGGATGTGTGTTCTTCTCATGAACAACACCAAGTGTCATTGCATGTCAGTTCTTTTCATGAACCACATAAGGATCCACCAGTGTCATTGGATGTGTGTTCTTCTCATGAACAACACATGGATCCACCGGTGTCATAGCATGTCTGTGCCTCTAAACAAACCACATAAGGATCCACCAGTGTCATTGCATGTCTGTTCTTTTCATGAACCACACCCAGTGTCATTGCATGTGTGTTCTTCTAAACAAACCACATAAGGATCCACTAGTGTCATTGCATGTTTGTTCTTTTCATGAACCACACCAAGTGTCATTGCATGTGTGCTCTTTTCATGAACCACAGCAAGAGTCATTGCATGTCTGTTCTTTTCATGAACCACACCTAGTGTCATTGCATGTCTGTTCTTTTCATGAACCACACCCAGTGTCACTGCATGTCAGTTCTTTTCATGAACCACATAAGGATCCACCAGTGTCATTGGATGTGTGTTCTTCTCATGAACCACACATGGATCCACCGGTGTCATTGCATGTATGTTCCTCCAAACAAACCGCATAAGGATCCACCAGTGTCATTGCATGTCTGTTCTTTTCATGAACCACACCCAGTGTCATTGCATGTGTGTTCTTCTAAACAAACCACATAAGGATCCACCAGTGTCATTGCATGTCTGTTCTTTTCATGAACCACATAAGGATCCACCAGTGTCATTGGATGTGTGTTCTTCTCATGAACCACACATGGATGCACTGGTGTCATAGCATGTTTGTTCCTCTAAACAAACCACATTAGGATCCACTAGTGTCATTGCATGTCTATTGTTTTCATGAACCACACCAAGTGTCATTGCATGTGTGTTCTTCTAAACAAACCACGTAAGGATCCACCGGTGTCATTGCATGTATGTTCATTTCATGAACCACACCCAGTGTCATTGCATGTGTGTTCTTTTCATGAACCATAGCTAGAGTCATTGCATGTCTGTTCTTTTCATGAACCACAACCGGTGTCATAGCATGTCTATTTCTCTAAACAAACCACATAAGGATCCACCAGTGTCATTGCATGTCTGTTCTTTTCATGAACCACACCCAGTGTCATTGCATGTGTGTTCTTCTAAACAAACCACATAAGTCATTGAGTGTCTGTTCTTTTCATGAACCACACCCGGTGTCATTGCATGTGTGTTCCTCTAGACAGACCACATAAGGATCCACCAGTGTCAGTGCATGTCTGTTCTTTTCATGAACCACATAAGGATCCACCAGTGTCATTGGATGTGTGTTCTTCTCATGAACAACACATGGATCCACCGGTGTCATTGCATGTCTGTTCCTCTAAACAAACCACATAAGGATCCACCAGTGTCATTGCATGTCTATTCTTTTCATGAACCACACCTGGTGTCATTGCATGTGTGTTCTTCAAAAAAAACCACATAAGGATCCACCAGTGTCATTGCTTGTCTGTTCATTTCATGAACCACACCCAGAGTCATTGCATGTGTGTTCTTTTTATTAACCATAGCTAGACTCATTGCATGTGTGTTACTTCCATAAACCACACATGGATCCACCGGTGTCATTGCATGTCTCTTCTTTTCATGAACCACACCCAGTGTCATTGCATGTCAGCTCTTTTCATGAACCACATAAGGATCCACTAGTGTTATTGCATGTCTGTTCTTCTCACAAACCACATAAGGATCCACCAGTGTCATTGCATGTCTGTTCTTTTCATGAACCACACCCGGTGTCACTGCATGTGTGTTCTTTTCATGAACCACAGCTAGAGTCCACCAGTGTCATTGGATGTGTGTTCTTCTCATGAACCACACCCAGTGTCATTGCATGTCAGTTCTTTTCATGAACCACATAAGGATCCACCAGTGTCATTGGATGTGTGTTCTTCTCATGAACCACACATGGATCCACCGGTGTCATAGCATGTTTGTTCCTCTAAACAAACCACATAAGGATCCACCAGTGTCATTGCATGTCTGTTCTTTTCATGAACCACACCCAGTGTCATTGCATGTGTGTTCTTCTAAACAAACCACATAAGGATCCACTAGTGTTATTGCATGTCTGTTCTTTTCATGAACCACACCCAGTGTCATTGCATTTGTGTTCTTTTCATGAACCACAGCTAGAGTCATTGCATGTCTGTTCTTTTCATGAACCACACCCAGTGTCATTGCATGTTTGTTCTTTTCATGAACCACACCCAGTGTCACTGCACGTCAGTTCTTTTCATGAACCACATAAGGATCTACCAGTGTCATTTCATGTTTGTTCCTCTAAACAAACCACATAAGGATCCACTAGTGTCATTGCATGTCTGTTCTTTTCATGAACCACACCCAGTGTCATTGCATGTGTGTTCTAAACAAACTACATAAGGATCCACCGGTGTCATTACATGTATGTTCCTCTAAACAAACCACATAAGGATCCACCAGTGTCATTGCATGTCTGTTCTTTTTATGAACCACACCCAGTGTCATTGCATATGTGTTCTTCTAAACAAACCACATAAGAATCCACCAGTGTCATTGCATGTCTGTTCTTTTCATGAACCACATAAGGATCCACCAGTGTCATTGCATGTTTGTTCTTTTCATGAACCACACCTAGTGTCATTGCATGTGTGTTATTTTCATGAACCACAGCCAGAGTCATTGCATGTCTGTTCTTTTCATGAACCACACCCAGTGTCATTGCATGTCTGTTCTTTGCATGAACCACACCCGGTGTCACTGCATGTCAGTTCTTTTCATGAACGACATAAGGATCAACCAGTGTCATTGGATGTGTGTTCTTCTCATTAACCACACCTGTATCCACCGGTGTCATTGCATGTGTGTTCTTCTAAACAAACCACATAAGGATCCACCAGTGTCATTGCATGCATGTTCTTTTCATGAACCACACCCAGTGTCATTGCATGTGTGTTCTTTTCATTAACCATAGCTAGAGTCATTGCATGTCTATTACTTCCGTAAACCACACATGGATCCACCGGTGTCATTGCATGTCTGCTCTTTTCATGAACCACACCCAGTGTCATTGCATGTGTGTTCTTCTAAACAAACCACATAAGGATCCACCAGTGTCATTGCATGTCTGTTCTTTTCATGAACCACATAAGGATCCACTAGTGTCATTGGATGTGTGTTCTTCTCATGAACCACACATGGATGCACTGGTGTCATAGCATGTCTGTTCCTCTAAACAAACCACATTAGGATCCACTAGTGTCATTGCATGTCTGTTGTTTTCATGAACCACACCAAGTGTCATTGCATGTGTGTTCTTCTAAACAAACCACGTAAGGATCCACCAGTGTCATTGCATGTCTGTTCATTTCATGAACCACACCCAGTGTCATTGCATGTGTGTTCTTTTCATGAACCATAGCTAGAGTCATTGCATGTCTGTTCTTTTCATGAACCACAACCGGTGTCATAGCATGTCTATTTCTCTAAACAAACCACATAAGGATCCACCAGTGTCATTGCATGTCTGTTCTTTTCATGAACTACACCCAGTGTCATTGCATGTGTGTTCTTCTAAACAAACCACATAAGTCATTGCGTGTCTGTTCTTTTCATGAACCACACCCGGTGTCATTGCATGTGTGTTCCTCTAGACAGACCACATAAGGATCCACCAGTGTCAGTGCATGTCTGTTCTTTTCATGAACCACATAAGGATCCACCAGTGTCATTGGATGTGTGTTCTTCTCATGAACAACACATGGATCCACCGGTGTCATAGCATGTCTGTTCCTCTAAACAAACCACATAAGGATCCACTAGTGTCATTGCATGTCTATTCTTTTCATGAACCACACCCAGTGTTATTGCATGTGTGTTCTTCTAAACAAACCAAATAAGGATCCACTAGTGTCATTGCATGTCTGTTCTTTTCATGAACCACACCAAGTGTCATTGCATGTGTGCTCTTTTCATTAACCACAACAAGAGTCATTGCATGTTTGTTCTTTTCATGAACCTCACCCAGTGTCATTGCATGTCTGTTCTTTTCATGAACCACACCCAGTGTCACTGCATGTCAGTCCTTTTCATGAACCACATAAGGATCCACCAGTGTCATTGGATGTGTGTTCTTATCATGAACCACACATGGATCCTTCGGTGTCATTACATGTATGTTCCTCCAAACAAACCGCATAAGGATCCACCAGTGTCATTGCATGTCTGTTCTTTTCATGAACCACACCTAGTGTCATTGCATGTGTGTTCTTCTAAACAAACCACATAAGGATCCACCAGTGTCATTGCATGTTTGTTCTTTTCATGAACCACATAAGGATCCACCAGTGTCATTGGATGTGTGTTCTTCTCATGAACCACACATGGATGCACTGGTGTCATAGCATGTCTGTTCCTCTAAACAAACCACATTAGGATCCACTAGTGTCATTGCATGTCTGTTGTTTTCATGAACCACACCAAGTGTCATTGCATGTCTGTTGTTTTCATGAACCACACCAAGTGTCATTGCATGTGTGTTCTTCTAAACAAACCACGTAAGGATCCACCAGTGTCATTGCAAGTCTGTTCTTTTCATGAACCACACCCAGTGTCATTGCATGTGTGTTCTTTTCATGAACCATAGCTAGAGTCATTGCATGTCTGTTCTTTTCATGAACCACAACCGGTGTCATAGCATGTCTATTTCTCTAAACAAACCACATAAGGATCCACCAGTGTCATTGCATGTCTGTTCTTTTCATGAACCACACCCAGTGTCATTGCATGTGTGTTCTTATAAACAAACCATATAAGTCATTGCATGTCTGTTCTTTTCATGAACCACACCCGGTGTCATTGCACGTGTGTTCCTCTAGACAGACCACATAAGGATTCACTAGTGTCAGTGCATGTCTGTTCTTTTCATGAACCACATAAGGATCCACCAGTGTCATTGGATGTGTGTTCTTCTCATGAACCACACATGGATCCACCGGTGTCACTGCATGTCTGTTCCTCTAAGCAAACGACATAAGGATCCACCAGTGTCAATGCTTGTTTGTTCTTTTCATGAACCACACCCAGTGTCATTGCATGTGTGTTGTTTTCATGAACCACAGCTAGAGTCATTGCATGTCTGTTCTTTTCATGAACCACAACCGGTGTCATAGCATGTCTATTTCTCTAAACAAACCACATAAGGATCCACCAGTGTCATTGGATGTCTGTTCTTTTCATGAACCACACCCAGTGTCATTGCATGTGTGTTCATCTAAACAAACCACATAAGTCATTGCGTGTCTGTTCTTTTCATTAACCACACCCGGTGTCATTGCATGTGTGTTCCTCTAGACAGACCACATAAGGATCCACCGGTGTCAGTGCATGTCTATTCTTTTCATGAACCACATAAGGATCCACCAGTGTCATTGGATGTGTGTTCTTCTCATGAACCACACATGGATCCACTGGTGTCATTGCTTGTCTGTTCCTCTAAGCAAACGACATAAGGATCCACAAGTGTCAATGCATGTCTGTTCTTTTCATGAACCACACCTGGTGTCATTGCATGTGTGGTCTTCTAAACAAACCACATAAGGATCCACCAGTGTCATTGCATGTCTATTCTTTTCATGAACGACACCTAGAGTCATTGCATGTGTGTTCTTTTCATTAACCATAGCTAGAGTCATTGCATGTCTGTTACTTCCATAAACCACACATGGATCCACCGGTGTCAAAGCATGTCTGTTCCTCTAAACAAACCACATAAGGATCCACCAGTGTCATTGTATGTCTGTTCTTTTCATTAACCACACCCAGTGTCATTGCATGTCTATTCTTTTCATGAACCACACCCAGTGTCACTGCATGTCAGTTCTTTTCATGAACCACATAAGGATCCACTAGTGTCATTGGATGTGTGTTCTTCTCATGAACCACACATGGATCCACCAGTGTCATTGCATGTATGTTCCTCCAAACAAACCACATAAGGATCCACCAGTGTCATTGCATGTTTGTTCTTCTCACAAACCACATAAGGATCCACCAGTGTCATTGCATGTCTGTTCTTTTCATGAACCACACCCAGTGTCATTGCATGTGTCTTCCTCTAGACAAACCACATAAGGATCCATCGGTGTCACTGCATGTGTGTTCTTTTCATGAACCACAGCTAGAGTCCACCAGTGTCATTGGATGTGTGTACTTCTCATGAACCACACTCAGTTTCATTGCATGTCAGTTCTTTTCATGAACCACATAAGGATCCACCAGTGTCATTGGATGTGTATTCTTCTCATGAACAACACCAAGTGTCATTGCATGTCAGTTCTTTTCATGAACCACATAAGGATCCACCAGTGTCATTGGATGTGTGTTCTTCTCATGAACAACACATGGATCCACCGGTGTCATAGCATGTCTGTGCCTCTAAACAAACCACATAAGGATCCACCAGTGTCATTGCATGTCTGTTCTTTTCATGAACCACACCCAGTGTCATTGCATGTGTGTTCTTCTAAACAAACCACATAAGGATCCACTAGTGTCATTGCATGTCTGTTCTTTTCATGAACCACACCAAGTGTCATTGCATGTGTGCTCTTTTCATGAACCACAGCAAGAGTCATTGCATGTCTGTTCTTTTCATGAACCACACCTAGTGTCATTGCATGTCTGTTCTTTTCATGAACCACACCTAGTGTCACTGCATGTCAGTTCTTTTCATGAACCACATAAGGATCCACCAGTGTCATTGGATGTGTGTTCTTCTCATGAACCACACATGGATCCACCGGTGTCATTGCATGTATGTTCCTCCAAACAAACCGCATAAGGATCCACCAGTGTCATTGCATGTCTGTTCTTTTCATGAACCACACCCAGTGTCATTGCATGTGTGTTCTTCTAAACAAACCACATAAGGATCCACCAGTGTCATTGCATGTCTGTTCTTTTCACGAACCACATAAGGATCCACCAGTGTCATTGGATGTGTGTTCTTCTCATGAACCACACATGGATGCACTGGTGTCATAGCATGTTTGTTCCTCTAAACAAACCACATTAGGATCCACTAGTGTCATTGCATGTCTGTTGTTTTCATGAACCACACCAAGTGTCATTGCATGTGTGTTCTTCTAAACAAACCACGTAAGGATCCACCGGTGTCATTGCATGTATGTTCATTTCATGAACCACACCCAGTGTCATTGCATGTGTGTTCTTTTCATGAACCATAGCTAGAGTCATTGCATGTCTGTTCTTTTCATGAACCACAACCGGTGTCATAGCATGTCTATTTCTCTAAACAAACAACATAAGGATCCACCAGTGTCATTGCATGTCTGTTCTTTTCATGAACCACACCCAGTGTCATTGCATGTGTGTTCTTCTAAACAAACCACATAAGTCATTGCGTGTCTGTTCTTTTCATGAACCACACCCGGTGTCATTGCATGTGTGTTCCTCTAGACAGACCACATAAGGATCCACCAGTGTCAGTGCATGTCTGCTCTTTTCATGAACCACATAAGGATCCACCAGTGTCATTGGATGTGTGTTCTTCTCATGAACAACACATGGATCCACCGGTGTCATTGCATGTCTGTTCCTCTAAACAAACCACATAAGGATCCACCAGTGTCATTGCATGTCTATTCTTTTCATGAACCACACCTGGTGTCATTGCATGTGTGTTCTTCAAAAAAAACCACATAAGGATCCACCAGTGTCATTGCTTGTCTGTTCATTTCATGAACCACACCCAGAGTCATTGCATGTGTGTTCTTTTTATTAACCATAGCTAGACTCATTGCATGTGTGTTACTTCCATAAACCACACATGGATCCACCGGTGTCATTGCATGTCTCTTCTTTTCATGAACCACACCCAGTGTCATTGCATGTCAGCTCTTTTCATGAACCACATAAGGATCCACTAGTGTTATTGCATGTCTGTTCTTCTCACAAACCACATAAGGATCCACCAGTGTCATTGCATGTCTGTTCTTTTCATGAACCACACCCGGTGTCACTGCATGTGTGTTCTTTTCATGAACCACAGCTAGAGTCCACCAGTGTCATTGGATGTGTGTTCTTCTCATGAACCACACCCAGTGTCATTGCATGTCAGTTCTTTTCATGAACCACATAAGGATCCACCAGTGTCATTGGATGTGTGTTCTTCTCATGAACCACACATGGATCCACCGGTGTCATAGCATGTTTGTTCCTCTAAACAAACCACATAAGGATCCACCAGTGTCATTGCATGTCTGTTCTTTTCATGAACCACACCCAGTGTCATTGCATGTGTGTTCTTCTAAACAAACCACAAAAGGATCCACTAGTGTTATTGCATGTCTGTTCTTTTCATGAACCACACCCAGTGTCATTGCATTTGTGTTCTTTTCATGAACCACAGCTAGAGTCATTGCATGTCTGTTCTTTTCATGAACCACACCCAGTGTCATTGCATGTTTGTTCTTTTCATGAACCACACCCGGTGTCACTGCACGTCAGTTCTTTTCATGAACCACATAAGGATCTACCAGTGTCATTTCATGTTTGTTCCTCTAAACAAACCACATAAGGATCCACTAGTGTCATTGCATGTCTGTTCTTTTCATGAACCACACCCAGTGTCATTGCATGTGTGTTCTAAACAAACTACATAAGGATCCACCGGTGTCATTACATGTATGTTCCTCTAAACAAACCACATAAGGATCCACCAGTGTCATTGCATGTCTGTTCTTTTTATGAACCACACCCAGTGTCATTGCATATGTGTTCTTCTAAACAAACCACATAAGAATCCACCAGTGTCATTGCATGTCTGTTCTTTTCATGAACCACATAAGGATCCACCAGTGTCATTGCATGTTTGTTCTTTTCATGAACCACACCTAGTGTCATTGCATGTGTGTTATTTTCATGAACCACAGCCAGAGTCATTGCATGTCTGTTCTTTTCATGAACCACACCCAGTGTCATTGCATGTCTGTTCTTTGCATGAACCACACCCGGTGTCACTGCATGTCAGTTCTTTTCATGAACGACATAAGGATCAACCAGTGTCATTGGATGTGTGTTCTTCTCATTAACCACACCTGTATCCACCGGTGTCATTGCATGTGTGTTCTTCTAAACAAACCACATAAGGATCCACCAGTGTCATTGCATGCCTGTTCTTTTCATGAACCACACCCAGTGTCATTGCATGTGTGTTCTTTTCATTAACCATAGCTAGAGTCATTGCATGTCTATTACTTCCGTAAACCACACATGGATCCACCGGTGTCATTGCATGTCTGCTCTTTTCATGAACCACACCCAGTGTCATTGCATGCCAGTTCTTTTCATGAACCACATAAGGATCTACCAGTGTCATTGCATGTCTGATATTTTCATGAACCACACCTAGTGTCATTGCATGTGTGTTCTTTTCATGAACCACAGCTAGAGTCATTGCATGTCTGTTCTTTTCATGAACCACACCCAGTGTCATTGCATGTCTGCTCTTTTCATGAACCACACCCAATGTCACTACATGTTAGTTCTTTTCATGAACCACATAAGGATCCACCAGTGTCATTGGATGTGTGTTCTTCTCATGAACCACACATGGATCCACCGGTGTCATAGCATGTTTGTTCCTCTAAACAAACCACATAAGGATCCACCAGTGTCATTGCATGTCTGTTCTTTTCATGAACCACACCCAGTGTCATTGCATGTGTGTTCTTCTAAACAAACCACAGAAGGATCCACTAGTGTTATTGCATGTCTGTTCTTTTCATGAACCACACCCAGTGTCATTGCATGTGTGTTCTTTTCATGAACCACAACTAGAGTCATTGCATGTCTGTTCTTTTCATGAACCACACCCAGTGTCATTGCATGTTTGTTCTTTTCATGAACCACACCCAGTGTCATTGCACGTCAGTTCTTTTCATGAACCACATAAGGATCTACTAGTGTCATTGGATGTGTGTTGTTCTCATAAACCACACGTGGATCCACCGGTGTCATTGCATGTGTGTTCTTTTCATGAACCACACCCAGTGTCATTGCATGTCTATTCTTTTCATGACCCACAGCTAGAGTCATTGCATGTCTGTTCTTTTCATGAACCACACCCAGTGTCATTGCATGTATGTTCTTTTCATGAACCACACCCAGTGTCACTCCATGTCAGTTCTTTTCATGAACCATAAAAAGAACCACAAGTGTCATTGCATGTGTGTTCTTCTAATGAACCACACATGGATCCACCGGTGTCATAGCATGTTTGTTCCTCTAAACAAACCACATAAGGATCCACTAGTGTCATTGCATGTCTGTTCTTTTCATGAACCACACCTAGTGTCATTGCATGTGTGTTCTTCTAAACAAACTACATAAGGATCCACCAGTGTCATTACATGTATGTTCCTCTAAACAAACCACATAAGGATCCACCAGTGTCATTGCATGTCTGTTCTTTTTATGAACCACACCCAGTGTCATTGCATATGTGTTCTTCTAAACAAACCACATAAGAATCCACCAGTGTCATTGCATGTCTGTTCTTTTCATGAACCACATAAGGATCCACCAGTGTCATTGCATGTTTTTTCTTTTCATGAACCACACCTAGTGTCATTGCATGTGTGTTATTTTCATGAACCACAGCCAGAGTCATTGCATGTCTGTTCTTTTCATGAACCACACCCAGTGTCATTGCATGTCTGTTCTTTTCATGAACCACACCCGGTGTCACTGCATGTCAGTTCTTTTCATGAACGACATAAGGATCAACCAGTGTCATTGGATGTGTGTTCTTCTCATTAAACACACCTGGATCCACCGGTGTCATTGCATGTGTGTTCTTCTAAACAAACCACATAAGGATCCATCAGTGTCATTGCATGCCTGTTCTTTTCATGAACCACACCCAGTGTCATTGCATGTGTGTTCTTTTCATTAACCACAGCTAGAGTCATTGCATGTCTATTACTTCCGTAAACCACACATGGATCCACCGGTGTCATTGCATGTTTGTTCTTTTCATGAACCACACCCAGTGTCATTGCATGCCAGTTCTTTTCATGAACCACATAAGGATATACCAGTGTCATTGCATGTCTGATATTTTCATGATCCACACCCAGTGTCATTGCATGTGTGTTCTTTTCATGAACCACAGCTAGAGTCATTGCATGTCTGTTCTTTTCATGAACCACACCCAGTGTCATTGCATGTCTGCTCTTTTCATGAACCACACCCAATGTCACTACATGTTAGTTCTTTTCATGAACCACATAAGGATCCACCTGTGTCATTGGATATGTGTTCTTCTCATGAACCACACATGGATCCACCGGTATCATTGCATGTCTGTTCCTCTAAACAAACCACATAAGGATCCACCAGTGTCATTGCATGTCTGTTCTTTTCATGAACCACACCTAGTATCATTGCATGTGTGTTCTTCTAAACAAACCACATAAGTCATTGCATGTCTGTTCTTTTCATGAACCACACCTGGTGTCATTGCATGTGTGTTCCTCTAGACAGACCACATAAGGATCCACCGGTGTCATTGCATGTCAGTTATTTTCATGAACCACATAAGGATCCACCAGTGTCATTGTATGTGTGTTCTTCTAATGAACCACACATGGATCCACCAGTGTCATAGCATGTCTGTTCCTCTAAACAAACCACATAAGGATCCACCAGTGTCATTGCATGTCTGTTCTTTTCATGAACCACACCTAGTGTCATTGCATGTGTGTTCTTCTAAACAAACCACATAAGGATCCAACAGTGTCATTGCATGTCTATTATTTTCATGAACCACACCCAGTGTCATTGCATGTGTGTTCTTTTCATGAACCAAAGCTAGATTCATTGCATCTATGTTCTTTTCATGAACCACAACCGGTGTCATAGCATGTATGTTCCTCTAAACGAACCACATAAGTATCCACCAGTGTCATTGCATGTCAGTTCTTTTCATGAAGCACACCCGGTGTCACTGCATGTCAGTTCTTTTCATGAACCACATAAGGATCTACCAGTGTCATTGGATGTGTTTTCTTCTCATGAACCACACGTGGATCCACCGATGTCATTACATGTGTGTTCTTCTAAACAAACCACATAAGGATCCACCAGTGTCATTGCATGTCTGTTCTTTTCATGAACCACACCCAGTGTCATTGCATGTGTGTTCTTTTCATTAACCACATCTAGAGTCATTGCATGTCTGTTACTTCCATAAACCACACATGGATCCACCGGTGTCATTGCATGTCTGTTCTTTTCATGAACCACACCCATTGTCATTGCATGTTAGATCTTTTCATGAACCACATAAGGATCCACCAGTGTCATTGCATGTCTGTTCTTCTCACAAACCACATAAGGATCCACCAGTGTCATTGCATGTCTGTTCTTTTCATGAACCACACCCAGTGTCACTTCATGTGTGTTCCTCTAGACAAACCACATAGGTATCCACCGGTGTCACTTCATGTGTGTTCTTTTCATGAACCACAGCTAGAGTCCACCAGTGTCATTGGATGTGTGTTCGTCTCATGAACCACACCCAGTGTCATTGCATGTCAGTTTTTTTATGAACCACATAAGGATCCACCAGTGTCATTGGATGTGTGTTCTTCTCATGAACAACACATGGATCCACCAGTGTCATAGCATGTTTGTTCCTCTAAACAAACCACATAAGGATCCACCAGTGTCATTGCATGTCTGTTCTTTTCATGAACCACACCCAGTGTCATTGCATGTGTGTTCTTCTAAACAAACCACATAAGGATCCACTAGTGTCATTGCATGTCTGTTCTTTTCATGAACCACACCCAGTGTCATTGCATGTGTGTTCTTTTCATGAACCACAACTAGAGTCATTGCATGTCTGTTCTTTTCATGAACCACACCCAGTGTCATTGCATGTCTGTTCTTTTCATGAACCACACTCAGTGTCACTGCATGTCAGTTCTTTTCATGAAACACATAGGGATCTACCAGTGTCATTGGATGTGTGTTCTTCTCATGAACCACACATGGATCCACCGGTGTCATTGCATGTCTGTTCTTCTAAACAAACCGCATAAGGATCCACCAGTGTCATTGCATGTCTATTCTTTTCATGAACCACACCCAATGTCATTGCATGTCTATTCTTTTCATGAACCACAGCTAGAGTCATTGCATGTCTGTTCTTTTCATGAACCACACCCAGTGTCGTTGCATGTCTGTTATTTTCATGAACAACACCCAGTGTCACTACATGTCAGTTCTTTTCACGAACCACATAAAGATCCACCAGTGTCATTGGATGTGTGTTCTTCTCATGAACCACACATGGATCCACCGGTGTCATTGCATGTCTGTTCCTCTAAACAAACCACATAAGGATCCACTAGTGTCATTGCATGTTTGTTCTTTTCATGAACCACACTTGTGTCATTGCATGTGTGTTCCTCTAAATGAATCACATAAGGATCCACCGGTGTCATTGCATGTCTGTTCCTCTAAACAAACCACATAAGGATCCACCAGTGTCATTGTATGTCTGTTCTTTTCATGAACCACACCCAGTGTCTTTGCATGTGTGTTCTTCTAAACAAACCACATAAGAATCCACCAGTGTCATTGCATGTCTGTTATTTTCATGAACCACATAAGGATCCACCAGTGTCATTGCATGTTTGTTCTTTTCATGAACCACACCCAGTGTCATTGCATGTGTGTTCTTTTCATGAACCACAGCCAAAGTCATTGCATGTATGTTCTTTTGATGAACCACACCCAGTGTCAATTCATGTCTGTTCTTTTCATGAACCACACTCGGTGTCACTGCATGTCAGTTCTTTTCATGAACGACATAAGGATCAACCAGTGTCATTGGATGTGTGTTCTTCTCATGAACCACACCTGGATCCACCGGTGTCATTGCATGTGTGTTCTTCTAAACAAACCACATAAGGATCCACTACTGTCATTGCATGTATGTTATTTTCATGAACCACACCCAGTGTCATTGCATGTGTGTTCTTTTCATTAACCACAGCTAGAGTCATAGCATGTCTATTACTTCCATAAAACACACATGGATCCACCAGTGTCATTGCATGTCTATTCTTTTCATGAACCACACCCAGTGTCATTGCATGTCAGTTCTTTTCATGAACCACATCAGGATCCACCAGTGTCATTGCATGTCTGTTATTTTCATGAACCACACCCAGTGTCATTGCATGTGTGTTCTTTTCATGAACCACAGCTAGAGTCATTGCATGTCTGTTCTTTTCATGAACCACACCCAGTGCCATTGGATGTGTGTTCTTCTCATGAACCACACCCAGTGTCATTGCATGTAAGTTCTTTTCATGAACCACATAAGGATCCACAAGTGTCATTGGATGTGTGTTCTTCTGATGAACCACACATGGATCCACCGGTATCATCGCATGTCTGTTCCTCTAAACAAACCACATAAGGATCCACTAGTGTCATTGCATGCCTGTTCTTTTCATGAACCACACCTAGTGTCATTGCATGTGTGTTCTTCTAAACAAACCACATAAGTCATTGCATGTCTGTTCTTTTCATGAACCACACCGGTGTCATTGCATGTGCGTTCCTCTGGACAGACGACATAAGGATCCACCGGTGTCATTACATGTCAGTTCTTTACATGAACCACATAAGAATCCACCAGTGTCATTCTATGCGTGTTCTTCTCATGAACCACACATGGATCCACCCGTGTCATAGCATGTCTGTTCCTCTAAACAAACCACATAAGGATCCACCAGTGTCATTGCATGTCTGTTCTTTTCATGAAGCACACCTAGTGTCATTGCATGTGTGTTCTTCTAAACAAACCACATAAGGATCCACTAGTGTCATTGCATGTCTATTATTTTCATGAACCACACCCAGTGTCATTGCATGTGTGTTCTTTTCATGAACCACAACCAGTGTCATAGCATGTATGTTCCTCTAAATGAACCACATAAGGATCCACTAGTGTCATTGCATGTCTGTTCTTTTCATGAACCACACCCGGTGTCACTGCATGTCAGTTCTTTTCATGAACCACATAAGGATCTACCAGTGTCATTGGATGTGTGTTGTTCTCATGAACCACACGTGGATCCACCGTTGTCATTGCATGTGTGTTCTTCTAAACAAACCAAAATAAGGATCCACCAGTGTCATTGCATGTCTGTTCTTTTCATGAACCACACCCAGTTTCATTGCATGTGTGTTCTTTTCATTAACCATAGCTAGATTCATTGCATGTCTGTTACTTCCATAAACCACACATGGATCCACCGGTGTCATTGCATGTCTGTTCTTTTCATGAACCACACCCAGTGTCATTGCATGTCAGTTCTTTTCATGAACCACATAAGGATCCACCAGTGTTATTGCATGTTTGTTCTTCTCACAAACCACATAATTATCCACCAGTGTCATTGCATGTCTGTTCTTTTCATGAACCACACGCAGTGTCATTGCATGTGTGTTCTTTTCATGAACCACAGCTAGAGTCATTGCATGTCTGTTCTTTTCATGAACCACACCCAGTGTCATTGCATGTATGTTCTTTTCATGAACCACACCCAGTGTCATTGCATGTGTGTTCTTTTCATGAACCACAGCTAGAGTCATTGCATGTCTGTCATTTTCATGAACCACAACCGGTGTCACTACATGTCTGTTCTTTTCATTAGATAGACCACATAAGGATCCACCGGTGTCACTGCATGTCTGTTCTTTTCATGAACCACATAAGGATCCACCAGTGTCATTGGATGTGTGTTCTTCTCATGAACCACACATGGATCCACCGGTGTCATTGCATGTCTGTTCCTCTAAACAAACCACATAAGGATCCACCAGTGTCATTGGATGTCTGTTCTTTTCATGAACCACACCCGGTGTCATTGCATGTGTGTTCTTCTAAACAAACCTCATAAGGATCCACCAGTGTCATTGCATGTCTATTCTTTTCATGAACCACACCCAGAGTCATTGCACGTGTGTTCTTTTCATTAACCATAGCTAGAGTCATTGCATGTCTGTTACTTCCATAAACCACACATGGATCCACCGGTGTCATTACATGTCTGTTCTTTTCATGAACCACACCCAGTGTCCTTGCATGTCAGTTCTTTTCATGATCCACATAAGGATCCACCAATGTCATTGCATGTCTGTTCTTCTCACAAACCGCATAAGGATCCACTAGTGTCATTGCATGTCTGTTCTTTTCATGAACCACACCCAGTGTCATTGCATGTGTGTTCCTCTAGACAAACCACATAAGTATCCACCGGTGTCACTGCATGTCTGTTCTTTTCATGAAACACAGCTAGACTCCACTAGTGTCATTGGATGTGTGCTCTTCTCATGAACCGCACCCAGCGTCATTGCATGTCAGTTCTTTTCATGAACCACATAAGGATCCACCAGTGTCATTGGATGTTTGTTCTTCTCATGAACAACACACGGATCTACCGATGTCATAGCATGTCTGTTCCTCTAAACAAACCACATAAGGATCCACCAGTGTGATTGCATGTCTGTTGTTTTCATGAACCACACCCAGTGGCATTGCATTTGTGTTCTTCTAAACAAACCACATAAGGATCCATTAGTGTCATTGCATGTCTGTTCTTTTCATGAACCACACCCAGTGTCATTGCATGTGTGTTCTTTTCATGAACCACAGCTCGAGTCATTGCATGTCTGTTCTTTTCATGAACCACACCCAGTGTCATTGCATGTCTGTTCTTTTCATGAACCACACCTAGTGTCACTGCATGTCAGTTCTTTTCATGAACCACATAAGGATCCACCAGTGTCATTGGATGTTTGTTCTTCTCATGAACCACACGTGGATCCACCGGTGTGATTGCATGTATGTTCCTCTAAACAAACCACATAAGGATCCACCAGTGTCATTGCATGTCTGTTCTTTTTATGAACCACACCCAGTGTCATTGCATGTGTGTTCTTCTAAACAAACCACATAAGGATCCACCAGTGTCATTGCATGTAAGTTCTTTTCATGAACCACATAAGGATCCACCAGTGTCATTGGATGTGTGTTCTTCTCATGAACCACACATGGATCCACTGGTGTCATAGCATGTATGTTCCTCTAAACAAACCACATTAGGATCCACCAGTGTCATTGCATGTCTGTTCTTTTCATGAACCACACCTAGTATCATTGCATGTGTGTTCTTCTAAACAAACCACGTAAGGATCCACCAGTGTCATTGCATGTCTGTTCTTTTCATGAACCACACCTAGTGTCATTGCATGTGTGTTCTTTTCATGAACCACAACTAGAGTCATTGCATGTCTGTTCTTTTCATGAACCAGAACCGGTGTCATAGCATGTCTGTTTCTCTAAACAAACCACATAAGGATCCACCAGTGTCATTGCATGTCTGTTCTTTTCATGAACCATACCCAGTGTCATTGCATGTGTGTTCTTCTAAACAAACCACATAAGTCATTGCATATCTATTCTTTTCATGAACCACACCCGGTGTCATTGCATGTGTGTTCCTCTAGACAGACCACATAAGGATCCACCGGTGTCACTGCATGTCTGTTCTTTTCATGAACCACATCAGGATCCACCAGTGTCATTGGATGTGTGTTCTTCTCATGAACCACACATGGATCCACCAGTTTCATTGCATGTATGTTCTTTTCATGAACCAAACCCGGTGTCATTGCATGTGTGTTCTTCTAAACAAACCACATAAGGATCCACCAGTGTCATTGCATGTCTGTTCTGTTCATGAACAACACCCAGTGTCATTGCATGTCAGTTCTTTTCATGAACCACATAAGGATCCACCAGTGTCATTGCATGTCTGTTCTTCTCACAAACGACATAAGGATCCACCAGTGTCATTGCATGTCTGTTCTTTTCATGAACCACACCTAGTGTCATTGCATGTGTCTTCCTCTAGACAAACCACATAAGGATCCACCGGTGTCACTGCATGTGTGTTCTTTTCATGAACCACAGCTAGAGTCCACCAGTGTCATTGGATGTGTGTTCTTCTCATGAACCACACCCAGTGTCATTGCATGTCAGTTCTTTTCATGAACCACATAAGGATCCACCAGAGTCATTGGATGTGTGTTCTTCTCATGAACAAAACATGGATCCACTGGTGTCATAGCATGTTTCTTCCTCTAAACAAACCACATAAGGATCCACCAGTGTTATTGCATGTCTATTCTTTTCATGAACCACACCAAGTGACATTGCATTTGTGTTCTTCTAAACAAACCACATAAGGATCCACTAGTGTCATTGCATGTCTGTTCTTTTCATGAACCACACCCAGTGTCATTGCATGTGTGTTCTTTTCATGAACCACAGCAAGAGTCATTGCATGTCTGTTCTTTTCATGAACCACACCCAGTGTCATTGCATGTCTATTCTTTTCATTAACCACACCTAGTGTCACTGCATGTCAGTTCTTTTCATGAACCACATAAGGATCCACCAGTGTCATTGGATGTGTGTTCTTCTCATGAACCACACATGGACCCACCGGTGTCATTGCATGTCTGTTCCTCTAAACAAACCACATAAGGATCCACCAGTGTGATTGCATGTCTGTTCTTTTCATGAACCACACCCAGTGTCATTGCATGTGTGTTCTTCTAAACAAACCACATAAGGATCCACCAGTGTGATTGCATGTATGTTCTTTTCATGAACCACATAAGGATCGACCAGTGTCATTGGAGGTGTGTTCTTCTCATGAACCACACATGGATCCACCGGTGTCATAGCATGTATGTTCCTCTAAACAAACCACATTAGGATCCACCAGTGTCATTTCATGTCTGTTCTTTTCATGAACCACACCCAGTATCATTTCATGTGTGTTCTTCTAAACAAACCACGTAAGGATCCACCAGTGTCATTGCATGTCTGTTCTTTTCATGAACCACACCTAGTGTCATTGCATGTGTGTTCTTTTCATGAACCACAACTAGAGTCATTGCATGTCTGTTCTTTTCATGAACCACAACTAGAGTCATTGCATGTCTGTTCTTTTCATGAACCACACATAGTGTCATAGCATGTGCGTTCTTCTAAACTAACCACATAAGGATCCACCAGTGTCATTGCATGTCTGTTATTTTCATGAACCATACCCAGTGTCATTGCATGTGTGTTCTTCTAAACAAACCACATAAGTCATTGCATGTCTATTCTTTTCATGAACCACACCCGGTGTCATTGCATGTGTGTTCCTCTAGACAGACCACATAAGGATCCACCGGTGTCACTGCATGTCTGTTCTTTTCATAAACCACATCAGGATCCACTAGTGTCATTGGATGTGTGTTCTTCCCATGAACCACACATGGATCCACCGGTGTCATTGCATGTCTGTTCCTCTAAACAAACCACATAAGGATCCACCAGTGTCATTGCATGTATGTTCTTTTCATGAACCAAACCCGGTGTCATTGCATGTGTGTTCTTCTAAACAAACCACATAAGGATCCACCAGTATCATTGCATGTCTGTTCTTTTCATGAACCACACCCAGTGTCATTGCATGTCAGTTCTTTTCATGAACCACATAAGGATCCACCAGTGTCATTGCATGTCTGTTCTTCTCACAAACCACATAAGGATCCACCAGTGTCATTGCATGTATGTTGTTTTCATGAACCACACCCAGTGTCATTGCATGTGTCTTCCTCTAGACAAACCACATAAGGATCCACCGGTGTCACTGCATGTGTGTTCTTTTCATGAACCACAGCTAGAGTCCACCAGTGTCATTGGATGTGTGTTCTTCTCATGAACCACACCCAGCGTCATTGCATGTCAGTTCTTTTCATGAACCACATAAGGATCCACCAGAGTCATTGGATGTGTGTTCTTCTCATGAACAACACATGGATCCATCGGTGTCATAGCATGTTTATTCCTCTACAAAAACCACATAAGGATCCACCAGTGTTATTGCATGTCTATTCTTTTCATTAACCACACCCAGTGACATTGCATGTGTGTTCTTCTAAACAAACCACATAAGGATCCACTAGTGTCATTGCATGTCTGTTCTTTTCATGAACCACACCCAGTGTCATTGCATGTGTGTTCTTTTCATGAACCACAACAAGAGTCATTGCATGTCTGTTCTTTTCATGAACCACACCGAGTGTCATTGCATGTCTGTTCTTTTCATGAACCACACCTAGTGTCACTGCATGTCTGTTCTTTTCATGAACCACATCAGGATCCACCAGTGTCATTGGATGTGTGTTCTTCTCATGAACCACACGTGGATCAACCGGTGTCATTGCATGCCTGTTCCTCTAAACAAACCACATAAGGATCCACTAGTGTCATTGCATGTCTGTTCTTTTCATGAACCAAACCCGGTGTCATTGCATGTGTGTTCTTCTAAACAAACCCCATAAGGATCCACCAGTGTCATTGCATGTCTATTCTTTTCATGAACCACACCCAGTGTCATTGCATGTCAGTTCTTTTCATGAACCACATAAGGATCCACCAGTGTCATTGCAAGTCTGTTCTTCTCACAAACCACATAAGGATCCACCAGTGTCATTGCATGTCTGTTCTTTTCATGAACCACACCCAGTGTCATTGCATGTGTGTTCTTCCAAACAAACCACATAAGATTCCACTAGTGTCATTGCATATCTGTTCTTTGCATGAACCACACCCAGTGTCATTGCATGTGTGTTCTTTTTATGAACCACAGCAAGAGTCATTGCATGTCTGTTCTTTTCATGAACCACACCCAGTGTCATTGCATGTGTGTTCTTTTCATGAACCACACCCAGTGTTACTGCATGTCAGTTCTTTTCATGAACCACATAAGGATCCACCAGTGTCATTGGATGTGTGTTCTTCTCATGAACCACACATGGATCCACCGGTGTCATTGCATGTCTGTTCCTCTAAACAAACCACATAAGGATCCACCAGTGTCATTGCATGTCTGTTCTTTTCATGAACCACACCCAGTATCTTTGCATGTGTGTTCTTCTAAACAAACCACATAAGGATCCACCAGTGTCATTGCATGTATGTTCTTTTCATGAACCACATAAGGATCCACCAGTGTCATTGGATGTGTGTTCTTCTCATGAACCACACATGGATCCACCAGTGTCATAGCATGTCTGTTCCTCTAAACAAAGCACATTAGGATCCACCAGTGTCATTGCATGTCTATGTTTTTCATGAACCACACCCAGTGTCATTGCATGTGTGTTCTTCTAAACAAACCACGTAAGGATCCACCAGTGTCATTGCATGTCTGTTCTTTTGATGAACCACACCCAGTGTCATTGCATGTGTGTTCTTTAAATGAACAACAGCTAGAGACATTGCATGTCTGTTCTTTTCATGAACCACAACCGGTGTCATAGCATGTCCGTTTCTCTAAACAAACCACATAAGGATCCACCAGTGTCATTGCATGTGTGTTCTTCTAAACAAACCACAAAAGTCATTGCATGTATGTTCTTTTCATGAACCACACCCGGTGTCATTGCATGTGTGTTCCTCTAGACAGACCACATAAGGATCCACCAGTGTCACTGCATGTCTGTTCTTTTCATGAACCACATAAGGATCCACCAGTGTCATTGGATGTGTGTTCTTCTCATGAACCACACATGGATCCACCGGTGTCATTGCATGTCTGTTCCTCTAAACAAACCACATAAGGATCCCCCAGTGTCATTGAATGTCTGTTCTTTTCATGAACCAAACCCGGTGTCATTGCATGTGTGTTCTTATAAACAAACCACATAAGGATCCACCAGTGTCATTGCATGTCTATTCTTTTCATGAACCACACCCAGTGTCATTGCATGTCAGTTATTTTCATGAACCACATAAGGATCCACCAGTGTCATTGCATGTCTGTTCTTCTCACAAACGACATAAGGATCCACCAGTGTCATTGCATGTCTGTTCTTTTCATGAACCACACCCAATGTCATTGCATGTGTCTTCCTCTAGACAAACCACATAAGGATCCATCGGTGTCACTACATGTGTGTTATTTTCATGAACCATAGCTAGAGTCCACCAGTGTCATTGGATGTGTGTTCTTCTCATTAACAACACCGAGTGTCATTGCATGTCAGTTCTTTTCATGAACCACATAAGGATCCACCAGTGTCATTGGATGTGTGTTCTTCTCATGAACAACGCATGGATCCACCGGGGTCATAGCATGTCTGTTCCTCTAAACAAACTACATAAGGACCCACGAGTGTTAGTGCATGTCTGTTCTTTTCATGAACCACACCTAGTGTCATTGCATGTGTGTTCTTCTAAACAAACCACATAAGGATGCACTAGTGTCATTGCATGTCTATTCTTTTCATGAACCACACCCAGTGTCATTTCATGTGTGTTCTTTTCATGAACCACAGCTAGAGTCATTGCATGTCTGTTCTTTTCATGAACCACACCCAGTGTCATTGCATGCCTGTTCTTTTCATGAACCACACCCAGTGTCACTGCATGTCAGTTCTTTTCATGACCAACATAAGGATCCACCAGTGTCATTGGATGTGTGTTCTTCTCATGAACCACACATGGATCCACCGGTGTCATTGCATGTTTGTTCCTCTAAACAAACCACATAAGGATCCACCAGTGTCATTGCATGTCTGTTCTTTTCATGAACCACACGCAGTGTCATTGCATGTGTGTTCTTCTAAACAAACCACATAAGGATCCACCAGTGTCATTGCATGTCTGTTCTTTTCATGAACCACACCGAGTGTCATTGCATGTGTGTACTTTTCAGGAACTACATAAGTCATTGCATGTCTGTTCTTTTCATGAACCACATCCGGTGTCATTGCATGTGTGTTCTTCTAAACAAACCACATAAGGATCCACAAGTGTCATTGCATGTCTGTTCTTTTCATGAACCACACCTAGTGTCATTACATGTGTGTTCTTTTCATTAACCACAGCTAGAGTCATTGCATGTTTGTTACTTCCATAAACCACACATGTATCCACCGATGTCATTGCATATATGTTCTTTTCATGAACCACACCTAGTGTCATTGCATTTCAGTTCTTTTCATGAACCACATAAGGATCCACCAGTGTCATTGCATGTCTGTTCTTCTCACAAACCACATAAGGATCCACCAGTCTCATTGCATGTCTGTTCTTTTCAGGAACCACACCTAGTGTCATTGCATGTGTGTTCCTCTAGACAAACCACATTAGGATCCACCGGTGTCACTGCATGTGTGTTCTTTTCATGAACCACAGCTAGAGTCCACCAGTTTCATTGGATGTGTGTTCTTCTCATGAACCACACCCAGTGTCATTGCATGTCAGTTCTTTTGCATGAACCACATAAGGATCCACCAGTGTCATTGGATGTGTGTTCTTCTCATGTACAACACATGGATCCACCGGTGTCATAGCATGTCTATTCCTCTAAACAAACCACATAAGGATCCACCAGTGTCATTGCATGTCTATTCTTTTCATAACCCACACCCACTGTCATTGCATGTGTGTTCTTCTAAACAAACCACATAAGGATCCACTAGTGCCATTGCATGTCCGTTCTTTTCAAAAACCACACCCAGTGTCATTGCATGTGTGTTGTTTTCATGGACCACGGCTAGAGTTATTGCATGTCTGTTCTTTTCATGAACCACACCCTGTGTCATTGCATGTCTGTTCTTTTCATGAACCACACCCAGTGTCACTGCATGTCAGTTCTTTTCATGAACCACATAAGGATCCACCAGTGTCATTGGATGTGTGTTCTTCTCATGAACCACACCTGGATCCACCGGTGTCATTGCATGTCTGTTCCTCTAAACAAACCACATAAGGATCCACCAGTGTCATTGCATGTCTGTTCTTTTCATGAACCACACGCAGTGTCATTGCATGTGTGTTCTTCTAAACAAACCACATAAGGATCCACCAATGTCATTGCATGTCTGTTCTTTTCATGAACCACACCGAGTGTGATTGCATGTGTGCTCTTTTAAACAAACCACATAAGTCATTGCATGTGTGTTCTTTTCATAAACCACAGCCGGTGTCATTGCATGTGTGGTCCTCTAGACATACCACAAAGGATCCACCAGTGTCACTGCATGTCTGTTCTTTTCATGAACCACATAAGGATCCACCAGTGTCATTGGATGTGTGTTCTTCTCATGAACCTCACATGGATCCACCGGTGTCGTTGCATGTTTGTTCCTCTAGACAAACCACATAAGGATCCACTAGTGTCATTGCATGTCTGTTATTTTCATGAACCACACCCGGTGTCATTGCATGTGTGTTCTTCTAAACAAACCACATAAGGATCAACCAGTGTCATTGCATGTCTGTTCTTTTCATGAACCACACCCAGTGTCATTGCATGTGTGTTCTTTTCATTAACCATAGCTAGAGTCATTGCATGTCTGTTACTTCCATAAACAACACATGGATCCACCGGTATCATTGCATCTCTGTTCTTTTCACGAACCACACCTGCATGTCAGTTCTTTTCATGAACTACATAAGGATCCACCAGTGTCATTGCATGTATGTTCTTCTCACAAACCATATAAGGATCCGCCAGTGTCATTGCATGTGTATTCTTTTCATGAACCACACGCAGTGTCATTGCATGGGCGTTTTTTTCATGAACCTCGCCCAGTGTCATTGCATGTCTGTTCTTTTCATGAATCACACCCAGTGTCACTGCATGTCAGTTCTTTTCATGAACCACATAAGGATCCACCAGTGTCATTGGATGTGTGTTCTTCTCATAAACCACACATGGATCCACTAGTGTCATTGCATGTCTGTTCCTCTAAACAAGCCACATAAGGATCCACCGGTGTCGTTGCATGTCTGTTCTTTTCATGAACCACACCCAGTGTCATTGCATGTGTGTTATTCTAAACAAACCACATTAGTCATTGCATGTCTGTTCTTTTCATGAACCACACCCAGTGTCATTGCATGTGTGTTCCTCTAGACAGACCACATAAGGATCCACGGTGTCATTGCATGTCAGTTCTTTCCATGAACCACATAAGGATCCACCAGTGTTATTGGATGTGTGTTCTTATCATGAACCACACATGGATCCACCGGTGTCATAGCATGTATGTTCCTCTAAACAAACCACATTAGGATCCACCAGTGTCATTGCATGTCTGTTCTTTTCATGAACCACACCCAGTGTCATTGCATGTGTGTTCTTCTAAACTAACCACATAAGGATCCACCAGTGTCATTGCATGTATGTTCTTTTCATGAACCACACCCAGTGTCATTGCATGTGTGTTCTTTTCATGAACCACAGCTAGAGTAATTGCATGTCTGTTCTTTTCATGAACCACAACCGGTGTCATAGCATGTCTGTTTCTCTAAACAAACCACATAAGGATCCACCAGTGTCATTGCATGTCTGTTTTTTTCAAGAACCACACCCAGTTTCATTGCATGTGTGTTCTTCTAAACAAACCACATAAGCCATTGCATGTTTGTTCTTTTCATGAACCACACCCGGTGTCATTGCATGTGTGTTACTCTAGATAGACACTACTGCAAAAAGGCTTATATCCTCCAGGTGGTTAGTGACGGGCAAAACTGTCCCTGTCACTAGTAAGTATTCCTAGTGACGGGCAATGATAGGCCTGTCACTAGTACGAAACACTAGTGACAGACGCATAAAATTGACTGTCACTAATATTTTTTGTGAAGACCAACCGAACGTAAAAATTACTTAGTGACAAGCGTATATAAATGTCTGTCACTGAGAACGCTAGGAGTAGCGAAGGACAAAAAATATGCTAGTCACTAGTATTTTTCCCGAGACCGGATGAAAGTGGCAATTTGTTAGGGACGGACATTTGTAAAAGCGGGTCACTGGTAGTAGGTAATTTGTTTCGCCTGCCAACCCGATCATAGACCGGCCGGTGCTATCCTCACTTTTTTCTCTCTGCGATGAAGATGAGATAAGCGATATCAATCCTTAAATCAACGTGTATATGTACGTGCTATCAAGTTCACCAGGGGAGAGAGAGACACATAGGAACAGCCCGGCCATGTAACTTAGGCTTGATTACGATACATGCTACAACTAATCTATTCATACCTAATGTATGTGTGATGACACGGCCGCGACACATGCAGCATCAACGGCCGCGCGCGCACAGCACCGTTGCTTGCACGATGGAATCATCGACACCTACCGATCGAGGTCTGGACTAGCCATATGGTCAAGCACCGCATCGGATGCGCGATTAGTTGATTTAAAAGCGCGATTAGTTGATTTAAAAAACTTAGACAAGTTTTTTCACGGAAAATAAGGATTTCACTGTACGCGACCCTCCCATCCCTAATCGCCGCCACCTTGCTCCCTATCTCCGTCCCCGACTCCCAAGTCACAAGTCGACGCCGCCGCTACCCCTCCACCGCCGCCAGCCCTGCTGCTCATCCCCGTGCCCGACTCCCAACTTCCCAGCAGCCGCCGCCCCTCCAACCGCCGCTGCCCTACTCCCTATCCCCGCCCCCAACTCCCAAGTTCCCAACAGCCACCGGCCCTCCAGTCGCCGCCAACCCTACAACCGCCAGCCCCTCCAACGCCACCGCGAGCGACGCATTCCCCCGATGCGAGGACACCGCCACAAGAGAACGCCGCTGCCCAAAGCTGCGCAAACGCATCCCATGCCTTCCGTCGCCGACGCCACCAGGCCTGCCGCCGCCCACGCATTTCAGGTTCGTCAGCAACTTTGTTTCCTTTACATTGTTTAGAAAATCTTGGTAAACAGAAAAATAATTATACATGTGTATTAAGTATCAGATTACTTTCTACATAAAAAAGCACACACATTCATAGCTTGCGCAGATGTATGGTTTGATGTACTCTTTAATCCAAAGCTAAGGTTATTGAATTCAAATATGGTTAACTTCATGTGAAATGATCTGCTTGGCAACTGTGGCAAAGAAAACAAACCCAGCTTCCATTCACACATCAAAGCCTATAACTCTACTTTGTACTTAGGAATGAATATTGGACAATACATTGTTTAGAGCACCTTGGAGCTTCCTGCACAAGAGACACCAGAAGCTTCAAGATCATACAAGCCAATGAAACTGGACTAATAAAATAAATTTTATACGAGTCACCATGTTTTTTGTAGTTTCTTTCGTTGATATTAGAAAGGTAGAAGACAATAACAAAGAGGTACATTCTGATCTTATGTTCTATTTTCTCACCATGTTATATGCCAATGCCAAGTTGCTTTCCTTTTTAATAGACATGCTCATTATATTTTCTGCCCAGCTATTGAGGTTGCATATTATATGTACTATAAAATTTGTGTTGATTATTACTTGAATGATTCTTATTTTGATTTATTAGGTGTAACTTGAGTGACATGGTGTTGCACTGCTTTTAATAACAAAGTTTGTATTTAGTATGTTTCTATGGTATTGAGCTTGTTGAATCTATATAGATGGATGGTGGGAGCATTCTTTTGTACTCTTTAGATTTCTAAAGGAAAGGCTTTCTTTTATGAAATGAAATTCTTTAGTTATGGGCATATATCATTTCTTAATTCTGAATTATCTAAAATAATCCTTGTGGTAGACTCTATAAACTAAACACTATTACTCGAGCATGCAAACTCAATGTGTAGGGCAGAGATGGGTCAAACTAGCCATTAGGAAATTCGAAACATTGAATCTTGAAACTCGAGCAAACGATACATTCCCCCTACTCGGCTTTCTTGAATAATCAAAGAGGGAAGGGAATGACATGCCGATCGAAATGCATGATGACAAACAGAGAAGCTCTAAGTTGAAACCTCATATCAAGATGTTTACGCGACTTTGCCTTCATGACTTCATTATGAATATTGATAGGGGCTTGACGATAAGCAATTGTACGACCACATATCGACACTATATATGCCATATATGACCCGAGTGAGCCTAACCTAGCGTACACATGCTGATGAAAGGATCTACATGAAACCAGAAAAGAAGTTAATTAGACAGTTCAAGCGATGCATGGCGTACTATGCATCGTGTTGTTTTTCATTTTATTTAGAGGCAAATGAAACAAAAAATATACAATCTACTCAAGCTGTGATAATCTACATGCATAATTTCAAGTTCCTGGCCGTGCTGCTGCTTGTCTCTTGCCACGTATTTTACAATGCTACTAAGCCAAAACTTATTCACTATCCGTGAGGCCTATAAGTTGAGTACCATTAAATCGAGTCTTTACAGAACATTTCTGTAGATAGTCGCATTGTTCATGGGCCACGATCAACCATCAAAACACAATTTTTAAAATGAGATCGGCACAATGTGTATATGACCCTGACTCTAAGCATGATCACGTGGCATAATCTTGTACCTGTTGATTCATTCAGGTTCTTGCAATGAGGATAAAAAATAATATGCCCCGTAAATGTCCTCAACTGATAAATTGTTGCTTATTTAGTTGACTACAGTAACATTTGCTAGAAAAAAACTGTACTGGTTGGAGCTTTTTTCTTGTTCTCGATTTAACACACAATTCGTGTACTGCTTGTAGAAAGCCTACATATATCGCGTGATCATTGCCATCTAGGATAGTCCACACACCTTTTAAGGTTGAAGCTCAACAACTATGTGACATTAAAAATCAATAGACCAAATCCTTGGATATTGGATTGTTTCAATTAATAGTGTCGAAATAAATTTTATGCTTGTAGGCATGTAGAGTAACACACTTATGTACTCAATGAAATCTATTTTGGAGCACACCGAAGCTTACATATAATCTGTTTTTGTTTATTATATTGCTATTTTTGGTTATCCATAATCTCTGTATTTTACCATTATCCTTCTCTATATGCTCATATAGTATAATAATGACAGTTCATCTGTGGTACCAATCCGAAGTGCTTACAATTATATGTTCATTTCCTTGTTTGTATCAGGTTAAGCACGCAATCAATGTCCTACATGATTTAGGTCCATACAAGGAAGACATAATTAAAGAATTTGCACCTCAGCAAGATGGTGAAAATGTAGAAAAGTGAAAGGAACTTCCAACTATGTATGACCATAATACATGTACTATGGTGGTGCTATTCTTTGAATTTCAAACTGTTTGCTTGATAGCTCATCAAGAAACTATTCTTCCTTAGACGATAGGTTGCAAGTTCTGATGTCAGTGTGTTAGGTGTGTAAATATTATGTCATACTGGTTTATGTGAGTATCATTGGTACAACATTTTATTGTGCTATCTAAAATATTCGTGGAAAATGTATTTTATATTTTTATAACATCTTATTGTGCTTCCTGAAATATTCATGGAAAACGCATTTATTTTTTATTGCCGAAATTCAAACCAGCGATGGGCAGGATAGTGGGCATGTCACTAGGAAACCCATGGCGCTAGAACCTTTGATCACAACTAGTGACATGCGTCACTAGTACACATACTAGTGACAGGCACTTGCCTATCACTAGTAGCGTCATACTAGTGACTAGTCATCAGTGACAGACGCTTTGCCCGTCACTAATGACCAGTTTGCGCATGTCACTAATATCCCATTCTGCAGTAGTGAGACCACATAAGGATCCACCGGTGACACTGCATGTCTGTTCTTTTCATGAACCACATAAGGATCCACCAGTGTCATTGGATATGTGTTCTTCTCATGAACCACACATGGATCCACCGGTGTCATTGCATGTCTGTTCCTCTAAACAAACAACATAAGGATCCACTAGTGTCATTGCATGTCTGTTCTTTTCATGGACCACACCCGGTGTCATTGCATATGTGTTCTTCTAAACAAACCACATAAGGATCCACCAGTGTCATTACATGTCTGTTCTTTTTATGAACCACACCCAGAGTCATTGCATGTGTTTTCTTTTCATTAACCACAGCTAGAGTCATTGCATGTCTGTTACTTCCATAAACCACACATGGATCCACCGGTGTCATTGCATGTCTGTTCTTTTCATGAACCACACCCAGTGTCATTGCATTTCAGTTCTTTTCATGAACCACATAAGGATCCACCAGTGTCATTGCATGTTTGTTCTTCTCACAAACCACATAAGGATCCACCAGTGTCATTGCATGTCTGTTCTTTTCATGAACCACACCCTGCGTCATTGCATGTGTGTTCCTCTAGACAAACCACAGAAGGATCCACCGGTGTCAATGCATGTGTGTTCTTTTCATGAACGACAGCTAGAGTCCACCTGTGTCATTGGATGTGTGTTCTTCTCATGAACCACACCCAGTGTCATTACATGTTAGTTCTTTTCATGAAGCACATAAGGATCCACCAGTGTCGTTGGATGTGTGTTCTTATCATGAACAACACATGGATCCACCAGTGTCATAGCATGTCTGTTCCTCTAAACAAACTACATAAGCATCCACCAGTGTCATTGCATGTCTGTTCTTTTCATGAACCACACCCAGTGTCATTGCATGTGTGTTCTTCTAAACAAACCACATAAGGATCCACTAGTGTCATTGCATCTGTGTTCTTTTCATGAACCATACCCAGTGTCATTGCATGTGTGTTCTTTTCATGAGCCACAGCTAGAGTCATTGCATGTTTGTTCTTTTCATGAACCACACCCAGTGTCATTACATGTCTGTTCTTTTCATGAACCACACCAAGTGTCACTGCATGTCAGTTCTTTTCATGAACCACATAAGGATCCACCAGTGTCATTGGATGTGTGTTCTTCTCATGAACCACACATGGATCCACCGGTGTCATTGCATGTCTGTTCCTCTAAACAAACCACATAAGGATCCACCAGTGTCATTGCATGTCTGTTCTTTTCATGAACCACACATAGTGTCATTGCATGTGCGTTCTTCTAAACTAACCACATAAGGATCCACCAGTGTCATTGCATGTCTGTTCTTTTCATGAACCACATAAGGATCCACCAGTGTCATTGGATGTGTGTTCTTCACATGAACCACACATGGATCCACCGGTGTCATAGCATGTATGTTCCTCTAAACAAACCACATTAGGATCCACCAGTGTCATTGCATGTCTGTTCTTTTCATGAACCACACCTAGTGTCATTGCATGTGTGTTCTTCTAAACAAACCACGTAAGGATCCACCAGTGTCATTGCATGTTTGTTCTTTTCATGAACCACACCTAGTGTCATTGCATGTGTGTTCTTTTCATGAACCACAGTTAGAGTCATTGCATGTCTGTTCTTTTCATGAACCACAACCGGTGTCATGGCATGTCTGTTTCGCTAAACAAACCACATAGGGATCCACCACCGTCATTGCATGTCTGTTCTTTTCATGAACCACACCCAGTGTCATTGCATGTGTGTTCTTCTAAACAAACCACATAACTCATTGCATGTCTGTTCTTTTCATGAAACACACCCGGTGTCATTGCATGTGTGTTCCTCTAGACAGACCTATAAAGGATCCACTAGTGTCATTGGATGTGTGTTCTTCTCATGAACCACACATGGATCCACCGGTGTCATTGCATGGCTGTTCCTCTAACCAAACCACATAAGGACCACCAGGGTCATTGCATGTCTGTTCTTTTCATCAACCAAACCCGGTGTCATTGCATGTGTGTTCTTGTAAACAAACCACATAACGATCCACTAGTGTTATTGCATGTCTGTTCTTTTCATGAACCACACCTAGTGTCATTGCATGTGTGTTCTTTTCATTAACCACAGCTAGAGTCATTGCATGTCTGTTACTTCCATAAACCACACATGGATCAACCGGTGTCATGGCATGTCTGTTCTTTTCATGAACCACACCTAGTGTCATTACATGTCAGTTCTTTTCATGAACCACATAAGGATCCACCAGTGCCATTGCATGTCTGTTCTTCTCACAAACCACATAAGGATCCACCAGTGTCATTGCATGTCTGTTCTTTTCATGAACCACACCCAGTGTCATTGCATGTGTGTTCCTCTAGACAAACCACATTAGGATCCACCGGTGTCACTGCATGTGTGTTCTTTTCATGAACCACAGCTAGAGTCCACCAGTGTCATTGGATGTGTGTTCTTCTCATGAACCACACCCAATGTCATTGCTTGTCAGTTCTTTTCATGAACCACATAAGGATCCACCAGTGTCATTGGATGTGTGTTCATCTCATGAACAACACATGTATTCACCCGTGTCATAGCATGTCTGTTCCTCTAAACAAACCACATAAGGATCCACCAGTGTCATTGCATGTCTGTTCTTTTCATGAACCACACCAAGTGTCATTGCATGTGTGTTCTTCTAAACAAACCACATAAGGATCCGCTAGTGCCATTGCATGTCTGTTCTTTTCATGAACCACACCCAGTGTCATTGCATGTCTGTTCTTTTCATAAACCACAGACAGTGCCACTGCATGTCTGTTCTTTTCATGAACCACATAAAGATCCACCAGTGTCATTGGATGTGTGTTCTTCTCATGAACCACACATGGATCCACCGGTGTCATTGCATGTGTGTTCCTCTAAACAAACCACATAAGGATCCACCAGTGTCACTGCATGTCCATTCTTTTCATGAACCACAACCGGTGTCATAGCATGTCTGTTTCTCTAAACAAACCACATAAGGATCCACCAGTGTCATTGCATGTGTGTTCTTTTCATGAACCACACCCAGTGTCATTGCATGTGTGTTCTTCTAAACAAACCACATAAGTCATTGCATGTCTGTTCTTTTCATGAACCACACCCGGTGTCATTGCATGTGTGTTCCTCTAGACAGACCACATAAGGATCCACCGGTGTCACTGCATGTCTGTTCTTTTCATGAACCACATCAGGATCCACCAGTGTCATTGGTGTGTGTTCTTCTCATGAACCACACATGGATCGACCGGTGTCATTGCATGTCTGTTCCTCTAAAAAAACCACATAAAGATCCACTAGTGTCATTGCATGTCTGTTCTTTTCATGAACCAAACCCGGTGTCATTGCATGTGTGTTCTTCTAAACAAACCACATAAGGATCCACCAGTGTCATTGCATGTCTGTTCTTTTCATGAACCACACCCAGTGTCATTGCATGTGTGTTCTTTTCATTAACCATAACTAGAGTCATTGCATGTCTGTTACTTCCATAAACCATACATGGATCCACCGGTGTCATTGCATGTCTGTTCTTTTCATGAACCACACCCAGTGTCATTGCATGTCAGTTCTTTTCAGGAACCACATAAGGATCCACTAGTGTCATTGCATGTCTGTTCTTTTCATGATCCACACCCAGTGTCATTGCATGTGTGTTCCTCTAGACAAACCATATTAGGATCCACCGGTGTCACTCCATTTGTGTTCTTTTCATGACCCACAGCTAGAGTCCACCCGTGTCATTGGATGTGTGTTCTTCTCATGAACCACACCTAGTGTCATTGCATGTCAGTTCTTTTCATGAACCACATAAGGATCCACCAGTGTCATTGGATGTGTGTTCTTCTCATGAACAACACATGGATCCACCGGTGTCATAGCATGTTTGTTCCTCTAAACAAACCACATAAGGATCCACCAGTGTCATTGCATGTCTGTTCTTTTAATGAACCACACCTAGTGTCATTGCATTTGTGTTCTTCTAAACAAACCACATAAGGATCCACTAGTGCCATTGCATGTCTTTTCTTTTCATGAATCACACCCAGTGTCATTGCATGTGTGTTATTTTCATGAACCACAGCTAGAGTCATTGCATGTCTGTTCTTTTCATGAACCACACCTAGTGTCATTGCATGTCTGTTCTCTTCATGAACCACACCCAGTGTCATTGCATGTCATTTCTTTTCATGAACCACATAAGGATCCACCAGTGTCATTGGATCTGTGTTCTTCTAAGGAACCACACATGGATCCATCGGTGTCATTGCATGTCTGTTCCTCTAAACAAACCACATAAGGATCCACCAGTGTCATTGCATGTATGTTCTTTTCATGAACCACACCGAGTGTCATTGCATGTGTGTTCTTCTAAACAAACCACATAAGTCATTGCATGTCTGTTCTTGTCATTAACCACACCCGGTGTCATTGCATGTGTGGTCCTCTAGACAGAACACATAAGGATCCACCGGTGTCACTGCATGTCTGTTCTTTTCATGAACCACATAAGGATCCACCAGTGTCATTGGATGTGTGTTCTTCTCATGAACCACACATGGATCCACCGGTATCGTTGCATGTCTGTTCCTCTAAACAAACCACATAAGGATCCACCAGTGTCATTGCATGTCTGTTCTTTTCATGAACCACACCCGATGTCATTGCATGTGTGTTCTTCTAAACAAACCACATAAGGATCCACCAGTGTCATTACATGTCTATTCTTTTCATGAACCACACCCAGAGTCATTGCATGTGTGTTCTTTTAATTAACCATAGCTAGAGTCATTGCATGTCTGTTACTTCCTTAAACCACACATGGATCCACCAGTGTCATTGCATGTCTGTTCTTTTCATTAACCACACCTAGGGTCATTGCATGTCAGTTCTTTTCATGAACCACATAAGGATCCACCAGTGTCATTGCATGTATGTTCTTCACGCAAACCACATAAGGATCCACCAGTGTCATTGCATGTCTGTTCTTTTCATGAACCACACCCAGTGTCATTGCATGTGTGTTCCTCTAGACAAACCACATAAGGATCCATCGGTGTCACTGCATGTGTGTTCTTTTCATGAACCACAACTAGAGTCCACCAGTGTCATTGGATGTGTGTTCTTCTCATGAACCACACCCAGTGTCATTGCATGCTAGTTCTTTTCATGAACCACATAAGGATCCACTAGTGTCATTGGATGTGTGTTATTCTCATGAACAACACATGTATCCACCGGTGTTATAGCATGTTTGTTCCTCTAAACAAACCACATAAGGATCCACCAGTGTCATTGCATGTCTGTTCTTCTCATGAACCACACCCAGTGTCATTGCATGTGTGTTCTTCTAAACAAACCACATAAGGATCCACTAGTGTCATTGCATGTCTCTTCTTTTTCATGAACCACACCCAGTCTCATTGCATGTGTGTTCTTTTCATGAACCACAGCTAGAGTCATTGCATGTCTGTTCTTTTAATGAACCACACCCAGTGTCAGTGCATGTCTGTTCTTTTCATGCACCACCCAGTGTCACTGCATGTCAGTTCTTTTCATGAACCACATAAGGATCCACCAGTGTCATTGGATGTGTGTTCTTCTCATGATCCACACATGGATCCACCAGTGTCATTGCATGTCTGTTCCTCTAAACAAACCACATAAGGACCCACCAGTGCCATTGCATGTCTATTCTTTTCATGAACCACGCCCAGTGTCATTGCATGTGTTTTCTTCTAAACAAACCACATCAGGATCCACCAGTGTCATTGCATGTCTGTTCTTTTCATGAACCACATAAGGATCCACCAGTGTCATTGGATGTGTGTTCTTCTCATGAACCACACATGGATGCACCGGTGTCATTGCATGTTTGTTCCTCTAAACAAACCACATAAGGATCCACCAGTGTCATTGTATGTCTATTCTTTTCATGAACCACACCTAGTGTCATAGCATGTCTGTTCCTCTAAACAAACCACATAAGGATCCACCAGTGTCATTGCATGTCTGTTCTTTTCATGAACCACACCGAGTGTCATTGCATGTGTGTTCTTCTAAACAAATCACATAAGTCATTGCATGTCTGTTCTTTTCATGAACCACACCTGGTGTCATTGCATGTGTGGTCCTCTAGACAGACCGCATAAGGATCCACCGGTGTCACTGCATGTCTGTTCTTTTCATGAACCACATAAGGATCCACCAGTGTCATTGGATGTGTGTTCTTCTCATGAACCACACATGGATCCACCGGTGTCGTTGCATGTTTGTTCCTCTAAACAAACCACATAAGGATCCACTAGTGTCATTGCATGTCTGTTCTTTTCATGAACCACACCCGGTGTCATTGCATGCGTGTTCTACTAAACAAACCACATAAGGATCCACCGGTGTCACTGCATGTCTGTTCTTTTCATGAACCACATAAGGATCCACCAGTGTCATTGGATGTGTGTTCTTCTCATGAACCACACATGGATCCACCGGTGTCGTTGCATGTTTGTTCCTCTAAACAAACCACATAAGGATCCACTAGTGTCATTGCATGTCTGTTCTTTTCATGAACCACACCCGGTGTCATTGCATGTGTGTTCTTCTAAAAAAAACACATAAGGATCCACCAGTGTCATTGCATTTCTGTTCTCTTCATGAGCCACACCCAGTGTCATTGCATGTGTGTTCTTTTCATTAACCACAGCTAGAGTCATTACATGTCTGTTACTTCCATAAACCACACATGGATCCACCGGTGTCATTGCATGTCTGTTCTTTTCATGAACCACACCCAGTGTCATTGCATGTCAGTTCTTTTCATGTCAGTTCTTTTCATAAACCACGCATGGATCCACTGGTGTCATTGCATGTCTCTTCTTTTCATGAACCACACCCAGTGTCATTTCATGCCAGTTCTTTTCATGAACCACATAAGGATCCACCAGTGCCGTTGCATGTCTGTTCTTCTCACAAACCACATAAGGATCCACCAGTGTCACTGCATGTCTGTTCTTTTCATGAACCACACCCAGTGTCATTGCATGTGTGTTCCTCTAGACAAACCACATTAGGATCCACCGGTGTCACTGCATGTGTGTTCTTTTCATGAACCACAGCTAGAGTCCACCAGTGTCATTGGATGTGTGTTCTTCTCATGAACAACACATGGATCGACCGGTGTCGTAGCATGTCTGTTCCTCTAAACAAACCACATAAGGATCCACCAGTGTCATTGCATGTCTGTTCTTTTCATGAACCACACCCAGTGTCATTGCATGTGTGTTCTTCTAAACAAACCACATAATTATCCACGAGTGCCATTGCATGTGTGTTCTTTTCACGAACCACACCCAGTGTCATTGCATGTGTGTTCTTTTCATGAACCATAGCTAGAGTCATTGCATGTCTATTCTTTTCATGAACCACACCCAGTGTCATTGCATATCTGTTCTTTTCATGAACCATACCCAGTGTCACTGCATGTCAGTTCTTTTCATGAACCACATAAGGATCCACCAGTGTCATTGTATGTGTGTTCTTCGCATGAACCACACATGGATCCACCGGTGTCATTGCGTGTCTGTTCGTCTAAACAAACCACATAAGGATCCACCAGTGTCATTGCATGTTTGTTCTTCTAAACAAACCACATAAGTCATTGCATGTCAGTTCTTTTCATGAACCACACCCGATGTCATTGCATGTGTGGTCCTCTAGACAGACCACATAACGATCCACCGGTGACACTGCATGTCTGTTCTTTTGATGAACCACATAAGGATCCACCAGTGTCATTGGATGTGTGTTCTTCTCATGAACCACACATGGTTCCACCGGGGTCGTTGCATGTCTGTTCCTCTAAACAAACCACATAAGGATCCACCGGTGTCATTGCATGTCTGTTCTTTTCATGAACCACACCCGGTGTCATTGCATGTGTGTTCTTCCAAACAAACCACATAAGGATCCACCAGTGTCATTGCATTTCTGTTCTTTTCATGAACCACACCCAGTGTCATTGCATGTGTGTTCTTTTCATTAACCACAGCTAGAGTCATTACATGTCTGTTACTTCCATAAACCACACATGGATCCACCGATGTCATTGCATGTCTGTTCTTTTCATGAACCACACCCAGTGTCATTGCATGTCAGTTCTTTTCATGAACCACATAAGGATCCACCAGTGTCATTGCATGTCTGTTCTTCTCACAAACCACATAAGGATCCACCAGTGTCACTGCATGTCTGTTCTTTTCATGAACCACACCTAGTGTCATTGCATGTGTTTTCCTCTAGACAAACCACATTAGGATCCACCGGTTTCAGTGCATGTGTGTTCTTTTCATGAACCACAGCTAGAGACCACCAGTGTCATTGGATGTCTGTTCTTCTCATGAACCACACCTAGTGTCATTACATGTCAGTTCTTTTCATGAACCACATAAGGATCCACCAGTGTCATTGGATGTGTGTTCTTCTCATAAACAACACATGGATCGACCGACGTCATAGCTTGTCTATTCCTCTAAACAAACCACATAAGGATCCACCAGTGTCATTGCTTGTCTGTTCTTTTCAAGAACCACACCTAGTGTCATTGCATGTGTGTTCTTCTAAACAAACCACATAAGGATCCACTAGTCCCATTGCATGTCTGTTCTTTTCATGAACCACACCCAGTGTCATTGCATGTGTGTTCTTTTGATGAACCACACCCAGTGTCATTGCATGTCTGTTCTTTTCATGAACCACACCCAGTGTCATTGCATGTGTGTTCTTCTAAACAAACCACATAAGGATCCACCAGTGTCATTGCATGTCTGTTCTTTTCATGAACCACATAAGGATCCACCAGTGTCATTGCATGTCTGTTCTTTTCATGAACCACACCAGTGTCATTGCATTGTGTTCTTTTCATGAACCACAGCTAGAGTCATTGCATGTGTGTTCTTTTCATGAACCATACCCAGTGTCATTGCATGTGTGTTCTTCTAAACAAACCACATAAGGATCCACTAGTGCCATTGCATGTCTATTCTTTTCATGAACCACACCTAGTGACATTGCATGTGTGTTCTTTTCATGAACCACACCTAGTGTCAGTGCATGTCTGTTCTTTTCATGAACCACACCCAGTGTCACTGCATGTCAGTTCTTTTCATGAACCACATAAGGATCCACCAGTGTCATTGGATGTGTGTTCTTCTCATGAACCACACATGGATCCACCGGTGTCATTGCATGTCTGTTCCTCTAAACAAACCACATACGGATCCACCAGTGTCATTGCATGTCTGTTCTTTTCATAAACCACACCCAGTGTCATTGCATGTGTGTTCTTCTAAACAAACCACATAAAGATCCACCAGTGTCATTGCATGTTTGTTCTTTTAATGAACCACATAAGGATCCACCAGTGTCATTGCATGTCTGTTCTTTTCATGAACCACACCCAGTGGCATTGCATTGTGTTCTTTTCATGAACCACAGCTAGAGTCATTGCATGTGTGTTCTTTTCGTGAACCATACCCAGTGTCATTGCATGTCTGTTCTTTTCATGAACCACAGCTAGAGTTATTGCATGTCTGTTACTTCCTGAAACCACAAATGGATCCACCGGTGTCATTGCATGTCTGTTCTTTTTATTAACCACACCTAGGGTCATTGCATGTCAGTTCTTTTCATGAACCACATAAGGATCCACCACTGTTATTGCATGTCTGTTCTTCTCACAAACCACATAAGGATCCACCAGTGTCATTGCATGTTTTTTTTCATGAACCACATAAGGATCCACCAGTGTGATTGCATGTCTGTTCTTCTCACAAACCACGTAAGGATCCACCAGTGTCATTGCATGTGTGTTATTTTCATGAACCACATGCAGTGTCATTGCATGCGTGTCCTTTTCATGAACCACAGCTGGAGTCATTGCATGTATGTTCTTTTCATAAACCACAAACAGTGCCATTGCATGTCTGTTCTTTTCATAAACCCCATCTAGTGTCACTACATGTCAGTTCTTCTCATGAACTACATAAGGATCCACCAGTGTCATTGGATGTGTGTTCTTCTCATGAACCACATATGGATCCACCGGTGTCATTGCATGTTTGTTCCTCTAAACAAACCACATAAGGATCCACCAGTGTCATTTCATGTCTGTTCTTTTCATGAACCACACCCAGTGTCATTGCATTGTGTTCTTTTCATGAACCACAGCTAGAGTCATTGCATGTCTATTCTTTTCATGAACCATACCCAGTGTCATTGCATGTCTGTTCTTTTCATGAACCACAGCTAGAGTTATTGCATGTCTGTTACTTCCATAAACCACACATGGATCCACCGATGTCATTGCATGTGTGTTCTTTTCATGAACCACACCCAGTGTCATTGCATGTCAGTTCCTTTCATGAACCACACCCAGTGTCATTGGATGTCAGTTCTTTTCATGAACCACATAAGGATGCACCACAGTTATTGCATGTCTGTTCTTCTCACAAACTACATCAGGATCCACCAGTGTCATTGCATGCCTGTTCTTTTCATGAACCACATAAGGATCCACCAGTGTGATTGCATGTCTGTTCTTCTCACAAACCACGTCAGGATCCACCAGTGTCATTGCATGTGTGTTATTTTCACGAACCACAGGTAGTGTCATTGCATGTGTGTTCTTTTCATGAACCACAGCTAGAGTTATTACAAGTCTGTTCTTTTCATGAACCACAAACAATGTCATTGCATGTCTGTTCTTTTCATGAACCACACCCAGTGTCACTACATGTCAGTTCTTCTCATGAACCACATAACGATCCACCAGTGTCATTGGATGTGTGTTCTTCTCATGAACCACACATGGATCCACCGGTGTCATTGAATGTCTGTTCCTCTAAACAAACCACATAAGGATCCACCAGTGTCATTGCATGTCTGTTCTTTTCATGAACCACACGCAGTGTCATTGCATGTGTGTTCTTCTAAACAAAGCACACAAGGATCCACCAGTGTCATTGCATGTTTGTTCTTTTCATGAACCACACCGAGTGCCATTGCATGTGTGTTCTTCTAAACAAACCACATAAGTCATTGTATGTCTCATCTTTTCACGAACCACACTCGGTGTCATTGCATGTGTGGTCCTCTAGACAGACCACATAAGGATCCACCGGTGTCACTACATGTCTGTTCTTTTCATGAACCACATAAGGATCCACCAGTGTCATTGGATGTGTGTTCTTATCATGAACCACACATGGATCCACCGGTGTCGTTGCATGTCTATTCCTCTAGACAAACCACATAAGGATCCACCAGTGTCATTGCATGTCTGTTCTTTTCATGAACGACACCCGGTGTCATTGCATGTGTGTTCTTCTAAACAAACCACATAAGGATCCACCAGTGTCATTGCATGTCTGTTCTTTTCATGAACCACAGCCAGTGTCATTGCATGTGTGTTCTTTTCATTAACCATAGATAGAGTCATTGCATGTCTGTTACTTCCATAAACCGCACATGGATCCACCGGTGTCATTGCATGTTTGTTCTTTTCATGAACCACACCTAGTGTCATTGCATGTCAGTTCTTTTCATCAACCACATAATGATCCACCAGTGTCATTGCATGTCTGTTATTCTCACAAACCACATAAGGATCCACCAGTGTCATTGCATGTCTGTTATTTTCATGAACCACACCTAGTGTCATTGCATGTGTGTTCCTCTACACAAACCACATTAGGATCCACCGGTGTCACTGCGTGTGTGTTCTTTTCATGAACCACAGCTAGAGTCCACCAGTGTCATTGAATGTGTGTTCTTCTCATGAACCACACCTAGTGTCATTGCATGTCAGTTCTTTTCATGAACCACATAAGGATCCACCAGTGTCATTGGATGTGTGTTCTTCTCATGAACAACGCATGGATCCACCGGTGTCATACCATGTCTGTTCCTCTAAACAAACCACATAAGGATCCAACAGTGTCATTGCATGTCTGTTCTTTTCATGAACCACACCCAGTGTCATTGCATGTGTGTTCGTCTAAAGAATCCACATAAGGATCCACTAGTGCCATTGCATGTCTGTTGTTTTCATGAACCACACCCAGTGACATTGCATGTGTGTTCTTCTCATGAACCACAACTAGCGTCATTGCATGTCTATTCTTTTCATGAACCACACCCAGTGTCATTGCATGTCTGTTCTTTTCATGAACCACACCCAGTGTCACTGCATGTCAGTTCTTTTCATGAACCACATAAGGATCCACCAGTGTCATTGGATGTGTGTTCTTCACATGAACCACACATGGATCCACCGGTTTCATTGCATGTCTGTTCCTCTAAACAAACCACATAAGGATCCACCAGTGTCATTGCATGTCTGCTCTTTTCATGAACCACACCCAGTGTCATTGCATGTGTGTTATTCTAAACAAACCACATAAGGATCCACCAGTGTGATTGCATGTTTGTTCTTTTCATGAACCATACCCAGTGTCATTGCATTGTGTTCTTTTCATGAACCACAGCTAGAGTCATTGCATGTCTGTTCTTTTCATGAACTATACCTAGTGTAATTGCATGTCTGTTCTTTTCATGAACCACACCTAGTGTCACTGCATGTCAGTTCTTTTCACGAACCACAGCTAGAGTTATTGCATGTCTGTTACTTCCATAAACCACACATGGATTCACCGGTGTCATTGCATGTGTGTTCTATTCATGAACCACACCCAGTGTCATTGCATGTCAGTTCTTTTCATGAACCACACCCAGTGTCATTGCATGTCAGTTCTTTTCATGAACCACATAAGGATCCACCACTTTTATTGCATGTCTGTTCTTCTCACAAACAACATAAGGATCCACCAGTGTCATTGCATGTCTGTTCTTTTCATGAACCACATAAGGATCCACCAGTGTGATTGCATGTCTGTTCTTCTCACAAACCACATAAGGATCCACCAGTGTCATTGCATGTCTGTTCTTTTCATGAACCACACCCAGTGTCATTGCATGTGTGTTCCTCTACACAAACCACATTAGGATCCACCGGTGTCACTGCATGTGTGTTCTTTTCATGAACCACAGCTAGAGTCCACTAGTGTCATTGGATGTGTGTTCTTCTCATGAACCACACCTAGTGTCATTGCATGTCAGTTCTTTTCATGAACCACATAAGGATCCACCAGTGTCATTGTATGTGTGTTCTTCTCATGAACAACGCATGGATCCACCGGTGTCATACCATGTCTGTTCCTCTAAACAAACCACATAAGGATCCAACAGTGTCATTGCATGTCTGTTCTTTTCATGAACCACACCCAGTGTCATTGCATGTGTGTTCGTCTAAACAAACCACATAAGGATCCACTAGTGCCATTGCATGTCTGTTCTTTTCATGAACCACACCCGGTGACATTGCATGTGTGTTCTTCTCATGAACCACAGCTAGCGTCATTGCATGTCTGTTCTTTTCATGAACCAAACCCAGTGTCATTGCATGTCTGTTCTTTTCATGAACCACACCCACTGTCACTGCATGTCAGTTCTTTTCATGAACCACATAAGGATCCACCAGTGTCATTGGATGTGTGTTCTTCTCATGAACCACACATGGATCCACCGGTGTCATTGCATGTCTGTTCCTCTAAACAAACCACATAAGGATCCACCAGTGTCATTGCATGTCTGCTCTTTTCATGAACCACACCCAGTGTCATTGCATGTGTGTTCTTCTAAACAAACCACATAAGGATCCACCAGTGTGATTGCATGTCTGTTCTTTTCATGAACCACACCCAGTGTCATTGCATTGTGTTCTTTTCATGAACCACAGCTAGAGTCATTGCATGTTTGTTCTTTTCATGAACTATACCTAGTGTAATTGCATGTCTGTTCTTTTCATGAACCACACCTAGTGTCACTGCATGTCAGTTCTTTTCATGAACCACAGCTAGAGTTATTGCATGTCTGTTACGTCCATAAACCACACATGGATCCACCGGTGTCATTGCATGTGTGTTCTATTCATGAACCACACCCAGTGTCATTGCATGTCAGTTCTTTTCATGAACCACACCCAGTGTCATTGCATGTCAGTTCTTTTCATGAACCACATAAGGATCCACCACTGTTATTGCATGTCTGTTCTTCTCACAAACCACATAAGGATCCACCGGTGTCATTGCATGTCTGTTCTTTTCATGAACCACATAAGGATCCACCAGTGTGATTGCATGTCTGTTCTTCTCACAAACCACATAAGGATCCACCAGTGTCATTGCATGTGTGTTATTTTCATAAACCACAGCTAGAGTCATTGCATGTATGTTCTTTTCATGAACCACAAACAATGTCATTGCATGTCTGTTCTTTTCATGAACCACACCCAGTGTCATTGCATGTGTGTTCCTCTAGACAGACCACATAAGGATCCACCGGTGTCATTGCATGTCAGTTCTTTCATGAACCACATAAGGATCCACCGGTGTCATTGGATGTGTGTTTTTCTCATTAACCACACATGGATCCACCGGTGTCATAACATGTCTGGTCCTCTAAAAAAACCACATAAGGATCCACCAGTGTCATTGCATGTCTGTTCTTTTCATGAACCACACCCAGTGTCATTTTGCATGTGTGTTCTTCTAAACAAACCACATAAGGATCCACCAGTGTCATTGCATGTCTATTCTTTTCATGAACCACACCCAGTGTTATTGCATGTGTGTTCTTTTCATGAACCACAACTAGAGTCATTGGATGTATTATCCTTTCATGAACCACAACCGGTGTCATAGCATGTCCGTTTCTCTAAACAAAGCACATAAGGATCCACCAGTGCCATTGCATGTCTGTTCTTTTCATGAACCACACCCAGTGTCATTGCATGTGTGTTCTTCTAAACAAACCACATAAGTCTTTGCATGTCTGTTGTTTTCATGAACCACACCCGGTGTCATTGCATCTGTGGTCCTCTAGACAGACCACATAAGGATCCACCGGTGTGATTGGATGTGTGTTTTTCTCATGAACCACACATGGATCCACCGATGTCGTTGCATGTCTATTAATCTAAATAAACCACATAAGGATCCACCAGTGTCATTGCATGTATATTCTTTTCATGAACCAGGCCTGGTGTCATACATGTGTGTTCTTCTCATTAACCACAGCTAGAGTCATTGCATGTCTGTTACTTCCATAAACCACACATGGATCCAGCGGTGTCATTGCATGTCTGTTCTTTTCATGAACCACACCCAGTGTCATTGCATGTGTGTTCTTTTCATGAAGCACAGCTAGAGTCATTGCATGTCTGTTCTTTTCATGAACCACACCCAGTGTCATTGCATGTGTGTTCTTTCCATGAACCACACCCAGTGTCACTGCATGTTTGTTCTTTTCATGAACCACACCCAGTGTCATTGCATGTCTGTTCTCTTCATGAACCACATCCAGTGTCATTGCATGTTTGGTCTTTTCATGAACCACACCCAGTGTCACTTCATGCCAGTTCTTTTCATGAAGCACATAAGGATCTACCAGTGTCACTGGATGTGTGTTCTTCTCATGAACCACACCTGGATCCACCGGTGTCATTGCATGTATGTTCTTCTAAACAAACCACATAAGGATCCACCAGTGTCATTGCGTGTCTGTTCTTTTCATGAACCACATAAGGATCCACCAGTGTCATTGCATGTCTGTTATTTTCATGAACCACACCTAGTGTCATTGCATTGTGTTCTTTTCATGAACCACAGCTAGAGTCATTGCATGTCTGTTCTTTTCATGAACCATACCCAGTGTCATTGCATGTCTGTTCTTTTCATGAACCACACCCAGTGTCACTGCATGTCAGTTCTTTTCATGAACCACAGCTAGAGCCATTGCATGTCTGTTACTTCCATAAACCACACAGGGATCCACCGGTGTCATTGCATGTGTATTCTTTTCATGAACCACACCCATTGTCATTGCATGTCAGTTCTTTTCATGAACCACACCCAGTGTCATTGCATGTCAGTTCTTTTCATGACCCACATAAGGATCCACCACTGTTATTGCATGTATGTTCTTCTCACAAACCACATAAGGATCCACCAGTGTCATTGCATGTCTGTTCTTTTCATGAACCACATAAGGATCCACCAGTGTGATTGCATGTCTGTTCTTCTCACAAACCACGTAAGGATCCACCAGTGTCATTGCATGTGTGTTATTTCCATGAACCACACACAGTGTCATTGCATGTGTGTTCTTTTCATGAACCACAGCTGGAGTCATTGCATGTCTGTTCTTTTCATGAACCACAAACAGTGTCATTGCATGTCTGTTCTTTTCATGAACCACACCCAGTGTCACTGCATGTCAATTCTTCTCATGAACCAGATAAGGATCCACCAGTGTCATTGGATGTGTGTTCTTCTCATGAACCACACATGGATCCACCGGTGTCATTGCATGTTTGTTCCTCTAAACAAACCACATAAGGATCCACCAGTGTCATTGCATGTCTGTTCTTTTCATGAACCACACCCAGTGTCATTGCATGTGTGTTCTTCCAAACAAACCACATAAGTCATTGCATGTCTGTTCTTTTCATGAACCAAACCCGGTGTCATTGCATGTGTGTTCCTCTAGACAGACCACATAAGGATCGACCGGTGTCATTGCATGTCAGTTCTTTCATGAACCACATAAGGATCCACCGGTGTCATTGGATGTGTGTTCTTATCATGAACCACACATGGATCCACCGGTGTCATAACATGTATGGTCCTCTAAACAAACCACATAAGGATCCACCAGTGTCATTGCATGTCTGTTCTTTTCATGAACCACACCCAGTGTCATTTTGCATGTGTGTTCTTCTAAACAAACCACATAAGGATCCACCAGTGTCATTGCATGTCTATTCTTTTCATGAACCACACCCAGTGTTATTGCATGTGTGTTCTTTTCATGAACCACAACTAGAGTCATTGGATGTATTATCCTTTCATGAACCACAACCGGTGTCATAGCATGTCCGTTTCTCTAAACAAAGCACATAAGGATCCACCAGTGCCATTGCATGTCTGTTATTTTCATGAACCACACCCAGTGTCATTGCATGTGTGTTCTTCTAAACAAACCACATAAGTCTTTGCATGTCTGCTGTTTTCATGAACCACACCCGGTGTCATTGCATCTGTGGTCCTCTTGACAGACCACATAAGGATCCACCGGTGTGATTGGATGTGTGTTTTTCTCATGAACCACACATGGATCCACCGATGTCGTTGCATGTCTATTAATCTAAATAAACCACATAAGGATCCACCTGTGTCATTGCATGTCTGTTCTTTTCATGAACCAGGCCTGGTGTCATTGCATGTGTGTTCTTCTAAACAAACCACATAAGGATCCACCAGTGTCATTGCATGTCTGTTATTTTCATGAACCACACCCAGTGTCATACATGTGTGTTCTTCTCATTAACCACAGATAGAGTCATTGCATGTCTGTTACTTCCATAAACCACACATCGATCCAGCGGTGTCATTTTATGTCTGTTCTTTTCATGAACCACACCCAGTGTCATTGCATGTCAGTTCTTTTCATGAACCACACAAGGATCCACCAGTGTCATTGCATGTCTGTTCTTCTCATAAACCACATAAGGATCCACCAGTGTCATTGCATGTCTGTTCTTTTCATGAACCACACCCAGTGTCATTGCATGTGTGTTCCTCTAGACAAACCCCATAAGGATCCACCGGTGTCACTCCATGTCTGTTCTTTTCATGAACCACGGCTAGAGTCCACAAGTGTCATTGGATGTGTGTTCTTCTCATGAACCACACCCAGTGTCATTGCATGTTAGTTCTTTTCATGAACCACATAGGGATCCACCAGTGTCATTGGATGTGTGTTCTTCTCATGAACAACACATGGATCCACCGGTGTCATAGCATGTATGTTCCTCTAAACAAACCACATAAGGATCCACTAGTGTCATTGCATGTCTGTTCTTTTCATGAACCACACCCAGTGTCATTGCATGTGTGTTCTTCTAAACAAACCACATAAGGATCCACTAGTGTTATTGCATGTCTGTTCTTTTCATGAGCCACACCTAGTATCATTGCATTGGTGTTCTTTTCATGAACGACAGCTAGAGTCATTGCATGTCTGTTTTTTTTATGAACCACACCTAGTGTCATTGCATGTCTCACCCAGTGTCTCTGCATGTCAGTTCTTTTCATGAACCACATAAGGATCCACCAGTGTCATTGGATGGGTGTTTTTCTCATGAACCACACATGGATCCACCGGTGTCATTGCATGTCTATTTTTTTCATGAACCACACCCAGTGTCATTGCATGTGTGTTCTTCTAAACAAACCACATAAGGATCCACCAATGTCATTGCATGTCTGTTCTTTTCATGAACCATATAAGGATCCACCAGTGTTATTGCATGTCTGTTATTTTCATGAACCACATAAGGATCCACCAGTGTCATTGCATGTCTGTTCTTTTCATGAACCACATAAGGATCCACCAGTGTTATTGCATGTCTCTTCTTTTCATGAACCACACCTACTGTCATTGCATGTTTGTTCTTTTCATGAACCACAGCTAGAATCATTGCATGTCTGTTCTTTTCATGAACCACACCTAGTGTCATTGCATGTCTGTTCTTTTCATGAACCACACCCTGTGTCAATTCATGTGTGTCTTTTCATGAAGCACAGCTAGAGTCACTGCATGTCTGTTCTTTTCATGAACCACACCTAGTGTCATTGCATGTCTGTTCTTTTCATGAACCACACCTAGTGTCACTGCATGTCAGTTCTTTTCAGGAACCACATAAGGATCTACCAGTGTCATTGGATGTGTGTTCTTCTCATGAACCACACGTGGATCCACCGGTGTCATTGCATGTCTGTTCTTCTAAACAAACCACATAAGGATCCACCAGTATCAGTGCATGTCTGTTCTTTTCATGAACCACACCCAGTGTCATTGCATGTGTGTTCTTTTCATTAACCACAGCTAGAGTCATTGCATGACTGTTACTTCCATAAACCACACATGGATCCACCGGTGTCATTGCATGTCTGTTCTTTTCTTGAACCAGACCTAGTGTCATTGCATGTCAGTTCTTTTCATGAACCACATAAGGATCCACCAGTGTCATTGTATGTCGGTTCTTCTCACAAACCACATAAGGATCCACCAGTGTCATTGCAAGTCTATTCTTTTCATGAACCACACCTAGTGTCATTGTATGTGTGTTCCTCTAGATAAACCACATAAGGATCCGCCGGTGTCACTGTATGTCTGTTCTTTTCATGAACCACAGCTAGAGTCCACCAGTGTCATTGGATGTGTGTTCTTCTCATGAACCACACCCAGTGTCATTGCATGTCAGTTCTTTTTATGAACCACATAAGGATCCACCAGTGTCATTGGATGTGTGTTTTTCTCATGAACCACACATGTATCCACCGGTGTCATAGCATGTCTATTGTCGTGGAATTGACCACGACAGATGCTACAGGGTAGCTTACGTAGAAGAAAGGGCAAGGCGACGTAGGAGGATTCGGGAGCGAGACTGGCACGTGACGTACCCAGGTTCACGTCCCCTCGATGGAGGATCGCTATGTCCTGCTAGCAATCCAGTATAAGATCATAGATTAGTTTAGATGGAGCCGCCGTAGGCGGAGGGAGAGACTAGATCTGATATGACGTGGGAGAGATGGTTTTTAGGGGTTCCCCTGGTGGCTTTATATATGTAGCCAGTTAGGGTTTAATAGTGTTAATGGGCCTTTTATTGGAGTCACCATCTTGGGCCTTCAGTCAGCGTGGCGTCTGGGTCCAGTATGTGTCAATACTATCATAATGAATCCATAACATGTTCAGATCTGAAATCATGGCACTCGGGCCCTAGTGACAAGCATTAAGCACAACAAGTCGCAACAAAGTCATAAAGCACTAATAAAACATACTAGGCACCATGCCCTAACAATCTGATGCCATTACATGAACGATCTCATCCAATCCCTACCATTCCTATAGCCTATAGTGGGGGATTACTCACTCATAGATGGGGGAAACATGGATGGTCGATGGAGAAGCGATGGTGATGATGATGGAGATGATCTCCTCCAATTCCCTGTCATGGCAGGCGCCAAAATGGAGTTTCTGGTACTGTTTCGTGGAATCTGGTGGTGGCGGCGGAGCAGAACTCCTTTTGGAAAAACGTCGAACCCCCCGAAGTTTTTAGGTCAGAAGGCTCCTTATAGGCGAAGAGAGAGGCCAAGGGGGTGCCTGGGGCCACCACACCATGCCCTGGCGTGGCCAGGCCTAGCCCGCGCCTGGGTGGGGGGGGGTGTGGCCAGCCCCTGGCCCTTCTCCGTCTCGTATTCTGGATCCTAGAGCCTTATGGAAAACTAGGCACTTTGGCTTTTGTCCCGTCCAATTCTGAGAATATTCATTTTGTAACTTTCCTGGAACCAAAAACAGCAGAAAACAGGCAGCTGGCACTGTGGCTCTTGTTAATAGGTTAGTCCAAGAAATCATATGAAAAGTACTCCAAAGTGTGGACAAAACACAAGAAAGTAGATAAAACCAAGCATGGAGCATCAAAAATTATAGATACATTTGCAATGTATCAGTGTCACCCTATGGTTCGTGAATAATGCAGACATGATTGAGACCCTTCTTCGATCAATAATCAGCAGCGGGGCCTAGATATTCGTGTTGACTCCCGCACATTCAACGATGACTCCTGTAACTAAATCTCGTGATATATTACATGTCCGAGATTCGATCATTGGTATCCCCATACCTAGTTTGATCTTGTTACTGACAAGTACTCTTTTCCTATTCCCGTGATATAACATTGTAGTGATCTTATCACTTTTTTGCAAGCTACATCAATGTGATATCACCTAGAGGGCCTAGAGTATATCTCTCCATCATCAGGATGGACAAATCCCACTCTTGATCCATGACCTCTACATAACACTTTTAGAGTATCTAAACCCACCTTTATTGTCACCCTATTATGGTGTGACGTTTGATGTTATCAAGTTACTCTTTCGGTGTTAGTGCTTGACATGATCTCATGGTCTAAGGACTAAAGTTACTTCGCATGATTTATAGAAATTTTAACACAATGACTTTGATCGTATTGCTATACGTAGGATGAATGTTCATCACACCATTCAACCAATGTTGTGACCTTGTTATTAACAACATCCAATGTCCATGATCAGGAAACTTTGATCATATTGTTAATCAATGAGTTGGTTTATATGAGAGGCATAACCAGGAACCCTTTATTTGTTTATTAAACACACATGTATTAACATTTCCTATTATTACAATTATAGCATGCAAAATAAACATATATCATATACTTGGAATACGATAATAATACTTTATTATTGCCTCTTAGGGCATATTCCCTTCACGGATAATCCGCCCCCAAAAACTCATGTTGGACTGTATTTGGGGAGGAAGATCTGCAACACTCAACACCCAATTAAATAATCCTTGGTATTGTTATCTAACACATAAAACATATAAGATCCTGAAATGTTCTTTCAATCTCCCCCTTTTTGGTGTTAGATGACAATACTAGGATTTGCAATAAAGCCCTACTAACAACATCATTCCAAGGATGAAAAAGAACTCCCCCTAAATGTGTGCATATATTAAGTTTGCATTTGAATACAAATGTACACACATAGGTTCAAAACTTTTTGATGAATTGGAAGCTAATAACAATTGATTAGTTAGAGAAAGAGATGTATCATACCACCCATAATGAAGTCCTCAATATTGGAATGATACATACATTTTAGAAACCGCCATGCTGAGACTTCAAGGATTCCAATGACATAATGATTCATCCACATTGATAATTCCAGAATTCCATAGTGATAAATCCATAGTCCCATGATTCAAGATGGACCAACATAATCTCACATAAACAAACCAAATAGCAAATAAGAGAGTTCAACGCTAAATGGTCACAAGCAAGGGTAAAAGAAAGCGATAAAATGGCAAATGTGCTTGTGCCTGACCCATGCAAATCCCCTCGATGCCTACTAGAACTACTTCTCCCCCTTTGGCATCGAAACACCATAAAGGGAAGAGAGCGATCACTACTAGGAAAAGAGTTATAGATAGACAAGCTATTCTATAGCGCATATGCAAAACCATGCGCCACTAAGAAATATTAGTGGCGCACTCCAGGAAATGAGCCACAGAAACTTGCACAATTCCGTGGCGTATTTCAGAGCACATGCGCCACAGATATTATGTGGTACCCGCCAACCGAGGTGGGGCGACCCACTTTCTGTGGCGCATAAGGACATATGTGCCACAAAAGTAATAAGTTTTGTGGCGCATATTTCTCTATGCGCCACAGAAAGTGGAGGCGGGCCCCACCACAGAATCTTTTTGACCCACTTTCTGTGGCGCTTATGGGAATATGCACCACAGAAATGTTTGGTTTTTGTAGCGCATACCCACACATGCGCCATAGAAATTTGCTGCGGGTCCCATCGCGGAAAGTGCACCGCCTTGTTCTGTGGCACATGTTGCAATATGCGCCATAGAAATTTGAACTTCTTTGGCTCATGTGGCGCCCCGCCAAAACCACTACTAGAAAATCGCGTTGTTTTTGTGCATTGCATCATCATGACCGCATGCTCATGTCATCATGCCACCTTGCATTTGAGCATCGTCATGTCATCTGGCTTTTGTTTACATAAAACTATTTTCGAAAAGCCTGGTTTTGTTTTCTAAACGCCCCGTCCTTCATTCAAAGTAAAACCCGGGTCTCCAGAATATTTTATTTCGTCTACCAACGGTTTGCAAAAGCCTCGTTTTAAATTAATAAAATAGTTAAATTATTTTTGGGAGGCAGCCAGCCAGGCCCGAAAGCCTAGCCGGCCACCTCCAGATAAAATCCTACCTACCCCAGAAACACCCAAAACCTATTCTACCAAATCACCCACCCAGCCTATTCTACCCAGCCCCCTCCACATCACCACAGCCACTCACGGCTCGCAGCTCCACGAGCGGACACGCGCCGCCATTTTTTTCCCGCCCGCGCGCGCACCCCAACGCGCGAGCCACAGCCACCTGCCCGCTCCCCCGTGCCGACCGCCTCCACCTCCGGTCCTCGATCCCCACGTCCCGCGCCCGGCCCCACGTCACCTGGTCTGCCCGCCCGATAACCCCGGCCCCACCCGCAGACCTCCGCTCGCCCACCCCACCGCGCGTCTCCCTCCCTCTCCTCGATTCTCGCCTCCGTCGGCGCGGTTCCCCACGCGGCCTCGCCCCACCAACCGCGCCGCTCCCCACCGCCGCTGCTCGGCTTCCCCTCCCAGTCCGGCCGCCGCCTCTTCGCCGTCCCCCTCACCGGCTCTCCCCGCGCCTCTCTGCTTCCCGTCGACCGGCTGCCGTCTCTCCGGTCGCCTCCTTCCCCGGACCGCCGTCATCCTCCGTCGTGCCACCGCCGGCCCCGCAAGCGCCTCCCGAGCCCGTCGACCTCGCCTCCACCGCTTGGCCGCTGCATCCCCGTCGCCTCGCTCCGACGGTGCCTTCTCCTCGACCCCGGCCGCCGCCTCTACCTCGCCCTGCTTGTTCTGCCGTGACCCTTCCGCCTCGGAGACCGCCTCCCCGGGCCCCATAGCCGAGATCACCCGCCGCTGATAGCCGCTTCCCCCGCCGTCCGCCCTCGTCGCCTGGGCCCCGTCCTCCTGCGTGCTCTAGAGCTTGCGCTCGAGTCCGCCCCTGCCGGTCTCCTCCCTTTCCTTCCCTGTTCCGGCGACCTCGCTGCCGCCAGGAGGTCCCTCCTCTCCCCTGCGCCTTCCGCCGGTGCCCGGCCCACACTCGCCGGTCCGAACGCCCCATCGTCCCACTCTTCTTCAACTCTAGCAGTCGCCGTGTCGCCACTCCCTGCATCCTATCCGCAGGTGGGACCGAAGTGATGCGTCCAGGAGAGGTTGTGGTCTGCAGACGTTTTCGTGATAAGTGGTGGTGCTCCTGTGTGCATACGTCTTCGGGTGAGCCTGTGCGTTTGTGTTGCTGTCTGCTAGATGCCAAAAATTGTACCCAAGGGGCATCTTGTACCCGGCGTCGTCTATTCAAGTTCGCCTTCGTCAATGGAATCGGTACCCGAAGCATCGTCAACATCGACCTCTACGCCAAAACCCGAATGCGATGGCGACGCATTCCAGGACCTTCATCGTGAACACCAAGTACTCCTTCACGGACCGGAAGACCGCCGAGACCGAACCCGGCACGCCAAGTTCTTCCTCTCGTACCCGAAGACGCCGAGACCCGGACGCCAAGATCTCCGCCGTGAGACGACATGACCGATGACATGGCCCGACGACCGCGGATGCGACAAGATCGTCTCTCGGATGCCAAGTTCTTCGACCCCGGGGACCGATCCATCAGAACGCCAAGCCCTTCTTCCGAACCCGAGTTCTTCATCACAGGCGTCAAGATCTTCTTCCCAGACTCGAAGACCCCGGTACCCGATCCACTCAAGTTTGCCATCGACGACAAGATCGACACCGACCAGGGAGAATCTGATGTGCCCCTGACGCCGAACCAAGTCCTTCTTCCCGGATGCGACAAGATCTACTTCTGTTGTCCGAGACCGATCCCATCGAACCTCGCCCCCGTCGAACCCTGTCGAACCCCGAACCCCTCGGAGCCCATGTTCGCCGAACCCTAATGTGATCCCCTATCCAAGACCCCATTATTTTATAATATGACATTATCACTTGTTGCATATTAATTGTTCATCTCGCATGCATATCATGTGGGCTGGGGGCATTATGCCGATTCACCTCAGAATTAAATATGGAGACCATATGCGGGCTATGTTTTGTCTCATATGGCCCCCATTTAAATTGGTAGCGAACCGATGCCATGTTTCGCCCTGTTAATACAACATTCAAATTGCGGGGTACCTAAACAACTTGAACCTATTAATTAATTGTCGGGATCCCGGTTCCGCTTAATATTGCCTGATTGCACCACATCTGCATCATATCATAATCATGCCGGATCTTCTGACGTAGTATTAAATATTGCATCCGGTGTTTTTTCTAGTGTTTGCTTCTTCGCGGATTAGGCCGATGAGTGGATGCGAGTATCGACAAGTTCTCCGGATATGATCCTTCGGCAGTGTTTCCCAGGCGAGCATCTCTCCCCCTTCTACCTATTTTGCATTTATAGTCTTATTTTCCTCCTGTTGATCTATTGCTATCCGTGTCGCGATGCTTTAGAGTTCCGCACCAGATATAATCCTTGCAGCCCTTATATTGCCTTGGACACCTCCTATTGCCTGTTGCTTGTTAGACAGCTGGCCCTGCGAGTCGTAGTTGCTTGCTCAGGTGTTGCCTCGCGTCGTCGATGTTCCACAGTTGTTGGGCGGTTGGCAAATGTTTAATGGTGGTGTTGATCATGTTTCTAATTACAGCTTGTTAATTAAAATGCTGGAAATAGATATAATGCAGAGGCACCGGTGGGTAATAGTCACTATTTGTTTACTAATTTCCTCTCCACCAACTTGTAGATCTATTTGTCCACACTCCCTCATCGCGTGGTCTCCTCTTGCTATTATTGAATCTACTAGGTGAGTACTTGGCAATGAATATGCATGTTTTGTAGGTGAAGTTGGTCGCGCGAGCGTTGTGTGCGATGCATAGCGAGACAATGCTTATACATGAATCATGTGTGGTGCATGAATGTTTGCATTGGGAGGAAGTTTTTTGTTGCTTGCTTTTTGTTTCCTGGTCTGTGTGGTGCGTGGATGTTTGCCGAAATGTTAATTCATTTCCATTTCGGACTTTTTTTGCACTACCCATATGTCTTACTTTTAGGAAAGGTCATGCTGAATTTTTCCGGCTACCATGCATGCATGTGTGTGTGCATATGGTGTGGTTCTAACCTACTCTCTGTTGTGACAGCTCAGGCAACTATGGTCGTCATGATGAGCGAAGGTTGAATTGCTAGGTACAAGAAAGATGCCCATGTCGAACATGCAAACTCCAGCACTGGATCAACCCTGATTCTGGACGATTGGAGGGTCATCTGCTCAGGCACGATTCATGCGCGACCTCAATGAGGCGCCGGCAGGAGATGGTGGTCATGAAGATGTGGGCGGGCGAGAAGATGAAGTGTCTCCCGGGCATGATCATCATGGTGAAGGAGATGTCGGCGGGCATGATCATCATGAAGAAGTAGATGCCGATGGGCATGATCATCATGAGGAAGGAGATGTCGGTGGGCATGATGATCATCATGAAGAAGAAGATGTCGACAGACATGATCATCATGAAGAAGGAAAAGACGCGAACACACAGATGCTGCTAACTTCGGTCGTGCAGGACCCTAATGTTCAAGAACTGCTCCTCGAGGATACGAGGAACGACAAAGCTACAACTAGAGATAAAGCCAAGTTGGCGCAAATGGAGATAGACGGGGTGACTCCATTGTAGCCTGGGTGTCGTCCCGAGGATACACGATTGAGTGTAATTCTCAAGGCTCTGGAGATGAAGGCCAAACACAAATGGACCGATGTGAGCTTCAATGCAAACATGGAATACTGGCACGACTGACTTCCTAAGGGGAAACATTGCCAACAAGCTTCGAGGAGGCCAAGAAAATCGTGTGCCCTCTCGACCTACCACACATTAAATACCACGCATGCATCATTGATTGTGCACTTTATCGGAACGAGTACGCGGAGAGAACCACATGTCCATTGTGCGGCCAAGGACGGTACAAGAGAGGGAACAAGAAAGTTCCTCGATAAGTGGTATCGTACTTTCCTATCACCCCCCGTCTGCAGAGATATTTCGTAGATCCTAAGGAAGCAAAGCTCATGCAATGGCACGTAGAAAGGGAGAAACCCGAAGATGATCCGGAGAAGGGCAAGATCCTGGCACACCCTTCAGACGCTAGCCAGTGGAATGCATTTGACGTCGAGTTCAAAGAGTTCGGGGGCGATGCAAGGAACGTCAGGCTGGGTATGAGCACCGATGGACTCAATCCTTTTGGCAACCAGAGTAGCATGCATAGAACCTGGCCCATGTTTGTATGGTCGTACAACCTCCCCTCGTGGCTGTGCACAAAGCAAAGGTATGTACACATGAGCATTCTTATTCAAGGGCCAAAACAACCAAGTATCGATATGCATCTATATCTTGGGCTGTTGAGAGAGGAGTTAGCCATGCTGTGGGAGACGCCAACCCGTATGCGGGATGCCTACACTAAAGAATATTTCCATGTTAGATCCGCGTTGCTCACAATGGTGTAGGACTATCCTGGTTATGCAGATGTATCGGCCAAGGTGAACCATGGACACAATGCATGTGTCAAGTGCATGGATGAGACACCGCATCTCTAGCTACCAAGGGATCCTGGGTCTTCGAAAACCATGTTCCAAGGTACTCGAAAGTGGCTCCGCATGGATCACCCGTGGAGAAAATGCAGTGACCTTCTCAATGGTAAGGACGATCTCGAAAGAGCCCATTGTCCGAGGAGGAGCGAAGAAATCGAGGAGCTTTTGAATAATTGGGTAGATTGCCCTGCGCTAGGAAAAAAGCGACCGAGGACAAAGCCGATGTTGGGTGTATGGAAAGCAAGGTCTGTTTTCTAGGACCTGTCATACTGGAAGGTCCTCCACACTCCCCATAGCCTCGATGTAATGCACATCACGAAGAACGTTACAGAGATTCTGCTTGGCACTCTACTAAACATGGCATTGAGGACCAAGGATGGGCCGAAAGCAAGAAAGGACCTTAACTTCCTTGGAATCAGGAAATATCTTTAGTGCCCTAATAGTGATGATGATGATGATGATGATGATGATGATGAGGAGGAGGAGGAGGAGGATCACACGGAAGGGACTCAAGGTCGCTGCAAAAGAGTTAAGAACAATGAGGTGGTGCTTCGTGCTGCCTGCTTCACTCTGAGTCAGGAGGAGCTTGAGCAGTTTTTCAGGTGCCTCCTAGGAGTGAAAGTTCCTCACGGTTACTCAGGGAAGTTAAGTAGATATCTGTACATGGCGAAGAAGTGGTTCAGCGGTATGAAGTCTCACGACTATCACGTGCTGATGACGTAGATACTCCCCGTTGCGATCGGCGGGATAATGGACGATCATGTCCGTGAGACACTATTTGGCCTCTGCAACTTTTTCGACATCATATATAGGAAGTCAATCGGTGTGAAGCAGCTCGATAGGCTACAGGAAGAGATTGTGGTGATACTATGCAAGCTCGAGATTTACTTCCCGACCGCATTCTTTGACATCATGGTGCATCTGCTTGTACATGTCGTGGATGACATCATCCAGCTTAGGCTGACATTCCTGCACAACATGATGCCATTTGAAAGGTTAAACGGTGTCATCAAAGGATTTGTTCGCAACAGGTCCCTTCTAGATGGAAGCATAGCCAAGGGCTTTCTGATCTACGAGTGCATCTCCTTCTACCAGAATTATCTAACCACCGAGAACGAGGATGTTGGAATACCCACCAAGAAGAACCTCGACAGGCTCGCTAGATATGGTCACCGCAAGGGCTACTTCACACTGCATGTCGGCATTGATGGTCGATGCACCGACTTTGACAGTGCACATCGAGTCGCGCTACATCACATTGAATTGGTCGGCCCTTGGGTGGAAGAGCACAGAAGCTTAATTGAGAAGGAGTACGTCGACTAGGGCTGGCCTAGGAAGAAGAGAGACGTCACCATAGATCACAACTCTATCTTCAAGGGGTGGTTCAGGAAAAGGATACTGGACAATCCCCCACAGACGCCTTCTACGGAAGATCAAAAACTCATATTCTTATTGTCGTAGGGCCCAGGGCACAACCTAAGGACCTACCAATCATACGACAAACAGTTACAGATTCTACACCAAGGAAAAGGACAGGAATAGCAAATATCAAAACTCAGGAGTAACTATGTTATCCTTTGCCGATGACGAGACTACTATCATGGAAAGATTCCACAGAAGGATCGAGGAGATATGGAAGCTCGACTACTGTGTAGAGACCGTACCGATGTTCCGTGTTAGATGGGCCAAGAACATGGAAAAAGAAGGCCGATATTTCACCATAATGGTTATACTAGATGCCAAATCGATGAAGAACACCTCCGCAAAAAATGAGCCTTGGATACTCGCTAGCCAAGTTGATCAATGTTTTTTTATTACCGATCCGTCAAAGCCCAACCGTGTTGTAGTTAGGACGGGCAAGAGGAGCATCATCAGAATGGAAGGATCCGCCAACGAGCAAGACTTCGACAAGAACAATGATCCGAAGATTGAAGAGGAATTCGGTAAGTACTTCCACATGCCTACTACTACTAAAGTAAGAAGGAAGACCACACTACCTACTAAAGTTTGTCCATTCACAAGAAGAAATCTCAAAGTGCACGGGCTAAAGTATTCAACCACTACAAAAAGGGCAAGAAGATTGCGAAGAGACGCTCGCTCGACTAAAATTATATTGATGTATATGATTCGGGTTTTTTTGGGAATAATATAATTATGTATATGATATTAATTCATGTGTGTAGTCGGATATTGATGTACTCGCAAATATTGGGGGTTGTGAGAATAATATAATTATGTGTACTCGCAAATATGTACATATATGTTCTTACATGATTTAACATAATTAAAATTAATTTTTTAAAAAGAAATAAAAATTGGGAGACAACTAGGATTTGAACCTGGTGGCCCCTGAGAAACAAACCAACTAGCAAACTAGCTAATACCACTAGGGTGTCAAAAGTTTTCTATCACAGCCAGGCACAACTGCTATTTGACTAAGTGCCAACTTTCTGTGGCGCATATCAGAGAGGTGCTCCATAGCATTTCTATGGAGCACCTCTCTGATATGCGCCACAGAAAGTTGGCACTTAGTCAAAATAGACGGTTCGGCCCTTCTTCCCCTTTCCCCTTCATTCCCCTTTCTTTCCCTAGCAACAGCGTGCGCGCCCGACAAGGAACCCTAGCTCCCTGCCCCCGGTGGAGCCCGTGGAGGAGAGAAGACCCCGCCGCCGGAACCCGTGGAGGAGAGCCGCCCCCGCCACCGGAGCCCGTGGAGGAGGAACCCGCTGTCTGTAGCACACACAGGAGAAGAGCCCCGCCCCGCCTGCGACCTAGGAGGAGGCCCACCACCGCCGCGGCGGATCCCGTGGCCGAGGAGGCCTGCCCCGCCCGCAGCAGGAGAACCTCGACCACCCTCGTCGACGACCACATCTCTCTGCCCCCAATTTCTCTGCCCAATTTCTTGCTTGATTTAGTATTCCCCTGTTTCCTCCTTGCATATGGTATCTGTGTCTAACGTAGCTATTTTCCTTGGCAATGCATCGAGTAATGCTAACTCGAAACAAGTATTTCAAGGTGTATTCAGTTATTCTCCATATGGCATCTGTGTCTAACGCAACTGATTGTGCTTGTTGCACACTTTAGTTTCTCACTTGTCTGAGGCATTTCTTGATGCAGCCATCATCAATCTAGATAATAGTTCAAATCCATGTAATCCACTTGGTGACCTGCACATTCAGTTCTGATGCAAATAATTGTGGTGATTAAAAACCCTCTTAAATGAAAACATGATTTGTTAATTGTGATGACAGCTCGTTTAGATTATTTTCTGAAAGCGAGAGTATAATCCTAGCCTGTGCATCAGTCGATGCACAAAACCATATTTTTTACGAAGTCCATCGATCATTCAAGTCATTATAAATGAAGTACTACATAAGTTTGATACATGAGTCAACTATCATCTGTTGAGTTACAAGTATGAAAATCCAACCAATAGCAAGAGATTTCATTGGTATGTTGCATTGTACACTGTTGCAGGTAGTACTGAATTTTTTTAGCACACATATTGCATATAGGAAGCACACATATTCTCTGAAATTTTATTGTACTTTCTAAACTACTGGTGTTCTTGCTAGGGTTACTAAATTGGCACCTCGTAGGATCATTAGCATTTAGTAATGCAGTTCTAGTTCTTTGTGTCCCAAAGCTCAATGTAGTTAGCATTCAGTTTTCATTCTAATGGGTAGTGTCCAAATGTGTGTGTGGTTTGCTGGTTCATTGGTGTGTGACCATGTCTCTCTTGTTCCTGGATAGTAGTAGTTGACACTGTTCTTGGACAGGGAGGAATGGCTACATGTATTTGACATTGTTCTAGTTCTAGCCATGGAATGTGGTAAGAACAGCCTGGCACCATTTTCATGTTGGATTCATGCTATTTGTTGTGTCTCTAGAATGAGGCAAGGTCTTGCTATTTTTTGCTTGCCAAAAGTTTATCTTTTTATGAAACAAGGTTGTGATAGTAATCTGAATACACGAAGCACATGTGTCATATTGTGTTTGTCACCTTTTTAGCTATTCTACATTTTTTTTGTTCCAAAACTAGAGTATATTACTATTCACATAGTACATTTAGCTCTTTAGCTATTCTGCATTTTTTCTGTTCCAAAACTAGAGTACATTACTATTCACAGAGTACATTTTTTCTGTTTAAAATAGACTAATTTTGTTGGAACAAATTGGTCATCTTAAGGCTGCCTGGCACTAGAATTGGTCACCTTAAGGATGTCTGGAATGTGGTAAGAACAGCCTGGCACTAGAACTGGTCATCTTAAGGCTGCATGTCACCATTTTGCACTAGAATTGGTCATCTTAAGGCTTCCTGGCACTGTTTATAATCTTGAAAGTCTGCAAATGGTGTAAGGATCGTGTGATGGCCGATTTATTATTTTTGAAGCACATTCTCTGTATGGCACATTACTTTTGTAGCACATTATGGGCCATACAGAGAATGTGCTTCAAAAGTATTGTGCCATACTGTGATACAGGAAGTCGATCGGTGTGAAGCAGCTCGATAGGCTACAGGAAGAGATTGTGGTGATACTATGCAAGCTCGAGATTTACTTCCCGACCGCATTCTTTGACATCATGGTGCATCTGCTTGTACATGTCGTGGATGACATCATCCAGCATAGGCCGACATTCCTGCACAACATGATGCCATTTAAAAGGTTAAACGATGTCATCAAAGGATTCGTTTGCAACAGGTCCCTTCCAGATGGAAGCATAGCCAAGAGCTTTCTGATCTACGAGTGCATCTACTTCTACCAGAATTATCTAACCACCGAGAACGAGGATGTTGTAATACCCACCAAGAAGAACCTCGATAGGCTCGCTAGATATGGTCACCGCGAGGGCTAATGCACACTACATGTTGGCATTGATGGTCGATGCACCGACTTTGACAGTGCACATCGAGTCGCGCTACATCACATTGAATTGGTCGGCCCTTGGGTGGAAGAGCACAGAAGCTTAATTGAGAAGGAGTACGTCGACTAGGGCTGGCCTAGGAAGAAAAGGGACGTCACCATAGATCACAACTCCAGCTTCACGGGTTGGTTCAAGAAAAGGATACTGGACAATCCCCCACAGATGCCTTCTACGGAAGATCAAAAACTCATATTCTTCTTGTCGTAGGGCCCAGGGCACAACCTAAGGACCTACCAGTCATACGACATAAACAGTTACAGATTCTACACCGAGGAAAAGGACAGGAATAGCAAATATCAAAACTCAGGAGTAACTATGTTATCCTTTGCCGATGACGAGACTACTATCATGGAAAGATTCCACGGAAGGATCGAGGAGATATGGAAGCTCGATTACTGTGTAGAGACCGTACCGATGTTCCTGTTAGATGGGCCAAGAACATGGAAAAAGAAGGCCGGTATTTCACCATAATGGTTATACTAGATGCCAAATCTACGAAGAACACCTCCGCAAAAAATGAGCCTTGGGTACTCGCTCGCCAAGTTGATCAATGTTTTTTTATTACCGATCCGTCAAAGCCCAACCGTGTTGTAGTTAGGACGGGCAAGAGGAGCATCATCAGAATGGAAGGATCCGCCAGCGAGCAAGACTTCGACAAGAACAATGATCCGAAGATTGAAGAGGAATTCGGTAAGTACTTCCATATGCCTACTACTACTAAAGTAAGAAGGAAGACCACACTACCTACTAAAGTTTGTCCATTCACAAGAAGAAATCTCAAAGTGCACGGGCTAAAGTATTCAACCACTACAAAAAGGGCAAGAAGATTGTGAAGAGACGCTCGCTCGACTAAAATTATATTGATGTATATGATTCGGGTTTTTTTGGCAATAATATAATTATGTATATGATATTAATTCATGTGTGTAGACGGATATTGATGTACTCGCAAATATTGGGGGTTGTGAGAATAATATAATTATGTGTACTCGCAAATATGTACATATATGTTCTTGCATGATTTAACATAATTAAAATTAATTTTTTAAAAAGAAATAAAAATTGGGAGACAACTAGGATTTGAACCTGGTGGCCCCTGAGAAACAAACCAACTAGCAAACTAGCTAATACCACTAGGGTGTCAAAAGTTTTCTATCATAGCCAGGCACAACTGCTATTTGACTAAGTGCCAACTTTCTGTGGCGCATATCAGAGAGGTGCGCCATAGAAATCTTGCAATTCTGTGGTGCATCCTCCTGATATGCGCCACAGAAAGTTGGCACTTAGTCAAAATAGACGGTTCGGCCCTTCTTCCCCTTTCCCCTTCATTCCCCTTTCTTTCCCCAGCAACAGCGTGCGCGCCCAACAAGGAACCCTAGCTCCATGCCCCCGCTGGAGCCCGTGGAGGAGAGAAGACCCCGCCGCCGGAACCCGTGGAGGAGAGCCGCCCCCGCCACCGAAGCCCGTGGAGGAGGAACCCGCTGTCTGTAGCACACACAGGAGAAGAGCCCCGCCCCGCCTGCGACCTAGGAGGAGGCCCACCACCGCCGCGGCGGATCCCGTGGCCGAGGAGGCCTGCCCCGCCCGCAGCAGGAGAACCTCGACCACCCTCGTCGACGACCACATCTCTCTGCCCCCAATTTCTCTGCCCAATTTCTTGCTTGATTTAGTATTCCCCTGTTTCCTCCTTGCATATGGTATCTGTGTCTAACGTAGCTATTTTCCTTGGCAATTCATCGAGTAATGCTAACTCGAAACAAGTATTTCAAGGTGTATTCAGTTATTCTCCATATGGCATCTGTGTCTAACGCAACTGATTGTGCTTGTTGCACACTTTAGTTTCTCACTTGTCTGAGGCATTTCTTGATGCAGCCATCATCAATCTAGATAATAGTTCAAATCCATGTAATCCACTTGGTGACCTGCACATTCAGTTCTGATGCAAATAATTGTGGTGATTAAAAACCCTCTTAAATGAAAACATGATTTGTTAATTGTGATGACAGCTCGTTTAGATTATTTTCTGAAAGCGAGAGTATAATCCTAGCCTGTGCATCAGTCGATGCACAAAACCATATTTTTTACGAAGTCCATCGATCATTCAAGTCATTATAAATGAAGTACTACATAAGTTTGATACATGAGTCAACTATCATCTGTTGAGTTACAAGTATGAAAATCCAACCAATAGCAAGAGATTTCATTGGTATGTTGCATTGTACACTGTTGCAGGTAGTACTGAATTTTTTTAGCACACATATTGCATATAGGAAGCACACATATTCTCTGAAATTTTATTGTACTTTCTAAACTACTGGTGTTCTTGCTAGGGTTACTAAATTGGCACCTCGTAGGATCATTAGCATTTAGTAATGCAGTTCTAGTTCTTTGTGTCCCAAAGCTCAATGTAGTTAGCATTCAGTTTTCATTCTAATGGGTAGTGTCCAAATGTGTGTGTGGTTTGCTGGTTCATTGGTGTGTGACCATGTCTCTCTTGTTCCTGGATAGTAGTAGTTGACACTGTTCTTGGACAGGGAGGAATGGCTACATGTATTTGACATTGTTCTAGTTCTAGCCATGGAATGTGGTAAGAACAGCCTGGCACCATTTTCATGTTGGATTCATGCTATTTGTTGTGTCTCTAGAATGAGGCAAGGTCTTGCTATTTTTTGCTTGCCAAAAGTTTATCTTTTTATGAAACAAGGTTGTGATAGTAATCTGAATACACGAAGCACATGTGTCATATTGTGTTTGTCACCTTTTTAGCTATTCTACATTTTTTCTGTTCCAAAACTAGAGTATATTACTATTCACATAGTACATTTAGCTCTTTAGCTATTCTGCATTTTTTCTGTTCCAAAACTAGAGTACATTACTATTCACAGAGTACATTTTTTCTGTTTAAAATAGACTAATTTTGTTGGAACAAATTGGTCATCTTAAGGCTGCCTGGCACTAGAATTGGTCACCTTAAGGCTGTCTGGAATGTGGTAAGAACAGCCTGGCACTAGAACTGGTCATCTTAAGGCTGCATGTCACCATTTTGCACTAGAATTGGTCATCTTAAGGCTTCCTGGCACTGTTTATAATCTTGAAAGTCTGCAAATGGTGTAAGGATCGTGTGATGGCCGATTTATTACTTTTGAAGCACATTCTCTGTATGGCCCATAATGTATGGCCCTAAATACTGCTATACCTTTTAAAGATTTTGAAGTTCTTATACATTATTCTATTATACTACTATGATGTGATGGTGAACTACTACATGGATGCTGGATGATGGGGTCAATCCATGGGGTTGTGATGTGAAGTTGGACACTACTATATCTGTTATATATATTGCATGTGGATGATGGATGTTGGGGTTAATGCATGGGGCTGTAAATATGGGGATGGGGTGTTTTGTCTTGTAGGGATATATTTCTTCAATTGAGTTTCCGTTCCTCCCGAAGTGTCGATTCACTTCTGTTTCGGTTGAGAAATGGGCACTCCTAGGTCAAATAATTAGCAAAGATCATGCTGAATTTTTGGCCGATATTTGTGCTAACTTTTTGCCTCTTTTTAATAGAGTGCAAACATGTCGGGCAACAATCAGGCTAGCCCTTCTGAGCAGAGCATCGAAGAACAAGCTAGATAGGCCAACAAGTCATTCTGGCAGGGGTCCCAACAGCAGCAGCAACAGGAGGAGGAGGAGATGAGGATGACACCACCACCGGAGGAGGAGGCGACCGCTGCTAGAGCTGCTGGGGGCAATGAGGGAGGAGATGCTGATTACGAGGGGGCGAAGATGACTACGATGAAACTAGTGAAGGCGGTGAGGAGGATGACACCACCGATGGCGGCGCCCGCACCGATGGCGGAGAGCGCACGGATGGCAGTAGCAGAAACCCGACCACTACTCAGAAAAACAAGAAGGAAAGGAAGGATCAGAAGGTGCCAGTGCTCGCCACCCTTTGCGATGAGTTCAATGAAGTCATAGAAAGTGGCCTACCCATTGCGCTAGAGGCGTTTTCCAAAGGGTACGGCCTGCAACTCGGGTGCATCATCCGGGGAAGCATGTTGATCAATACGAAGTACATCAGACATGCTGACAATGCGGCTTTGGTCGATAACCTCCTTAAGAAGCTACACAAGCGATACAGATTCCCAGAGCGGTTCAGAAACCTGGATAGAAAGAACCCGGTGAACAAACTAGCCCTCACGAAGATGAGCAACGCCTTGAGCAGCTGGAAAACCCGGGTAAAGAATAGCATTGACAAAGGTGAAAGCTGGGAGGTTATTAGTAAGAAAAATTCGATGCTCGATGAAGAGGACTTTAAGATATTCAAGGTCGATATAGCTACCGATGATGCTATAAAATGGACTAAATGGGTCAGGAGTATGCAGGAAAAGAACATAGGTAACCACCGGCTTTGAAGCGGCAGCCATAGAGGGAAACAAGCCATTTGGGACAAGGAGGACGTCGAACTTGAACGCCTAGGTAAAGACAACCCTTGGCTTAAAATCATGGACTTGCAGCTTAGGAACATTGTTCGGGCCCGCTACTACCTGGACCCGGATACAGGGGAGTTCATCACCGACGATCCAGAGGTGAAGGAATTCGAGAAAGAAGCTAGTAAGGAATTTACGCTGATCTCAAGTCTATTTTGTTCTAATTAAAATAATGAAGCCAAGAATCTAAATGGGTTCACCTTTCCTTGTCTCTGCGGGAGGATGAAATGAACACTCCTACCAAACAGTCATCCCAGGATTCGACGGAGAAGATGTCTCAGGGAGGGTGAAAGGCTTAGGTTTAAGAGAGTCAAACTGAGATGGTACTTCACACCAAGAATTGCAAAAACAAAGACAACGAAGGTCCAATTGTTGGTGTGTCTCCCATAACAACACAAGATAGGCAAATAAAAAACCAATAAAACCCTCAAAGATACAACTCTTCACAAAGAAGAGGGCGGTGGTCTAGGCCACCATGTAGGAGTAAACGGTATGTGTGACACCCCCAGGATCAGGGTTAAACAAATCCCAGACGTTAGCCTAGCATAATCTTAACCTACAGCTCGAGAATATCCAATGAAGAATCTATAACAGAACAGTGACCCTGCGACACAAAAAATTATTACAGCAAGCTCATAACTAAGCAAGAACCAAAATATTACAAGTAGAGGTCACTGACCACAAACATCAAACAACGGAAGGAAAATTATGTCGTTAAGTATAGCAAACTTAACAAATGGCCTAAGAGGACTAAAGCATAATGATGACATCCCAGCCCATAGATTCCAGGATGCCGGCCGGGAACCCCAAGCTACTCATCGGTGTCGATGTCGTACCAAACTCGTCTTCAAGGAACACTTACTCTGCTACAAAGAGTATCAACAAAGAAAGGGTGAGTACAGGGTGTACTCCGCAAGACTTATGGCTGGTGGTGTTGTTTTGGATAAACCCATCTTTGTTTATAAAACAAGAGGGAGAAGAAGATCGTCTAATCAGAATATTTTAAAAGGGGATAAGAGAGCGACATCTCCGAAGAATTGATCATCATCTTTGATATCCACCAAAGAAACTCTCATCTCACAACTAGGATCACCCCCTCGTACCCTGAGGAGGCATCCTTAAGCACACATTGAACTGCCAAGTTTTACGATTAGGTTCATGTTCTCTATGATCTTAGAATTCGGTCACCAAGTGTTCATAACCGTGAACACGGATTTTCGAAAAGATTTAACCCTGTAGGGGTGTACAACTTTACCCACACATACCAACCGACACTTAATGCCACAATGATTAGCCCTCTTCCTTGAAAGGCTGGTAGAGGGTGGTTGGACACAACATTTACCTTGCGTTTGCCTAGACCATGAGTCATGAACTAAGGAGAGTTCTGCTGTAACGGGTCAAGTCCCGAAGCCGGTCCCTAGAGATGTGAGGCGAGGTTGGTTTATCAGGGGCGCTGTCTACCCCAAGCAACCCCGGCCACGCTTACCTACATGTTATGATGTACCTTCATCCGCCAAATCTTTCAAAACATTTTCTATGCATATGTCGAACAGAACGCCCGAACTATGTGACTCATGGAATCTACTAGGCAAGTTAGTTACTCGTGAGGTTTTCCAGACCCCGTGTGGCTGTACGCTCGTCTTAGTTCAAGAGGCTAGAACTTGGGTCCTAGTAGTGGCGAGCATGGGACTACAAAAACCACATCCCACTATGGCCTCCCATACAAGCCTTAGCATGTTTAACCTTTACCACTAATCTTACCTCACCAGTATACCTTGTTCTCCTATCATACTAGATTCTCTGCATCTGATACATCATCTGGATGAACCAGGACTGACAGCTAAGCATGGCTAAGCAAGACACGGATAAAAGATCTACCAGTGCACACAAGCCAAACCTAGTTATGCTAGGAGAAGTGGATAAGGCAATATAATCTCAAAGGGAGTAATGCAATAGATAGGATACTATATTTATTGATAAAAGACCACAGTAGAATCGTATGCATCATGGCAAGAATGAATTACTTTTGAAAGCATAGGATTCTTTTATGTGTGGGGCTATGCTTGCCTTGTTTGTTGATACCCAAAAAGGAGATCTTCGAAAGCCTTGTACTTGACTTGATTATAGTTGGTCAAGTATTGTTCTTCGATATTCGATGGTGTTGATCTAGGTCTTTGATCTCGATCTCGATATCGTATTCTATCGAGAAGAAGCAAACACCGGAAAGAAAGGAAACAATCAACACAAGACATCGATGCAATGCTCAAGCAAGGATGATGATATGACAAGTTAAATTGTATTTAAATAGAACCCTAAGGCATGCTTGGCAGTTTAAGCGGTGTCCGAGGGGTGCAAACCCTAATACAGGAGAGACTCGGGAATCACCTGCGGTGGTTCATTTGATTCTTCTAATTAAACTTGTAATTAAAGTTGTTAAAGGATGCATGATTTTCATGCTATTAGATAGATCTCATTTTTCTAAACATTTTGATATATTATACATATGTTTCTGACTTATAAATAATTACTTATTAAGTTTATAAGATTTATCCTTTTTCTGAAATTATTAAAACAATTTACAGCTTTACTGCGTCATTATGGCGTCAGCAGGGCGTTTTAAAATTTCTCACTGGGGCTGGGCTAGCCACACTAGCTGACTGATGGGCCCAGGGCCATATCAGCTGCCATGATGGCTGAGCATGGTCGACGCCACTTCATCTGGCCGTTGACCGGTGGACGGTGATCACCACTAATGATCTAGGTCGAGCCAGGAAGCACGGAATGGTTCTTCGGAACGAGTGCGACAGGGCGGTTCGAACTAGGGCGACACCTCTGGGTTGTGGTCACCGAAGGCGTGGCTGCGACGGTGTCTAACGGCGGTGAGCAGCGTCACGCGACGCAAGGGCAAAGCAAAGGGAGTGGTCCCTATGGACCAGAAACTCACTAGGAAGCAATTGACGGAGTTGGGAAGGCCAGGGGAGGTCGGGAGGCACCGGAATCGACGATGAACGCGGCGGCCATGGGCGGAGAAGAAGGGGTTGGCAAGATCGATTCCAAGCGTACCGGCTCGATTCCTCTTGCAGGGAGACGGAGAAAAACACGATGGAGCTTGTGGGCTACCCATCCAGGCTCAAAGTGGTCGGGAGCGTCGGCGACGAGAAGCATCTGGACGGCTAGGGTTTTGGCCATGGGAGGGGGGGAATTCGGGAAGAAGAGGATCTAGGGTTCATCCGGTGACTCGAGGAGGTACTTGTAGACGTCATGACCATCAATAGCATGAATCCTAGCGCATGGCGGGCATCGTAGCACCAGCGAGCGACGGAGGGGCTGCCAGGCAGCTGCTTGGTCGGCGAGGTAGAACACAAGTCAGAGGGCCAAACAGGTATTGGGCCAGGGTGGGCCGTGCCGGGCTGCTGGCTATGCGAGAGCAACAGATAGAGGAGGAGAGGAGCTGGGCCGTGGCCTGGGTTGCTCTGCTGGCTCTATTTTATTTTTCTGAAATCCTTTTTCTTTTCTGTTTTCTATTTTCTATTTGTTAATTCATTTGAAACTATTTTTTGGAGATTTCAAAAATACAAGAGATTTGTGAATCTATGGAAAATATTGTGGGGCCCTTTAATCAATTTGGGCTCCACTATTTTGGTGTTTTTCAAAATATTCAAACCCATTTTGAATTGTTTTCAAGAGGGAGAGGAAAATAGCTAGGGTTTAGGTTTTTACTTATTTCTTTAGATGCACTTTTAAGGAATGATGCTCATGAATGCACAAACAAACCCTAATTAGTATTTAACTAAAACTAGGGTGTTACATAGAAGGCTTTGTAAACTAATTGAAATATTGTGGGGCCCTATTAGTCCATTTGGGCTCCATGTATTTTGTATTTTTAAAATTCAAAACCATTTGAATGTCTTTGAGAGGAAGAAGGAAACTAGGGTTTAGGGTTTCCATTATTTTTTCTTTGCATGCATTTTAAAATATGATGCTCATGAATGCACAATCAAAGCACTAATTATGATTAACTAAAACTGGGGTGTTACAGCTCTATCCCCCTTATAAGAATCTCGACCTGAGATTCCAAAGGTAGGAAGAAAGAAAGGGAACAAAGCAACTCTAAGGATAAGGGGGGAACACACTAACAACACATAGAGTATATCATGGTCATCACATGAAGGAGGTGTTCAGAAACAACTCTGAGATGATGACATGAAACACATCAACGTAACGGAGTAAATAAGAGGAGAAGGTTTTCAAGTTGACAGATAATTGGTCTTCATAAGGATTGAGACCATGGAGTTTCAGAAGAGTTTAAGCTTCTGAAAAGGAAATCTTAGAACAAGAAGAACATGACCACAGACTTCGATAGATGAAACTGTACTAGATGGCTTAAGTAGAGCTTCTAGGGATACATAGATACGGATAACCAAGATGTTAAACTACTTTTGATATAGAAGTATCACTCTTCATTCAACATAAGGTTAAGACAGAAAGGTTGTTTTGTGGCAAGGACTCGTAAGAGTCACAAGGAACATCATACAAGAGGAACTTATGATTACCAAAATCATAGTCACTCTATGAACATGGTCGAGAAACAAAGGAAACTCTTTATTCATCCAGGATTATCAAAATCTTTGCCAAAGATCACGATATCACTTTACACCACCAAGATGATTAGGTAAAAATATTCTTGATAACACGAGGAAAAAGAACTTCTTTCTCAGACTTCAATTACTTGGCACAATTGAATGCTTGCCAACATAAAAGGGTCTGAAGGATCGACCGAGAGACATTTAGCAACACTACTTTAAATGTTCTCCTTGATGTTCAAGTGAGGAGACATCAAGTAAAGGTCAGACTTCAGATACAAAGGAGACCATAAGCGCAACTCCTACAATAAATCATAGAAGAAGCCTTATGAGGAGTGGTTGTTATTGCTGATTCAAGGGAATTTGATGATAGGGCTTCTGGCTAAGTATGTCAACCATTACATCAATATTGCCGGGTTACAAAGAGACCTATGTAAAAACCTTGAAGAACACCAACCATCATATCTGCTTGAGATTCAAATTTGGTTAGGCGGAATGATACGTCAGACTCAACATGTTTGAATAGAAAGCTTGCAACATTTACAACAAAGGTAAAGTTACTAGATTATCAAGACATGGACTATAGTGTCAAGCTCCAAAAGTCTAAGCTAGATTTCTAGAACCATGTATTAGCAAATTGTCGGAAGACAACTGCTCATACATCAAGTACTTGCAACAAAATACACATATGTCCTTAAGGAAACAAGGATAACTTTACTCGAATCCACGGCGACATCTTTCAAAAGTTGCACGTGAATCAGAGAGGGTCACTTCCAACATCCAGAACACATTCTCCGAGATGACCCGAGGACAGGTCTTAAAAAAAAATCCAACATTAATGTCAAATGTTCCATGTGAATCTTTCATAGGATGCAGAACATAAGGATATTGTCGATGGGCTCAATGACAAACTTATCAAGATACTCCAGGAAGATGGCCTCATATGTTGTATGAACAAGGCAAAGTATTGGTCAGACCAACGGACATGAAGATGTACTCTGATACATTGCAAATGTATCTATAATTTTTGATGTTCCATGCTTGGTTTTATCTACTTTCTTATGTTTTGTCCACACTTTGGAGTACTTTTCATATGATTTCTTGGACCAACCTATTAACAAGAGCCACAGTGCCAGCTGCTTGTTTTCTGCTATTTTTGGTTCCAGGAAAGTCAGAAAATGAATATTCTCGGAATTGGATGGGACAAAAGCCAAAGTGCCTATTTTTCCGGAAGACATCAGATGCCAGAATACGAGACGGGGAAGGGCTGGGGGCCGGCCACACCACCTGGCCGTGCGGCCAGGCCTGGCCCACACCAGGGGGTGGTCTGGCCGACCCCAGCACCCCCTCGGCCTCTCCTTCCGCCTATATATTGCGCTCGGGACAAAAACCCTAAGTACTGGATCAAAAATCCACGAAAGAGTCTGTAGCCGCCGTCATCTCCATCCCTAGATCGGGAGGGATCTGAAGCTCTTCCCGGCACCCTGCCGAAGAGGGGAATTCACCCTGGAGGCCTTCTTCATCATCATGCAAGCCTCCGGTGTGATGCGTGAGTAGTTCATCTCTGGACTATGGGTCCATGTAGTAGCTAGCTGGCTAGTTCTCCTCCTTTGTGCTTTCATGTCTAGATCTTGTGAGCTCCGTTCTTGACCAAGATCATCTATTTGTAATTTTGCAAGTTGTGTTTGCGGGGATCCGATGGATATTGAGATGTTATTTCAGATTGATTATTGATTCTATCATGTCTTTGTTATTTGTGATCTTGCATGCTTTCCGTTGTTAGTAGCTATCTTGGCCAAGTAGATGCTAACAACTCCAAGAGTTAGTATTTATGCTCGATAGTGGGTTCATGCCTCTGGTAATCTGGGGAAGTGACAGAAATCTCTAAGGTACTAGATGTGCTGTTGCTACTAGGGAGAAAACAACAATCCTTTGTTCATAGAACAATCATATTGTTTACATTACACGCAATTCGTAAAGCAATAATCTGTTGCTTGCAACTTAATATTGGAGGGGGTTTGGATGATAACTTGAAGGTGGATTATTAGTCATAGATGCAGTTGGATGGCGGTCTATGTATAATGTTGTAATGCCCAATCAAGTTCCAAAGGAGTCAAGATGATTAGTATATGCATGTATTGCTTTCTTGGTGTTTGTCAATTGCCCCGCTGTAATTTGTTCACCTAGCATGTTATCTATCTTAAGGAGAGCCACCTCTAGTGAACTATGGACCCCGGTCCTTTCTTTTACATTCAATCTACAAACTGTTTACTTCTTTGTGTTTACTTTCTGCAAACTATTACTTCCTTCCATTCGATACGTTTAATCCTTTGTTTTCAGCAAAACCGGTGAGATTGACACCTTTGGGGTGTTTCCTTGCTCCTACTGGTTCGATTAAACCTTGGTTTCATAACTGAGGGAAACTTGCTGCTGTGCTCATCATACCTTCCTCTTGGGGTTCCCTAACGAGCTCTACATCAACACTGAGCCATCAAGCACTTTTTTGGCGCCGTTGCCGGGGAGTCAAGGACATCTTCACAAGGGGAGTCCCTCATAACCAATCTCTTTACTTTGTTATTTTTGTTTTGCTTAGTTTACTTTTGTTTTGTTTGTTTCTTTCTTTATCAAAACACACAAAAATTAGTTTTACAAGTTTGCTTTCTTTATTCAAAAACACAAAAAATTTAAGTCTCCTCTAGTTGTCACCTCTTCCTTAGCTCACCATGTTGATCCCTAAATTCACCTTGAAGAACCTTTTAATTGGTAGTGGTTCTATAATTGGGAAAGATAATATTGAAGAATTCTTTAATCATGTTTGTAAACATGAGGATACTGAGGATAGATCCCTTGTAGAACTAGCTCCAAATTATGAAATTGCTGCAGCTTCTTTAGTTCACATGTTGGAAGCTAGGTTTCTTAACCTCAACCCCTTAATGCAAGTAATGTTTCTTAAACTTAAAGAAATTGAGGACCCTGAAAAGAGGGATTTTATTCTAGAAACTTTGTTTAAGGATATGATGTTGCCAAGGAAGCTAGAAAAGTCTTTGAACGTTTCAATATTCTAGACTCATGCGTAGATGTTGTTGGTACACGAGAGAAGATGAACAAAACTGAACCTAATGGGGAGGAAACTAAGGTACCAATACCCTTTAAACTGGTAGCAATACATGAAGCCATAGAAAAGAATCTTAATTGGATTGTTCCTGAAAACCCTTTTGATGAAAATAGTGAACCCAAGAAAATTGAGAGAGGATCCTCTAGAACTTATTTGGATGATATACCTTGCCTTGTTGAAGATATTTCTATTATTGATCTTAATGCTTCTTCATTTGAGAACACTTGATTCTTTTTCTTGCTTCTTATGCCTAACTTAAAGGCGTTAAAGAAAAGTACTTATTGGGAGATAACCCAAAAGTTTTAGATGAGTCTTGGAAGTTATTACTTCAGTAATAACCGCTCCTTATCCTTTTTATTTGCTTTTTGTGCCAAGAGTAACCTCTAAAGAGAAAGAAGTAATGATTGGGAAAGTTGCTGTCCCGAAACAGATTTCTATGCTTCACCGTAAAAATTCGTGTAAAATCTCTGTACGTCCTTTTGAGGCGTGAATTTTTGTGCTTAGGCCCCAGGTTGTTTTATAACTTTAGTTAGTTCAACACTTTTTGATTTGAGCAACAAAAGGTCTTAGAAAAAATTCGTCTTTACCTGCTGGTCTGTTTTGACAGATTTCTGCCATTTTCTGCATTTGCTTCTTGTTGGTTCCTTTTTGAGTTCTTTTGGGGAATTGAGATTTGTGAGGGAAGTTATTCAGTAGCTAGTGTTCTAATGGAAGTTTATTGGTGTTAGAACTGAACCTTAAGACTTATTATCTTGAGTGCACTAATGTTGCTAATAAAGATTGTGTGAAGTTTTGTATAAAGGAAGAATTTCAGGTGTGTGGAAGGAATGAGTAATGAGATGAATGATGTACTAAAGCTCAAGCTTGGGGATGCCACTCATGTCACCCCAAGAAATATCCAAAAGGTACAAGCGTCAAAGCTTGGAGATGCCCAAGGCATCCCCTTCTTCATCAATAAAAATCCCAGGTTTCTTCCAAACGCTTCATTTTTATTGTTTCATGCACAGTTGTGTTATTCTTGGAGCGTCTTCTTTTTCGTTTTCGTTTTGGTTTTAGTTTGCTTTGTTTTCTTAGTTTTCTGAATAAATTTGTTGGACCCCCTCTTTCATACATTGGTTTTCAAATAGTTTGGTTTGGTTTGGAAAAGAGTAGGAAAGCTCATGCTTAAGTGGTAAAAAAAGGTTGTTTTTGACTGTGGCCTATGCTTTATCATGCCATGCTTGATATTGTCTTGGCTTTATGCTTAGTATTATTTGTTGTAGCATGACTTGTTATAAACAATTGAGATTTCTTAATGTGCCTTGGATGAATCATGCATTGTTTCAGCATATTAAAGCATAGTATAGTGGTATTCTCCTTTGATGCTTTATTTGGGTTGACTTGGCGCATGCTCACACCATGTTATGACTATCTCAAGTCACCATAAGCCTTTATGATCCTTTAGTTTTCAACTAGTAGTATCATTTTATGCTTTGATCATTGATGTTTTGTCGCTCTGCATGATTATGGCCATTATTGCTCTCTTAGTTTGTCGCTCCCAGTCTTTTGCTAGCCTCCACAACAAAGTATGAGTTCCAGTCATGCATCCAACTCCCTAAACCAAGTTATTCCAAATATTCCACCATACCTACCTACTAGCATATGCTATTCCAAGTATATTCATGCTTTTGTTTATCTTCCAAATTAAACTTGTTATGAGAAAATTAGTGATTAAAGCTCTCACGAACTTGATGGCACACTTTACTTTTTTGCATCTAATATACTTGAACCATTGGGTCCTTCTTTGTTGCGTATATGCTTGCGCTTTATAAGTTGAAATTAGCAGAACCATGTATCATGGGGAACGCTTTCAACATTGCACTTGTACTTTGTACCCCGTTGATATCATGTTCTTTTGCTTATGGATCCCGACGATGTGAAATAAAAGTGGAACTTGTAAGATCATGGAGTTTGTATGTGTGTTAGAGAAACACCTAGGCCGCTAGCCTAAGCCATGCCTAATCATGGTGGAAACTTGTAGCATCACCATAAAGAGCACTCTATGAAGCATCCTCAATAAAAACCTATGCAAATAGCAAATAAAAAGATCACTGATATGCTCATTGTCTGCTTGCCTTGTCATTTTGATTATGGGATAGCTCCTGTATCATGCGCAAGGGGTACCCCGTTGGCGGTTCTTTATTATACATATGTACTTACAATGACAAGAGCTTACTCGTGACTAAAGTTGAGTAGCATGAGGTTCGGTCTTCGTAAGTGAGGGGCATGAGATTTCGGTTTATAACTTGTCAAGCATATCCTCTTAGTTGTGTCACTTTAACCTTAATCACCTTCAAGATGCTTATGATAGGGGCAATGAGAGCTGAAAGCTATAAGTACCATAATTTTTGGAAGCTCTTTATGAGACTTGAATCCCTACTTCTTTCTATGAAGGCCTTTCTTCCACCATTATATTGAGTCTCCACCTTCTATCTTTATGCACCTACTTTGAGAGCATAGTGGACATTCTTAGTTCTATGTGCATTGTCCCGAGACTAGTTGCTTGATGCATATCTTGATATTGCTTGCTTTAAACTATTTGTATCTAGTCACTCTTATGAACTTTGGAGGTGTCCTATGCATTTATATTTGCTACTCTATGAGGGACAATCTGAATACTATTATGCTATGTTTTCTTTATGTGAAACAAACAAACGTCTTGCAAAGCATTGTTATTCATGAATATTTTGTTTGTGGCTTTTCATGTTGCATCATAGTTTCTTTGTCTTATTGCTAGAACTTTGTCTTTCATGTTATGATTGAAGTACTATGATCCCAGCCTTGAATGTTTTACAAATACTTTGATCAAGTCTTTAATGGTGCATGTCACCTCAAAAATTATTCTTTCTTTTCATCACTTACCTACTCGAGGACGAGCAGGAGTTAAGCTTGGGGATGTTGATACATTCCAAATGTATCTATAATTTTTGATGTTCCATGCTTGGTTTTATCTACTTTCTTGTGTTTTGTCCACACTTTGGAGTACTTTTCATATGATTTCTTGGACTAACCTATTAACAAGAGCCACAGTGCCAGTTGCCTATTTTCAGCTGTTTTTGGTTCCAGGAAAGTCAAAAAATGAATATCCTCAGAATTGGACGGGACAAAAGCCAAAGTGCCTATTTTTCCGGAAGACATCAGATGCCAGAATACGAGACGGAGAAGGGCAGGGGGCTGGCCAAACCACCTGTCCGCACGGCCAGGCCTAGCCCACGCTAGGGGGTGGTCTGGCCGACCCCAGCACCCCCTCGGCCTCTCCTTCCGCCTATATATTGCCCTCGGGACGAAAACCCTAAGTACCGGATCAAAAATCCACGAAAGAGTATGTAGGCGCCATCATCTCCATCCCTACATCAGGAGGGATCTAAAGCTCTTCTCGGCACCCTGTCTGAGAGGGGAATTCACCCTGGAAGCCTTCTTCATCATCATGCAAGCCTCCGGTGTGATGCGTGAGTAGTTCATCTCTAGACTACGGGTCCATGTAGTAGCTAGATGGCTGCTTCTCCTCCTTTGTGCTTTCATGTATAGATCTTGTGAGCTCCGTTCAAGATCAAGATCATCTATTTGTAATTCTGCATGTTGTGTTTGCGGGGATCCGATGGATATTGAGATGCTATTTCAGATTGATTATTGATTCTATCATGTCTTTGTTATTTGTGATCTTGCATGCTTTCCGTTGTTAGTAGCTATCTTGGCCAAGTAGATGCTAGCAACTCCAAGAGTTAGTATTTATGCTCGATAGTGGGTTCATGCCTCTGGTAATCTGGGGAAGTGACAGAAATCTCTAAGGTACTATATGTGCTGTTGCTACTAGAGAGAAAACAACAATCCTTTGTTCATAGAACAATCGTATTGTTTACATTACACGCAATTCTTAAAGCAATAATCTGTTGCTTGCAACTTAATACTGGAGGGGGTTCAGATGATAACCTGAAGGTGGATTATTAGTCATAGATGCAGTTGGATGGCGGTCTATGTATAATGTTGTAATGCCCAATCAAGTTCCAAAGGACTCAGGATGATTAGTATATGCATGTATTGCTTTCTCGGTGTTTTTCAATTTCCCCGCTGTAATTTGTTCACCCAGCATGTTATCTATCTTAAGGAGAGCCACCTCTAGTGAACTGTGGACCACGGTCCTTTCTTTTACATTCAATCTACAAAATGTTTACTGCTTTGTGTTTACTTTCTGCAAACTATTACTTCCTTCCATTCGATACGTTTAATCCTTTGTTTTCAGCAAAACTGGTGAGATTGACAACCTCATCGCAGGTTGGGGACAAAGTTCTGTGGTTGTGTTGTGCAGGTCTCCACGTTGCTACTAGCGCTAGTAGTGCGCCCTGCCAAGGCTCAGCTAGCAACACCTTTAGGGTGTTTCCTTGCTCCTACTGGTTCGATTAAACCTTGGTTTCATAATTGAGGGAAACTTGCTGCTGTGCTCATCATACCTTCCTCTTGGGGTTCCCCAACGAGCTCTACATCAACACTGATCCATCATACTCAAGTGAAACATCACGAGTAGCAACATCATCAAGATTGTCCTTGGAACTGATTTTGATTTGACGATAACCCAAATCAAATCAAAGGCGAGGGAGATAATATATCCATGAAGGAAATACTATCTTTCTTCAACACTAACAAAACTAAACATCCCTTTAAAAAGGAACTAAGTTAGATAGAACTTTTGTCTTACAACTCTCCAAGTTGTTATTTAGGCGCAACCAACTAGTTCAGGTGTATCTAGTATGGATCCTTGGAGAAAGAAGCAGTTTTGAGAACTTGCTTGCTCAAGAACTTGACAACACGATCATGTGGCAACATGGCGATACTTCTAGAGAGACATCTAGAATATCACGAACCACCGATATGTCATTTAGTTTGAGAGGAAACTTGCTTGGTAAGTCAAGAAGACATAGTCTTAGTGTTTCGGCACTAGCCTAACTCTTTGACTATAGGGAGTGCACCAGATTAGCGGACTTGATAGCACAATCATCCTTCGCTTTGTGATAGGGTTAACCAATAACGCTAAAGATGACACAAATGTACTTGGAGTTCGAAGCAATAATGATTGTTGAGAATCTCAAATGGCCACATTATTACGCACACGTTTCATTCACGAACACGAAAGCTCGGAGGAAGGGTGGGTAATTATGTGTAAGAGCATCACTTTATTAAGAGGTTCATGAGACTTAGCATGAACTCTTAGTATAGAAGAGTGTGATACTCTAAGGTAGAACAGATAGAAGCTAATCATGCCTCTTGATCTGCAGATCACAAGATTTTGACCTAGTCCTAGATATGACGAGCTACTGGAGTTTGTTTCTCCTGACATCCTGAAATGGTTTGTCATGACGGACCACAATAGTATCTTGCATTGGGAGACTCCAATGCTCATTTACTACTTGGCCACCAACCGGTGGACAAAGGTCGGAACACCACAAGGGGAAAAGGAACATGCTCTCAATAGAATCCCGAGATGTAGATGCATAGTTTATCATTCTTCTGAAAACCAATGCATAGAAGGGGGTGTGGCAGAGTCACAAATATAGAGGCGAGACTCACGAGGAGTACTATTGTTGTGATCTATTTGGTTCCGTTAAAGAACATCTGCCATAGCTAGTGGTAGGGGAAGTCCTTAGTTGTCACAATTCAATCACGACAAAGACCACATGCTTGAAGGCCAGAATTATAGTATCATCCATCCTTAGGTAATGTGTGAAAATTAACGATAGGGGTCAATGGAATGGACCTTGGGTTAAAGGGCAGCTTCATGTACAAGATCCACAACACTAGAATCTCGTACAATCCGAGACCTTCGGTTCAAGTCCAGGAGTTAAAACCCGAGAAAGAAGTAAGTACTACTTGAGTGACACAGCGTACACTCCAAGGTAGCAATCACGAGGTAGCTTCTAAGATAAGAAATGAATTCTGAAGTACCCAAATAAATAAAAAGGAGGCGCATGAGGCGAAAGGAAACCTCAAAGCCTAGAACAGAACACTATGGATCCTACAATATAATATTGTGGGCCAATATGGTAGAGAGATGTTGATAGAAAGGAATCTCTCAGCTAAACCAGAGCAAAGGGGACAAGAAATTCACAACACACACAATGATGACCCACAAGTATAGGGGGTGTATCGCAGTATTTTCGAGGGAAGTGAAACCCAATTTATTGATTCGACACAAGGGGAGCCAAAGAATATTTATAAGCCTTAACAACTGAGTTGTCAATTCAGCTGCACCTGGAAACAATCTTGCTCACAACAGTTTATCAGTAGCAACAGTTTTGTAGTAGGAATAGTAAAGTAACAGCAGTAGTAAAGCAATAGTAAAAGTAAAGACAACAGTAACAATAGCAGTAAACAGTAGGATTCAAGTGCGGTAGGCATAGGGATGGATGGACGGGCGTTGCATGGACAAGACAATTCACATAGCAATCAGAACATAGGGCAATTGCAGATAAATAAGATAAAGCATCCAAGTACTAGATAATCCTAGGCATGTGTTCCATATATAGTCATACGTGCTCGCAATGAGAACTTGCACAACATCTTTTGTCCTGCCAGCCCGTTTGCAGCGGGGCCTCAAGGGAACTACTGGCAATTAAGGTGCTCATTTTAATAGAGCACCGGAGCAAAGCATTAACACTCCATGAACACATGTGATCCTCACATCAAAGCCATTCCCTCCGGTTATCCCGATTTCTGTCACTTCGGGGCCATTGGTTCTGGACAACAACGTGTGTATACAACTTGCAGATAAGACCAAAAACAATACTATCATAATGAATCAATAACATGTTCAGATCGGAAATCATGGCACTCGGGCCCTAGTGACAAGCATTAAGCACAACAAGTCGCAACAAAGTCAAAAAGCACTAATAAAAGATACTAGGCACCATGCCCTAACAATCTGATGCCATTACATGAATGATCTCATCCAATCCCTACCATCCCCATAGCCTACAGCGGGGGATTACTAACTCATAGATGGGGAAACATGGATGGTCAATGGAGAAGCAATGGTGATGATGATGGCGATGCTCTCCTCCAATTCCCTGTCCCGGCAGGGTGCCAGAACGGAGTTTCTGGTGCTGTTTCGTGGAATCTGGTGGTGGCGGCGGAGCGGAACTCCTTCTGGAAAAACGTCGAACCCCCTGGAGTTTTTAGGTCAGAAGGCTTCTTATAGGCGAAGAGGGAGACCGAGGGGGTGCCTGGGGGGCCCACACCATGCCCTGGCGCGGCCAGGCCTAGCCCGCGCCTGGGGGTGGTGTGGCAGGCCCCTGGCCCTCCTCCATCTCGTATTCTGGCTTCATGAGTCTTCCGGAAAAATAGGCACTTTGGCTTTTGTCCTGTCCAATTCCGAGAATATTCATTTTCTAACTTTCCTGGAACCAAAAACAGCAGAAAACAGGCAGTTGGCACTGTGGCTCTTGTTAATAGGTTAGTCCAAGAAATCATATGAAAAGTACTCCAAAGTGTGGACAAAACACAAGAAAGTGGATAAAACCAAGCATGGAGCATCAAAAATTATAGATACATTTGCAATGTATCAACATCCCCAAGCTTAACTCCTGCTCGTCCTCGAGTAGGTAAGTGATAAAAAGAAAGAATAATTTTGGAGGTGACATGCACCATCATAAAATTGATCAAAGTATTTGTAAAACATTCAAAGCTGGGATCATAGTACTTCAATCATAACATGAAAGACAAATTTCTAGCAATAAGACATAGCAACTATGTTGCAACATGAAAAGGCACAAACAAAAGTTTCATGAATAACAATGCTTTGCAAGACGTTTGTTTGTTTCACATAAAGAAAACATAGCATAGTGGCATTCAGCTTGTCCCTCATAGAGTAGCAAACATAAATGCATAGGACACCTTCAAAGTTTACAAGAGTGACTAGATACAAATAGTTTTAAACAAGCAATATCAAGGTATGCATCAATCAACAAGTCTTGGGACAATGCACATAGAACTAAGAATGACCACTATGCTCTCAAGAAAGTGCTCATAAAATGTGTGGAGGCTCAACAAGGAAATGAACAGGTTTTGAAAAGTTTGAAAGGCTTCCAAATGCTGAAAGTATGGTACTCATTAGCTTTGAGATCTCATTGCCCCTATCATAAGCATCTTTAAATGGTTAAGGTTAAAGTGACACAACTAAGAGGATATGCTTGACAAGTTATAAATCGAAGTCTCATGCCCCTTACTTACGAAGACCGATCCTCATGCTACTCAACTTCAGTCACGAGTAAGCTCTTGTCATTGTAAGTATATACGTATCATAGAGAACCGCCAACGAGGTACCCCTTGCACATGATACAGGAGCTATCCCATAATCAAAATGACAAGGCAAGCAGACAATGAGCATCTCAGCGATCTTTTTATTTACTATGTGCATAGATTTTTATTGAGGATGCTTCATAGAATGATCATTATGGTTATGCTGCAAGTTTCCAACATGATTAGGCATGGCTTAGGCTAGCGGCCCAGGTGTTTCCCTAACACATATACAAACTCCATGATCTTACAAGTTCCACTTTTATTTCACACTGCCGGGATCCATAGGCAAAAGAACATGATATCAATGAGGTACTAAGTACTAGTGCAATGTTGAAAATGTTCCCCATGGAACATGGTTCTGCTAACTTCAACTTATAAAGCGCAAGCATATATGCAACAAAGAAGGACACAATGGTTCAGGTTTATTAAATGCAAGAAAGTGAAGTGTGTCATCAAGTTCGTGAGAGCTTTACTAACTAACTTTCACATAACAAGCAAACATTTTATTCGGAAGAAAACAAGGCATATTGAATATGCACGGAAGTAGAAAATGATGCTAATAGGTAGGTATGGTGGACACTTTGGCAATATTTGGTTTTGGGGAGTTGGAAACATGAGTAAAACATATTCAGTGAAAGTGAAGGCTAGCAATAGTAAGGGAGCGACAAACGAGAGAGAAATAATGGCCATAATCATGCAGAGCGACAAAACATCATTGATCAAAGCATAAAGTGAAACTACAAGTTGAAAACTAAAGGATCATAAAGGCTATGGTGACTTGAGATAGTCATAACATGGTGTGAGCATGTGCCAAGTCAACCCAAATAAAGCATCAAAGGAGAATACCACTATACTATGCTTTAATATGCTAAAACAACGCATGATTCATCCAAGGCACATTAAGCAATCTCAATTGTTTATAACAAGTCATGCTACAACAAAGAATACTAAGCATAAAGCCAAAACAATATCAAGCATGACATGACAAAGCATAGGCCACAGTCAAAAACAAGCTCTCTTTACCACTTAAGCATGAGTTTTCCTACTCTTTTCCAATCCAAACCAGACTATTTGAACACCAATGTATGAAAGAGGGGGGTCCAACCAATTTATTAAGCAAACTAATAAAACCAAGAAAACGAAAAACCAAAACAAAAAAAAGAAGACGCTCCAAGAACAACACAACTGTGCATGAAACAATAAAAATGAAGTGTTTGGTAGAAACCTGGGATTTTTATTGATAAAGAAGGGGATGCCTTGGGCATCCCCAAGCTTTGCGCTTGTACCTCTTGGATATTTCTTGGGGTGACACGCGTGGCATCCCCAAGCTTGAGCTTTAGTACATCATTCATCTTATTACTCATTCCTTCCACACACCTAAAATTCTTCCTTTATACAAAACTTCACACAATCTTTATTAGCAACATTAGTGCACTCAAGATAATAAGTCTTAAGGTTCAGTTCTAACACCAATAAACTTCCATTAGAACACTAGCTACTGAAGCACTTCCCTCACAAATCTCAATTCCCCAAAAGAACTCAAAAAGGAACCAACAAGAAGCAAATGCAGAAAATGGCAGAAATCTGTCAAAACAGACCAGCAGGTAAAGACGAATTTTTTCGAAGACCTTCTGTTGCTCAAATCAAAAAGTGTTGAACTAACGGAAGTTAGATAACAACCTGGGGCATAAGCAGAAAAATTCACGCCTCAAAAGGACGTACAGATATTTTACACGAAGTTTTACGGTGAAGCACAGAAATCTGTTTTGGGACAGCAACTTTCCCAATCATTACTTCTTTCTCATTAGAGGTTACTCTTGGCACAAAAAGCAAATAAAAAGGATAAGGAGCGGTTATTAACTTCCAAGACTCATCTAAAACTTTTGGGTTATCTCCCAATAAGTACTTTTCTTTAACGCCTTTAAGGTAGGCATAAGCAAAAACTAAAATGGATAGAATAGAAGTAAGCGGAGATAATCATGGTGAAAACATTGTTTTGTTCAATGAAATCCTTTTGTTAACAAGGTTGATCAGGTCTTGTTACCAAAACAATTTCATATGAGACAAAACTTTGTATTCCACTAGTGATTATGTTACCTCAACTTTGATAGCAATGGTCCCAATCATAATAGTTTCAAATTTTTCTCTTGGTATGGGACAATATGTTTCTCCAACTTGAATGCCTTCAACATGTTCAATTGAATTCAAACCATAAGTCCTTCCAATCTTCTTGGGGAAATAGACAGTATGTTCCTTGTCATTAACATTGAAAGTCACCTTTCCTTGATTACAATTAATAACAGCTCCTGCAGTATTAAGAAAAGGTCTCCCAAGAATAATAGACATATTATCATCTTCAGGCATTTCAACCACAACAAAATCAGTTAATATCAAGCAATTGTGAGCCACCTGAACAGGTACATCCTCACATATACCCACAGGAATAGTGGTAGATTTATCAGCCATTTGCAAAGATACATCAGTTGGTATTAATTTTTCTAGTTGAAGCCTCTTATAGAGAGAGAAAGGCATAACACTAACTCCAGCTCCAAATTCACACAAAGCAGTTCTAACATAACTGTTCTTAATAGAACAAGGGATAGTTGGAATCCCTGGGTCTCCAAGTTTCTTAGGAACCTTACCATTGAAGGAATAATTAGCAAGCAAAGTGGAAATTTCTTCATTAGGGATCTTCCTTTTATTCGAGACAATATCCTTCATATACTTTGAGTAAGGAGGCAATTTAATAGCATTAGTCAAAGGAATTTTCAGGAATAAAGGTTTTATCCACTCACAAAACTTATTATAGTGTTCATCTTCCTTTGACTTGTGTTTCTTATCAGGGAATGGAATATGTTTTTGGACCCAAGGCTCTCTTTCACTACCATGTTTCTTAGTAATAAAATCTTCTTTAGTGTATTTAGTATTCTTAGTGTGGTTTTCAGGTTCTTCTTCAACTTTTTCTTCATTAGAAACTTCATTTTCTTCAATACCACTTTCAGTTTCAGCATCAGAGATAGATATACTATTAGGATCTATACCAGGTTTAGAGGGTTCTTCAACAGTTTTATGTTTCTTTTTCCTTTTCTTACGAGTAGAACCACTATTTTCAGCTTGTTGAGAATCATGCTCAATTCTTTTGGGATGCCCCTCAGGATAAAGAGGATCCTGGGTAGCAGCTCCACTTCTAGTTCTAATTTCATAAGCATGTTTTTCTTTAGCAGCATTAACTAGCAAGTCATTTTGCACTTTAACGAGTTGATCTATTTGAGTTTGAACCATTTGAAAGTGTTTAACAATCGTTTTAACATCATTAGAGGTTCTTTCCACAATATATTTCAACTCAACAATAGCTCTAGTGTTTTCCATTAGATGACTTTGCACTCTTTTATTAAAGTTATCTTGCTTAATAATAAAGATATCGAATTCTTCTAAGCATTGATCAAGAGGTTTAGAGTAAGTTATATCACCTTCATCAAAGTGTTGGAGAGAGTGTACCTCAATAGTGGATGACTAGGGAATAGGTTTACATAATTCTTCTATAGGAGGTAAATTCTTGACATCTGCAGCATTAATTCCCTTCTCCTTAAGACATTTCTTAGCTTCCTTCATCACTTCATCATTTAATTCAATAACTCCCCTCTTCTTTGATGTTGGAATAGGCACAGGAATAGTAGGCTCAGGTAAAATTACTTCAGGTATAGCTTGTTTAGGAGGAGTCCAATCTTCATAATTCTTGCTTATTTTAGCCATTAATTCCTCAGCTTCCTTAGGAGTCCTATTCCTGAAAACACAATCAGCACAACTATCTAGGTATGTCCTAGATTCTTCAGTTAGTCCATTATAAAATATATCAAGAAGCTCATTCTTAGGTAATGGACTTCCAGCTTGTGCATGAATCAAAGCACAAAACCTTGCCCAAGATTCGAGCAATACCTCTTTTTCTCCCTGTTTAAAACCAAAAAGTTCCTGAAAAATAGCATGTCTAGCACTAGGAGGAAAATATTTCTGCAGGAAAGTACTAATCAAGCACTCAGGGCTATCAATAGATCTAGGAGGTAAATTACTAAACCAAGTTTTAGCTTCTCCTTTAAGTGAAAAGGGGAAAATCTTAGCAACAAAGTAAGTACGCATCTTAATATAATCAGAAAACAAGCCACTCATGGTAGAAAGTTCATTCATATGTGCTACCCCACTTTCATTCTTAGTCCCACAAAAAGGTTCTTTCTCGACAATAGCTATGTAAGATAGATCGAGAGAGAAATCATAATCTTCATCTATAATGTTTATGGGAGAAGTGACAAACTTAGCAGTAGGAGACAATTTGGATCTAATAGTACACCTCTCAAGGAGACTCTTAGCAGCGCTCCTATCATGGGTGTTTTTACATTCTTTAATAAATTCATCGGTCATCTCAACATAACCATCTTCAATATCATAACTTTCACTAAACTCAGGTGAACTAACAGGTGTGGTAGTGTCTTCATTAGGAGTTTCGGTATTTCCAGCTATAGTTCTAGCAATCATAGCATCTAGGAAAGGACCTAATGAACCACTCTTATCAAGCACAGTAGAAGCAACATCATAAGCATCAGAAGTTTCAGATTCAGCAGTAGCAGCAGTGTGTGTAGCATGTGTATGTGGTGGTGTAACGAGCTTACTTATAACAGATGGTGAATCAAGAGCAATAGCAGTGTTCAGAACCGTACCTCTTCTTGTAGTGGATGGTAGAATAGGAACCTTGCCATCACGAGACTTACCCATGATAGATGGATAGCAGCGAACAATAGAGAATCCAAGTGAACTTGATAAATAAAGCTATGCTCCCCGGCAACAGCGCCAGAAAATAGTCTTGATGAGCCACAAGTATAGGGGGTGTATCGCAGTATTTTTGAGGGAAGTGAAACCCAATTTATTGATTCGACACAAGGGGAGCCAAAGAATATTTATAAGCCTTAACAACTGAGTTGTCAATTCAGCTGCACCTAGAAACAATCTTGCTCACAGTAGTTTATCAGTAGCAACAGTTTTGTAGTAGGAATATTAAAGTAACAGCAGTAGTAAAGCAATAGTAAAAGTAAAGACAACAGTAACAATAGCAGTAAACAGTAGGATTCGAGTGCGGTAGGCATAGGGATGGATGGACGGGCGTTGCATGGACAAGACAATTCACATAGCAATCAGAACATAGGGCAATTGCAGATAAATAAGATAAAGCATCCAAGTACTAGATAATCCTAGGCATGTGTTCCATATATAGTCATACGTGCTCGCAATGAGAACTTGCACAACATCTTTTGTCCTGTCAGCCCTTTTGGAGCGGGGCCTCAAGGGAACTACTGGCAATTAAGGTGCTCATTTTAATAGAGCACCGGAGCAAAGCATTAACACTCCGTGAACACATGTGATCCTCACATCAAAGCCATTCCCTCCGGTTATCCCGATTTCTGTCACTTCGGGGCCATTGGTTCCGGACAACAACGTGTGTATACAACTTGCAGATAAGACCAAAAACAATACTATCATAATGAATCAATAACATGTTCAGATCTGAAATCATGGCACTCGGGCCCTAGTGACAGGCATTAAACACAACAAGTCGCAACAAAGTCAAAAAGCACTAATAAAAGATACTAGGCAACATGCCCTAACAATCTGATGCCATTACATGAACGATCTCATCCAATCCCTACCATCCCCATAGCCTACAGCGGGGGATTACTCACTCATAGATGGGGGAAACATGGATGGTCGATGGAGAAGCGGTGGTGATGATGATGGCGATGATCTCCTCCAATTCCCCGTCCCGGCAGGGTGCCAGAACGGAGTTTCTAGTGCTGTTTCGTGGAATCTGGTGGTGGCGGCGGAGCGAAACTCCTTCTGGACAAACGTCGACCCCCCTGGAGTTTTTAGGTTAGAAGGCTTCTTATAGGCGAAGAGGGAGACCGAGGGGGTGCCTGGGGGGCCCACACCATGCTCTGGCGTGGCCACGCCCAGCCCGCGCCTGGGGGTGGTGTGGCCAGCCCCTGGCCCTCCTCCGTCTCGTATTCTGGCTCCGTGAGTCTTCCGGAAAAATAGGCACTTTGGATTTTGTCCCGTCCAATTCCGAGAATATTCATTTTCTGACTTTCCTGGAACCAAAAACAGCAGAAAACAGGCAGCTGGCACTATGGCTCTTGTTAATAGGTTAGTCCAAGAAATCATATGAAAAGTACTCCAAAGTATGGACAAAACACAAGAAAGTGGATAAAACCAAGCATGGAGCATCAAAAATTGTAGATACATTTGCAATGTATCACACAACTCTAGAGAACTCTACACTAGATCAACTAGTTGAGAAACGACATGCCTAGAAGGCAGCTTTTGAAACACTAGAAGAGATATCAAAACTTTTCAAAGTCAACACAAGATGAGATGACCTAGAGTTAGAGCGAAATTGGATACGTAGAAAAAGAAGAATACTAGAGTTTTCACAAATACTTTTCAGCTTTAAAATAAACACTAGACTCAACATCAAGCAGTAGTAAGGTTTTCCTGTAGTCGGTACTGCTTTGATACAAGGAACTGTGACACCCCTGGGCTCAGGGTTAAACAAATCACAGACGTTAGCCTGGCATAATCTTAACCTAGAGCTCAAGAATATCCAGTGAGAAATCGGTAACACAACAATAACCCTGCGACAAAAAATTATTACATCAAGCTCATAACTGAGCAAGAACAAAAATATTACAAGTAGAGGTCACTGACCACAAACATCAAACAACGGAAGGCAAATTATGCTATTAATTATGGCAAACTTAACAAATGTCCTAAGAGTCCTAAAGCATAACGATGACGTCCTAGCCCATAGATTACAGGCTATCGGCCGGGAACCCCAAGCTACTCATCGGTGTCGATGTCGTACCAAACTCGTCTTCAATGAACACTTACTCTGGTACAAAGAGTATCAACAAAGCAAGGGTGAGTATAGGGTGTACTCCGCAAGATTTATGGCTGGTGTTGTTGTTTTGCATAAAGCCATCTTTGTTTATAAAACAAGAGGGAGAATAAGATCATCTAATCAGAATATTTTAAATGGGGACACGAGAGCGACATCTCCGAAGAATTGATCATCATCTTTGATATCCATCAAAGCAATTCTCATCTCACAACTAGGATCACCCCCTCGTACCCTGAGGAAGCATCCTTAAGCACACATTGAACTGCCAAGTTTTACGATTAGTTTCATGTTCTCTATGATCTTAGAATTTGGCCACCAAGCGTTCATAACCGTGAAGACGGCTTTTCAAAAAGATTTAACCCTGCAGGGGTGTCGAACTTTACCCACACATACCAACCGACTCTTAATGCCACAATGATTAGCCCTCTTCCTTGGAAGGCCGATAGAGGGTGGTTGGACATGACCTTTACCTTGTGTTTCCCGAGATCATGAGTCATGCACTAAGGAGGGTTCCGCCGTAATGGGTCAAGTCCCAAAGTCGGTCCCTAGAGATGTGAGGCGAGGTTGGTTTATCAGGGGCGCTGTCTACCCCAAGCAACCCCAGCCACGCTTACCTACCTGTTATAATGCACCTTCACCCGCCAAATCTTTTAAAATGTTTTCTATGAATATGTCGAATGAAACGCCCAAACTATGTGACTCATGGAATCTACTAGGCAAGTTTATTAATCATGAGGTTTTCCAAGCCCCGTGTGGCTGTACGCTCGTCTTGGTTCCAAAGGCAAGAACTCGGTTCCTAGTAGTGGCGAGCATGGGACTACGAAAACCACATCCCACTATGGCCTTCTATACAAGCCTTAGCATGTTTAACCTTTACCACTGATCTTACCTCATTAGTATACCTCGTTCTCCTGTCATAATAGATTCTCTGCATCTGATACATCATTTGGATGAACCAGCACTAACTGCTAAGCATGGCTAAGCAAGACACGGATATAGCTCTAGCAGGGCACACAATCCAAACCTAGTTACGCTAGGAGTAGTGGATAAGGTAATATAAGCTCAAGGGAGTAATGCAATAGATAGGATACTCTATCTATCAATAAAAGACCACAGTAGAATCGTATGCATCATGGTAAGAATTGAAATGCTTTCGAAATCATAGGATTGTATAATGGTGGGGCTATGCTTGCCTTTGCTTGTTGATAACTCAAAAGCAGATATTTGGAAGCCTTGTGCTTGACTTGATTATAGTTGGTCAAATATTGTTCGTCGGTCTTTGATGGTGTTGATCTCGATCTCGATATCGTATTATACCGAGAAGAAGCAAACACCGGAAAGAGAGGGAAAGAATCCACACATGGCATCGATGCAATGCTCAAGCAAGGATGATGATATGACAAGTTAAATTGCATTGAAATGTAACCCTAAGGCATGATTGGCCATTTTAAATAGGGTCTGAGGGGTCCAAACCCTAATACAGGAGAGACCCCGGAAGGGTTTCATTCATTATTATAATTAAACGTGTACTTAAAGTTGTTGAAAAATGCATGATTATGCGTCTATTGTGTAGATCTCATTTTTCTGAACATTTTGATATATTATACACATTTTTCTAAATTACAGAATAAAAGAAATTGATTTTACAAGGTTTATTCAATTTCTGAAATTATTAAAACAATTAAAACCTTTATTGCGTCAGCACAGACCCAGGATGAAATCACAGGCTTGGAGAGGTTATTTCTCACCGAGGCAGGGGCTACCCACTATGACTGACGAGTGGGTCCAGGGCCACGTCAGGTGCTAGGGTGGCGGTCAGTGCTCAACGCGGGACACGGGCCACGTCAGCGCCACACGGGCGTGACGTCACGTCACCGGCCACCGGCATATGGTCACCGGCGATAGTGCTGGAGGGCTTGTTGGTAAGCATGGTTGCTTCTATTCGATCTGGGGCGGCATGGCGAGAATATGGGTGGCGGCGCCACTGGCTTTGGGTCACCGTAGCAGTGACAACGGTGGTGACTGATGGCGGATGGCAGCGGTGACCAACGCGAGGATGAACTAGGGGACGGGAAGGACCAGCAAGGGGTTCTCCCGAACTAGAATCTCACCCTAAGCTTGATGAGCGCGATGGAAGGGTCGAAGAAGGTCTGTAGCGACGACATGGTCAACGGCGGTGGTCATCGGATGCGGGGAAGATGGAGTCATGGGAGTCAAGTGGGGGCACCCCTCCTCGATTCCGCTGGTGGGGAGGAAGAGGAAAGCGAGGCGGAACCTCTAGCGTTGTCGGCGGGGCATGGGGTGGCTAGGAGCAGCAGGGGCAGCGGCGACCTTCGGCTAGGGTTTCAGCCTCGCGCGGAGTGAGCGAGAGAGAGGTTGTCTGAGAGAGGGAGGAGATAGGGACGAGGCCGGGGCATCGTGGTGGTCTCAAGGGGTGTTTGTCTTGCTTTTTTTGGCTTTCCACTGAAAAAAGCAGCCAAATCAAAACAGACGGAACGGTTTCACTGCGCGCTTCGCCGAAGCCAACGCGCGGAATAGGCCAGTGCGGGAAAGCACCTGAGGAGGTGCTTCGTCCGGCTTTCCACAGCTTTACCACTAAAGCTTGAAGGGGTATAACGTTTTGTCCTTGTTGGTTAGCTTATTTACGAGAATTTGCCATACATCATTAGATTCATTGGCGGAGCTGGTGTACAAGAATTGGGTTCAGACGAACCCAATGAGTTTCATCAAACCTTTACTAATTTAATCTTTCACTAGACTCATTAGTGGAACATCAGAACAATAACTACTTGAGTTGAACCCAATGACGTTTTCCTGCAGCTTCGCCCCTAATTAGATTCCTCTCGTGGTAGTGGCTGCTCCTCTGGCCGCCGGGTGCCAGCCACTTCTCCTTGTGTGTCAACAAAATCGATCGATCAACAGGCTAGGAACAAGTAACGTGAACGATTGTTTTTGTTCAGCCGATGACCGAGCTGGTGAATAAAATATTACCATTGGTACATACGCTTCTACTCTTTTTTCTAGTTAGTGTGTTCCGGCCAGGCCTAATACAATTATTGTTTCTACTAGTAGTAAGTACTCGTGATGGTTAATCACTAACGTTTATGTATAATAATGGTTAATTAATCCTCATGGTATTTTATAAGGACTAATCTGTTGATATAATTTAACCAACAATTATACATGTTCCCGAAAATCTGTGGGTATTTTAGACTCCTTAGTATACAACTAGACAGCCAGCCAAATCGCCAAACAGTAAAATTTAAAACAGCAGCTTTTGCTGCACAGTAGCTTTTGCTGCACAGCAGCACAGCCAGCCACAGCCAGCCAGCTACCGCCCAAACAAACAGGCCCTCGGATGGGCGAAGGGAGCACGGAAACGGCACGGAGCCGGCGGCATCTGGGATAGGGTTTCGGGTTTGCGGGGAATCCACGCGAGAGGAAGCTAGTTTGGGAGAGAAAGAGGATAGGGGTAAGAGAGAATCGTTGGTACGGGTCTTATCTCCTTCTCCGGAGCGGCGGTGGGCATCGCGGCGTGTGGCGGTGATCGACGGCATCAGGGAGTGCACGCAGCTGCTTCGCAGCGCGAGGAAGACAACAGGGTCAGGGGCGAAAGGGTATGGGCCTATGCTGGGCCGATTTGGGCTAAGCATGGGCCACAGAAACTGCACGCGGCCGGCAGGGAGAGAAGGAAGAGGAAGCTGGGCCGACCTGGGAGCTCTCTGGTTTTTTTATTTAGCAAAAACTTTTTCCTTTTCCTGTTTTCATTTCTCTCTTTAATTTCAAATACAAAACTGTTTTGGGTATTTCAAAATTACTAGAAGGCTTTGTAAATTAATTGAAATATTGTGGGGCCCTATTAGTCCATTTGGGCTCCATGTATTTTGTATTTTCAAAATTCAAAACGATTTGAATGTGTTTGAGAGGAAGAAGGAAACTAGGGTTTAGGGTTTCCATTACTTTTTCTTTGCATGCATTTTAAAAGATGATGCTCATGAATGCACAATCAAAGCACTAATTATGATTAAATAAAACTAGGGTGTTACAGTATGACACCGCGAAGATATATCTTGGGTCCATGACCAACACTCATCAAGAAGCTCACATATCATAAAATGATATTAAGAGGTATGATTTGTCTCGCTTTCGGCATTATAGGGGGAGGGTTAGCCCAATAGTTAGGACCACACTCCTCCTATATCCATGCCCACATCTAAACTCAATAGAGGAAGAAATATAGGAGAGTATACAAGGGAGATCAAGTCAAGCTCCTTGATTCCACGATATTTAGCCCATGCCCCAAATAAAAAACCTTGCTTCATCAAGTGGTTTCGTGAAAATATCCGCAAGCTGATTCTTCGTACTCACAAAAGATAGGTCAATATCTCCACGAGCAACATCATCTCGAATAAAATGATTACGGATCTCAATATGTTTAGTCCTTGTGTGCCGCAACGGATTGTAAGCAATTGTAATGGCACTTCCATTGTCACATAAAAGAGGCACTTTGTCACAATTGACACCGTATTCCATTAATGTTTGCCTCATCCATAACAACTGAGTGCAAGTGCTAGCAGCATCCACGTATTCCGCTTCAGCGGTGGAGAGAGATATACAAATTTGCTTCTTAGAAGACCAACATACCAAAGATCTTGCCAAAAATTGACAAGCTCCAGAGATTGAATTCCTATCATCCTTATCACCAGCCCATTCGGAATCCGTGTATCCACATAAAGAGAAATGAGAGTCCTTGGGATACCATAGACCAAAGTTCGGGAGTGAACCAAATATTGGAAGATTCTCTTGACTGCCACTAAGTGGCTTTCTTTAGGAGGTGATTGATACCTTGCACACACACCTACGCTCAACACAATATCGGGTCTGGATGCACAGAGGTAAAGTAGAGATCCGATCATGGATCGGTATACCTTTTGGTCCACATCTTTAAGATTTGGATTTAATTCGGGATGACACTTCATTTGCATCTGTAGCAACATCATTAAGATCAGACATCTTGAATCTCTTGAGCATGTCTTGAATATATTTTGCTTCATTAATGAAAGTCACTTCTCGTAGTTGCTTGATTTCTAAGCTAAGAAAAAATCTTAATTCGCCCATCATAGACATCTCGAACCTATCAATCATAAGCTTTGAAAATTCATCGTTAAATGCTTGGTTAGTTGATCCAAAAAATAATGTCATCTACATAGAGTTGGCATACAAAAAGCTCCCCATTATCCTTCTTAGTAAAAATAGTAGGGTCAATCTGCCCAACCTCGAAACCACGGTCTAACAACATCTCTTTAAGATCCTCATACCACACACGTAGGACTTATTTAAGGAAATAGATCACCTTATCGAGTTTATAGACGTGGTTATAAAAGTTGGGGTCATCGAAGCCCGGGGTTACTTAACATATACTAACTCATGTAATGGACCATTAAGAAAGGCACTTTTAATATCCATTTGCTATAATTTAAAATTATGATGCACAACATAAGAAAGGAGGATATTGATGGACTCAAGGCGAGCCACTAGAGCATAAGTCTCGCCGAAGTCGGTGCCTTCCACTTGGGAGAAACCTTGTGCCACAAGTCTTGCCTTGTTCCTTACTACAATTCCATTCTCGTCTTGTACCGCAATGTTGTCGGCACTCTTTAGGGTTCTCAACTAACTTCCAGACTTTGTTGCACTCAAAATTGTTGAGTTCTTCATGCATAGCCACAACCCAGTACGGATCTTCAAGAGCTTCAAAAACTTTCCTGGGTTCCACCATGGATATATGTGCTTGATGATAGCTAAATCTTGCTAACTCACCCCTTGTGGACACCCTTATCCTTAGACCACCCACCACTTTATCAAGTGTGTGACCTTTGAGCATTCGATTTCTTTCGGCTCGAGCTTTGCGACGAATTTCAATTTCCTCATTGTTTCTAGGAGGAATATATTCATCACTTTGGTCTTCGTCTTGACCACTTGCTTGATCTTGATCAACAGATTGTTCAGCACTGACAAGTGATGAAGTGACATGCCCTTGATCTTATTTAGCAATTGTAATAGGAGGTTGTTGTTCAGAGCTTCTAGGGCCGGATAATTTGGCCGAGGGAGTGGTCGGATAATCCGGCCTAGGAGTTTCAGCTTCATTTTATTCGTTCCTGGATTGAGATGGAGAACCAGGGCCAGATAATCTGGCCTCCGGGGCTAGACAATCCGGCATGGAACTTCCGGCTTGATTTTTGATCCTAGGCGATGATGGAGATGTAGGGCCGGATAATATGGCACCCCTGGCCAGATAATCCAGACTAGGACTTCTAGCTTTATAATCTTCAGAAGTTCGTTGTGTTAGTGCAGTAGTTGCTTCAACAGGTGGAGTTTTTCGATCTTCTGTAGATGAGGGCTCTACTTGAGTAGAGCATTGTCCTTCCCGATCCACCACAAGGGGTTCCTCAACGGGGCGGTAGAATCCAGACCCATTCTTCTTATGGCATTTTGGGGTATTTCAACATCTGTATCACAAACATCAACTTTCCCCACATGGGAGCTGATACGTCATAAACATATCTATAATTTTTGATGCTCCATGCTTGTTTTGTATCAACTTTCTTGTGTTTTGTTTACACTTTGAGGTATTTTTATACATCTTCCAGAACTAACCTATTAACAAGAGGCCACAGTGTCAGTTGCCTGTTTTCTGCTATTTTTGGTTTCAGAAAAGCTAGTAAGGAAATATTCTCGAAAGTGGACGGGACAAAAGCCAAAGTCAATATTTTACCAGAAAGAACACACAGTCTGAAGGGCATCCGAAGTGGGGCCATGAGGTGGCCACACCTAGGGCTGGCACGGCCACCCCCTAGGGCACACCGCCCCATGGTGTGGGCCCCTCGGGCACCCACCAACCTTTCCCCTTTGCCTATAAAAGTACCCCGATATAGAAACCCTAAGTACCCGATCAAAAATCCACAAAAGTGTCTGTAGCCGCCGCCATCTCCATCCCTAGATTGGGAGGATCCAAAGCTCTTCCCGACACCTTGCCGGAGGGGAGATATCATCCCGGAGGCCTTCTTCATCACCATGCCAGCCTCCGGAGTGATGCGTGAGTAGTTCACCCTTGTACTGTGGGTCCATACAGTAGCTACATGGTTGGTTCTCCTCCTTTGTGCTATCATGTTTAGATCTTGTGAGATCCATTCATGATCAAGATCATCTATTTGTAATCCTATATGTTGTGTTTGCGGGGATTCGATGGATATTGAGATACTATGTCAGATTGATTATTGATTCTATCATGTCTATGTTATTTGTGATCTTGCATGCTCTCCGTTTCTAGTAGCTATCTTGGCCAAGTAGATGCTTGTAACTCCAAGAGGGAGTATTTATGCTCGATAGCCTCTAGTAATCTGGGGAAGTGATAGAAATCTCTAAGGTTGTAGATGTGTTGTTGCTACTAGGGATAAAACAATAATCCTTTGTCCATGGGGCAATTGTATTGTTTACTTTACACATTTTGCTTAATGCAATTATCTGTTGCTTCCAACTTAATACATGAAGGGGTTCGGATGATAACCTGAAGGTGGATTAGTAGTCATAGATGCAGTTGGATTACGGTCTATGTATTATGTTGTAATGCCCAATCAAATCTCGTAGGAGTCAAGATGTCTAGTATATGAATTGATATGATTTCTCAATCTATCAATTGCCCCGGTGTAATTCGTTCACCCAACATGCTATTTATCTTAAGGAGAAACACCTTGCGGTGACCCAGCATACCACTTCATGTTGTAGTATACTATAGTCATGGACATAACACTAACGGAACACTATTCCGCAAATATTACATCCTCAGAGTGGTACAACAGAAACAAAGCGGGTCCACAAGCATACATTAATATCATTACAATCAGAAATTACATGATGACTTTGAGATTCTCCTAGGTCCGTAGAGAAATCTCGATGACTCAAAGCTATATTATAATGACTTGAGAAGAAGATATAGAAGCAAACTACACCTTAAGATTTATACGAGATTAGTAGATAGAGGATAGAGATCTAAACTACTAGTCTTAACTAACTATATCTGTCGCATCTATGCTTCAGACTCTTCGGCCTCCATTCCATAGTTGATATCGTAGTTGTTTCCTTTGATGCTTCCGGATAACTCTAGCTCCTCATAACGAAATTTTGTTTGGTCTTGAGCTGAATACAGTGTTTCATCTTCTTGGTCATCAATGTCTTCAGAATCTAGCAAGGGTTAAGAAGGTACAGTTGAATATGGGCATACTCAACAAGTTCACTAAAAAGGAGTATTTGATGCACTATCTACAGCCATAGACCATAGCTCGTAGGCTATGCAAGTTTTCTTAAACATTTCTTCAAAGGTTGCTTTTATTCTGAAAAACTATGTCCATCAGCCTTCACAGGTTGACCAGAACCTTCGTGGGGTTCCTTTCCTGCAGCGTTCGCAGCTCCTTCCCGGAACAGGGAGTAACATGTCATAGTTCTTACACTCTGCAGAGGTGCGCTACTTTACCCATAAGAGATCAAATCCTTGTTGCACAACCGGGCGTACTTTCCCGTCCACACTTCCTTTGGTGTGGGGCCCAGTTAGATGATCCAAGCTAGTACTGCCCTTCTCCGCGACCCCGTATACTCACCCTTTTGCTAGCTCAGGATAACGGCTACGCCGGTTTACACTCCTGAAGAGAGCAAAAGTCGACATCTAATACCGGGGAATTGATGGTTCCCACCCTTGCACGTGCCGAGATGTAGGATCACGGCTCCAATAAAAGATGTCCGTTAGCATACGAAAGGGTGAAGATCCAGCTAACTTCCCTAGAGCCATTATAGATCTTATGGTTAAAGCGTGATATACGATGCTAGAATCACTGGCGACATTAGTTGTTAAGTCCTAGATGATATATTCCCAGACAATGGTATTCCAATTGCCAGGCTTAATAGATTAACAGATCACCCTGGATCAGTAACCAATAGTTCACATTATTATCAAAAATAGTGTTTTCTGACCTTTTTGAAATGCAGGTGATGACAACAACTGTTTGCAAATACTTGATAGAAAATAACCAAAGGACATGAGCAAGTGTGAACTTGCCTTGGTATAGCGAAGAATTGTAGTCGAATGTCTCGACTTGACCCTAGACCTCGGGTTCTATAAAATACCATCATTGCCCGGTAAGGACAATGTTTAAAGAAGCAATATGCTAATATGCATAAGTAATGAGATGCATGTGTTTAAAATCCCCAAGGTAATTCCCCAACATTACAAGTGAGTTGGATTTAGATGATTTGTTTATGATTTTATTTATCTTCAAGTTTACTTCACAACAGAGTGTAGTTACAGGGATTCTAAGATAAACATATAAGATATGAAATGTAAATTACAATCATAATACAATCCTAAGGTTAAGTGGTGTCATGTAACGTTTATAAATTGCATGTGTTAAGTTGTTATGTTTTAAAAGAAATAGCATAGTGTTCCTTTTGAAGTGGCCAAAGAAATAATATTTGAAAAAATGTTATTTAGGTTAAGTTAATGAACTCTGAAGGTTAATAGGACTAAAGTTATGGTCTTTGATAAGGTTCATGAACTTGGGTTATTATATTCTTAGTTTATGGTGTATTAGACCAAAGTTAACTATAAGAATATAATTGGGCTTAAGATATAATATTTATGGCATTATCAACCATTAGGGTTTTTCCTAAACATATTAAACATGAAAGCATATAAATATGAAGCTTAGCCATAATGATTTAAATCTAGCATGTTTAATATTCATGGATTATATTATAAGATTTGTTTATGGGAAATAGGTAAATTTATTATATAATTTATTTGTTAATACTTTAATGATTTGCAAAATGAACTTGCACATCTTTGACTTATAGTTAGTTAAAGTTTCTAAAGGATTATTGTATACTTATATTTATGGTTTTAAGTGTAATATTTAGACTTAATCTTTATTTGGTGTTCTATTTAATTTATTAAGCAATAAACAAATTTCAATAAAAGATTAATCTTTTTCCAAAGTTATAAATTCTAAATAACTTGGATGAAGTGATAAGGAAATTATTTTTGGTTTATAAAAAATAAAAGGAATACATTTTAATAAAATACTTTTTCTAAAATTAAACACACATTTATTTTCTATAAATCCTAAGATAACTTGCAAATCTATATTTCATATTTTTATAAGTTAATATATTTCTTTTAGGACTCAAAAGTGAATTTTCCATCAATTTAGGATTTTTATTTATTTACTAAATTTCATTTAGGGGTTTAATGGTATTATTATTTATTTAATGTTTTTAACTTAAATAAATATTATTATATTTTCCTAGTTAGACATTATTTTAGTGTGCATTTTGATGTATTATATATATTTTTGAGATTGTTTCTAACTTTTTTTCTAAAACTAAAATTGTGTACAAGGGTATTTTGGTCATTTCCTTATGTCCATTTTATTTTATTTCTTCATCCATCTCTTTATTTTTATAACTGGGCTTGGCCCATAAGCTAGCCTAGCCCATTAGGTCGATCTAGTCCCTCAGGCCGATCCGCCGGTTCGGTCAAACGGACCGAGTCGGTCAGTCTCTCACCCCCCACTGCGCTCGCGTGCGATGCGAACAGCGCCGCCACCGTCGCCCGCCGGCCTAACTCTGACGATGCTGGTTGTTGCGGCCCTCGCCGCTGCAGCTAAAAGCTCCGCCACACTCTACTAGTTCTTCTGGTCCAGCTCGATTTGAGATCCGCACCTCCTTCTACGCACTCCCTTCTCCTCTATGGTGCTAGGGTTTCGCCGCCCGTGACTCCGGCGCTTGCTGGCTACCTCGTGGCTTTGTGGTGGTGGTTTGGTGTCGGTAAATCCTGGACTTTTTGTCCCCTTCTCTAATGCTGGCGGGACGGTAATAAGTGCAACCCCGGCGACCCTAGTTCTTGGGGGTCATTGATGTGGTTTGGTGGTCAGTGAAGACAACCTGAGGTGAGCTCCGCCGTGGTATCGCGGGCCCTGCCTCGCCACGCCGTGGTGGTTGCTCCTCGAGCGCCAAGTACACACCCCCTGGTCCTTTCTTGCCTCACTTCTTATCTCTGTGTTGAACTTTAATTAGAGATTCCCCTTAATTTGTTCTAGCAATGGTCCTCTGATGATTGAGTGATGATCTTGGTTGTGCTATGATTAATTTCTGCTGATCTATTGCTCGATATGGGGTGTTTGTTGTTGTTTTGGCTATGGGTTGCTGTACATTCAGATTGGTACCTCTGCTGCTAAGTGGTAGTGGTATTTGTAACTTACTAATCTATAGGTTCTGTTTCTAATGATTAATGTCCTGGACAATGAGCCTTAGGGATCATCTGTGGAATTTTGATTGTGGCTAGATATGATGATGGTCCAGTGGTTTTACAGCTAGGCCATGGTTACACTAGATTTGAGTAACTGAGATGGTAGTGGACATGCACTGGTCCAGGTTGTCAGTGATAGAAGACTGGGAATGATTTAAAGTTGTACTGGCAGTTTAAGGTGGCCAAAACTTGAGAAAAGCTTCTTTGATAACTTTATGCTTAAAGCTGAGTTGTGGTTATATATTTTCTGTCAATAAGATAGTAAGGTTTTAAATGGTTCCTGGCCCTTGCAAACTAGGGAAATGATGACGAGAACACCTCTGTTCTAAACTATTATACTATGGCACTTGCATTTCTGATTCAGCGGCTGTCTTTACTGCAGGTTGGGGTTGAACAAATTATATTTAAGTGAAACTTTGAATATAGGTGGAATGGTGATGCTCGAAACACTATGTGAGATGGGTATACCCTGCAGGTACTCGAGTTTGGTATATACGGTCTGGGTACAGTAGAAGCCCACGGCGTTGCCACGACCCAATGAAGACTTCAAGTGGCCCACGGACTCTCAATGAATTGCGAGACAAGAAGAAGTTTAAAGATAGAAAGTTTAAAGGGAAAACCCTAATCTGTAACCGACTCGACCTGCTACCCGAGACCTGGCCTATCTATATAAAGGCCAGGAGGGGGCGGCAAGGAGGACACATGCAATCCTAGTTTCCACAACTCTCGCCAGATTGCATCTGCGCGCCCCTGTAATCTTCGATTCCTTCGTTAATTCCAAGAGCAGACAAGCAGGAGTAGGGACCTCTACGAGGCCTGAACCTAGGTAAACCTTGCGTCCTTGTGTGCTTGTTTGCTAGCCGATTGATGCTTCTAGTGCTCCCTCCTTCTCCAAAATGCAAGTCCATAACAATGGGCATTGATGAGTTAAACCCTCGTCAATTGGCGCCGTCTGTGGGAATTGGGAGTGCTGACATCGCGACTTCTTCAGCCCCATCAACCGCAATTTACAACTCCGCAACAGCGGAGATACGCCAGCTCGTCGGTGCGTTTGACTTCACCGTCCAAACGCCGGCCACCCGCCCGGCTTTCGAGTCCATGGGCGATGGAATCATCTTGGCGATCGAGAGCTTCCGCTTCCAAGTTCTTCAGATGGGCACACTTCGCATGCCTGACCAGCCAAAAGCATCCGGGATAGCTCCAGCATCGTGGTTCCCGCCACCGATTGGCGCCCTCAGCGAGCTCAACAGCTTAGCAGTAGCTGAGATCATAGACAGTGACAACAGTCGCAGATCCGATCTGGGTGGCCTAGCAATGGAAGATGGGGTCTATGGCTCCGGATCCGAAAGTTGTGGAAGCAACAGCTTCCCCAACCACTTCATGTGTGCCGTCATCAACGCCTGTGAAACCAGCGCCAATCACGAAAACGGTGGCAACGGTCCTGATCCACCCAACGGTGGCATGCCTAATGGAGAACCACCCAATGGAAGCCCCACCAACGATGGCAATGGCATGCCCGTCAACAATGGAGCGGCAGTCGAACCTCCAACCATGGTGAACGAACACACTGGTGAATGTGTCGTGATCAAGCTCAATGATCTCGAGTGGGCTCGTTGCCGAGAAGCTCTGCGAGGCAATCCTCTGCCCCCCGGTACGCTGCAAGATCTGCTGATGGGATACCATTGGCTACTAAAGGAGGAGTACATACGCCAGCTGCAAACAATCGCGCAGCTCGAAGCACGTAAAAAGGCGGCGGACGAGTCGAGTCTTCGACGGGCCGTGCTCTCCTCCCACGGAGGATCCTCCTCCAAGGGCAACAAGAACGTGGCCAACAAGAGGCAATCTCGGATGGCCCACCTCACCGAGCAGGAGCGTATAGAAGCTGCAAAAGTCCTCGACTTCGGCTCTATAATAGTCGACACACGGGGCAATGTGGTCCCAAATACGCCGCAAGCCGCGGTAACAGCGGGCACCATGTACCTCCTTAATAACTAGCCGCCGGCTGGGGATCCCCGAGCCACCATGCACCGATCTATGATCGCAGGCTTCAGGCTAATCGAGGCCTCTCTCGACAAAGATCCAACGCCAGAGCCGAAGAAAGGCAAGGCTCTGGCAAAACGCTATTCCTCACCCTCGTCTAGCGATGACAGTCACGATCTTTCTCGACGCCGTCGCTCACGGAGACACGCCCACGACTAAGCTGCGTGCGACGACCTCACGCAGTGCAAAATCGACAAGTCAAGGGCACAACGCGCCCGTTCGACTGACTTAGAGGACGAAGACGTGGAGCTTTGTGGCGCCAGATGCTTCAGCAGGGCTATCAGGCAGAAGAGAATTCCCAAGGAGTTCAAGCTCCCATTGGAGAACCCAAAATTTGACGGTCTGCAGGACCCGAAAATCTGGTTGGAGGACCACATCTCCTCCATCAGGCTCCACGGCGGGAGTCGAAGCACGGCCATGCAATGCCTGCAGCTACAACTGTAGGGCGCCACCGGAGCATGGCTCAACAACCTCCCGCACGGATCCATTCGTAGCTGGGAAGAGCTGGTCTACAGCTTTGTGCACAACTTCAAGGGCACCTACAAAAGGCCCGCATCAATCGAAGAACTGAGGTGCTGCCAACAAAGGTCGAGCGAATCGCTACGCTCGTACATCCAGAGGTGGTCCATCATCAAGAACTCTGCAGAAAACATCTCGGAGGATCGCGCAATCGACGCATTCAATAGTGGCGTTTGCCGCATAGAGCTCAGGGAAGAGCTGGGCCGCTCGAAGCCCAAAACAATTGACCACCTGATGGAAATCGCGAATCGGTGGGCAGATGGAGAAGACTCGGTGAAAAACCGCGTTCACTCCGACGATGAAGCGGAACTCGAGCGTGGACGCGATCGCTGAAGCAAGCGTCGAATGCGCATCTACGATGATCGCGACGATGTCAACATGGTCGCAGCAGGCTACGCCGACAAACGCGATGACAACCGCAACAGTGGCTACCGTAGTGGTGGATACCGCGACTCCGGGAAAACCACGCGGGTATGGCAACGCCGCACTCGCGAAGAGGCACCCGCAACAACAATTGAGGACAAACTGTCTGGGCCGTGCAACGTGCATTTCTACATCGACAAGCACGACGGCAAGAAAAAATCCATCCACCTTCTCAAGGACTGCCGCGAGTTCCTCAAACTCCACGAGGGTCTGGCTCGGATGAATCGCGACGCAGTCAACAGGGGCTACGGAGTTGCCCCAGGCACTATAGCATATGGAGCTCCTCCACCACCACCTGGAGTACCACCACCCGTGGCCGCACCGGTCCAGAACCAAGGCGACGAGCCATACCCATGAGCCATGGGCAACATGATGATCCAAAAGGGGCGCCCCTCAAATCGGGTGTAGAAAACCATCACTCGCCAAGTCAACTTGGCGACGAACTCTCCGCCCTCCACCACTGAGTACCTCAGTGGAAACGACTCCTGCATCACCTTCGACAAACGCGACCACCCGTGCCAAGTCCCTCGTCCAGGCCACTGTCCCCTCGTACTCGAGGCACAGATTGGAGGCTTCGACATGAGTCGCGTCTTCATGGATGGTGGAAGCGGCATTAACCTCATATTCACAAGTACCTTGTGAGCAATGAGGATCCCTCTAACGTGTCTAGAAGTCTCGGACATGACGTTCCACGACATTGTCCCTGGGAAGGGCATATATCCTCTGGGCAAAATCAACCTCGACGTCATCTTCGGCACGCCACAAAACTTTTGACGCGAACGCATCGACTTCGAAGTCGTTGAATGGCCCTCACAGTACCACTACATCCTCGGACGCGTCGTGTTCGCTAGGTTCATGGCAGTGCCGCACTACGCCTACATGCAGATGAAAATGCTAGGTCCAAATGGCGTCATCAAAATCAACGGGAGCTTCAAAAGGTCCGACAGCTGCGATAGGGAATTCAACAGAATCTCCTAGTCCTTCGGCATGTAGGAGGAGCTCGCAAGATTCAAGGAGTCGACAGACAATAGTCTGCCTCCCCTAAGCCGGCCAAGTTCACCCGACCTGTCCTTCGACTCGTTGGTGCACACGAAGAAAGTCCAGGTCCACCCATTGGACCCGACCAAGACGGCCCTCATCGCCAACAACTTGAGTTCCGCATAGGAACTCACGCTCATCGAATTCCTCCATGAGCACTGGGAAATCTTTGCCTGGTGTCCAGCAGACATGCCAGGGGTTCCCAGGGAATTCGCTGAGCACGCAATCAACATTAACCTAGACGCAAGGCCAGTCAAACAGACAATTCGGCGACTGTCGAACCAAGGGCAAACGCGGTCGGAATGGAGATCAGCAGACTCCTCGACGCCAAATTCATACGCGATATCAAGGAAAGCACTTGGCTCGCCAACACGGTGATAGTACCCAAAAAGGACACGGATATCTTGCAGATGTGCGTGGACTTTACCTTCCTGAACAAGCACTGCCCAAAAGATCACTTCCCGCTTCCGCGAATTGACCAAATCATCGACTCCACCACGGGATGTGAGCGCCTCTGCTTCCTCGACGCCTACTCAGGCTATAACCAGATTCGAATGAAGGAGGAAGATCAAGAGAAAACGGCGTTTACAACGCCTTTCGGTGTGTTCTGCTACAAAACAATGCCCTTCGGGCTCAAAAACGCAGGATCCACCTATCAACGGTGCATGCAGGCTTGCCTCAAGGATCAACTTGGTCGCAATATCCAAGTCTACCTCGACGACATCGTCATCAAAACAAAGGAGAAAGCCTCGCTAATCGACGATTTACACGAAACATTCGCCAATCTTGACCGCTACCAGATCAAGCTCAATCCGGACAAGTGTGCCTTCGGCGTACCATCTAGGCAGTTACTCGGATATCTCATCTCTGCGAGGGGAATTGAAGCGAACCCGAAGAAAATAAAAGCCATACTAGCCATGGAGAAACCAAAAAATATAAGAGGCGTCCAGCAACTGGCTGGGTGAATCGCGGCTCTCAGTCGATTCATCAGTCGTATGGGCGAAAAGGCACTGCCCTTCTACCAACTTCTCTGAAAAACTGACAAGTTCGAGTGGACCGACAAGGCGCAGAAAGCATTCGAAGACCTCAAGCGTCTACTGTCTACCTCACAAGTACTGGTGACTCCACGCGAAAGGGAACCACTGCTGCTCTACACCTCCACCACCAACTCGTGGTCGAACGAGCCAAAGAAAACAAAGTCCACAGGGTGCAGCGCCCAGTCTACTACCTCAGCGAGGTGCTCACGCCAACAAAGCAGCGGTACCCGCACTACCAGAAGCTGGCATACGGCGTCTTTATAACAGCCAGGCGACTGCGTCACTACTTCCAGGAGCATCCAATCGTGGTGGTCAACGACGCCCCGCTTGGGCACATCCTCAACAACCCCGACGCCACTGGATGAGTCACGCTTTGGGGAATCGAGCTGTCTCCACGAGACATTACATATGAAAAGCGCGACGCGATCAAGTCGCAAGTCCTCTCTAATTTCCTCGTGCACTGGATGGAAAACCAGCTCCCCGAAAAACCAGATATGTCCTACCTCTGGACGATGCGCTTCGATGGATCAAAGCGTAAGTACGGGGCTGGCGCAGGTGTCATACTGACATCGCCCCAAGGCAGTTCACCGCCTCTAACAACGAAGCTGAATACGAAGCCCTTTTGCATGGGATGCGGATGGCAAAAGCCTGCAGCGCCAAGAGGCTAATCATCTATGGCGACTCCAAGTTGGTCGTCAACCAGACAATGCACGAGTGCGACGCACTGAACGACAATATGATCGCTTACCGTGACCTCTATGATACACTCGAAGGGGACTTCGATGGCTGAGAGCTGCGGCACATAGGCCGCGAAAGCAATGAAGAGGCGGACGCACTCGCTAACATTGGCTCCACCTGCGCCCCCATACCACTTGGGGTATTTCTCGAGCGTATCTACGAACGCTCCATCAAGCCAAAGGCCGCAGAGAAGAAAACAAGCGCAACAACGGACTCGGGGGCTAGACCACCCAATGAGCCAATGGCACTCGACGACCTGGAGCTTGACACAGGACTCAATGATGATCGAACCATCTTGGACTCAACCCTACATCACATATCTTCTCAGCAAGAGGTTGCTTGACGACCCGACTGATGCGCGACACATCGCACGGCGATCCAAGGCATTCGCCATCATTAACAGCGAACTATACAAGCGCAGCATCACAGGAGTACTCCTACGGTGCATCTCCAACACGGATGGAAGGGCCGTACTCTTCAACATACATGAAGGAACTTGCGGACACCATGCTGGCAGTCGCGCCCTCATTGCCAAAGCTCTACGAGATGGATTCTACTGGCCCACGGCCATGCGTGACGCCAAGGACATAGTCCAGAGATGCAACGCTTGTCCGCGATTCACGGACAAACCGCACACACCTGGCGCAGAACTCCAGCCAATACCACTGGCTTGGCCCTTCATGCAATGGGGACTCGACATGGTCGGCAAGCTCCCAAAGTCCTCACGAGGAGGCTAAGTCTACCTCTTGGTCGCAGTCGACAAATTCACCAATTGGATAGAGGCCATGCCGATGACAAACCAGTCAGGAGCCAGTGCCGTCAAGTTCTTCGAGTCCATTGAATATCGCTTCGGAGTGCCACACAGCATCATCACGGATAATGGAACGAACTTCACCTCTAAGGAGTTCCAGGGTTTCCGCGAAAACCTGGGAATCAACATAAGTTATGCCTCCGTAGCTCACCCATAGACCAACGGTCAAGTCGAAAAGGCCAATGGCCTCGTCTACGACGGAATCAAGAAGCGACTCCTCCGGCTGACATGGTTATACCCTACGGGTACGTAACTTCAGCATACCTGGTCCAGCCCAAGAAAGGCCCACGGCCAATATACGCCAGCCCATGAAGATTTTCGGGTGGCCCAGGCCCATGACGCCTTCGGATCCTTGAAGAACAAGACTAGAGTTTCAATACAACTTGTAACCTACTCGTATCGGTACCCGAGACCTAGCCTCCCCATATATAAAGGCTAGGAGGGGCCAACGAGGAGGGCACTCTGAACCCAACAACGATTACACCCTGCGATTACGACATACACACCTCCACGCCAGATCGAATCTGCGCACCCTGTAACTTTCGGTTCCGCCGCAATAAAAGAGCAGACAAGCAGGAGTAGGGTTTTCCCTCCGGGGGCCTGAACCTGGGTAAATCCCGTGTCACCTAGTTGCTTGTCTGTTAACCGTGCCACGATCTCCAGCATCCCCATCTTCTCCAAAACCCAAGTCCATAACAATGGGCATTGACGAGTTGAAACCTCGTCAATTGGCGCCGTCTGTGGGAATTGGGGCTGCTGATTGTGCGGTCGTGACGGTTCCGACCCGATCGATCTACAACTCCTCGACGACGGAGAATCACCTCCTCTTCGGCGCTTTCGACTTCACCGCCCACTCGCCGGCCACCATGAAGGATTTTGAGCCCGTAGGCGACGGACTCGAAATTCTGTTCGGGAGCTTCTGCTTCCAGGTGGGACAAGCTAGCACCCTCCGCCTCCCCGAGCGGATGCCCGTGCCGCCGATCAGGCCCGCTTCATGGGCTCCACACCCCGTGCTACGCACGTCACCATCAACAGATGAGTTCTACAGCAGCAGCTGCTGCAACTCCGATCTGTGCGATCCACCTTCGGATGAAGGGACCTACGGTTCCGAATCCGAAAGCTGCGGCAGCAGCCAACCAATCTGCAGGCGCTATCTGTGCCGCAATCATCCAAACCGACGAAGACACGCCTAACCCGCTGCCCAACCCCAACCCGCAGGGCGAAAACGGCGAAAACGGGGAAAATAGGGGCCACCTCATCCAACTTCGCAAAGAAGGATGGGCCGAAGCACGCCGCGCCGTCGCAGGTGAAATAGTCCTACCTCTGGACTCCCCACGTGACCTGCTGATGGCATACCACTACCTCCTCATCGAGGAGCACAAGAAGCAAGTCAAGATGCAGGAGATGCTCGATAAACGCAAGAAAGCAGCCTCTGAGTCCAGTGCGCGACGAGCTGCGCTCTCCGCCATGGGACCCGGCTCTAGCACAAACGGAAATCAGGGAAACAAGCACCACTCTCGGGTGGAAAACATGGACCCGAAGGAGCGGCGTGACGTGACCCAAACCCTCCACACATCATTCATGGATATGGACGTCGACGGCAACATCACCCCGAAGACGCCACAAGCCGCGGTCATGGCAGCCACTGCGTATCTTGCGGCTCACCCACCTCCGGAGGGGGACCCGAAAAGGGCCATGCATAGGTCCGCACTCACCGGACTAGGACTAATCGGAGCTGCGCTCCACGAAGATGCTCCTACGGAGCCAAAGAAGAAAGCTCCGGCCAGGCGCGACCGGAGCCCCTCTCCCTCATCCGAAGATGAAGAAGAACACGACCTTCCTCGAAGGAAGAAGAGCTCGCACCGCCACAAACACGACTACGACGCCAGAGACAAGCTTACACAGCGCAAGATCGACAAAGCACGCGCCAAACGCGCATGCTCATCCGAATCTGAGATGGATGAAGACGAAGGAGAAATCTGCGGGGCCCGATGCTTCAGCAGATCCGTCCGGCGAACACAGATGCCACGCAACTTTAAGCTTCCTTCGGATACTCCGAAGTTCAACGGCACGCAAGATCCAAAGTCCTGGCTCAGCGACCATCTGTCATCCGTCAAGCTTCACGGAGGCAACAAAGAAACCGCCATGCAATGCCTTCAGCTGCAGCTGACAGGCGCGGCGCGGGTCTGGCTCAGCAGCCTATCATCAGGATCCATCCGAAGCTGGGAGGAGCTCGCTTATAGCTTCATCTGAAACTTCAAAGGAACCAGCAAAAGGCCCGCCTCAATCGAAGAGCTGCGAGCCTGCACTCAGAGAACGGGTGAATCTATTCGCTCGTACATACTACGCTGGTCTACGACCAAGAACTCCGCAGCACACATCTCCGAAGAGCGGGCCATCGACGCCTTCAGGGACGGCGTCAAATGCCCAGACTTCAAGGATAAACTTGGACGCGTAAAGCCCAAGACACTCGACCAGCTCATGGAAATCGCCAACAGTTGGGCAGATGGCGAAGATTGCATCCAGCAGGCGCAATCAGATGAAGAAGACGACTACGGCCGAAGACGCAAACGCCGCAGCAAGAGGAGACCGCGCGTCTACGAGGACCGCGACGGACCTGACATGGTCGCAGCCGGCTACGCCGACCGCCGTAACGACAACAGCCGCAGCAGCGGAGGATATCGCAGCGGAAACTTCCGCGACAATGGACGACCAACGCAGTCGTGGCAACGCCGCGACCGCGACAACGGACCTTCAGCACTCGACAAACTTTCGGGTCCATGCACCATCCACTTCTACATCGACAAACAAGATGGCAAAAAGAAAGCTAGCCACATGCTCAAGGACTGCCGCGAGTTCCAGAAACTCAGCGAAAGCATGGTACAGATGAGGCAACAAGCTCCAATTCTTGCGTTCGGAAACGCACTTGCGCCAGGCGAAATAGCACACGGAGCTCCTCCACCGCCGCCTATTGGAGGCCCACATCAACCAGTCGCACCAGCGCAAAACAACGCGGGGGTCGCTTACCCCCCACCAAAAGGAGCACTCAATATGATACAGAAGGGACGTCCCACAAACAGGGTGCAGAAGAAAATCACCCGACAAATCAACATGGCCGTGACAACTCCGCCTGCAATCCCTGAGTACCTCAGCGGATCGGAGTCCTGCATCACATTCACCCGCGCGGATCACCCTTGCCAGATCCCTCGCCCAGGTCATGCTGCCCTGGTGCTGGAGGCGCAGATCGGAGGCTTCGAGATGAGTCGCATCTTCATGGACGGAGGCAGCGGCATCAACCTAATATTCGCAAGCACTCTAGCAGCTATGCGGATCCCGCAATGCAGCCTGGAACAATCAGATACAACGTTCCACGGCATTGTCCCAGGGAAGGGCATCTTCCCCCTGGGCAAAATAGGGCTCGACGTCATCTTCGGGACACCGGACAACTTTCGGCAGGAGCGCCTAGAATTCGAAGTGGTGGACTGGTCGTCGCAATACCACGCCATCCTGGGACGCGTAGCATTCGCAAGGTTCCTGGCCGTCCCACACTACGCATACCTACTACTCAAGATGCCAGGACCAAGGGGCGTCATCACAGTCCACGGGAGCTTCACCCGATCGGACCAATGCGACAGGGATTTCAACAAAATCTCCCAGTCCTTCGGCATGCAAGACGAGCTTGTAAGGCTCTGCGAAGCGGCAGACAATGGGCTACCCCTAGTCACCAAGCAGAACGCACCTGATATGTCTTTCGACTCCACCATCAACACCAAAAAAGTACAGGTCCATCCAACGGATGCCTCCAAGACGGCGCTAATTGCCAACAACCTCAACACCGCATAGGAAAGCGCGCTCGTCGAATTCCTCCGTGAGCACTGGGAAATCTTCGCCTGGTGTCCTGCGGACATGCCAGGAGTTCCCAGGGAATTCGCCGAGCACGCACTCAATGTCTTCCCAGACACCAAGCCAGTCAAACAGTCCATCCGAAGACTGTCGGAGCCACGAGCCGAAGCTATCGGCAAAGAGATCAACAGATTACTCGCAGCAGACTTCATCCGGGAAATCAAGGAAAGCGAGTGGCTGGCAAACACAGTGATGGTCCCGAAGAAGGACACGGACATCCTGCGGATGTGCGTAGACTTCACGTCACTGAACAAACACTGCCCTAAGGACCACTTCCCTCTCCCTCGGATCGACCAGATCATCGATTCGACTGCAGGTTGTGAGAAACTCTCCTTCCTCGACGCCTACTCAGGCTATAACCAGATTCGACTCAAGGTCGAAGATCAAGAGAAAACGGCGTTCATCACACCGTTCGGAGTATACTGCTACAACACAATGCCCTTCGGGCTAAAGAACGCGGGTGCCACGTACCAGCGATGCATGCAGGCCTGCCTCAAGGACCAGATCAGTCGCAACGTCCAAGTCTATGTCGACGACATAGTCATCAAAACCAAGGAGGCAAGAACACTTATCGACGATCTCCGCGAGACGTTCGACAACCTTGATCACTACAGGATCAAGCTCAATCCAGAAAAGTGCGCCTTCGGCATCCCCTCAGGTCAGCTGCTCGGATACTTCATCTCTCAACGAGGGATCGAAGCAAACCCGAAGAAAATCAAAGCTATCATGACAATGGAGAAGCCGAAAAACCTCAAGGGCGTTCAGCAGCTCGCAGGGCGAGTAGCGGCACTAAGCAGGTTCATCAGCCGCATGGGCGAGAAGGCCCTACCATTTTACCAACTGCTGCACAAAGCAGACAAGTTTGAGTGGACACCAGAAGCCAACGACGCATTCGAAAACCTCAAGCGGCTCCTCTCCACCTTGCCCGTTTTGGTCACGCCAAAAGAGCGCGAGCCCCTGTTGCTGTACATAGCAGCCACACACCAGGTGGTCAGCACAGTACTCGTGGTCGAACGACCCGAAGAAGGCAAGACCCATGGGGTACAACGCCCAATTTACTACCTTAGCGAGGTTCTCACTCCAACAAAACAGCGGTACCCGCACTTCCAGAAGCTGGCCTACGGCGTGTTCATGACGGCTCGACGACTGAGCCACTACTTCCAGGAGCATCAGGTGATGGTCGTCAACGAGGCACCCCTAAATAGCATCCTGAACAATCCAGAGGCCACAGGACGCGTGGCCCTGTGGGGCATCGAACTATCACCACTGGACATCATCTACGAGAAGCGACACGCAATCAAATCTCAAGTCCTTCCGGACTTCCTGGTGCACTGGATGGAGCTGCAGCTGCCTGACACCCCAGACATGTCGCAATCCTGGACAATGCATTTTGACGGCTCCAAACGTGAAGCCGGAGCAGGGGCAGGAGTCATACTGACCTCCCCGCAAGGTGACAAGATGAAGTACGTCCTTCGGATGAAATTCAGGGCCTCCAACAATGAGGCCGAATACGAGGCCCTCATCCATGGCATGCGGATGGCAAAAATATGCGGCGCAACGCGCCTGGTCATCTACGGTGACTCCAACCTTGTCGTCCAGCAGACGATGAATGAGTGCGACGCACACGCCGAAAACATGATCGCGTACCGCGCACTATACAACGCACTCGAAGGAGAATTCGACGGCTGCGAACTTCGGCACGTCGGAAGAGAGAGCAACGAGGAGGCCGATAGACTCGCCAACATCGGCTCCACTTGTGCAAAAGTACCACCAGGTGTGTTCCTCGAACAGATCTGCGTGCCATCCATCAAGCGGAAATTCCCCAAGGGATCACCCGAAGAAGCAGAACACTCGGGGGCTACGCTACCCGAAGGTCAAGAAGGACCCGAAAAGTTGGATACCGAAGTCGCCATGGTCAACCTGATGCAGGTCATGGCAGTCGAAGAAACCTGGACACGTCCATACCTCCAGTTCCTGCTAAACGGAAACTTACCAGACAACCCGACAGATGCCCGGCGCATATCTCGTCGGTCAAAAGCCTTCACCATCATCAACGGCGAACTGTACAAACGCAGCATTACAGGCATCCTACAACGGTGCGTCACCATCAGCGATGGCAAGACCATACTCCAACATATCCGCGAGGGCATCTGCGGCCACCACGCAGGCAGCCGCTCCCTTGTCGCCAAAGCTCTACGAGCAGGATTCTATTGGCCAACGGCCATGAGCGACGCAAAGGACATCGTCCGAAGATGCAACGGGTGCCAACGATTCGCCGACAAACCGCACACACCTGGGTCCGAACTCCGACCCATACCCATAGCTTGGCCTTTTGCTCAATGGGGCCTTGACATGATCGGCAAACTACCAAAATCCTCGAAGGGAGGACACGTCTTCCTCTTGGTCGCAGTCGACAAATTCACCAAGTGGATCGAGGCCATGCCAGTCACCAACCAGAAGGGCAAAACCGCCGTCAAGTTCTTCGAATCCATAGTCTACAGGTTCGGCGTACCGCACAACATCATCACCGATAACGGATCAAACTTCATCTCCGAAGAATTCCAGGACTTCTGCGAAGGCCTCGGGATCAATATCACGTACGCCTCAGTGGCGCACCCGCAAACAAACGGGCAAGTGGAAAAGGCCAACGGCCTAATCGGCGCTGGCATCAAGAAACGCCTCATGAGCTCACTCGAGCACAAAGCTGGCAACTGGACGAAAGAGCTACCGTCTGTCCTGTGGAGCTTACGAACTACGCCAAACAGCTCCACCGGCTACACACCGTTCTTCATGGTACACGGAGCTGAGGCTGTGCTACCAGCCGAAGTACGTCACCAGGCTCCATGAGTCGTTGCTTACAGCGAGGCCGAATCCATGGCTGCACTCGAAGACGCTGTCGGCATACTCGACGAAGCACGGGATATAGCAGCAGCTAGATCCGCGGTGTACCAGCAAAGTCTCCGCAACTATCACAGCCGCCGGCTGCGCCCCAGGTCCTTCGTCGAAGGAGACCTCGTCTTGCGACTCAAGCAAAAGCGACCGAACAAACTCGATTCGCCATGGGAAGGACCCTATGTCATCACCGAAGTCATCCCAGGTGGCGCCTATCGCCTCAAGCACGTGGAGTCTGGAGTCGCATACTCCAACCCATGGAACATCTCGCACCTGCGACGATTCTACCCATAGCAATGGGCAATGTACCCCTTTTACTTTCAATAAGGCTTACGGCCAAGGCTACTCAGCCGAACCATGTACCTCCTCCATTACGCTACAAATAAAGCTAAGTGTCTCGCTCCCAACCTTCGGTTGACTATTTCTCTGCAACTTTGTTACATGCTACTAACGCACTCGGGGGCTCCCCCCACCTCATGATTTCATCGACTGAGGACAAAACACGCTCGGGGGCTCCTCCCACCTCACGATTTCATCGACTGAGGACAAAACACGCTCGGGGGCTCCCCCGACCTCACGATTTCATCGACTGAGGACAACACATGTACACCTGAGTAGCTGACCACGTCAGGCTAACGAAAAGGGCACGTACTAAATCAAAGCACTGCGTGCTCGCTAACAAGCAAACCTTTACAACAAAGGGCACATACACGCCCAGCCGGAATATACAAATTTTACATCTATCTATTTATTTTTAGGTTCTACCTATTCTGCAGAATAGCCTGAGCACGCTGCTCAAACAAATCTACAATCTGTTCGGCATACTGCCTTACAGCCGCGTAATGCGGACGCATATTCCACTCGCCACCATCTGGCCGAGGAGGTGGCCCAGTCGCCACAGCAGCCAAATCTACATCAGGGCGATGCACCCTCACAAGAGACAAGGCAGCCTTCACCCCTGCGACAAGCTGCTGCCGCACCAGCTCCTTGACATTGCTGGCACTCCGAAACTTCGCCAGAAGACCTGCAAGGGTCATTGGTGCGCCATCCAATGGAAACATGACGTGCAACACCGAGGACAGCGATGTCTGCACCTGGCGGAGCACCCGCGAAACCTGGAAGACGCGATCCTGCACCGTCGCCAGAACCATGGCACGATCGCGATCCATCCAAAAGAAGCCACCGGCTTCCATGTCCTGTTGAGTCAAACAATTGACTCGAACAGCAATGCGCTCCTTTTCTTCCTTCGGAGCGAGATTCGCACCTGCGACAACAGCACAGAACAAGAGTAAGGCCAGCAGGCTCACCCGAAGAACTAAGCTACGGCCCGAAAGAAGGATCAACTTACACTACAGCTGCTCGGACAGCCGACCCAGCTCCGCCATCAAGTATTCCTCTCTGGCAGCACTACGGTCTGCTTTGGACTTCCAAACATCAGCACGACCGCGTAGCCCAAGCAAATCCCTCTCCAAGCTACGCACGCGATCCCGCAGAAAAGCGAGCTGCGAGGAATCATCCAACGATGCTCGCAAGGGCCTTTCGGATGAAGTACCAACTGGGTCAACACCCGAAGGAACCTAAAGCAGAAGAAAAAGAAGGCACACAGACACTCAGCCAAAGATAAAGCCCAACTCGGAGGAATTCATTAAATAAGGCCACTGCGTGGCTCAAGAATGGTGCTACAAAAGATATTTACAGCAAAAGTAAACTACATACTACCCTACATCTCCTATGCCTAAGGCGTAGGACACCGAGTCGCCTCAGAGCCAGACTGCCTAGCTTTGGCCTCACCCTGCTGCCGCAGCGCGTACTTAGACAACAAGTCAATGAGCTTGGGCCCATATCGTCTGCAGCGAGCGGAGTAAGCAGTGAAGGCTACCTCTGATCCATCCGCAGCCGTCGGCATCCGAGAAGTGATCTGGGGCAAGTCCAGCTCCGCCCCAGCCACCATGGCCATCGCCAGCCCGACGGACGCGCCGATGCCCTTCTACTTGCGCTTGTACGCTGAAGGCGCTTCGGCTGACAGAGCCTCTGCCAGAGCACCCACATCTTCAAGGGTTGCGCCCTTCGGGAAGAGCTCCTGGTAGAAGCTACCAAGACCTCCTTTGCCTTGGCAAGGGAGTTGACGACGGTGCTGCAGCGGTCTTCGACCGCCACAGTGGCATCATCCAGAGCACTCCCGTGCTCCAGAGCACCACGGTCAAACTCGATGCCTGCGGCATCTGAGACAAAACAGAAGAAAACATGAAGAATAGCAACATAGAAGAGGACCCGAAGAAAAAGAAGCAAGTACAAAAGCTAGCACTCACCCGAAATAGCCTTGGCAGCAGCCATGAGCTTCTCCGCTACTCCTACCTCACGACCTGCGGCGTCCTGCTGCAGACGCTCTTTCGCTTCGGCTGCCTTTGACAGCTCCAGCTCCAGGCACTCTTTCGCCTCAGCGGCAGCTTCGGCCTTCTGCTCCAATTGGCCAAGGCTCTTCTTCAGAGCATCAACCTCACGAAGAGAGTCATTATGCTCCTCTTCATTCACTACAAGCCAGTGTCAACAAACAGGACAAGGATAAACAAAAAAGTACTACAAGGCAGACGAATACCTTGCAGCTGCTGCAGTTTCACCTCCAGCGTCAGGTGCTCCTCCACCAGCCGCTTGGCCTCTCGGACACAAGGCTGCAGGAAAAAGCAATAGCAGTAAGAGCATGACTTGGGGGCTCCGCCCAAAACAAAGAAGCAAACACAACATCAGCACACGAAGACGCCCGGGGGCTCCCCCCGTGACATGAAGCAGAAAAACTTACGTGCTCCGAAGGCGAACCCGCAGGCCCGCCTGCGAAATTCTGAGGCGCAACCACCAGCCTCTCCTGCACAAGAGGAACTGGTGCAGCACCACCCGACGTCGCCACCGTCTGCGGAGGCGGCGACGCAATGTTCGACTCCCCCATCATCTCGCACGCTCCATCACTAGAGCCGTCGGAGGATTGCCTACATACGAATCAATCAACACAGGCGCAAAAATAACAAGTGAGCAAAAGACAACAGTGGCAACAAGCACACTTACGAGCCCAACGCGCTCAGGTCAAAGATAGGAGAAGCCCTCCGGGCCCTCTTCTCCTCCTTCTTCTCTTCCTTCTTCCGCTTTGCTGGCGGGTGCGGAGCAACAGCTCGCACAGGAACGGCAGGAATAGGAGAAGACGAACCCCCCTGAACATCATCATGACGCTCAAGACCTCGAGGATTCCTGGGAGTCGGAGGAGTCGAGGCATCCGAAGACTCGCTCGAGCTCCGTGATCGCTTACTCGAATGGTCTTCACTCGATTCGTCGGCATCCTCCGCCGGATATCGCGCCGAAGGAAGCTCGGACACGGAATCCACCACTTCATTATCCGTGGCATTCGGATACCTTTCGGGCAATGGTGGCGCCATGCCTGGCACTTTGAAGCTCTACAAGATGAGAAGAAACTTTGTTAGCAAACAAAGGACACAAGTACACAACTGATAAAAACATAAGGGAAGCACTACGTGCGCAAATCTATACCTTTGGCACGGCCAACGTCGACGAAAAGGGAGGAGTCAGTGACTTCCCCGGGATTTTTTCGTCGGCCTTGAACTTCAACAGCACGCGAAGATCCTTGTCAAGGTCCACCTCGGAGACCTTCTCACTCGAAACCCTCGTCGGATCACGGCGCCCAGAGTACAGGAACATCGGGTGCGCTCTAGCCTGGAGCAGCTGCACCCGACGCTCAAGAAACACCTGGATAATGTCGACACCGTTCACCTCCTTCTCAGGAATCAATTGGAGCTCCTCCACCCGACGGTACAAGGCCTCTATCTCCGCCACCTCACCGTCTAAGATCTGATTTTTCCAGGACCTCTTCTTCACAATTAACTGGGAGGGGTCAAAAGGAACGAGACCAAAATCTTGCCCAGGCAGCACGGAGTCACGGATGTAAAACCATTTCCTCCGCCAGTACTGGACAGATTCGGACATGGAGAAGGAAAAGAATTGGACGTCGGGACTAAGAGAGATGATGAAACCCCCAATGGGATACACACCATCCGAACCAGACTGCCTCCTCACGGAATACAGCTTCCGGAAGAGGCCAAAGTGCGGCTCAATGCCAAGCCAACACTCGCAAAGCGTGATAAAACACGCAATGTGGAGAAGGGAGTTGGGAGACAGATGATGGAGTTGAACCCCATAGAAAAAGAGCAGTCCACGAAGGAAGTTATGGACTGGATACGCAAACCCACGCAAAACGAAGGCGACAAACATAACCCGATACCCAGATGGGGGACGGGGGATTACCTCACTACCGGGGAGTCTCACGGCCGTCGTGTCCTGCGGAATCAGGCTCCGCTCGCGCAGCTTGCAGAGATCGCTCTCCCGCGTCTCTGATCGCCGCCAGCCACCATCGGTGACACGAGCAGCGGCGGTGCCCTTCTTGCCTCTGGCGGCGCTGGTTCCCACTGCAGGCGAAGACTTCTTTGGCTTCCCCATGGCGCTACGGCGGTGGTGTCGTTGCCAACGACGAAGACAAAGGAAATGCGAAAGGAACTCTCAGCACGCAGCAAGAATCGCTCGAGCACAAGGAGGCAGTAAAACGCAAGAACTGGTGCGGTGAAAACAAACCACGATTTTCACCATGGATTATAACAGCAAAGACGATGCACGCTGACCGTCCATCAAGAAGACCTAACGCCAACGGCAGATCTGGCCATACACGTGTCAGCACCAAAACGAATCGTCATTCCCACGACGTCCACTACGCGCGGAAATCGAGGAAACGCCGTAATCATCTCCACGCCGCGCGTGACCGGTCAATTCAAAGTCAGGAAGTGGGACCCACGCATCGTCCAGTCAAGTCATCTTTGGCGCAGCAGACACTTGAGGTCATTGATCGTCAGCACTGACGTCATCAACAGCTATACTAGCAATAACTTCGGCTCCACAGCTAAAAGTACTCACTCGAATCTACGATTCGACTAAATACTTGGGGGCTACTCCTATCAGGAGTGCTGGTCGCGCACCCGATGTACTTCCGGGTCAGCGGTACGCCCACGAGATTTTCCTACTACCGTTGCATGATACAAGACTCGAGTCTCTGCCCGAGTCTACGACTCCGCCAGACACTCGGGGGCTACTCCAAACTGGAGCGATGGCCGTTCACACACAAGAGCTTCGAGTCCTACGTCGAGTCCACGACTCCACTACGGACTCGGGGGCTACTCCCATAGGGAGGAAGGATTTCAGCATCCGAAAATTTTCGAGTCCTACGGACTAAACAACTGAGCAATGCTTGCACTAAAAGTCTCCGCTCGAGTCTACGACTCGAACAGACACTCGGGGGCTACTCCCATAGGGAGCGCTGGTCGTGCACCCTATGAAATCTTCGACTGCGATCTTCCGGATCCGCATGCAAAAACTTTTCGGCAACTCTGCCCCAATTAATGCTAAGTGAGTAACATCCTCCTTGGCCACCCGAAACACCTCCGCGGTGATAAACATTCGGATGCTGCGTCTGCGACGCAAAGATAAGACCTACAGATATCATCTGATGGCCTGGCAACGCACCTGACTGCGCTCTGCTAGTATGAATCCGTACCAGCAGGTACGATGAAAAATCCCGACGGACGTGTTGGGTACATCATTTAAAAACATTGTAATTCCACTCCTGTAAGTCCTCCGCAGCCTGAGTCGAATTACGCCAGCATATGTTCCGGGTTCGAGTCGAGGGACTCGCACCTGAAGAAGATCGTGTTGTTTTGTCCTAAGACGATTAACTGACCCTGATCCGTCGGGTGAGTCAGGCACACGCATCAACAATCCCTACACATTCTCTTGAAAGACAGAGTTACACCCGAAGGATTGAAGAGTCCTCAGCCGAATCTACGATTCGACTGAACACTCGGGGGCTACTGACATGGTTATACCCTACGGGTACGTAACTTTAGCATACCTGGTCCAGCCCAAGAAAGGCCCACGGACAATATACGCCAGCCCATGAAGATTTTTTGGGTGGCCCAGGCCCATGACGCCTTCGGATCCTTGAAGAACAAGACTAGAGTTTCAATACAACTTGTAACCTACTCGTATCGGTACCCGAGACCTAGCCTCCCCATATATAAAGGCTAGGAGGGGCCAACGAGGAGGGCACTCTGAACCCAACAACGATTACACCCTGCGATTACGACATACACACCTCCACGCCAGATCGAATCTGCGCACCCTGTAACTTTCGGTTCCGCCGCAATAAAAGAGCAGACAAGCAGGAGTAGGGTTTTCCCTCCGGGGGCCTGAACCTGGGTAAATCCCGTGTCCCCTAGTTGCTTGTCTGTTAACCGTGCCACGATCTCCAGCATCCCCATCTTCTCCAAAACCCAAGTCCATAACAATGGGCATTGATGAGTTGAAACCTCGTCACTGGCCACTCGAACAAGCCGCCGGATGTTGGCCAGACGAGCTGCAATCCGTACTCTAGAGCTTACGCACAACTCCAAACAGTGCCACGAGATACACTCCATTCTTCATGGTGCATGGTGCTGAAGCGGTACTACCCGCAGAAGTACACTACAAAGCACCACGTGTGGTCGCTTACAGCGAGAAGGATTCAACTCTTGCACTCGAAGACTCCGTTGATCTCCTTGACGAGGCACGGGACATCGCAGTAGAAAGATCGATGATCTACCAGCAAATCTGCGCAACTACCATAGCAAAAGACTACGCCATAGATCCTTCGTCGAAGGAGACCTGGTCCTGCGACTAAAGCAGCAAGGGCACCTCAAGCTCGAGTCCTCTTGGGAAGAACCATACGTGATTACAGAAGTAATCCTAGGCGGCGCCTATTGCCTCAAATATTTCAAGACAGGAGTCGCATACTCCAACCCCTGGAACGTCGCGTAGCTATGACGCTTCTACCCTTAGTCGTCCTTTTTTATTACATTGCAAATAAGGCTATTCAGCCAGGCTACTTAGCCACACATTGTACCTCGTACTGATTTCTGCGAATAAATAAAGCTAAGTGCCCCGAAACACTATGTTTTTCTTGCAATTATATCACTCGGGGGGCTACGCCACCCTTCACACCCTAATTCTACGAACAATACGCAGTATCCCGAGTACCCGACACAACAACAATCGAACCCTTGATACACCAACCTAGTTGCAACTCACCTGACAGGTTGGCAAGGTGCTGAGATAAAATAAGTCAGGCTAACGAAAAGGAACTGCAAAGTGCAACACACTCGCAAAACATACGAGCTAGCAAGATCTTTACATATCAATATCAATGAATTATATACAGCATATATACGACCTTTACAAAACTGGTATACTTATGTGCAGGATACAAGTTAAACTACTGTTGCAACAGAAGAACGTGTGTCTGCTCCTCAAAGAAATTGACAATTTCCTCCGCTGGGCGATCCACCTCCTGGTAATGAGGAACCATATTCCAAGTCGAACCTGCCGGTAGCGTCGGAGGTCCAGCAGCAACAACTGCAATATCCACATCAGGCATGTGCAGTCGCACTAGCGACAAAGCAGCCTTGGCACCAGCCACTAACTGTTGTCGCACGCACTTGTGAACTGCACTCAAATCCAGAAACTTAGCCAATAGAGACAACAAGCTCGAAGGGATGGTATCCAGTGGAAACTTTGTCTGGTAGATATTCCTCAGGCACGACTGCGATTTCTTCAGAAAGTGGAGCATTCGCAAGGCACGATCCTGCAGGGTCGCAAGTGCGATTGCGCGATCATGATCCACCCAGAAGTACCCACTTGCCTGAAGTTGTTCCTAGGTCAGGTCGTTCATGCGAATGGCGATCCTGTCATTCTCATCTTGCGGATGACGTGCACTAACAACTATACCAAGCAAGAGGAAAAAGTATGAAGACAATGAACTACCGCGATTAACTACAAGAAAATATAAGGGGGCAGAAAGCTAACACTTTAACTGATCACCCAGCTGCGCCACCTCCTCCATTAGATATTGCTCTCGGGCGGTGTCTTTCTCCACCCTCGACTTCCATACATCCGTGTTACCACGGAGGGCGGGCAGTTTGCGTTCCAGCTACTTAATGCGATCGCGTAGTCACGAAAGCAGGGACAACTCATCCACCCTTGAGTACGACTGTGCTAAGGTATTACCAGCAGATGGCGAATCCCGAGGCTCACTCGAAGGACCACTCGATGTACCCTATCACAAGCCAAGCAAGAGATAATAAGGGACCAAGCAACACATGGATAAAGACTCAAGTGCATTCAAACATAGCAAAAGTATCAACAGAGACATTCAGCCAGTGGCATGTTTTCAACAAAAGGAGTTGAGCTATTAACTATTACAAATATAACTACTGAGGAGCAGCCTGCTTCTTCGACTTGGACTTCGGTTTCGGGGGCCTCATCGAGTCCGTAGCAGTATCAGACGCCACAGACTTCCCACTGCAGCCTTTGCCGCCTTCTTGGCTCGCTTCAGCTCCTCAGAATACTTGGCGATTGTGTTGATGAGTTGCGGCCCGTACTTGCCGCAGACAGTTGCAAAGGGAGCAAAAACTACCTGTTAACCATCTGCGCCAACGGGCATCGCCTTGGAGACTGCGGCTGGATCCATCTCCACTCCATGGGCTTGCACCATGGCGAGTGCTATGGAGGCGCCAACCGCACAGTGCGATTTCCTGAAGTCCGAGGGGATACCTCCAGCGAGGGAATCCACCAGGTCATCCAAGTTCTCAATCCGTTCAGCCTTGGGCGCCAGCTCCTCGTGGCTGCGACTGAGTACACCCTTAGCCTTGGTCAGCATTCCCTGAATGGAAGCGCTGCGGTCTTTGACTGCCGCGACGGCGCCTGCCAAAGCATCATCGCGACAAAGCACCTGGGTGTCGAAGCTCAGACCACCAGCATCTACACAGAACGTGTTAGCACAATAGCAAGACATCAAAGAAATAAACAATCAGAATCCAGACAAAAGGATACCCGAAAGAGACTTGGCAATCAAGAAGAGCTGTTCCTCGAACACCTTTTCCCTCGCAGTGATGGAGGTGCGCAAATCCTCTACGCGTTTCCACGATTCATCCAGCGCAGCGACTGCCTCATCGCGACTCTTCATCGCTGCAGCGAGTGTCTTTTCAAGGGAAGCAGCTTCGCGAAGAAGTTCGTTATGCTTAGCTGCAAAAATACAAGATGGATCGTCATTCGAATGTATAAAACCATCGCAAGGACAAAGAAGAAGAAACAAAGATACTAACTTTGAACCACGCGATGGCAATTATCCAGCAATGCATGCTGTTGACCCATTGCAAGTACCTGCTCTGCCAGACGAGAAGCTTCCTTCACAATAAGCTATCGCAGAAGAGAATTAAAAGGATCAGCAGATAGCATGGACGCCAAAATTTGACTGCAAAAAGCAACACCACACATACGTGCTCCTCCAGAGACTCTGAAGTTGATTGCCGCGCAGTCGTCCGGGGAACCATCTGGTGCTCCACAACGTGTGGAGAACTCGATGAGTTGTGCCCGAAGTGGGCCACAAACGGAGGAGAAGAAGATCGCTCAGCCACTTCCTTGGCCTTGGAGTCCGCGACTCTAGATTCCTTCAAAAATTGGACGTCACCAGAAGACGACGACGCTGGTTGACTACGGAACAAAAACCAGCATCAGGAAATGCAACTCCAAAAGGAACCAAGATGAAATTGTAGACTTACTAGTCAAATTTATCAAAATCGAAAGTTTGGTCCTCCGACTCCTTCGGCAGCCGCATCTTCTTGCGAGAAGACAACGCCATAGAGCTCACAGGAACAATAGGAATCGGTGACTCCGCACCAATAGCTGGGCCTTCTAGAGTCGAAGGAGATGACGCATCCTAATCTTTGCTGCACGAACGCTTGCGAGTGTCCGGACCGCTGGACTCGGGGGCTTCCTCCTCCTCTTCAAGTGGGACGGTCGATTCCGACTCATCCTCTTCATCTACTTCACGAGGAATAACCCCCTCAGGAAGAGGGGCAAACTGGGAAACACCTTCCAATCCTGCATACAGAAAACAAGTCAGCATACATCAAGAAATCGGAAGCACTCGACAAATAAAGCTACTTCGTAGCACAATCATACCTCAGGAGGAGGGTTAGAGGCATCAAATGTAGGCACGAGTGGTTCACTGGGGAGGACATCCTTGGTGGTGTACTTGGTCAACAGTCGCACCCTCTTATCTACTTCACCCGCGGAAATGCCATCTGCAGATACGCGAGTCACATCGTCCGCACCAGCACATTGGAACATGGGGTGGACTCTGGCCTACAGAGGCTGGATGCGATGGCGCAACCATGTGCGAATGAGGGCAGCACCTCCCTCTTCTTTACCCATGCGATGCTCGAGGTCGCAGACACGCTCGTACATCACTTCTGTCTCCTCAGACTTGCTAGGCATCACCATGTTCTTCCAAGAACGCCTCCTCTTGCACGACGTCGCGGGATCGAAGGGCGCGAGTCCATAGTGCTCTCCGTCGGCCTTCTGGTCACGGATGTAGAACCACTTGTCCCTCCACCCTTGGACGGACACCATGAGCTTGATATCAAAGTATGTGATGGAGGAGTCGACATGTATCCCGCAGCCTCCTACGTCGTAGACTACGGAACCAGATGCCGACTGACGCTTCACCTTGAAAAGCCGCTTGAAGAGACCAAAGTGCGCCTCGACTCCGAGCCAGCACTCGCAAAGCGTGATATAGCACACAATGTGAAAAAGAGAGTTTGGGGACAACTGGTGCAGCTAGAGCCCATAGAAACAAAGAAGGCCCCTGACAAAAGGATGCAGAGGTAGAGAAAGGCCACGGATGATGAATGCGAGGAACATCACCCGGAAACCAGATGGAGGACGTGGGATTACCTCGTCGCCAGGCACTCGCGAATCATCTTCGGCGCGATAAAGAACTCCATCTTGACGCAGAAGATAGAGCTCAGAAGCCTTGATGATGGACGCGTGCCACACGCCATTAGTGACGCGGGTGCCCGCACCCTTCTGCTTGTCGGTGCCGGCGGTGCTGGTACCCATGGCGGCGGAGCCACCTTTCTTCTTGGCAATGACGGTGGCAGCAATAGACCTAGTGGCGGCGCCTCCTTTCTTCTTCCCCATCTTGTGGTGGTGGTGCGAGCGGAGGAAATAGCTTGGAAAAACGCAGAGTTGGTCTAGCGCCACGAAGGGGATCAACTCTAGGAAGCAGAGGGCAGCAGCAATGGCGATGGAAGCACAAGGAGAGAAAGAGCAGATGGGAAATTACCGCAGCCGCACTGCTACTTAACCCCCTTGCGGATGCAATCCAATGGCCAGCAGTAACCCTATTGGACGTGTGGCTCACATCGCTATCGACATGTGGAGAGGCTAAAACACAAACTGTCCCCCACTACCTCCATTACACGCGGAAATCAAGGAGGCGTAGTTAAAACGAAAGATTACGCATGCCCGGTCAAGTCAGGGTCAGAAAATGGGACCCACCACTCATCGTGTCCCGTCAAAGCCGCTCACGCGGGAAACTGTGGTCATCACATCGTCAGCACTGATGTCATCAAAGATGAGCATTACAAGACTCCGACTACTTTAGTCCTTGCTCGAGTCTTCGACTCCACCAAGCACTCGGGGGCTACTCCCATAGGGAGCGCTGGTCACGCACCCTACGATTTTCTTTCTATGCAGGAATATGGACATTCGAAGCTTACCCAACCACTCGAACCTATGATTTGAAGATGGATCATGGGTTACTCCCATAGGGAGCGCTGGAAACAAATTCGACTAAAACAAGCAAACAAAAGATGACAGCAGTCACGAAAGTTCTTTAGTCCCTGCCTGAGTCTTCGACTCAACCAGGCACTCAGGGGCTACTCCCATAGGGAGCACTGGTCGCACACCCTATGATTATTTGTACATCGTACTATGTGTTGATAACATCCACACTCGAAGTCTATGGCGACACCGCCTCATATTTTTCCCTACAAAGAGACTGCGTCTCCTGGGTCACCTGAATCATCTCCGCGATGACAAAAAAACTCGGATGTCGCGCTTGCAGCGTGAATATAAGACCTAAATAAGGCCTGGCAACGCATTTGCTGCGCACTACCAGAAATATATCCGTGCCTACAGGTACGATGAACATGCCTTGACGGACGCGTCGAGTGCTCACACCCTTATACTGGAATTCGACTCCTGTAAGACCTCTGCGGCTTGAGTCGAATTACACCGGCACTTTTCCGAATTCGAGTCCGGGGACTCGAGTTCGAGTAGATTGCGTTGTTTTGCCCTAAGGCAGTTAACTGATATTGATGCATCGGTTAAATCAGGCACGCATATCAACAATCCCTATGATATAGACAAAACACTCGAAAAATACTCAGTCATGCACTCGAAAGGCTTCATAAAGTCCCCAATCGAATCTACGATTCCACTGGACACTCGGGGGATACTGACATGGGTATACCCTGCAGGTACTCGAGTTTGGTATATACGGTTCGGGTACGGTAGAAGCCCACGGCGTTGCCACGACCCAATGAAGACTTCGAGTGGCCCACGGGCTATCAATGACTTGTGAGACAAGAAGAAGTTTAAAGATAGAAAGTTTAAAGCGAAAACCCTAATCCGTAACCGACTCGACCTGCTACCCGAGACCTGGCCTATCTATATAAAGGCCAGGAGGGGTAGCGAGGAGGACAGACGCAACCCTAGTTTCCACAACTCTCGCCAGATTGCATCTGCGCGCCCCTGTAATCTTTGATTCCTTCTTTAATTCCAAGAGCAGACAAGCAGGAATACGGACCTCTACGAGGCCTGAACCTGGGTAAACCTTGCGTCCCTGTGTGCTTGTTTGCTAGCCGATTGATGCTTCCGGCGCTCGCTCCTTCTCCAAAACCCAAATCCATAACAATGGGAATTGATGAGTTAAACCCTTGTCACTATGATTCCTTGACAACTGTCTAGGAAAATGATTTTCATACGACCTCTGCGTACCAGCAGATGAATTAGAAGGATGTTGATTTGCTTTGGCTTGAAGATGACTACTTGACCTGTGGCTCATTGCCAAGTAACTTGTGCTAAACAACTTTGACTTATGCAATTTAATTTGGTGACTTCAATTATTGTGATCCACTACTGTGGTCCCTCCCATGCTGGAGTGTGCACAGTAGTGGGTTCCAACATCAGGATTTGTTGTTCCTTTGGATGGCTGAGAGTTGTGCTGGTTAGTAATTGAACAGTGGCTTTAATTGAAATGATTCCTGGTGACCAACACTAGGAAAATGATTTAGCTTATTTAATGTTTTATAAAGTTGATGCTTTGATCTATTGTCTATGTCCTGTATGCAATCCTTGTGGCTTCTGTAGATGATCTAGCTGTTGTGGTACCTCTTTAGAGGATGCACAGTGGCCAAGATCATCTTCATGATCTACTACTTTATTGCTTGTCAAAGATTTGGATGGTTCCCAGCCAATGATGCAAAGGTTGAGGCACATCTGTGTAAAAGAGGGACAGTTATAATTCTTTGTGTATAGAAACAAAAACTCTGTGATGATACTAGCATACCATTTGTGTGAAAATTTGAGAGTATCCCACCACTACAAAATATCTTTAATAGGTCTGATAAGAATAGATACTAAGATTTGTGGTTTGGTGTAGCTACATGTTGATGTGTAGCTTGTGAACTATATCTTGACTTCTTGATCTTCTGGTTGTTAACTCGAAGATCTGCTAATGTGCATCTGCTCCTTCTAGTACTACTGCCTTGCATTTGATCAGCCTACTCTTGCGAATCTTGTGCTCCTAAACCTTGTCCTTCTAGATCCGAAAGAACTAGCTTCTTATGATTACTCATTCTGCTGTGATATGTCTGCTCCCCTCTCCTTCTACCATTTGATCTGCTCTGGGATGGCTTATGAAATCAACTAGATGTTGATTGGGTGGTGGATTTGATGGTGGTGTGAAGAAATGAATGTGTGTTCTTGCGAAGAACATGTGGTATGAATAAAACTAGATAGATGTGGTTGTGAAGTGAGAACAGTGGATGGTGCTACGGCTGTGCCCTCCCTTTTACACTCCCTGTGGAGCCTCTTATGTCGCCAGCACACCAGCTGCATGCTGTGAGTATGCTGCTTGCAAGTGGGACCCTTCCCTTGTGGATCAGATCAAGCAACTACAGCTGATTCACTGCTTCCTTCTTACCCCTTCTTGGTGAAACTTGCCCCTCTAACTAATGCATGTGAAGTTGTACTGAGGCATACAAGCTGATAAGAACAGATTCTTAAATTGGTGAAACTTGCCCCTTTTACAACCCCTTTCCTTCCTTTTGTTTTCTTCTATGTTCACAGGTACAAGATCAGAAAATGAAGATTAGTTTTAGGATTTTCCTTTTATCCAATTTTGTAATTTCCTTTTCTGGACATTGTAATACATTAGTTTATCTTATTATTATTATAACTATTTCTTATTCTTCCTTAATTGTAAAATAATAATGTAATATGTATATTTTCTGTTAATAAAGAATTCTTCTATTTGTTTCATTATTGCAATTCATTTTCCATTTTATTTATTCACTTTTTTGTTTCATTGTAATTTTCCTTTATTTATTTTCTTCTTGTAACAGAACAATATAATGTTAGACTTAAATATTATTTATACTTTTATTTATAATACTTGTGTTTGCATTATTGTGAATGATTATTTATAATTCAAATTTCTCCCCTCATAATTCACTTAATCAATAGAGATCATGTCAAAATTCATCCCACTCACCTCGGATAGCACTAATCCTAACTCATCGGAGTGAGAGAATTTTGATCACTCTAGTATTTTATTTTGGCGAAAATTTACCCAGATTTTCAGATGCATGCATGCATATGCATAAAATCCTAAATCTACCCTTCGTTTAGTCCTAAATGTTGGGATGTTACACACCTCTAGTGAACTGTGGACCCCAGTCCACTCTTTTACCATTGATATACCATCTATTGTTTACCGTTTACTATTTACTTTCTGCAAGCAATTACTATCTTCCACACTAACGTTTAGTCCTTTGTTTTCAGCAAAACCAGTGAGATTGACAACCTCACTATAAGTTGGGGCCAATTTCTGTGGTTGTGTTGTGCAGGATTCCAAGTTGCTAGCAACACCTTGGAGTTGTTTCCTTACTCCTACTGGTTCGATAACCTTGGTTTCATAACTGAGGGAAACTTGATGTATTGCTCATCATACCTTCCTCTTGGGGTTCCCAATGAGCTCTACATATCTTGAGCCATCAAGCACTTTTCTGGCGTTGTTGCCGGGGAGTTAAGGATAACTTCAATCTCTTCCTCCTCGTCAATCACTTTTCAGGGAGAAAGAAGATTCTTGCAAGGGGAGTCTCTCACAACCAATCTTTTTACTTTGTTATTCTTTTGCTTAGTTTCTCTACTTTATTTTTTTGCTTCATTTTATCAAAAATACAAAAAATAGTTCCTACTATAGTTGTTATTTGTGTTGGTCTGTTATTGTCTTGCTTTATCATGCTTTCTATCAATTGTTGGTTTCCTTGAAACTAGATCTTATTGGCAAGGTGGGTTCACAGGAGAAATAATATATTATGAGGAACACCGCTTGTCACAAAAAGGGAAACACTTATGGTAACAAATTAATAAATTGTATACCATTGCTAGAAACGTGTGCTCTACTTATAATGTTACTTATTGCTTTGATAAATCTTGTTGCTGTAGGAGGTATAAACACCTCCCTTTTTAACGTGAGTATAATGATAATGCTACCATGTCTTCTTATCTTAAGGGAAATTATGACTTTTATGATGTGGAACAAATTGAAGAATTTATTGCTTGGAAGGGTGCATTCGAACTTGCTTATTTTCTTGAAGATACTGCTGATGCACCTTATAAATATGAGGTTTATGATATACTTAAATTTTGCTTTGATAATTACAAGGAAGAAAATGGCTATATTCTTAAATATCTTAATAGATGGTCTCGACCAATGGAAGAGATTAATGCCTTGCAGGAACCTATGGAAGAAGAAATTGCTGAAACTATAAGCTCATTGGATGAAAAAGAGGAGGAGAGTGATGATCAAGAGGAGGAAGAATGGAGCAGCTACCCATGTCTACCTCCCAATAAGAGTAACTCTTTAACTAATACCTTATTTGATCGCCCTCCATGCTTACCAAAGGAGGATGAGTGTGATATTTATATTGTTGGTTTTTCATGATGCTACTAAAAATCATTATGAGAGAAGAAAATATGGTTGTTGGAATTCTCATGTTACTAAAACACCTCTCTTTATATTGAAAGTTCCAAAGTTGCTCTTGTTTTATCTACGTATTCTTGTTACTATGTGCTTCTTTGATTTATTTTCTTACAAGATTCCTATGCATATTTGCTCATTGATGCTCTCTTTTGCTTCAATTCATATTTCTTACGTGAGCATCTTCTCAAATTACTGAGCCTAGCTCAAAGGCGTTAAAGAAAAGCACTATTGGGAGATAACTCAAATTATTTTTACTATCAGTAAGTTTTTCTTTTGTTGAGTCTTGGAAGTTATTGCCTCAGTAATAACCTCTCCTTATCCTTTTTGTGTCGTTTTTTGCCAACAATAACCTCTAATGAGAGAGAAGTAAGACTTGGGAAAGTTGCTGTCCCGAAACAGATTTTTGTGCTTCGCTGTAAAATATTGTGAAAAAACCATGTACATCGGATTGAGCTGTAATTTTCCGTACTTATGCCCCAGGTTATTATCTAACTTTCGTTAGTTTAGCACTTTTCGATTTGAGCAACAGAAGGTCTTCGAAAAAATCGGTTTTTTACCTGCTAGTCTGTTTTGACGGATTTCTGCCATTATTTGCATTTGCCTCTTAATCTCTTTATCTTTGAGTTCTCTTTGATCGCTTGAGCTTTTAGAAGGAATTGCTACAGTAGCTTGTGTTTTAGTGGAAGTTTTACTTGTGTTGAAACTAACCCAAAGACTTATTATCTTGAATACACTAATGTTGCTAATGAAGATTGTGTGAAGTTTTGTATGAAGGAAATTTTCAAGTGTAGGAAAGAATAATGTGATGAGATGAAGTATGGAAAAAATCTCAAGCTTGGGGATGCCACCCGTGTCAACCCAAGAAATATTCAAGAGGTACAAGCATCAAAGCTTGGGGATGCCAAAGGCATCCCCTTCTTCATCAATAAAAATCTCAGGTATTCTTCCAAAACACTTCATTTTTATTGTTTCATGCACGATTGTGTTGTTCTTGGAGCGTCTTTGTTTTTGTTTTTAGTTTTATTTTGTTTCGTTTCCTTAAATAAATTGGTTGGACCCCCGCATTCATAAGTTGTTTCAAATAAGTTGATTGCTGTTAGAAAAGAGTAGGAAGCTTCATGCTTATAAGTGGTACAAAAGGAGCTTGTTTTGACTATGGCCTAGACTTTATCATGTCATGTTTGATGTTGCTTTGACCTTATGCTCAGTGATTATTTTTGTAGCATGACTTGTTCCAAACAATTGAGATTGCCTAATGTGCCTTGAAAAAATCATGCGTTGTTTTAGCATACAAAAGCATAATATTGTGGTATTCTCCTTTGATGCTTTATTTGGGTTGACTTGGCACATGCTTACACCATGTTAAGACTATGAACCAGTCACCTTAGCCTCTATGATCATTTATTTTTTTACTTGTAATATCACTTTATGCTTTAATTAATAATGTTTTGTCGCTTTGCATGATTATGGCCATTATTGCTCTCTTAGTTGGTCGCTCCCAGTCTTTTGCTATCCTCCACCTGTACCACATATGAGTTCCACTCATGCATCCAACCTCCAAGAAAACTAAGTTATTCCAAAGAGTCGACTATAAATTCCTATGCATGGTGTGTTAGACCATTCCAAGTATATTCATGTTTTTATCTACCTTCCAAATTAAACTTTTGTTATGTGAAAATTAGTGATTAAAGCTCTCACAAACTTGATGGCACACTTTATTTTCATGCACTTAATAAACTTGAACCATTGTGTCCATCTATGTTACTTATATGCTTGCATTTTATAAGTTGTGAATTAGCAGAACCATGATACCATGGGGAACGATTTCAACATTGCACTTATTATTCAGTTGATATCATGTTCTTTTGTTTATGGATCCCAGCGGTGTGAAATAAAAGGGGATCTTGTAAGCTCATGGAGTTTGTATGTGTGTTAGAGAAATGCCTGGGCGGCTAGCCTAAGCCATGCCTAATCATGGGGGAAACTTGTAGCATAACCATAGTGAGCATTCTATGAAGCATCCTCAATAAAACCCTATGCAAATAGCAAATAAAAAGATTGCTGAGATGCTCACTGTCTGTTGCCTTGTCATTTTCATATGGGAAATCTCATGTGTCATGGGGCAAGGGGTACCCGTTGGCGGTTCTCCATGATACACATGTACTTACAATGACAAGAACTTACTTGTGACTAAAGTTGAGTAGCATGAGGTTCGGTACTCGTAAGCAAGGGGCATGAGATTTTCAACTTATAACTTGTCAAGCATATCCTCATATTTGTGTCACTTTAACCTTAATCGCCTCAAGATGCTTATGATAGGGGCAATGAGAGCTGAAAGCTAATAATTACCATAATTTTTGGAAGCTCTTTATGAACCTTGAATTCCCTGCTTCCCTCTATGAAGGGCCTTTCTTTTTACTTTTATGTTGAGTCTCCATCTTCTATCTTTATGCACCAATTGAGATAGCATAGTGGTCATTCTTAGTTTAATGTGCATTGTCCCAAAACTTGTTGATTGATTCATAACTTTGATATTGCTTATTCTTAAATTATTTGCTAGTCACCCTTATGAACTTTGAAGGTGTCCTATGCATTTATGTTTTTCTATACCACGAGGGACAAGCTGAATACCACTCTTATTACATTTTCTATATGTGAAACAAACAAAAGTCTTTCAATGCATTGTTATTCATGATCTTTTGTTTGTACATTTTCATGCTACAACATAGTTTCTATGTCTTATTGTTAGAACTTTATCTTTCATGCTCATGTTTAGAGTACTTTGATCCCAGCTATCAATGCTTTACAAATACCTTGATCAAGATTGTGATGGTGCATGTCACCTCAAAAATTATTCTTTTTATCACTTACCTACTCGAGGACGAGCAGGAGTTAAGCTTGGGGATGCTTGATACGTCATAAACGTATCTATAATTTTTGATGCTCCATGCTTGTTTTGTTTACACTTTGAGGTATTTTTATACATTTTATAGAACTAATCTATTAACAAGATGTCATGGTGCCAGTTGCCTGTTTTCTGCTATTTTTGGTTTCAGAAAAGCTAGTAAGGAAATATTCTCGGAATTGGATGGGACAAAAACCAAAGTCAATATTTAACCAGAAGGAACACGGAGTTCGAAGGGCAGCCGAAGTGGGTCCACGAGGTGGCCACACCTAGGGCTGGCGCGGCCACCCCCTAGGGCGTGCTGCCCCATGGTGTGGGCCCCTCGGGTGCCCATCGACCTTGCCCCTTTTCCTATAAAAGTACCCCGATGCAGAAACCCTAAGTACCCGATCAAAAATCCATGAAACAGTCTATAGCCGCCGCCATATCCATCCCTAGATCGGGGGATCCGAAGCTCTTCCCGGCACCCTACCGAAGGGGAGAGATCATCCCGGAGGCCTTCTTCATCACCATGCCAGCCTCCAGAGTGATGCGTGAGTAGTTCACCCTTGGACTATGGGTCCATACAATAACTAGATGGTTGGTTCTCCTCCTTTGTGCTACCATGTTTAGATCTTGTGAGCTCCGTTCATGATCACGATCATCTATTTGTAATCCTATATGTTGTGTTTGCGGGGATCCGATGAATATTGAGATACTATGTCAGATTGATTATTTATTCTATCATGTCTATGTTATTTGTGATCTTGCATGCTCTCTGTTGCTAGTAGCTATCTTGGCCAAGTAGATGCTTGTATCTCCAAGAGGGAGTATTTATGCTCGATAGTAGGTTCATGCCTCTAGTAATTTGGGGAAGTGATAGAAATCTCTAAGGTTGTAGATGTGTTGTTGCTACTAGGAATAAAACTACAATCCTTTGTCCATGGGGCAATTGTATTGTTTACTTTACACACTTTTCTTAATGTAATTATCTGTTGCTTGCAACTTAATACCGGAAGGGGTTTGGATGATAACCTGAAGGTGGATTATTAGTCATAGATGCAGTTGGATTATGGTCTATGTATTATGCTGTAATGCCCAATCAAATCTCGTAGGAGTCAAGATGTCTAGTATATGCATTGTTATGCTTTTTCAATCTGTCAATTGCCCCGCTGTAATTTGTTCACCCAACATGCTATTTATCTTAAGGATAAACACCTCTAGTGAACTGTGGACCCTAGTCCACTCTTTTACCATTGATATACCATCTACTATTTATCGTTTACTGTTTACTTTCTGCAAGCAATTACTATCTTCCACACTAAACATTTAATCCTTTGTTTTCAGCAAAACCAGTGAGATTGACAACCTCACTGTAAGTTGGGGAAAAGTTATGTGGTTGTGTTGTGCAGGATTCCAAGTTGCTAGCAACACCTTGGAGTTGTTTCCTTACTCCTACTAGCTCTATAACCTTGGTTTCATAACTGAGGGAAACTTGCTGCTATGCTCATTATACCTTCCTCTTGTGGTCCCAACGAGCTCTACATATCTTGAGCCATCAGGAGCCGTCATTCTCTTCAAACACCACACTACAAGATTCCACAACAATCCTGATGGTCTTGTTGTAGACTCTATCAGTGTGAGATTCGGCACCATAACCAACAAAAATACCTTCTAAAGCCTTAGACTCGAATTTAGATAAACGAACTCCTTTAATGAGAAAGAAACACTTACAACCAAATACCCAGAAGTATGAAATGTTTGGCTTGTTACCGGTGAGTATCTCATATGGGGTCTTGTCCAATAGCTTGTGGAGATAAAGCCAATTTTATGAGTGACAATCGTTGGATATGGCTTCAGCCCAAACGTTATACTGTGTCTTGAATTCAGCCAACATAGATCTTTCCATATCCATCAAAGTCCGGTTTTTCTTCTTGGGTACACCATTTTGTTGAGGGTGTATGCAGCAGAATATTGACGTCTTATCCCCTTTTCGCTTAAGAATTCATTCAAGGTGTAGTTCTTGAACTCAGAGCCGTTGTTGGTTCCTATTGCAAATATAGGGATGTTGTGTTGTCATTTAACCTCATTGGAAAATTCGATGACGGTTTTTTGGGTTTCACTTTTCTGCTTGAAGAAGTATACCCATATGTACCTTGAGTAGTCATCAACAATTATCAGGCAATACTTCTTCCCAAAAAGAGTCGCATGAGAGGGAGGACCAAAGAGATCCACATGAAGAAGCTCTAAGATACTTTTTGATGAAATGATTATCTTTCTTCGATGGGGAGAGTCGTGCATTTTTCCTTCAACACAAGCCCTACAAACACGATCTTTGGCAAAGTAAACATTATGTTCTAGTCCAAGGATGTGGCCACCCCTGTGAAGACTTTGCAAAGTTCTCATGTTGACGTGGGCTAGGCGGTGATGCCACAACCAGCCCGCATCGGCCTTTCCAAATAGGCAAATCGGACCTAAAGTGGTTTTTCCCGAAAAGTCCACCACATACAAGTCATTTTCGACGTACCCAAAAAAAGCGACCTTGAGAGACTTGCTCCACAAGAGTACCACAATATGATCATCAATGAAAACTGCAAAGCCCATCTTACCAAGGGCACGAACAGAAAGTAAATTATACCCAGGAGTCTCAACAAGCATGACGTCCACGAGAGAAATATTGTGGGAGACCACAACCTTGCCAAGACCCAATACCTTAGACTTGGACTTGTCACCATAGGGGACGGTTATTTGATCATGATTAGGCATCATATCCATGATGATCTCCTTGCTTCTGGTCATATGACTTGTGCATCCACTATCAAGCACCCATTTCGACCCACCGGAAGCATAACCCTACAAGAGTATTATTTCTTGGTTTTAGGTACCCATTTTTAAATGGGTCCTATCATGTTAGTAACAAGGGTATTTGGAACCCAAATATACCAAGTAATATAATTATCATAAGGACCAATAGAACTAGCATAAATATCACCATAATAATCACGAAATAACTCATAGTGAGGATTATTAGACCCTACAAAACCATCATAATCACTTTTGTCTTTCGTGATGTTATTTTCAGTGGTGCTTGTCTTTGCTTGAGTATTCTTAGCCTTCTTCTTGTTGTTGTTCTTCTTCTTGGTCTTGGGAACATATCCTATTCCCTCCTTACCATTATTCGTCCTTTGCTTGCTCAAAAGCTCCTCAAGAACATCCTTACCTTTTGGAAGAGATGACTTGGCAAGCTCATCTTTCAATCTAGCATTTTCTTGGAGGATGTCTTCATGGTTGCACACTGAAGTAGAGTTGCTAGGAACAACATATTTGGCTAGTAGAGTTTGGAGCTAATCATGATACTCATTGAGAATAGAGTATTCACTCTCCAATGCCTTGTGAGAAATGTCAAGTGCCTCAAGCTTCTCGGAAAGTCTAGCATGAGCACTTCACATTCAACCTTATCTCTTTTTAGCTTCTTTGCCTTAGCAATAGCCTGGTCCCGTTCCTTCACAATTTTTGCCATAAGTTCATAATTTGACTCCTAAATTGACTCGAGCCTCTCCTCAAGAGACACCCAAATCTCTTCTTCTTCTTCTAGAGCATTTTTCAAGGATGCTATTTCCATTGCATCCTCCCTTTCAATTCTACACTTTTATTCAAGGAGTTCTTCCGAGTGAGCAAGTTGACTCATGAGAGCCGAAAAATGCATTTTGCAATCACCTTGCAAGTTAGTCATAAAATAGTACAAAGTAATAACTTCTTCCTTAACCTTAAGACTAGTGGGATCATCCATATCCGCATTCATGGTAGTATTAGGAAAGGAAGTGATGGAAGGTGATACCTCGGAACCTCTTTCCATGAGGCAAGTAACGTTCTTGTTGGAGAAATTCTCATTTGGAGAGTCGAAGAGCGGAGCGGTTGGTGTAGATTAGTAGATTTAGTGGCTATGGCAGCCACCTCTCTTGAACTATCATCACCTTATTCGTCTTCACTTGCGGATGAATACTCTTCTTGGGCTACCAACACAATATTTGGTTGCTTCTTGTAAGAACAATTCTTCTTAACAAATGGCTTCTTGCGAGGAGCCTTTGACTTTTCTTTGAGAATTAGTCTTCCCCCATGATCTTGTCTACTTTGATATGGGCACTCAGCTATGAAATGCAAACGGTCGCCACAATTGTAACATGACCTCAGTTTTGGACCATTTTCTTTCTATCCACTTGACCCATTCTTGCGCTCAAGTTCAGATTTTTCTTCGGCCGGGTCTTTCCAAAAATTTCTTGCGTAGAAAGCCACGTACTCACCATGAGCACGCTTGACCTCTTCGGGACAGCTCATGGAATCTATGTCAAGGTTTCTATCATCTTCTTCTTGCTCAGTGACATTGGCCTTCAACGCAACATTCACACCTTTTTGCATTACAATTGCTCGAGCACGAGCATCTTCAATGTTCTTTGCCGCAACTTTGAATGCAGCCATTTCTTGCATGACTTCGTTGGAAGTCATTTGGTGATAGTTATGTCTATATTGTAAGCTCTTCAAATCTGTGGGCTCAAATGGCATAAGTGCACTTACGTATTTCCTCTTGATCCATGCATCATCAACATGTGTGGAACCATGCTTTCTAAAGGTGGTGGCAATGCCCTTGAGTCTTATATACATATCTTCGTGGTCTTCACCATCCAACGTATAGAACCCTCCTTCAGCTTCATTGCTTAGAGAATCATACCTATTTCTTCTCATGCTCTCATTTCCAATGAATAAGTCGGTGAGGGCATCCCAAGCTTCCTTAGCGGTGTTGAAATGTTTAATGTGTGGCATGTCCTTGGGACACACACCAAGTTGAACCATGTGCAAAGCGGTCACATTGATTTGACTATCGACGACTTCTCTTCTTGTCTAGTTATTTGGATCCCCAATGTGGAGACCACCTTCAATGATTCTCCATAACTCAATGGATGAATCGCATACATGCGATTTCATCAAAAAATCCATTGATTAAAATAAGATACATCAAGCTTGGGTGGATCACCCCTATTGTTTATATGAGGGTGGGGCATTGGTGGATCAGGTGAGTATAAGTGAGAAACCTCACTATAATCCTCCTCACTACTACCCCTTTTTTAGGAGGAGCTCCTATTCTTATCTTCACCCTCCAACTCCTCTTCTTTGGAGTTAGCCATAGCTTTATCATTAGAAATAGGAGTTGAAGTCTTAGTGTTAGATGGAGGAGTGATTGTGGTGGGCGAGAGACGCGCTATCACTTCACACATGTCTTGCATTTGGACCTCCATGGTTTTCACCAAGGTTGTTTCCAATGACTTGAGATCATCCATGGTGACCTTGTCCACAGCCTCACTACCATCTCCCTTAGTACTCATACTCTCTTAGGAGGTAAAGCCCGAATAAAGAGTCGATGCTCTGATACCAATTGAAATGGATCGTATGAGTACCTGGAAGGGGGTGAATAGGTGTTACTCCAAATTTTAACTCTTTTTCAATTTTAGTCATAACAGAAAGGTAAATTTTCTAGATATGCACCTAAGAAGAATTTCTATGTATGTCAACCTAGCTACTAAGCAAGTAAAGGCGAGGAGTGAGGAACGAGGTAACCATAGTGAAGCACGCGGAGACACTTGATTTGTTTTACCGTAGTTCCTTCCTTGTTAAGACAAGTATGTCTGCGTTGGAGGGGGTGGGCGGTACAAAGACCACCACGCCACAAAAGGCCTCACCCTGTTCTCCGATGGATCTCGCCACTAGAGGCCTGATCCACCTTCCACTATTTGGTACCCTTCTAGGAGGGAACCGGTGCCTTTACAACACCTAGCGGGGCACGTATCCACAACTCAATTGGAGGCTCCCGTGATGACAACAAGCTGCCACAAGAAACAAAATTATCAATAATTGTAACCAAGATCTAGAAACTCGAAAGAACTCTAGATCAAGAATCCTCCAAGTGAATGGAGGGGAAATGGAAATCTTGATTGGTGTCGATGAAGATCAAAGTCTCCTCCTTCGATTCCCCAAAGCCCGGAGACTTCGAGTGGTTCAAGATGGAGATCGTGCTTGAATAGATATGAATAGTGCAGAGCTTTTCCATGGGATCCAAGAGATCTGAAATGAGGATCTGAAAGGGTATTTATACCCCCATCCAAAAAGCTGCCATTGGAGGTTTTGGGGGCTGGATTATCTGGCCTAAGTAGGTGCCGGATAATCCGGCCGGGCCAATACTCTGGCCAAGGTTGGATTAACCGAGGAGCTACCCCCCCCCCCCCACTACATGATGCGCCTTGGTGTTGTTTGAAACTTAGCCTGGTGAGGGATTATCCGGCCTAGACATAAACTCAGGCCCAAAACGGATAATCCGGCGGAAAATTCCTCCCCCCTCACTACATGACGCGCCTTGGCCACACTTCGACGAAACCTTGGGACCGGATTATTCGCCCCCTGAAGGGCGGATTATCCGGCCTGGGCGAAAGCTCCGGCCCTGGCCAGACAATCCGGGGGAAATCCGTCCCCCATACCGTGTGACGCACCTGGCCCGTGTTTGTCGATCCAAGAGGGGCGGATAATCTAGCCCCAAAACTCATGTTGGACTATATTTGGGGAGGTAGATCTTATAATGGTGGAACCGTTGCCTCTTTATCTAACAGCGTCATGGGTGCACTACGACAGAACATCGCTGAAGTAATAGTAGCTTGAGAAGTTATTTTTATTATAATTTTGAAATCAGTATGCATCTTTTTTTATTTTGGCATGTACTGAATTATTAAAACACCACTTTTTTATTACCATGTACATTTTCATATTATTTAAATTTTATGTATAGTTCTTTTTCTATTGAAAACTAGAATATGTATACTATACATTGTTTTATTAAGTGGCCAGATCAAGTCCAGGGGCATAACATACATCTCACAACTCGTCGCACAAATAAGCCAAAATAGCATAAACCAAAAAAAAGTCTCCTGAGATTTTTTAGAATCTTCCCACCACAATTCCCCTACTGAAATCTATAAGCCTAAAATAAGTCACCATAAATCCCACATCAAAGCTATATCCACGACATGATCAATATAATCAACTAAGACCTCTAGTATTATCATTCGCTTAGGTTAGCCCAGCACTAGGTCCATGTTCTAGGCATTTCATCTCAAATGTTCAGACTGGTAAGAGAAAGCAACCTCTCCCTTACAAACTTTGTTTGTCATCCTCACGTAGGAGAGGTGCGACTAAATCTGCGCAGGCTCCACCGGTCAACAAATATTCTAACATCACATTTCCCTAACAAGCCCCTTGGAAAGGCATGGCAACCTGGCTTTGATACTAGACGTTAGCGTACACTTAGTTAGCCTAGCACTCAGCTCATATTCTGGACATTTATGCGTAGACGGTCCAACATTTAGCATAGAGAACATTACATCTCAAAAACCTAGATCGCTGAGAGAAATAAATCACTTCCTTATAAGTTAGGTGTGACCTCCTCCCATAGGCGAGGTGAGACTCCATCAATTGGAAAATTCTATTGGAGTTGACCTCACTAGATACTTTATTTTAAAATTTTGATTTTTTTTCTAAAATAAAATATGAACATGTTGGTAATGATGTATAATTTTATCGTGAAAATTATCAGATATACTCCCTCCATTCTAAAATAACTGACTTAAATTTATCTAGCCTTGTATGCATCTAGACACATTTTAGTGTGTACATACATAGGAATCTAGACACATAAGAGTAAGTGTATTATGGGCTGCATAGAAAAGCCAAAATCTAACAAGATTTAAACGTGCACTATATCGAATATTATTAAGATGTAAGCTAAAACAATTAAAAAAAACCAGCCCCGCGTCTATCCAGCACAGGGCGACTCAGGGAAACCCTTGCCACCGGCGATGCGCACCCTCCTGCACAAGCCCCCTTTCATCGCCGCTACCGCAAGCCATCGACGAGGTGGCGGCAGCTTCCCACGCTGCCAAAGGCTATGTGAGGAGCTTCCATGGAGGCGTGACGAGTGTAGGAGGCCGTCGGCTCAGCAGTCGGAGGCGGTGGTCGCCGGGTCGACCGAGGTGCGCGGCCCGGGATCTTGCGGCGGAGGCCGCGGTCGGATCTGGTTGCTTGTGGCCTGCGGCCTATCGGATCTCCGCTCGGAGCCCCATCACGGTTGTTGTCGACGTCCCCTCTCTGCGGCATCGGCGTTGTCTAGGGTGCTTGGTCGGCGATGTGATGTCGGTGTTGTCTAGGGTGCTCGACTGGCGAGGTGCTGTCAGCGGCTAGCTGTCAGGCGGGCGTCGTATTTGGTCGATGGGGCTTAATTTTGATCCCACGGTGATTTTGGTGCGGCTTGCCTAGTCTGCTAGGTGTGGTGTCGTTGGTGGTAGCGGTGTTTCCCGAGATAGGAGCTCCCATATCGTATAGTGATGTTGGTGTGATTGGTCATGTGTGGCAGTGGCTTTGTTGCCGCTCTTGAGAAAGCACGTAGGCACAATTTTGCATCGGTAATTGCTTATCAAGAACTTGGTAATTAGGACTAGTCAATGTGGTAATCATGCACAAACAATGCGATAACCATGCACAAACAACCTTAAAATTCTACCGATAATTTATAGTAGTGTGGTGGTAATTGCAAGCTAATAATTTTGCAACACTACGAAAAGAATTTGGTGATTGCATCGAAATGTATAGATGTTGTCGAGATTGTCTGCTCACAATCGTAGCCGGAGAATATGATAATTTTATGCTCAAAACCTAGTAATTGTATACGAGTGTATAAAATTATGTTGTGATTATTGTCTTTTAAGGATCTGGTAATAGTACCGAATAATCTGGTACATGTGTGCTAATAATCTTGTAATTGAATAACAATGTTGAAAATATGTTCTAGTAAATGTTTATTAAAAATCTTATAATAGTAGCCGAATAATCTATATCGTAGCTAGAGAACCTGGTTATTGTCTACTAATTGTCACAACTATTTGTTGATAATTATCTTACAATGTTGTAATTATGTATGAATTTGGTAAGTGATCATGTGCATCAATGTAGCGGTGATCTATATTTTTTTACATCATCCATAATTCTTGTGATTGTAGTTGAGTTTCTAGCTATTTTTGATAAGTTGTAGCAAAAAAATCAACAAAGAAGCTATTACATGGTATACAATTAGCACTTAAAGTTAGCAAAAGCATATCACGCCTAGCCCAGGTGATGCAGCCCGTCCTACGGACACTACTACATCTACAGTGCCAAGTCGTCATGGACTCTAAAGGTGAATCCGTTCCTCTATGCAAGCCCACTTCCAACCCTTTTGAATGGTATACTACTTCATATTCCATCCCATATTCATGATAGGTTCATACCGACGAGTACGGAGGCAAGGGAGGAAGCCCGCAGCACCAAGCCCGACAAGACGAAGGCTTGGAAGAGAAGACGGTCTAGGAGCAGCCAGCTCCAGAACCAGAGTCTCCATCGTCATCGCCCCGGAGTCTCCGTCGTCATCGCCCCGGAGAGTCCGCACGATACCAGCCGGAATGTCCGGCGCAACCGGAGTGTCCGTCCCGATCATGTCGGAGTGTCCAGCTGGCCCTGGCTCCATCCTAGCACGAACAGTCAGTAGGTCACATCGGACTTTACCCGGACACTACCCGGACACTACTCAGAGTGTCCGGCCACCCCTGACTATCCGGTTCACCTGAACCAGACTGTCCAGCCGAAGTGATGGGCCTGTGAGCCAACATCTGGGCCATTGGCCCATGTACCCCTCTATTCCGCACCAAACCCTAGTTTTATGCCCAAACTACCCCTGAACTTGTAGCTGGCCTATAAATAGATCCCCCACCCCCTCATGTATCCCTTAGGCATAGATGATATACTAAAGAAAACCCCCTTTGTGGAATCTCTAATTTTGCCTCATCCCCTTCTACCAAAGGGGATCGACTATCGTCACCACCTCGTTAGAGTTTGCATCGCGCCTCCCTCGTTGTACAAGGCCTTGGCATCGGTCTCCCTTTGCCAAGACGCCAAGACCCTCTTCAAGGTGTTCTTCCCTCCATGTGGGATCGAGGGAGCATGTTGACCGATCTTTCTTTGCGAGGACTCTATCGGACCGGTGGCCACCGGCAAGAGCAATCGACCTTGTATCGTGTGTGTTTTGCGTGTGTTCATCTTGTTCTTCGCGAGGTGTGAGTCCGCTTTCGCTACCTTCTCCCTTTCTCCTCATTTTTCCATCGATTTAACCACAAGATCCATGAAGATCGGGCCACCCACGGGGTTACCCCATATCGTATGGTATCAGCAGCTTTTGGTTGTCACGGATTCCTCATTGATTTGGTCTTTTCCCCATAAATTCAAAAACTCCACCAAAAATAGCCCCAATTCGTGTTTTGGATCAATCTGTGATTTGAGTACGTTTTGGTAGGTTTTGATCCGTGGATTACTTGTTAAACTTGTTGATCTACCTTCCCCTACGTTTTCATAGCCTAATTCCTTGTTTTCCCCCCATCAATTTGAGGTTTTGGTTCGAGTTTTTCCACCAAAACTCATCCCGTTTGTGTTCTGGAACTTCTGGAATCAACCGGACCGGACTATCTGCCTTGCCGGAGTTTCCGGCCTAAATGGACTAGAATATCCGCCCCTGCCGGACTGTCTGGCCTGCGCGCCCTGGAATGTCCACCCCCCTTGCTGACAGAAAAATCTGTTTCACGGTTTTAAGCAAAACTTTTGCATACGAATTCAGATTTTGGTGTTCTTTAGCTTGTTTTGAAGAGGAGAAAGAGATCTACATCGTCATCTTCATAGTTCATGTTATCTACTCAATACAAATTCTGTGAGCAAGGCGGAATCCACCAATAAAGGGTGAAGATCGGCGACGAAAGGTATAAACATTCCGCCACTTCTTCCCACTTTCTTTCCTTTGTGAGCTATACTATCTTTGCATTCAACAAACCAAAAATGCTAGAAAAAGGGAGCCCTCATGGGAGTACACTTCGCGACGCTGCTCGTGGCAGCACGTGGATGATTTTGGTGCGTCCCGTCGAGCGGGGGTGTCTTGTTTTCTCGACACATGTAGTTCTTGTAGCGCTTCTGGATGTTTGGGGTGGGGCGTTCAACGGTTTTGTTCCGTCACAGGACGTCGCCCGGTTTTTGTATTGTTTTATCGGTTTTTTCTCTTTTCTGGTTCGTATGAACTGTGGTTTGTGTTGCGCGCACTGCTTGTAGGAGGAGTTCTAGTTACTCGTAGGACTAAGAGGCAGTGCACAATAATCTGTCTTGGTAGTGGCGCTGTGCTATGGTTACTCTTTTTCGGTCCTATTTTTCTCTTTATCGGTCTTTTTTTCTCTTTTTCGATAGTTACTATCTGCTTTTATTTTTTTACTTTTATTTAATTTTGTTTCTTTTCATTTATTTACGGGCAATGGAGACTTTGTGGGGTGTAATGGGAGGGGTCCTACTTTGAACTCCTATTTATCTATACTTTGAACAAAGTCTTTTAAGGGTAATGTGAGGCAGTGCAGTGTCTAATAGAAATGGAGGCAGTTCATTGTTTGTATGTTCAGCAGTGCACGACGTGCACTGCTCAGCATCTGCGCGGTGCTAGTCCGTGCATTGCTTAGAGTAGAAGTTCGAGTGGCTTGCTGGTAGCACAGGGCGGCAGTGCATTGTTTCTATCTTGAGCAGTGCATGGCGTGTAGTGCTGGGCATCTGCGTTGTACTGAGTTGTACACTACTTATAGGAGGCCATGCACTGCTTACAAGAGGAGTTCCAGTGGCTTGCTTGTAGGACAGGGGGCAGTGCACCAGTTGTAGATTGAGAAGTTCATGGTGTGCACTACTCAGCATCTACGCGGTGCTAGTCCGTCCACTCCTTAGAGTAGAAGTTCGAGTGGCTTGCTGGTAGCATAGGGCGGCAGTGTATTGTTTCTATCTTGAGCAGTGCATGGCATGTAGTGTTGGGCATCTGCGTTGTATTGAGTCGTGCACTGCTTATAGGAGGCCATGCACTGCTTACAGGAGGAGTTCGAGTGGCTTGCTTGTAGGACAGGGGGGCAGTGCACCGGTTGTAGATTGAGCAGTTCATGGTGTGCACTGCTCAGCATCTGCGCTATGCTAGTCTGTGCACTGCTTAGAGTAGAAGTTCGAGTGGCTTGCTGGTAGCATAGGGCGGCAGTGCACAGTTTCTATCTTGAGCAGTGCATGGCTTGTAGTGCTGGGCATCTACGTTGTACTAAGTCGTGCAGTGCTTATAGGAGGCCATGCACTGCTTACAGGAGGAGTTCGAGCGGCTTGCTTGTAGGACAGGGGGCAGTGCACCGGTTGTAGATTGAGTAGTTCATGGTGTGCACTGCTCAGCATCTGCGCTGTGCTAGTCCATGCACTGCTTAGAGTAGAAGTTCGAGTGGCTTGCTGGTAGCACAGGGCGGCAGTGCATTGTTTGGCGTGTAGTGCTGGCCATATGCGTTGTACTGAGTCGTGCACTGCTTATAGGAGGCCATGCACTGCTTACAAGAGGAGTGTGAGCGGCTTGCTTGTAGGACATGGGGGCAATGCACCGGTTGTAGATTGAGCAGTTCATGGTGTGCACTGCTCAGCATCTGTGTTGTGCTAGTCCGTGCACTGCTTAGAGTAGAAGTTCGAGTGGCTTACTGGTAGCACAGGGCGGCAGTGCATTGTTTCTATCTTGAGCAGTGCATGGCGCGTAGTGCTAGGAATCTGCATTGTACTGAGTCGTGCACTGCTTATAGCAGGCCGTGCACTGCTTACAGGAGGAGTTCGAGTGGCTTGCTTGTAGGACAGGGGGCAGTGCACCGCTTGTAGATTGAGCAGTTCATGGTGTGCACTGCTCAGCATCTGCGATGTGCTAGTCCGTGTACTGCTTAGAGTAGAAGTTCGAGTGGCTTGCTCGTAGGACATAGAGGCAGTGCATAGCTTGTATCTCGAGTAGTGCATGACATGTAGTACTGGGCATCTGCATTGTACTGAGTCATGCACTGCTTATAGGAGGCCATGCACTGCTTACAGGAGGAGTTCGAGTGGCTTGCTTGTAGGACAGGGGACAGTGCACCGGTTGTATGTTCAGCAGCGCATGGCGTGCACTGCTCAGCATCTGCGCGGTGCTAGTTCATGCACTGCTTAGAATAGAAGTTCGAGTGGCTTGCTGGTAGCATAGGGCGGCAGTGCATTATTTCTATCTTGAGCAGTGCATGGCGTGTAGTGTTGGGCATCTGCGTTGTACTGAGTCGTGCACTGCTTATAGGAGACCATGCACTGCTTACAGGAGGAGTTCGAGTGGCTTGCTTGTAGGACAGGAGGGCAGTGCACCGGTTGTAGATTGAGCAGTTCATGGTGTGCACTGCTCAGCATCTGCGTTGTGCTAGTCCGTGCACTGCTTAGAGTAGAAGTTCGAGTGGCTTGCTCGTAGGATAGGGCGACAGTGCATTGTTTCTATCTTGAGCAGTGCATGGCGTGTAGTGCTGGGCATTTGTGTTGTACTGAGTCGTGCACTGCTTATAGGAGGCCATGCACTGCTTACAGGATGAGTGCGAGTGGCTTGCTTGTAGGACAGGGGGCAGTGCACCGGTTGTAGATTGAGCAGTCAAGGTGTGCACTGCTCAGCATCTGCGCTGTGCTAGTATGTGCACTGCTTAGAGTAGAAGTTCGAGTGGCTTGCTGGTAGCACAGGGCGGCAGTGCATTGTTTCTATCTTGAGCAGTGCATGGCGTGTAGTGCTGGGAATCTGCGTTGTACTGAGTCGTGCACTTCTTATAGGAGGTCGTGCACTGCTTACAGGAGGAGTTCGAGTGGCTTGCTTGTAGGACAGAGGGGCAGTGCACCGCTTGTAGATTGAGCAGTTCATGGTGTGCACTGCTCAACATTTGTGTTGTGCTAGTCCGTGCACTTTTTAGAGTAGAAGTTCGATGGCTTGCTCGTAGGACATAGAGGTAGTGCATAGCTTGTATCTCGAGCAGTGCATGACGTGTAGTGTTGGGCATCTGCGTTGTACTGAGTCGTGCACTGCTTATAGGAGGTCATGCACTGCTTACAGGAGGAGTTTGAGTGGCTTGCTTGTAGGACAGGGGCAGTGCACCGGTTGTATGTTCAGCAGTGCATGGCGTGCACTGCTCAGCATCTGCACGGTGCTAGTCCGTGCACTGCGTAGAATAGAAGTTCGAGTGGCTTGCTCGTAGGACATAGAGGTAGTGCATAGCTTGTATCTCGAGCAGTGCATGACGTGTAGTGTTGGGCATCTGCGTTGTACTGAGTCGTGCACTGCTTATAGGAGGTCATGCACTGCTTACAGGAGGAGTTTGAGTGGCTTGCTTGTAGGACAGGGGCAGTGCACCGGTTGTATGTTCAGCAGTGCACGGCGTGCACTGCTCAGCATCTGCGCGGTGCTAGTCCGTGCACTGCGTAGAATAGAAGTTCGAGTGGCTTGCTGGTAGCACAGGGCGGCAGTGCATTGTTTCTATCTTGAGCAGTGCATGGCATGTAGTGTTGGGCATCTGCGTTGTACTGAGTCGTGCACTGCTTATAGGAGGCCATGCACTGCTTACAGGAGGAGTTCGAGTGGCTTGCTTGTAGGACAGGGGGCAGTGCACCGGTTGTAGATTGAGCAGTTCATGGTGTGCACTGCTCAGCATCTGCGCTGTGCTAGTCCGTGCACTGCTTAGAGTAGAAGTTCGAGTGGCTTGCTGGTAGCACAGGGCGGTAGTGCATTGTTTCTATCTTGAGCAGTGCATGTCGTGTAGTGTTGGGCATCTGCGTTGTAATGAGTCGTGCACTGCATATAGGAGGCCATGCACTGCTTACAGGAAGAGTTCGAGTGGCTTGCTTGTAGGACAGGGGCAGTGCACCGGTTGTAGATTGAGCAGTTTATGGTGTGCACTGCTCAGCATCTGCGATGTGCTAGTACGTGCACTGCTTAGAGTAGAAGTTCGAGTGGCTTGCTCGTAGGACATAGAGGCAGTGCATAGCTTGTATCCCGAGCAGTGCGTGGCGTGCAGTGATGTGCATCATGAGGCCATGCACTTCTTACAGGAGTAGTTCGAGTGGCTTGCTTGTAGGACATGAAGGAAGTTTATTGTTTGTATGTTCAGCAGTGCACGGTGTGCACTGCTAAGCATCTGCGCTTTGCTAGGCAGTGCACTGCTTGCAGTAGGATTTCGAGTGGCTTGCTGGTAGGACAGGGCGGTAGTGCATTGTTTCTATCTTGAGCAGTGCATGGCGTGTAGTGGTGGGCATCTGCGTTGTACTGAGTCGTGCACTACTTACAGGAGGCCATGCACTACATACCGGAGTAGTTCGAGTGTTATTTTTGTAGCACCACGATAAAACCACTACTAGAAAATCGCGTGTTATTTTTATTTTGTGCATCATCATGACATCATACATATTTTTCTCGCATTTTTCTGAGCATAAGGTTTATTTTATTAAACACCGTATTTTGTTTGCTAAATTATTCATACGGTTTGCTATACATAAAGCCGTCCTCTTTTTTCTTAATTTAAAACTAAAAAAAATAATATTACCAGTCATTATAAGACTGTAAAAGAGTTTTTCTTATTTTACTAATAATAAAAATACTCAAAAGCCCATCTAAAGTTTTAGCCTAAAACTAGTCTCATCTAGTCTACTTTGGACTAGATAAGTAGTTCAATCCCCTTCTTTGTCCTTTTCAAACCCTAGCCCAATATCTATCTAACTCCAGATCTGAAATATCCCAAAAATTCCCCACCCTAGTTGGCGTGCTCCTCCATTTTTCTCTGCAGCGGCCGCCGTTTTGTGTTATGAGCGAGATGCCACAAGTAAGTCTCCACCAGATTCCAATCTCGTTGAGATTATCTTTCAAGCCACGGACCCGATTGAATCCAACTGCTTCCTTTTGCTGGACGTGTGCGAGTGTGTTGCAGCCTAGATTAAATCGATGCACTTCCTGAGCTACTCCGGTTCTACTGCTTGCCTTCTGCAGATCCTTGGTTCCCGTGCGCCTTGCACGCGGAGCAGCACAAGTGCCGCGCTCCTGAAGTTTTTCTAATGGCCGACAGCTCCTGGCCTCCCTTGCTCAACGTCAAGCCACACCAGCCTCGTTTGTCGCATGCGCCAACCATCAGGTCGCGAGGCCTGCCCGTGTACAACTTCCCGCCTCCACCCAGCTGCGCATGTGTCGTACATCGCCAGGCCAGATCCGCGTCAACAACAGGAAGTCGACTCCATCCTCGCCTTGTTCCCTGCATCAGGACAGAATTTCTCCTTGGTCTCCGCCGCAGTAGCGAATCGCTCTATATTTCTTTCGTGCGACAATGGCATACTGTTTATTAACCTATCCTCTCTCTGGACTTTGTCTCGATCTGTTCCACCGTCCTACCAGAGTCAAGAGTCCCTCTATGCAGATGTATGCCTTCAGATGTTCATGGTTTGGTCGTTGTTCCGCCGGATCCAATTCACTGGGCGCTTCGTCAAATTCTGCACTGTCGCCTGGCACGTGTTCGACGAATTTCCTGCAAGACTACCGGGTTGCTTTTTTACCCATATTCGTCAACCCGACACTTTCTTTGTCCTCATCGATACACCACATTGGAGTTCACCTCGCGATACAGCTGCCCCTCAAACAAGATCGGCGTCCGAGCATTCCCTACATCCACTACTTCGACTACGGGAACATCAAGATGGCGGTGATGTGTCTACTTCCGTGACTTCGTCTACTACCCTTGCTCTAACAACAACCCGAAGACCATCTCTCCGACTCCGATCTGAACCGTGAGACCCCAAACCTACCCTTATTTTGTATAAATATAATATAACTTGTTGCATATTTAAATCATCATGTTTGCATACATGTCCTCTTGTGGATTGGGTTAAATAGTCGATTCATCTAAATTAAATATGGAGACTATATGAGGGTTATTCTAGTCTTATATTGCCTCTATTTAAATTTGTGTAGCGAACCGATGCCATGATTTGCCTTGCTAACTCAACATGTAATTTGCGGGGTATCTAAATAACTTGAACCATTAATTAATTGTCGGGACCCCGGTTCCATTTAATATTGCCTAGTTGCATCGTACCTTTGTCATGTCATGCATGCATCATGCCCGATCTTCTGCCGTAGTATTAAATAGTGCATCCGGTGTTTCTTTTTGTGATTTGCTTCTTCACGGATTAGGCCGTTGAGTGGATGCGAGTATTGGCAAGTCCTTCGGATAATGTATCATCGGCAGTGTTTCCCAGGCGAGCAATCTCCCCCTTTTTACCTATTTTGCATTTATAGTCTTTACTTCCTCCTATTGATCTATTGCTATCCGTGTTGCGATGCTTTAGTTTCTGTGCACCCTTTATATTCCTTGCAGCCTCTTTATTGCCTTGGACACATCCTATTGCCTGTTGTTTGATAGATAGTCGGCCTTGCGAGTCGTAATTTCTTGCTCAGGTGCTGCTTCGCGCCATTGTCGTTTCACCATTGATAGAAGGTTGGCACATGCTTAATGATGGGGATGTTTAACAGTGGAGAGGACCATGACTTTAATTACAACAATTAAATTGCTGGGATAACTAATGAAAGAGGCACCGGTGGGCAATATATGCTATTTGTTTTTTCATGTCCACTTGTGTCTCGTAGGCCCCAAGTACTTGATACCTGTTCTTTGACTATCACACTATCCGCATGTGGGACCATGAATCCCCTTAGCCAGAGCTTGATTCATTTCTTATTTCTTGGGGCCACAAACTAGTTTGGGGTTTTATTACTATCCTGTATTATTACATGCTTTACTGCTTTATTTACGATTGTGCGTGGAGCACCTGTACTGTTTTGGATCGCGGCACGATTTCGCGGTACCGACAAGCCCAGTCACACTTTCGGGTTCCCAGTCGTTTACAGCCGTTCTCGCAAACCCTGGGTCCATTTCGGAGCCCGCCAACTTCGTTGCGGGTAGCTTAGTGGGGTGGCCCCCTGAAATATTTTATGAATCCTGTGATTGCTTTGTCGTGAAAGCCTCGTTGGGTTTTGATTTGGTTTTTCTGAGGTTACCCGTGCGTGTGTTGCTATTTGTACACCCCTGCAGGGTAAATCTTTCTGAAAGCCATGTCCGCGGTTATGGACGACTTGGAGCACAGTATCTCGATCATAGACAAGCATAACTAAAGTAGTGCTATAAATTTTGACTTAAAATGTGACTAGTAATCAGCTTCACTATAATGGAATGGATAATAAAAGTGCCAACAGCTGGTGGAACTGGGGTGTATCGTGTCATATTATACATGCCTAGTAAATATCACAACTCCAATGGAATGAAATAAAAGTGCTAACCACTGCTGGGTTTGGGATGTCACATGCTAATTGTATCTGACTAGTAAGTACTGCAATTACAACTGAATGGTTAACTAAAACTGCCCACTACTTATGCTATCAGGATGACTCATGCTATCTATATCTGACTAGTAAGTGCTTCAACTATAATGGAATGAATAAGACTGCCAACTGTGTGAGTTCCTCGGTTTGACTTCCTCGTTTGGTCTCGAGGGGGGGAATACCAGGATGGGTATGATTGGTGTTAGTATCAGGTTGGGCCCGAATAGGTCTTTCTTACCCCTCTCTACTAGCTGATAGTGGTTTCGAGTCTCTATAGGTTGTTTAGTGCTTACTTCGCTGCCGCTTCAGTCCACCATACCTATGTAGGCGAGAGCCGCCGAATTCTAGCCTCGCCGTGTATTGGCCTCAGTACTGATGCTCCTCTTTTTCCTTTACCCTTTGTCGGCACCCCTCTTGTTTTAGCAGGTTTGAGATCGACGTCGTTAGCAGGGTTACCCTTCCGGCTTGGCCTGGGCAGGGTTATGGACGCCATTGGTTATTATTCAGGGCTCTTAGCCCCATTTGCATCTTGTCCGTACTCGGACGTTGTATCGTTTTCAAGATGATTTGGATCTTTGTATTGTATATCTGTATTCTTGACTCATGGAGTCGTGTTGTATATATCTGTTCTGTGGGTTCCATCGTGGACTATTGTGTAATGGTATTACTTCGTTTTCCACCCGCACGAAAGTGCCTGGTGGGCGTCCTTGAATCGTTTCTATGCGGGTTTGGCGGGAAGCGCTGAAACTTGCATAGGGCCGATTCGAGAGTGTTACACACTGCATACCGGAGTAGTTCGAGTGGCTTGCTTATAGGACAGGGAGGCAGTTCATTGTTTGTATGTTCAGCAGTGCACGGCGTGCAGTGCTGAGCATCTGTGCTTTGCTGAGCCATGTACTGCTTACAGTAGGATTTCGAGTGGCTTGCTAGTAGCACAGGGTGGCAGTGCATTTTTTGTATCTTGAGCAGCATGGCGTGTAGTGCTGGGCATCTGCGGTGTACTGAGTCATGCACTGCTTATAGGAGGCCATGCACTGTTTACAGGAGTGCAGTGCATTGGTTGCAGATTGGGCAGTGTATATAGTGCAGTGCTGATCATCTGCGCTTTGCTGGGTCTTGCACTGCTCCTAGGATGAGATCGATTGGCTTGCTCGTAGCATAGGAGGCAGTGCATTTGTTGTAGCTTGAGCAGTGCGTAGTATTCAAGGTCCAAGATTCACATATGCAATATTTAGAAGATGATTAAAGTGTTCAACTTACTGAGTACATTCATTGACATTACAGTAGATTAAAGATGTTCAGTTTACTAAACAACACGGGTACAATACACTTTAGTACTAGATTAAACAAGAAAAGATGACTATCTGAACAGTGTTTTCCCAAGTTAACCACTAGATAACAATCTCAACAAAGTTGAGACCAAGGTGCTTCTGCATATGCTCTACTTTAATGAGAAGTAGTGATGCCCATCCAACATCAGTAGCAAATGTGAAGTCAAACCATCCTGTGGTGAAGCTGACACGTCCATTGTCCCTTTGTACAGTATATGCGCATGCAATATAATTATCTTCTTCTCCTTCAAAATCATGTCCCTGCCTGTACAGATGTGCTATGCCCTGAGTTGGGTACCTGAAACCATCTACAGCCTCAATTGGCATGAACTGCAATAAAGAAAAAAGTCAGTATTTTAACAAGCATTCTAAATTAACAAGTTCACTAAATTATATGTTTAATCTGAACATAAAAAATTATTAAATATGTGGAAACTAACCAGTGCATTATGGTCATGGTTATCCATATTCATCGTGTGTACCCAGAAATGCTTTTCATCTTTACTTTCAAAAAACTGATGTTCTATGACATGAAGATCTTTGTAAATGCCAAACAGGATTGAAGCCATTTGCTGCTCAGTTAGTGCATTTATGTCTGAGAAGATGGTCCTGTGCAGAATGCTTCTGATGGATGTAGGCACATCTCCCACCTCTGATGAATGAGTGGAAATACATGTTGAGTATTAAAGAATGTTATTATGATGAAATAGTAGCAGAACAAGGAAAAACTGTATGTGCAAATTATTTACAGTAAATAAGGGAAATACAAGTTTCTTCATGAATCTTTTTCTCTTCACCATTAGAGTAAACAGTGACATGAAATAAGTTGGTCAAGTTCAAACCAACATCATCAAGTTGGTCGTCATCATATTCAAAATGCAGTACATCTCCAAGTGCTATATCATAAACACTCATCAGGGACTTCCAATATGGACCACAAATTATTGTCCTAACATTAGACTTCTTGAGGAACAAATCAAAATTCCTTCATGCTTCACTTTTTGCAACCATCTAATTATTTGGAGTGAAATCATTCAGTCTTTCCCTAAATGAGCATGGCACTACCTGAAGGTAAACAACATGGTTCAGTTCATTTGACAACAAGACAGTAAAAGAAACATTACATAAAATGAAAATTTCGAACTTTTTGAATAAAACTTTCGAAAACTTTCTCCTAAATATGTAAAAACTTACCACAGCATTGATGGGAAAACCTTGAACAATATTAACCTGGAAGCTAGTTGCTCTCCTCTGTGCCCTACAATAATTGTTGGCAGGTTAGCCGCACACTGTACAGTCCATTCCAAGAAACACCTGATAAAATTAATAATGCATTTAAGGAGTGAACTGTGCATTAACTCCTAATCTAGAAAGTGTCAAATAGATCATTTATCAGGCATAAATTACACCATAGTATTACGGGGATAAGATGATAGGAAGAACACATAAAGGATTACGAGGAAACTAAAAAAATGGAAGTGTGATGCAAAACTCACCGTCGATTTGTACTAAGACAATGGAATGTAGATTAAAATAAAAGAACAAAGCTTCTTGAAATGAAGAAACAAATAAGGATTAGAACTCAAACTAATAAAGAAAAGGAAAGGGATACGGAATTATAGGAGAAAACTCGCTCGGGAGGGGACGAACTTTTCTGAGAAACTGCTCTGCTCTGAGGAACTGTTCTCGGGAAGTGCTTTGGACGTGCGTAGTGGGAGAGCGGTGGAGAGAACTAAACGGGGTCCCTTCGGTTTCCCTGCATTTATAAATCAACCAACTAAAATGGTTATGTGCTAACGCTTCGACGTGCTGTTCCCCCGCCCACTGTCTCAGGTATCCTATCGTTTACCATCTGAGACTGACAATCCCTCTGTCCCTATGCAAAAAAATTGAAAGTCTGGCAGACTAACAACAAATCTGAACTTGTACATCCAGGCAGTGCATAGTTAACACTTTTGGCAGTGCATAGTATCTGCGAGGTATGGTTTTTATTTTTTATTTTTATGGTAATTACTTTTTCCTTTATTTTTTCATTTCATATTATGTTCTTTTATTACGGGTAATTAAAATTTTATAGTTCATTTTACTCAAAGTAGTATACTTTTTTATCAAATTTCTATATTGAGTACTGCACAGTTTATCTGTGTGCACTGCCATATTATTAGCTTGTTGAAGTGCCCTAGTATTGTATTATGTTGAATTGTTCTATTTTTACTGCAGTGTAATGCGTATTGTTGTTCGCAACCTCGATAAACTTAACTTTCGATCCGCGTGTGCTGTTTTATTCGCTGAATTGTTAATTGCGTTTATATTAGGCATAATATTATAGCTTTGGTCAATCTTTGGTCTTGGATGATGTGTGAGGTGTGTTTTATTGTTGATAGGTGAGACGACTGTTCAATGTGTATAAGTATATTATAAATTCAGACGTCGATGCTCAACATTTCGCATTCCAGTCCCAGTTCCTCTTCTACTAGACGGTTTGCTTTCCTCTAGACGGTTCTTCTTCTAGTTCTATTTTCAGTTCTTTCTGCCATGGATCCAATGAGGAAGCTTATGTCTAGAAAGCAGTAGACAGCTATTACGAAACGTTTGGAAGCTGTTGAGCGGAGGAGACGGGGCTCAGAGGGCGCTCCCCTGCTGCCCACCATCGTGGATTCCTTTGCCGAAGGTTCGTCGTCATCTCGATGCAACCGTCGCAAGATCGACGAGTCCGGATTAGTTTTGCTTTTTTTTATCTTTTCTTGTATTCATTTCTAAGTTTTCGGATTAGGTTTTTGAAACTCTTGTTGTGTCATTGACATTTGGAACATACATATAGGTCTTACTCCTCTGGTGTTCATGGTTGCTCGCATTTGGCATCTACTCCATTGTCGTCTGTTCCCGTGGTGCATCCGAACGGGCTAATCAATGTGCGTGTATTTGTATGTTGGCTATTTTCTACTACGATCAGTTCTATTTACACTAAATCTTGTTGTTGTTTTCTGTGAAAATATTAGGATTCATTGCCATTAGTTACGGGAGTTTTGGATGGCAGTAATCATGTTGATGCAGAATATCAGATGCATCGTAATGAACTTACTGCTGAGAAGGCTAAGGTATCAGAATTGTGTGTCAACCTCTCCGAGAAGGAGGCAGAAAAGATGACTATTACTGTAGAGTGTGACCGTCTTCGACACGAGATTGTCGGAATGCAGCACGTTCTCGAAGATGCTGCTATGATGAAGGTGGAGCTGAACAAGTATAAAGCTGGCGCTGCAGCCTGGGACTTAGAGCGGGATACTCTGACGATTGATATGGCTCAGCTATTGGCCGACATGATAGCCAATCGTTTTGAAGACATTGAAACAACAAAAAATGCACGTCTTGACAGGTTACATGCAATGCAATCTCTGAAGGACATTCTTGAGCGTCGTTGTAACTGCACAGAGTGCATGGATGACATTCACAAAGAGGTCAAGGAGCTTGATAAGAAACTCTCCAAATAACTTGTGAAGCGTCTTCCATGTTTTAAATGTTATCTAAATTTGGCTTATCATGTTGTAAGTATTTGTAACGGTGTTTGTGAAGAGCACTTAATAAATGTGATGGAGCAAGATTGTATGTAATTTAGTAAGTACGTACGTGCAAGTGTCTGTTTGTCAGTGAATTTTTCTATTTGCACTGCTTTGACTAGCTACGGTGCACTGCGGTGTTCTTTCCGTGTGTGCTATACAGCTTATTTGTTCTGCCTTGACCAGACTGGTTGTACTGTCGTATTTACTCATGTACGCATGGTTCTATGGTAGTGCAAGGATATCTATTTAGGCAGTTTTTGAAATAATCATCTAGAAGCAGTTTATACTCTGTTGAGTGCGCTGAAAATATAATTTTCACACATAAGGATGGAAGAGTGTTTTTAGTGGTGCATTCACTACCCACGTAAATTTAGATGCACTGCCTCGTACATATGTATATTCTGCCTTGTGATAATTTTCGGCACTACCTTCTTTACTTATGTATGCAATTTGTCCATGGTAGTGCAAGGATACCTATGTAAGCAGTTTGTTGAAAGACTACTTAGAGGAAGTTTATACTGGGCTGATTATTATCGTCATGTGGAAGTAGTTTATACTTGATTCAGTGTGATGAAAATATAATTTTTACACATAGCTATGCAATTGTTTTTATCGCTGTATGCGTTTGCGATATGCACTTCTCACATAGATGCCAATTATTATTTGGTTCATTATGATGATATTATAATTTTTACACATAGCTATGCAAGAGTGTATGCAGATGCACTGGCCCATAGATGCTGATACACTGCAAGTAGATATTGCACTACCAACTTAAAATCAGAAAACAAGTTATCTGTTACAGATTAACAAGCGTGTACTTACACCCACATATATTGTTATTTCCTTTGCCTCTGTCTAGTTAGATGCAATATGTGCATGCAATCAGGTTTGACGAAATAATGTACATGTTTCGGAATCTTCTTCTAATCACTTAATGTTATTGCAATTTGTGGTATCTCCATGTCTGGGCCCAACTCCCTAAGATCTGCTGGTAGGTTCTTCAGTGCTTGGTTAGATCTGTGGAACAACATTGTGTAAAGTTGTTCATCTCTGATACTGGAGCTTGTGTCCTGATAAGTATTGTAAAGTCTTGTTAGTTTTCAAGTATATGTAATCAACATTTTTGAAAAATTTCTATCTAACTACTGCTTACAGTTGATGTCTTTCTTTTTTCTATAATTTCGCCATTATATCTCTGCAGGTAATATAATGTTCATAGTCCACATGCGTCTTCATCTTGTTTTTTAGTTCTGACGTAGCGTGCACTTTTGAATAATGCACTCCATCTTGGCAATGTGTCATCTTTGTAAATGCACTCTAGCACTTGTTCGAACCTGCTTAGCTGTATATTGAAACATTATAGTGACATTGTTAGATAAAAAGGCTAGTAAGTTCTGATATGTTTTTTTAGAAATAACACTCTTACTCTAGTAAAAGTTTTCTAGTAATGTCTATATTTTGGTAGGAGTCTTACCATAGTTTGTCCTATGTTACTGTGGTAATCCTGCATCTCTGTACTGTTATTGTATGCGAAGGAGTCTATGATCTCAACCTTTGGATTCTGAGCAGACCCATTTAAGACATAAACTGAAAAATGTTTCTTGCAATGAACTGGTAGTAGTATCTGTATATGGAAGTAGATATAATCTGGTAATTTTTAAACATGTGGTAATTTTTAGTTTTATGAGGTGTCTTAATACTGAATATAGAAATTTATGCTTATTTCTAAAATAGAACCATGCCTGCTTTTGTAAGGTCGTCTGTTCCTATGTGGTAAACATGTACTCAAGTAAGTTTTAAACATGTGGTAATTTTTAGTTTTATGAGGTGTCTTAATACTGAATATAGAAATTTATGCTTATTTCTAAAATAACTCACCGTGCCTACTTTTGTAAGGTCGTTTGTTCCTATGAGGTAATCAATTCTGCGTGCAATATCTTCAGGTTCAAATTTTATGTTTTTGTTCATATAATCTAATACTAATATTACCTGTGTGGGTAGGATTACCCTTGTACCTTCCTGGAAAAGATATTTGAACTCCTCATTACTTCTCCATGTGTGGATGACGGCATCTAAAAATTCATTGTCTATCCATCCATTCTCTTTGAAACTGTCTGTTAGTTCACGTGGAGTATATTTCAGATTAAAATTTCTTGATTCATTGGATCTAGTTGTCTTGATAAAAACTCTCATGTTGTATTACAAAAAATAGGATTAGTATTACAGGGGGTGTTAGTTTAGATTAGATCAAAAAATATCTAGGCTAATTAAAAGAGATCTAGCTGTATCAAATTAAGCTTTACACTTACTCTCCGTAATCTGGTTTTGATGCATATTCGATTAGTTTTTTCCGTACTTTCCTTGCATTCTCTGTTTCTTTAAATTCTGCTGGTATGAAAACAAGTCTTTCTTCTGGATTTCGATTTTTCTGTTCTTCCATGGAAACCTTGCACCTTTTTGGATTTCTTCTATATCTTTCTCTGAAGATCTCTTTCTCCTTAGTTTCTTTCATTTGTATCGTTGATTTGTTTGACATCTTGTTTTCTTTCTCTTAAATTCCTAGCAATATATCTCTCTTCAAGTCCTGAAAATCTCTTCTTGTGAATAGCTCTTGATATTCGGAATGGCCTGTAGATGCTGCAAATTTGTAAATACCTGTGTTGCACTTGATAGTAACAATGTTATGAAACAACATACTGTAGTATGAACAATAGTAGTCAAAAAACTGTGTAAAGGATTACCTAATATTCTATCATTTAATGTTTCGATGTTTACGGTGAAGATGTCTGATGTCACCATCCTCATGAGAAGCATTTCCTTGTAACTCAGAATATCTTTTTTGTGAATTCCAAAACATGATCTTTGGTGCAGTTCTTGATCATATAGAGCATGAAGAACCCATAGTCACATCTGCATAACGTTTTTCGTTTTAGTTGTTGTCAGATGGTTAAAAGTTGACAAAGATAAGTAGTTCAATGCAAGACTAAATTTTATGTTATGTATGAAAATTTACCCGTTATCTTGTAGAGGCATGTGTTCATATACTACCTCAAAATCATCCAGCGTTTGGACTTTTGTTTTTGTTGTTCCAAAACCTTCGCTCCATAATGTCTTTATTTTCCTAATAAATTTTGAGCATACTTTTTCAAGATCAATATCCCCTGGCTCTCTCAACGAATCATAAATTCCGAACTTCTTCTCCAAAATATCTACTGTCAATTTGAACCAGTGACCTACTGAACCTGAAGTTCCTTTAGGAGGTCGCTCGAGGAAAGGAAACATTATCTGCATGAGCAATTATTTAAAATTTGTTAACATATTTTTTCTATTATTTACAGTTGCTTTTTCTGTAGTACTTACAGTTGCTCTGTAATGAATAATTTTCTTCTTCGACTTGGTTCTCCTAAGTTGTTCTTCAAGATAGGTTAACACAAATTCACCCTCTGTATCGCCTAGCAGTCCTTCGTTTCTGAAAGCAGTTGATATGTTATACAGTGGCACCTTCGTATTGGTTTTCTCGTGCTTCAAGATATACCGAGATCTGCAGAGTGGAATAATTTTTATTATAACACAGTATGGTTCTGAAAAAATATGCAAAGTGCAAAATGATAATTTTTAAATCATCTCACTTTAATATGGTTGTATCTTCTTTGACAGTTTTTTGTCTCTGAACTTGCATATCAGGTTATACAATTTTGTCCATTCTGATTGTATTTGCCTGCTGTCCTTGTTTGCTTGGTCTCCACTATCTGTATTTGTGGAAAGAAAAAATTGTTAGTGTGTGAAAAAATGAAGTGCAGAAAAATCTGTGCAATGACTGATGTTAGGCAGTGCATCAGAATGGTACTTCGATGACAGTTTAGTTACAGTAGTTGAGGCAGTTTACTGGTTCAACTGTCGTGTTTGACGAGTGCAAATGGTAGACTGACTAGTACTTGTAACCATAATCGTTCATACAAATCTCTTCATGGTCATTATAGCCAGATTTTTTGATATGTTTAGCAAGCTCTATTTTGCAAGTGTATCTTTAATTTATTACACCAGTAGAAACATGGTATGTTTACAAATAAATCAAATTGTTCAACAAGTTAATTTTCATAAATATGAGTTGTATCTACGCCATACGACCTTCTACTGTCAGATTGGTACTGACTGGCAGTAAATCTTCTGCTTTGTGTCCAACTTTACTGTCTTTAACTTTGATTTTCTATTTTTCTTTATCTTCTGTCTGATGTTCCTCTTGTTTATCATGTTCCTGCCTATTCGCTGTGTCAGATGAGCGTATGCTTGTTTCTGCTGCTGCTGCTTCGTCAGAGGGGGTTTGGTTGTTTGTATCTCCTCCTGTGTCCTCCTATAATCAGAAGTTTATATTAGTTCTTTGTTAAATTGTTATGAATGTTATAACCATCATTAGATTTTTCATTTTGCTTTATATTATAGCAAATTGTCCCCTTTCTACTAAATGAGCGTCTACCTTTAGAGATTTTTCTTTTGTTATTGTTGATGTTGCATGCTCCTGTCCTTCTGCTGTAGTTTCATTATTGGTATCATCTGCCTGATTGTCCAATCCATTTAGAAATAAAAATACAGCATAGTTAAACTAGGAGCAATCATTCTTATTATATCGTGCAATAACTTTCAATAGGTATATAAATTACCTTTGTAGCTTCGATCGTTGTGTCTTTTGTTTTTTTAGACGTATCAACACTACCAGAGTTGTTTTTCTCAGTTTCATTCTGCGGCATACTGATGCAGGATCTTCCATTCTGATAGGTTCTCTTTTTGTTGTTAATCTAACTGTTATATCTTTCGCCGACTCCATGTATAACTTAAGCTTATCCATTGAGTCTAGAATCTCAAGTCCTACTCTGTTGACATCTTGTCTGTAGTTACTCATGAGGCCTAGTTTGTTGTTAGTTTCTAAATTTTGACATATGTTTTGGTTTTCTGCAATCTGTCTCAGGAGATCCATTGCTTGTTGCATCTTTTCAACATCTGTCATGAGACCTCCGATTGGATTTGGCTGGAAAGAAGGTTCTTCAGTTGGAATGTTTGAGTTGTCTCCGACAAGAACTATTGCATACTTGTTCTTCCGGTTCTCCTGGTCATTATCCACCTCCGTATTTGAGGAACTGTTTTTCTTTGTATGAAAACCTTTGTTGTAGTGCTGCAGCTCGGAACTAGTCTTAACCTGTTTCATGTGAAGAGGACAATTTATATATTTTTATGCTCAATCTTATTATGTTACGGAATTAAATCAGATATGCAATAAGGAAATACAAAGAATATCATATGGTTAATTTATTTATGTAAATCTTTACTAACCTGATTATCCAATTCTCCTTCATTTTCTTCCGTATCACCTGCAGCATCATCTTCTTCTTCTTCAGGTTGTATTCCTTCTGGAAGAATTTTGTAGTCTTCATCGTCATCATCACTGCTCTCATCCTCATCTGTGTTATTCTCTTGCTCTTTCAGATGTCGTCTTTCTTCCTTTGATATTCTAGATGCTCTCCTCTTTTTTCCTGAGGGTTATCTTGCTCTTCTGGTACTATTGCTTTCCTCGTCTTCAATCTTCTTGTACTAGACTATAAATATACTGTGGTACTGTTGTCTGGAAGCTGAACATTCAGTGGTATTAGGTCATCCTGTGGTATGTTTTGTTCATTTTTTTCATCGTCCACACTTTCTTCAGAGGTTGATGCAAGAGGTAGTTTCTTCTTAACTTTATCCAGGTTCAATTTCCTTTTTTACTGCTTTGTTATTCTTTTTCTTCCCTTCCTCTTCTTATAGTTGATCTTCCACTTTCCATTCCTGTGTGGGTGTTTTTGTGTAGTCCACACTTTGTGATGGTGTTATTGATAGCTGGCTGGTGTGGACCTGACTGCTGTCCTGGTTATCTGTTTTGGGGCAATATTTTTCCTTACTACATGAAGAAGAAACACTAATAATATGTACTTTTACTTTGTTTTACAGCATTACCTTGGGTCAGCAATGTCTTTTTTCGTCAGCATCCGTATTATCAGGTATGCTCTACAAAGAAGTTGTATTAAATAAATGCTATTTCTATATTTATGTTAGTGATGACTACAAGGTATGTTGTATATTGCTCTATACCTTCCCAGGACTAGGACTTCTGTTGTCCTCCATTTCACCTAATAATTAAATAATATTTTAAGCATAAGACAATTCTTAATAAGTGTGGCAGAAAATTAGTAATTCTTTATGCAATCTTCTAATCCTTAGTAGTTATTTTCACTGATTCGATGTTTAATATATTTGTCTTTCCTTTCTATATACGAATTCTATTTCCCTATTTTTCTCAATAATTACTTACGAAAAACAACTGTACATATGTAATCTCTAAACTGTTAGTCACATATGCTTTGTATGGCGATAAGGAACTGAAATGAATGACTTATAAGTGGAGTTAGATAGTATGTACTATAAATTTTACTTTCTGTTACAGATTTGTGAAGAATCTAGTGTTAAACAGGAATTATATGATTTTGATTGATATGAATTCGGCGTACCTCTTGTTGTAGGTTCCTACGCTTACTTGTTTCTTGAATAAGAGGAAGCAGGAGCCTTCCTCCATGCTCTCGCCTTCCGCTGTTTACCTTTTTTGTGAATGTATCCTCTCTATCGAGATCGTCGGGGAGTTTTGTTCCAAATCGGTGCAGGTTGCTGAGGACGAACTTGGTACCGTCGGAGGATTGTTTGGTGCGGGCGGTGGTGGATTGGATTTGAAGGGTTGGACTAGATTCAGTTGGCGTGGGTCGGCGGGGGCGGGGTGATCTAGGGTGGTTGCTGTTGGCGGAGCGTGATGTGAGCTGTTGGTGTGGGGGGTGTGGGAAGGTGGTTGTTTTCACGGTTGCCGGTGTTGTGCGGTTTGCTCCTGGTCGACGGCGACGACGGTAGCAGAATGAGTCTGTTTTCCATGGGTTTTGTTTCTTCGGACTACCTTTCTGTGGGTTGGATACTAGAGGGAACATCAAATCGTGTATGGGGTGGTAGTTTTGGTTGCTCTGCCTTGTTTAGAAGCAACGAACTGTCTTGTGTCTGCTTAATTTTGACGCCTCGGGTGATCGTGAGTGATCTGCCGTAATTTTATTTGACTAACTGCCTTATTAGATTTCATTGATGCACTGCACCAGCTATATCTAAGTTATACGGAGTGTACTGCCTAAGTTGTAATTCGTGCACTGCTTTCTTATTGTCCAATATATGTTTACTTCTCTTTGCTTGCACACAGTTTGTATTTGATGTATGTCCTATTTACTTTAGTGTTGGGGGAGTGACATTGTATTATCTTGGTCAGGTGCACTGTCTAAGTTGTATGGGTGCACTGCTTAAGTCCTATTTACTTTAGTTCTGCCATTTGCACTGCCAAGATTTTAAAGGGTGCACTGCATAATTTATGTGCAGTTTTGTGTTAAATGCTTCTAGGTTGGCGTAAGCACTGCCATATCCGGTAATGTCAAAATGTGTGTTTAGATAAGTTTTACGCTGTCGGTCAAACAGTTTATGTACTGCCGTGATAAATTTTTTTCACTGTGTTTTCGGCTTTCGAGTTCTCAGATTTTGATACACTGCACAAGTTCTGCCATTTGCACTACCTAGGTTTTAAAGGTGCACTGCCTAATTTATGTGCAGTTTTGTGTTAACTGCTTCTAGGTTGAAATAAGCACTGCCATAGCCGGTAAGGTGAGAATGTGTGTTTAGATAAGTTTTGCAGTGCCGATCATACAGTTTATGTACTGCCCTGATAAGTTTTTTTCACTATGTTTTCGGCTTTCGAGTTCCTAGATTTTGATGTACTGCACAAGTTCTACCATTTGCACTGCATAGATTTTAAAGGGTACACTACCTAACTTATGCGCAGTTATGCACTGCTGATCATACGGTTTATGAGCTGCCTGAATATTTATTTGTTTTTGTCCACTATGTTTTCCGGTTTCCGAGTTTTTATGCGTGGAGTCATACTGACTGATCTGCCTTAACTAGTAAATATGCACTGCCATTGAGTGTTCGTGTATGCACTGCATTTTTACTTGTATTTGCATCTTTATTTATTTTTATATTCTATACAGTTAAATGATGAGAATAACCATCATAATCCTACACAAAACTAGAATATTGTATTTAAAATGGATATATGATTTGTTTTACTACAATAAAACATTCAGAATGCACAGACTATATATAACTACACATTGTTCAAAGTATTACACACAGTAAACAGGGTATCAAGCTTTTTAAAATGACATTGTTTAGAAAATATCAAACGCTAAATCAAATCCACATTTTATATGTGGTTATCAACTAAAACCACCATACTGATATAATATCATAGCCACGCTACGAAAGTCTTTACTGAATTCACATTTCCTTCTAGCCATCTTCTTGCTTCTCCAATTTGTCGACATCTTCTTATGGACTGATGCCGTATTGCTCCTTCTGCCATATCTTCTTGGTATCCTCTGACGGACCTGCCTGTTTATGTTGTTTGTACGGTTTATAACCTCCATGACATATGATGTAGAGCTTGTTATCCAAGATTGGTTTATCTAAACCGAGGAGATTCCTGATGAATGCTATCCTCTTGTACAACTCGTATGTGACATATCCATCTATTGCTGAGTAACGCAGATTCTCTGACGGCATTGGCTTCCACTCCCATATCTCATGCATGTTTGAGTTATGGGCTAGTATCTTCATCTGAATGTATGACCTATCAATGAGTTTTGCTGCAAGATTGGACATGCCATCCCTGTGATTATCTCGTGGCACTGACTTGAATATATCCTGTATGTCGACGTGGTACTCGTCAGGGATATCAAATTTTCTTTCTGCATCATCTTTATGTTTGTCCTATTATTCATACTAACGAACGTGATCTGTCTTTTTTTAGAAAATCCTGTAGCCCCTGGCATTCCTTAGTGCTCCTGGCGTAATGATACACTAGGACGTGCTCCCTCATGGCGAGTTGTACTACGGTGATGGTTTGTTGTTTGCCTCTAGGAGTGTATTCGAGGTCGAGTCCTATGTACCTGCTGCTGTCGTCCTATCAAGTAAAATTTGATCATTTAGTAAGTAGCAGAATCTAGTAAAACATGTTTGATTCTTACGGCGTGAAGAATAGGAGTAGGGGAAAATGTAGGATCGCATTTTCCATGCCCACTCTAAGGCTCCGTTTGGCTTCTTGGCTTTTGTCAAACGAAAATATTCTAAAACCATAGTATATCAACGCCGGGAAATCAATACTACAGTTTGCAGAAAACCATAGTATTTGTAAAAAAATAGGTCCTGACCTCTAAACGTGCAAAAAACCCTCAGTTTTTGCAATACCACAGTTTTGAAACTTTGGTGTTTTACTGTGGCCAAACTCCCAAACTATTGAAAACTATAGTATTTTTAGATACTACGTTATCTTCCGAATACATTAGAAAAACCAGCATGTGCCAAACAGGAAAAAACGTATGTATGGGGTTACATTAATTCGTATTATAAATAGTTTGCTTGATCATAGGAAAAAACAATGGATTCTAAAAAAGGATGTATGGGGTTAATGTTTGATTCTAATGAAAACTGGTTCAAAGTACTGGTTAGGAAAAGGTACTGCAAATTTTCTGCATAATTGGATCAGTACTAACCTCGTCAAGCCAATCTTCATACATTGCGAGTATTTTGTCGACCGTGGATTCCTCGTTGGTGTACACCACAGTAAGAACCGTCGTTCCATGAGCAGGAATGTGATAAATCTCCGTTGTCTGAAGCCCGTCGTCCATGGGAGGAAGACGTCTGGTACCACGGCTTGAATCTGTTTATTTCTGTCGTAGTAAACAAGGATGGATCTAATAAGAATAAGTATGTGATGGACTACAAAATAATATAAAATTATGCGCTAGATAGACACCTTGGTCTTCTGAGTTTCGTCGCTGTAAATGATGAACTGGTGCGTCGTTGTTGCAACTTATGCCTTTACCGTTTCCACGACTCCTCGTATCCTTATAACCAACCGATCGTGCAAATCGTGCTAGTAGTTATAAAAAAAAGGCCCACTACGTAATTGTCCATACAAGACCTCAAAACTTCGCAACCATGTAACTGTTCCTTATATACATTAAAGACCCACTAATATAGTTCACAGGCCCATTGTTAGTTGCAGCATAGCACTGCTTTTGTAAAGTATTATACACTGCCTCATATTACATAAACATACAAAAAACTAATTAAAAATACTACATTTCAGACCTTAAAAGTACGTAACCATAGCTCTGCTTCTTAAACACACGCCTGTTATGTACAGGCCCATTTGATTTGGTAACAAACTTAAGGATCCGACAGTTTGTCAGCCGATGGACTTTTAACTAAAAGAGCTGCAGCGTCAGACAAACAGCGCAAAGACTTCTTTGTTGCTTCCATACACTGTTGATGAGGAGATGGCAATTTTAAAGCAGGCAGCCCATGAAAAGGAGCACTGCCTTTTAACTACTGCATTTCAAACCTGCTATGCACTGCCTTGGTTTGTAAGATCCGGATGTATATTAATGAAGGTCATGCACTGCCCGGTACGAAGACTATGCACCGGATTTCTTCCGTGGTTACTGCTGAATCGATGGCATTTTGCGAAATTCAGATAAATTAATAGTCCATCCAAATCAGGAGATATTTTACAAGATTTGAATGACATTTATGGATATATAAAGAAAAACCTAATATAAAGCAAGATCCCCTAATTGTCTTCGTCACTGTATATGTGGATGATGTATGATGGACCTGCCTCATCGTCATTCGCCGCCACCGCTGGAGCCACAACCGCTTGCGCTGCTGCTGCCGCTGCCGCGCGTTGGTTCCTCCTCGCCTCCGCTGCCTGTCGAAACTGATTGGTCATCTCCAGAACTGCTATGTTGTTGGCGTCATGAACGGCGGCCCTATGCACCGTATAGGCAGCGACCCTCTCGCGGTTCCGGGCATCCTCCCTCCTCTTCTTTTCCCTTTCCAATGAGTCGACCTCCTCCTTATCCTTCTCGACCTCCTCCTTCTCCTTCTCTGGCGCCGCTGGAGCAGAGATACTCTCGCTCTCCATGGAAGCGAGGAACACGGTCTGTTCCTTGCGGTTCCTTGCATCCTCCCGCCTCTTCTTCTCCTTACCGAACGAGTCGAATTTTGTTGAGGTTGGCGGCAGCATCAGGTCATAGGATTGGTTGCTGTCGGCGGAGGAAGCGCCGTATTCATGTAGGTTCTTGTAGCTTCGCTCCTTCTCCGCAGCGTCTACCACACCTTGAGTCGTGACCGACTCCTGCGATGAGACCTCCTCTTTCTCTTCTTCGTCATCGAAGCTAGGCGGTGTTGGAAGTGGTATGCGAGCACCCGGAGGGAACTTGGCCCAATAGGTGGGTAGGCGGCGAGGCATTATGAAGCCAGTGGTAGGTATGTGAGATCGAATAGTTATCCCTTGTACTTATGCTGTTTAGAAGTGTGAACAGGTGCTAGCACTATTTATAAGCCTGAGAGGAGTACAGCTCACACCAAATCCATAATGCCTCGCCGCTTGGGTGCTGCGCTAACTTTAATAACGCTGACCGGTCGTTTTTAACGCGTGTGCAGGCAGTGCACTGATCGTGGAATGGACTACACCTACCATGAACACCAAGATATACTGCGTCTCTTCGCTATCCAGCAAGGCACTGCTATGACATCTATATGCACTGTCTATGTTGACTGCATGTCGTGTGATGCCCTGATAAGTTATGGTTGCACTGCATGTGCGGTCTGTGCAGTGTGTTCTCCACCCGCAATGAACGTATGGTTGTGCAGAGCGTATGCACTGTATCCTTATGCTGGATTGCATTGAACCTGCCATACAGCCGCATATGCACTGTCTGTAGAAATCTTGTGCACTGCATCCGTAGGCAGGAGTGAACCGCCCTTTCTTACCATATGCACTACCTCTGTGGAGTGCATGTCGTATTCTACAATATAGTGTTGTGCGGTATATGGACTGCCTATGTGGACAGCATGTCGTGTGCTACAATTAATTGCACGCTTATACAACTCACACCAAATCCATAATACCTCACCGCTTGGGTGATACGCTATCTTTAATAACGCTGACCGACCGTTTTTAACGCGTGCGCAGGCAGTGCAGTGACCGTGGAATGGACTACACCTACCATGCACACCAAGATACACTGCGTCTCTTCGCTATCCAGGAAGGCACTGCTATTGACATCTATATGCACTACATGTGTTGACTGCATGTCGTGTGCTGTCCTGATAAGTTATGGTTGCACTGCCTGTGCGTTCTGTGCAGTTTATTCTCCACCCGCGATGAACGTATGGTTGTGCAGAGCGTATGCACTAGATCCTTTTACTGGAATGCACTGAATCTGCCAAGCAGCCGCATATGCACTGCCTGTGGAAATCTTGTGCACAACATCCGTAGGCAGGAGTGAACCGCCCTTTCTTACCATATGCATGTGGCGCCTCGCAAAAACCACTACTAGAAAATCGCGTTATTTTTGGGCATTGCATCATCATAACCGCATGCTCATGTCATCATGCCACATTGCATTTGAGCATCGTCATGTCATCTTGCATTTGTTTGCATAAAACTATTTTCGAAAAGCCTGTTTTTGTTTTCTAAACGCCCCGTCTTGATTTCAAATTAAAACCCGGGTGTCCGGAATATTTTATTTTGTCTACCCACGGTTTGCAAAAGCCCCGTTTAAATAAATAAAAATTCTAAATTGTTTTTAGGAGGCAGCCCGCCAGGCCCGAAAGCCCGGCTGGCCACCTCCAAACCCTAGACTAAAAATATCTAGTCCTAATCCTACCTACACCTAATCCTACCCAGCCCCCCCTCCACCTCACCCCGGCCAATCGCAAACCGCCACCTCACCACTTCCCCAACTCCCTCCACTCCCTTGCCGCCACATCAGCCAACCTGGGCCCCACCCCGCCGACCGTTCCCGCCCGCGTCCGCGCCTACACACACCTGGGCGCGCAGCCCCAGGCCCACCCCCACCTGCCGCCGACCGCGTCGCTCCTGGACGCGCACCCCACGCTCCCACCCCTGCCACGTCGCCAACACCCCACCTGCCAACCACCAAACTCCTCTCCCCCAACCTTCTCTCCCTTCCACCCCGGTCCCACGCACGAATTCCTCTCTCCCACGTTTCCCCTCGTCCCTCACCTCCCGCCGCCGCTCTCTGCAAGCCACCGCCAGCCCCGCATCCTCGATCTCCTCTCGCCGCCTCCCTCCTCTCCGCCTCACACCACCGCCCCGAGTCCTCTGCGCCAGCGCGTTCGCCGGCCCGGCCTCCTCCCGGTGCTCTCCTCCGGCCCTCGACCGCGACCGTGCCCCCCCGCCGCCGCGTGCCTCGTGCCCTCTCCCCGCCACCGTCTTCCTCCGAAGTTCCGCCGACCTCGCCAGGGATCCCTCCTCGCCTCCGCCCCGTTCTCCCCCGAGCCAGGCCTCCTCGCCGGCCCCACGCGCGAGAGCCGCCAGGGACGCCTGCCCGATGGCCACCCTCTGCCGCAACCTCGCTGCCCTCACCCCGTCGAGCTGCGCGCGAGGCCACGCGGGCTCCTCCCAGGCGCCATCGCCACCACCTCCGCCGCCAAGAGCTCCCCCGCGACCCCATCTCCCTCACCTCCATCACGGCTCGCCTCGACCACCACCGCTCGGAACCACCCCTCCCCTCCCTGCGCGCTCTGCCCGCCACCGACCAGTAGGCCGCCGCCGCTCGCCCTTCCTCGCCGTCGCCCCGTGCATCCCCGACGCCCTCGGCCTCCTCCATCCCCTTCTGCCAAGCAGCCGACGCCGCCCTGCACGCCTCCCCGCCGGCCGCCGCCGCCATGCTCGTGGCCGCTGCAGCTGCACATCCCGCGCATCCTCCTCGTCCCACGTTCGTCTCCGGCCGCCGGGCCAGCGACCCCGCCTCCTTCTGCCCGCAGTGCCCCTTCAAGCCACACTCGACCGCGGCCAGCTTCCCCGACCCCGCGAGCCCGTGCGGTCACCTACCCTGCTTGTGTATGCTCCTGAGGGTGCTCCTCGTGTTGCAGTTGTTGTGACTGCCTCTGGTAATAAACATTCGTGCTGGCTACTGCAGATGTTCAACAGGCCCTATAGCGGTTTCAAAGCCCGTTGAAGAGGAAGTCTTCAGTTTTGCTCTCTTGCATGGTGGAACACAAGCCCGTCTTTGCAAGATCTCCGTCTTCGCAAGTTCTCCGAGCCCGATGAACCACGTCAAGAACCCGCGTGCTCCGAAGACGGTGGCTCTAGACGAACCCTCTACAAGATCTTTGTCACGGAAACCCCGATGCCTTCGTCACGGAGCACCGGTGATGCCGTCACGAACCCGAAGCCCTCGAGCCCTCCTACACGGATCCGTTGGCGAACCCCGAAGACCGATCCCGGCGAGCCCTGAAGAACTCCGAAGACTGAACCCCGTCGAACCCCTAATCCAAGATCGCCGAACCCATGTGTGACCCCCTTTCCGAGCCCTATTTTCATAAATTATAATATAAACTCCTGCATCTTAATTTGACATGCTTGCATACATATTGTGGGGTTTGGGGGCATCATGCCGATTCACCTCATAATTAAATATGGAGTCTATATGCGGGATATCTTTGTCTTATTCCGGACTCCATTTAAATTTGTGCATCGAACCGGTGAAATATTCTGCCATGGTAAGACAACATTTAAATTGCGGGGTATCTAGACAACATGAACTTGATAATTGTCGGGACCCCGGTTCCGTTTAATATTGCCTTATTGCACCGCATATTTGCCATGCCATGCATCATACATGCATCATGCCCGATTTTCTACCGTAGTATTAAATAGTCCATCTGGTGTTTCTTCTAGTGTTTTGCTTCTTCGCGGATAAGGCCGTTGAGTTGATGTGAGCTTCGCCCCGACCTTTGGATGAACCTTCGGCAATGTTTTCAGGCGAGCATCTCCCCCTTTCTACCTATCTTACTTTATAGTATTTATTCCCTCCTGTTGATCTATTGCTATCTGTGTGGCGATGCTCTAGCTTTCGTACCCGTGATATCCCTTGCAGCCTTATATTGCCTTGGACACCTCCTATTACCTGTTGTTTGGTAGATAGTTGGACTTGCGTGTCGTAGTTGCTGGCTCAAGTGCTGTTGCGTGTCATCGAGTACCACAGTTGTTGGAGTATTGCCGCATGTTTAATGTTGGAGATGATCATGGCTTTAATTATTGTTTAATAACTAAAATTGAAGTAGGTAAATGCAGAGGCACGGGTGGGCAATAGATGTTATTTGGTTGTTAACCATCCACTTGTGTCCCGTAGGACCCCGAGTTCTTGACACCTGTTCCGAGATCGAGCGCGCTAACCACAGGTGGGGTGTGTGGGCACCCCCATCGATTAGTACCTGATTTCAAAGTATTGTACTGGGGGCCACAAACTAGTTTGAGGTTTTATTTACTATCCTGTACTTATGCCATGCTTTACTGCTTTATTTAAAATTGTGCGAGGTACTGCACCTGTACTGTTTAGGGAAGCGGAGTGTTTTCGCGGTATCGACAAGCCCAGTCACACTTTCGGGTTCCCAGTCGTTTACAGCCACTGACGCAAACCCTGAGTCCGTCTCCGAAGCCGGCCAACTTCGTTGCGGGTAGCTTAGTGGGGTGGCCCCCATGTACTTGCTTTGGGTCTGGGAAACGTCATGACTTAGGCCCCGCCGACATACCGATGGGTGTATGTTAACTGATCTGGCAAAAAGGGTCGAAGTGCGTGTGGATACTTTGGTGCACCCCTGCAGGGTTAAATCTTTTCGAAAAGCCGTGTCCGCGGTTATGGACGACTTGGAGCACAGTTCTCGATCATAGACAACCATAACTAAAGTTTACTGTTATAATTTGACTTGTATCCGATATGACTAGTAATCAGCTTCACTGCAACGGATTGGCTAAATAAAAGTACCAACAACTGCTGGGTTTGGGATATCTCATGCTAATTGTATCTGACTAGTAAGTGTTGCAACTATAATGGAATGGTTAACTAAAAGTGCCCACTGCTTATTATATCAGGATGACTATCTATACCTGACTAGTAATTGATGCAACGATAACTGAATAAATAAAACTGCCAACGGTGTGTGTTCCTCGGTTGACTTCCTCATTTGGTCTCGAGGGGGAAACACCAGGATGGGTATGTTTGGTGGTAGTATCAGTTTGGTTCCGGATAGGTCTTTCTTATCCCTCTCTGATAGCCGACAGTTATCTCGAGTCTCTGTAGGTTGTTTAGTGCATGTCGCGCTACCGCTCAGTCCACCATACCTATGTAGGCGAGGACCGCCGAATTCTAGTCTCGCCGTGTACTGGCCTCAGTACTGACCTCTCTCTCTTTTTCCTTTGCCCTTTGTCGGCACCCCTTTTGTTTAAGCAGGTTTTGAGATCGACGTCGTTAGCAGGGTTACCCTTCCGGCTTGGCCTGGGCAGGGTTATGGACGCCATTGGTTATTCTTCAGGGCTCTTAGCTCAATTTGCATCTTGTCCATACTCGGACGCTGTATCGTTTTCAAGGTCATTTGGATCTTTGTATGTTATATCTGTATTCTTGACTCTTTGAGTCGCTGTTGTATATATGATCTGTGGGTTCCATCGTGGACTATTGTGTAATGATATTACTTCGTTTTCCACCCGCACGGAAGTGCCTGGTGGGCACCTTTGAATCATTTCTATGCGGGTTTGGCGGAAAACGCTGAAACTTGCATAGGGCCGATTCTGAGGGTGTTACAGAGTGGTATCAGAGCTCAGCAGTTGCGATAACCCACAAGTCCAGCCTGTAGGATAACCTAGCTAACGGCCGAAGTAGAGTGTCAAAACTATTTTTGCAAAATCGGTTGGATAGTTCTGATTTTACTCCTTACCCCTCTGCTGCTCTCCTCTCACCTCTACGTGTTTTGAATCCACTCTCTTACCTTTTTCCCAGTCCAGGATTTCTCGAGGTTGGGTTCCGTCGTACCTTCAGGGTTTCGCTTCCTCCTTTGATAATGGTGTTCTACCATCCGGTTTTCATGCTATCTGAGGAATCCGTCTTCTGTGGTACCATTCTTTGTTCCTTGTTTGTGCGTTCCGTTGTTTTTCCGACGTGACGACATCATCTACGCCAGATCCGATGCAGAGCCTGCATCACTCCTTTGTTTCCGACCCTTGATTGTTGCGATCTTCAGTCTGATTCCGGGAATGGTCGCACGCTTTTCTACTGATTGTGCGGAGTAATAGTTTGGGTGTGTGATGGATTGGCCCCCATGCCGACTACCCCTTCTATTCGCTTTTGTACAATGAAGTGGATGAGAATGCATCGGTTCCCTCTTTCTATCGAAGCTAGAGGTGGCTTTATTTGTTGATACCTCTACCTTCGACCTTTTTGTTCCCGGAGTGTTCTCTCGACGTTCACGGACAACGACCTCTTGTTAGTGGTGTCGCGAGGATCTACACGATGCGAGAAGATTCAGATCGCCGCCCTTCCTCCCGGTACCATGAGGCGGATCTCGAGGGCGAGATCCATTGTTAGTGGTGTCGAATTGTGGCGCCCCGCAAAAACCACTACTAGAAAATCGCGTTATTTTTGGGCATTGCATCATCATAACCGCATGCTCATGTCATCATGCCACATTGCATTTGAGCATCGTCATGTCATCTTGCATTTGTTTGCATAAAACTATTTTCGAAAAGCCTGTTTTTGTTTTCTAAACGCCCCGTCTTGATTTCAAATTAAAACCCGGGTGTCCGGAATATTTTATTTTGTCTACCCACGGTGTGCAAAAGCCCCGTTTAAATAAATAAAAATTCTAAATTGTTTTTAGGAGGCAGCCCGCCAGGCCCGAAAGCCCGGCTGGCCACCTCCAAACCCTAGACTAAAAATATCTAGTCCTAATCCTACCTACACCTAATCCTACCCAGCCCCCCCTCCACCTCACCCCGGCCAATCGCAAACCGCCACCTCACCACTTCCCCAACTCCCTCCACTCCCTTGCCGCCACATCAGCCAACCTGGGCCCCACCCCGCCGACCGTTCCCGCCCGCGTCCGCGCCTACACACACCTGGGCGCGCAGCCCCAGGCCCACCCCCACCTGCCGCCGACCGCGTCGCTCCTGGACGCGCACCCCACGCTCCCACCCCTGCCACGTCGCCAACACCCCACCTGCCAACCACCAAAATCCTCTCCCCCAACCTTCTCTCCCTTCCACCCCGGTCCCACACACGAATTCCTCTCTCCCACGTTTCCCCTCGTCCCTCACCTCCCGCCGCCGCTCTCTGCAAGCCACCGCCAGCCCCGCATCCTCGATCTCCTCTCGCCGCCTCCCTCCTCTCCGCCTCACACCACCGCCCCGAGTCCTCTGCGCCAGCGCGTTCGCCGGCCCGGCCTCCTCCCGGTGCTCTCCTCCGGCCCTCGACCGCGACCGCGCCCCCCGCTGCCGCGTGCCTTGTGCCCTCTCCCCGCCACCGTCTTCCTCCGCAGCTCCGCCGACCTCGCCAGGGATCCCTCCTCGCCTCCGCCCCGTTCTCCCCCGAGCCAGGCCGCCTCGCCGGCCCCACGCGCGAGCGCCGCCAGGGACGCCTGCCCGATGGCCGCCCTCTGCCGCGACCTCGCTGCCCTCACCCCGTCGAGCTGCGCGCGAGGCCACGCGGGCTCCTCCCAGGCGCCATCGCCACCACCTCCGCCGCCAAGAGCTCCCCCGCGACCCCATCTCCCTTGCCTCCGTCGCGGCTCGCCTCGACCACCACCGCTCGGAACCACCCCTCCCCTCCCTGCGCGCTCTGCCCGCCACCGACCAGTAGGCCACTGCCGCTCGCCCTTCCTCGTCGTCGCCCCGTGCATCCCCGACGCCCTCGGCCTCCTCCATCCCCTTCTGCCAAGCAGCCGATGCCGCCCTGCACGCCTCCCCGCCGGCCGCCGCCGCCATGCTCGTGGCCGCTGCAGCTGCGCATCCCGCGCATCCTCCTCGTCCCACGTTCGTCTCCGGCCGCCGGGCCAGCGACCCCGCCTCCTTCTGCCCGCAGCGCCCCTGCAAGCCACACTCGACCGCGGCCAGCTTCCCCGACCCCGCGAGCCCGTGCGGTCACCTACCCTACTTGTGTATGCTCCTGAGGGTGCTCCTCGTGTTGCAGTTGTTGTGACTGCCTCTGGTAATAAACATTCGTGCTGGCTACTGCAGATGTTCAACAGGCCCTATAGCGGTTTCAAAGCCCATTGAAGAGGAAGTCTTCAGTTTTGCTCTGTTGCATGGTGGAACACAAGCCCGTCTTCGCAAGATCTCCGTCTTCGCAAGTTCTCCGAGCCCGATGAACCACGTCAAGAACCCGTGTGCTCCAAAGACGGTGGCTCTAGATGAACCCTCTACAAGATCTTTGTCACGGAAACCCCGATGCCTTCGTCACGGAGCACCGGTGATGCCGTCACGAACCCGAAGCCCTCGAGCCCTCCTACACGGATCCGTTGGCGAACCCCGAAGACCGATCCCGGCGAGCCCTGAAGAACTCCGAAGACTGAACCCCGTCGAACCCCTAATCCAAGATCGCCGAACCCATGTGTGACCCCCTTTCCGAGCCCTATTTTCATAAATTATAATATAAACTCCTGCATCTTAATTTGACATGCTTGCATACATATTGTGGGGTTTGGGGGCATCATGCCGATTCACCTCATAATTAAATATGGAGTCTATATGCGGGATATCTTTGTCTTATTCCGGACTCCATTTAAATTTGTGCATCGAACCGGTGAAATATTCTGCCTTGGTAAGACAACATTTAAATTGCGGGGTATCTAGACAACATGAACTTGATAATTGTCGGGACCCCGGTTCCGTTTAATATTGCCTTATTGCACCGCATATTTGCCATGCCATGCATCATACATGCATCATGCCCGATTTTCTACCGTAGTATTAAATAGTCCATCCGGTGTTTCTTCTAGTGTTTTGCTTCTTCGCGGATAAGGCCGTTGAGTTGATGTGAGCTTCGCCCCGACCTTTGGATGAACCTTCGGCAATGTTTTCAGGCGAGCATCTCCCCCTTTCTACCTATCTTACTTTATAGTATTTATTCCCTCCTGTTGATCTATTGCTATCTGTGTGGCGATGCTCTAGCTTTCGTACCCGTGATATCCCTTGCAGCCTTATATTGCCTTGGACACCTCCTATTACCTGTTGTTTGGTAGATAGTTGGACTTGCGTGTCGTAGTTGCTGGCTCAAGTGCTGTTGCGTGTCGTCGAGTACCACAGTTGTTGGAGTATTTCCGCATGTTTAATGTTGGAGATGATCATGGCTTTAATTATTGTTTAATAACTAAAATTGAAGTAGGTAAATGCAGAGGCACAGGTGGGCAATAGATGTTATTTGGTTGTTAACCGTCCACTTGTGTCCCGTAGGACCCCGAGTTCTTGACACCTGTTCCGAGATCGAGCGTGCTAACCACAGGTGGGGTGTGTGGGCACCCCCATCGATTAGTACCTGATTTCAAAGTATTGTACTGGGGGCCACAAACTAGTTTGAGGTTTTATTTACTATCCTGTACTTATGCCATGCTTTACTGCTTTATTTAAAATTGTGCGAGGTACTGCACCTGTACTGTTTAGGGAAGCGGAGTGTTTTCGCGGTATCGACAAGCCCAGTCACACTTTCGGGTTCCCAGTCGTTTACAGCCACTGACGCAAACCCTGAGTCCGTCTCCGAAGCCGGCCAACTTCGTTGCGGGTAGCTTAGTGGGGTGGCCCCCATGTACTTGCTTTGGGTCTGGGAAACGTCATGACTTAGGCCCCGCCGACATACCGATGGGTGTATGTTAACTGATCTAGCAAAAAGGGTCGAAGTGTGTGTGGATACTTTGGTGCACCCCTGCAGGGTTAAATCTTTTCGAAAAGCCGTGTCCGCGGTTATGGACGACTTGGAGCACAGTTCTCGATCATAGACAACCATAACTAAAGTTTACTGTTATAATTTGACTTGTATCCGATATGACTAGTAATCAGCTTCACTGCAACGGATTGGCTAAATAAAAGTACCAACAACTGCTGGGTTTGGGATATCTCATGCTAATTGTATCTGACTAGTAAGTGTTGCAACTATAATGGAATGGTTAACTAAAAGTGCCCACTGCTTATTATATCAGGATGACTATCTGTACCTGACTAGTAATTGATGCAACGATAACTGAATAAATAAAACTGCCAACGGTGTGCGTTCCTCGGTTGACTTCCTCATTTGGTCTCGAGGGGGAAACACCAGGATGGGTATGTTTGGTGGTAGTATCAGTTTGGTTCCGGATAGGTCTTTCTTATCCCTCTCTGATAGCCGACAGTTATCTCGAGTCTCTGTAGGTTGTTTAGTGCATGCCGCGCTGCCGCTCAGTCCACCATACCTATGTAGGCGAGGACCGCCGAATTCTAGTCTCGCCGTGTACTGGCCTCAGTACTGACCGCTCTCTCTTTTTCCTTTGCCCTTTGTCGGCACCCCTTTTGTTTAAGCAGGTTTTGAGATCGACGTCGTTAGCAGGGTTACCCTTCCGGCTTGGCCTGGGCAGGGTTATGGACGCCATTGGTTATTCTTCAGGGCTCTTAGCTCAATTTGCATCTTGTCCGTACTCGGACGCTGTATCGTTTTCAAGGTGATTTGGATCTTTGTATGTTATATCTGTATTCTTGACTCTTTGAGTTGCTGTTGTATATATGATCTGTGGGTTCCATCGTGGACTATTGTGTAATGATATTACTTCGTTTTCCACCCGCATGGAAGTGCCTGGTGGGCACCTTTGAATCGTTTCTATGCGGGTTTGGCGGAAAACGCTGAAACTTGCATAGGGCCGATTCTGAGGGTGTTACAATGCACTACCTCTGTGGAGTGCATGTACTGTTCTACAATATAGTGTTGTGCGGTATATGGACTGCCTATGTGGACTGCATGTCGTGTGCCACAATTAATTGCACGCTTATACAGCTCACACCAAATCCATAATGCCTCGCCTCTTGGGTGCTGCGCTAACTTTAATAACGCTGACCGACCGTTTTTAACGCGTGCGCAGGCAGTGCACTGACCGTGGAATGTACTACACCTACCATGCACACCAAGATACACTACGTCTCTTCACTATCCAGCAAGGCACTGCTATTGACATCTATATGTACTGCCTGTGTTGACTGCATGTCGTGTGCTGCCCTGATAAGTTATGGTTGCACTGCCTGTACGGTCTATGCAGTGTGTTCTCCACCCGTGATAAACGTATTGTTATGCAGAGCGTATGCACTGTATCCTTATGCTGGAATGCACTGAACCTGCCATGTAGCCGCATATGCACTGTCTGTGGAAATCTTGTGCACTGCATCCGTAGGCAGGAGTGAACCGCCCTTTCTTACCATATGCACTGCCTCTGTGGAGTGCATGTCGTGTTCTACAATATAGTGTTGTGCGGTATATGCACTTCCTATGTGCACTGCATGTCGTGTGCTACAATTAATTGCACGCTTATACAGCTCACGCCAAATTCCTAATGCCTCGTCGCTTGGGTGTTGCGCTAACTTTAATAACGCTGACCGACCGTTTTTAACACGTGCGCGGGCAGTGCACTGACCGTAGAATGGACTACACCTACCATGCACACCAAGATACACTGCGTCTCTTCGCTATCCAGGAAGGCACTGCTATTGACATCTATATGCACTGCATGTGTTGACTGCATGTCGTGTGTTGTCCTGATAAGTTATGGTTGCACTGCCTGTGCGGTCTGTGCAGTGTGTTCTCCACCCGCGATGAACGTATGGTTGTGCAGAGCGTATGCACTAGATCCTTTTACTGGAATGCACTGAACCTGCCATGCAGCCGCATATGCACTGCCTGTGGAAATCTTGTGCACTGCATCCGTAGGGAGGAGTGAACCGTCCTTTCTTACCATATGCACTGCCTCTGTGGAGTGCATGTCATGTTCTACAATATAGTGCGTTGCGTTATATGGACTGCCTATGTGGACTGCATGTCGTGTGCTAAAATATAGTGTTGTGCCAAGTGTGCAAGACTTTCGGCATGTGCAGTGGACACGGACATGTACTATTCATTTAGAACGGATGCACTGCCTGTGGAAATCTTATGCACTGCTCTTTAAGTCTTTGATATAGTGATGTGTGGACGACGCAAGATAACATGCAACGGCAGTGCATTCACCGTGGTATGGAATCGACTTTCGATGCAAACGGGCATATGCAAAATCTATCCACTGCATACATAGTACTGCCCATATAGTTTAGATGGTACTGCTGAGGGAGCTGTGCAATACAACGTGGTTTGGTAGTGTATCGCCTAGCATAAAGGCCATACACTTATAAATGTAGCATCAGGCGTGTGGTTGCCCTTCCCATCCCGACCTAGTCGTCCCCAGCCGCCAGGACTAACAGAGAGAGCTTGCCTCCTATTCCCATCTCCCCTCCCTCTCAATTTCTCCCCTAAACACCATCGGATCTGAAGGATTTCGTCATTGTTTAGCTCCCCAATCTCCCTCTCAAGGTATGCTCAACTTATTCCCTCGTTTTTATCCTATAAATCTTGCACATTTTAGTCTTGTTTGTTTCGAACCATAGTTCTAGATAAGATGGATTCATATTTTTGGTCGATTCATATTATATATTGTATAGATAAAAAAAATTCGACAGCGTTTTAGATATTAAGTTTTTGTTCAATTTATATATATGGAGATATTAAGTTTTTAGTTAGCATTCAATGTGATGATGCAATGAGGATACACTTTTAGGTTGATTATGCTTTTGTACTTTCATTTTCCTATTGATTAGTTACAATATGATTATGCAATGAACGGTTTGGGTGGTGCGATTTAGCCTTCTGGTATATGAAAAAAAATTGTGCTTCCTACTTGGCTCACTTACTCCCTCCCTAGAATTACTTTATGTTCATTCCAAATATGATGGCCTTTTTTTATCTTAGCTAGCTTTATCATAAATTAACGAGTGCTTTTCATTTTTTTAGGACATGGCACTGTATCAGGTTTGTTTCATAGACTGTAGTGATGAAACAAAATCAGCCTCGCTATTCCTTGTCCGTCTTGTACATGGTCGATTTGAGCGTTCATTGGTATGCATATAATTCTTGATTTTTACATTTATTGAATTTTATTTCCATACAATTGTCATTTATTTAATTATTTTATTCAATTTAGACTATCCCATGCAATATAAGGAGAGAACTCAATAGAATAACAGGACAAAGCATTGAGTTTCAAGCTCTTGGGTGAATTTATGTTATGGACGTGCACAAAGAGCGAGCAATTACTCGCTTTGCAGGTTCTTCATGGAGAAGGTTTATTGCTGAAAACCAAATCGACTCTGGTGTGTATCTGGTATTTTTAATGGGAGCTCGTTGTCCAAGTATCACTGTTATGCATATGAACGATGAGGGGGATGAGGACGAGGATGATGAGACCGAGGATGACGAGTGTGATGACGAGGATGAGGGCGAAGAGGGTGAGTCTGATGAGGAGGATCGGGAGGATGAGGAGCAAGAAGGACCATTGGATAATACAATTGTTGCTCAGAGATGCAAGCTTACCAGGAGTGAAAAGTGCTATCTTCTCCACATCATTCTTTCAAAAGAATTGGACGTTGGCCTAGCACTTGTTACTCGCTTGACCAGGACGCATGTTCGCCATCATGATATGGTATATTATTAGTTATCATTATTTTTCTACTTGCTTATTTTTTTATTGCTTGTTAGTTATTAGATTTCTAACTTCTGCAACTTAATTAGAAACTACCTTCGAGAATGGTTTTTTCTCTTGAAATTGCCGAAGAAGGCGTGGCTGGAGTACGGCTTGGTGAAAATGGTGTCGTGAGCTTCATTTCGTACAAGACAGGGAGTGATGGTCAAATTATCTTCAGCACCCCTGAGTGGAAGACCTTTGTTGAGTGTCATCATGAATGTCTTGAAGTTGGGCAAGACATTCTCGTCACTGGTAGGACCACTTTAAACCGAAACATTGAGATAATGTTTGTCATTGACATCATCTTATATGATGACTGCAGTTCCTTCTGATCGTTTATTAGTGCAGATGTAAGTTGTGTTGAACCGCTTGTTGTTATGAACCGCTTGATATATGTTTTGAACTACTTGTTATGTGGTAATGCATTTCGTTATTTCTATTGATTTTGTTTGATGTGATGTGAATATTCAACTAGATGCATCAGAATTCGTTTCAATTATCGAATGTTCAATTAATTTTTTAGGAACTTTTAACTTGTTAATGGGATTTTGCTTATTTATTTGCAATTAACTTGCCTGCCTTCGAGACTAAATTAGCAATGTACATATGAAATACAAGTATACATTCATATGCTGTAATTACAAACATTACAGAATAATGATAAAAATAGTTTAATTTATACACACACACACATTAATTACATTGTACTCCTAATATAATATACTAGATCATAACCACTTTTGTGTAACTGAATTAACGAACTGAATTAAAACATTGCTAGCAGACCGTACTCACATAATCACAGTCTTTAGCTAAATTCAGTCTTCTTCCTTGTCGTCTCTCTTCGTCCACCATTCATCGTTCTTCATCCACCTGTCGATATCTGTTGCAGACACATCGTGTATTCGTCGTCCCACTTATTATTGTTATCAGCTAATGGACCTGCCTCCAAAAAATGTTTGTATGATTTATATCCTTTACCTCCTTTACACCTGACATGGTTATACCCTACGGGTACGTGACTTCAGCATACCTGGTCCAGCCCAAGGAAGGCCCACAGCATATATACGTTGGCCCATGAAGATTTTCGGGTGACCAAGGCCCATGACGCCTTCGGATCCTTGGAGAGCAAGACTAGCGGAGATAGGAAATTCAAAGGGGTAAAACCCTAGAACTTGTAACCGACTAGGACTACGCCCAGGACCTGCCTAAGTCTATATAAAGGCCAGGAGGGCACGTCCTAGGGCAACTCGACTCATACTTTCGCACACGCATCCACGCCAGATCGAATCTGCGCACCCTGTAACCTTCGGTTCCGCCGTAATCAAAGAGCAGACAAGCAGGAGTAGGGTTTTCCCTCCGGGGGCCTGAACCTGGGTAAATCTCATGTCCCCTGGTTACTTGTCTGTTAACCGTGCCACGATCTCCAGCATCCCCATCTTCTCCAAAACCCAAGTCCATAACAATGGGCATTGACGAGATTAAACCTCGTCAATTGGCGCCGACCGTGGGGATTGGGGCTGCTGATTGTGCGGTTGTGACGGTTCCGACCCGATCGATCTACAACTCCGCGGCGACGGAGAATCACCTCCTCTTCGGCGCTTTCGACTTCACCGCCCACTCGCCGGCCACCATGAAGGATTTCGAGCCCGTAGGCGACGGACTCGAAATCTTGTTCGGGAGTTTCTGCTTCCAAGTGGGACAAACTGACACCCTCCGCCTCCCTGAGCGGGTGCCCGTGCCGTCAATCAGGCCCGCTTCATGGGCTCCACACCCCGTGCTACGCACGTCACCATCAACAGATGAGTTCTACAGCAGCAGCTGCTGCAACTCCGATCTGTGCGATCCACCTTCGGATGAAGGGACCTACGGTTCCGGATCCGAAAGGTGCGGCAGCAGCCAACCAATCTGCAGGCGCTATCTGTGCGCCGCAGTCATCCAAACCGACGAGGAAACGCCTAACCCGCCGCCCAACCCCAACCCGCAGGACAGAAACGGCGAAAACGGTGAAAACGGCGAAAACGGGGAAAACAGGGGCCACCTCATCCAACTTAGCAAAGAAGGATGGGTCGAAGCACGCCGCGCCGTCGCAGGCGAAATAGTCCTACCTCTGGACTCCTCACGTGACCTACTGATGGCATACCACTACCTCCTCATCGAGGAGCACAAGAAACAAGTCAAGATGCAGGAGACGCTCGACAAACGCAAGCGAGCAGCCTCTGAGTCCAGTGCGCGACGAGCTGCGCTCTCCGCCATGGGACCCGGCTCTAGCACAAACGGAAACCAGGGAAACAAGCACCGCTCTCGGGTGGAAAACATGGACCCGAAGGAGCGGCATGACGTGACCCGAACTCTCCACACATCGTTCATGGATATGGACACTGACGGCAACATCATCCCGAAGACGCCACAAGCTGCGATCATGGCAGCCACTGCGTATCTCGCGGCTCACCCACCTCCGGAGGGGGACCCGAAAAGGGCCATGCATAGGTCCGCACTCACCGGACTAGGACTAATCGGAGCTGCGCTCCACGAAGACGCTCCTACGGAGCCGAAGAAGAAAGCTCCGGCCAGGCGCGACCGGAGCCCCACTCCCTCATCCGAAGATGAAGAGGAGCACGATCTTCCTCGAAGGAAGAAGAGCTCGCACCGCCATAAACGCGACTACGACGCCAGAGACAAGCTTACACAGCGCAAGATCGACAAAGCACGCGTCAAACGCGCATGCTCGTCTGAATCTGAGATGGATGAAGACGAAGGAGAACTCTGCGGGGCTCGATGCTTCAGCAGATCCGTTCGGCGAACACAGATGCCACGCAACTTCAAGCTTCCTTCGGATACTCCAAAGTTCAACGGCACGCAAGATCCAAAGTCCTGGCTCAGTGATCATCTGTCATCTGTCAAGCTTCACGGAGGCAACAAAGAAACCGCCATGCAATGCCTTCAGCTGCAGCTGACAGGCGCGGCGCGGGTCTGGCTTAGTAGCCTATCATCAGGATCCATCCGAAGCTGGGAGGAGCTCGCTTATAGCTTCATCCGAAATTTCAAAGGCACCAGGAAGAGGCCCGCCTCAATCGAAGAGTTGCAAGCCTACACTCAGATAACGGGTGAATCTATTCGCTCGTACATACTACGATGGTCTACAACCAAGAACTCCGCAGCACACATCTCCGAAGAAAGGGCCATCGACGCCTTCAGGAACGGCGTCAAGCGCCCAGACTTCAAGGAGGAACTTGGGCATGTAAAGCCCAAGACACTCGACCACCTCATGGAAATCGCCAACAGTTGGGCAGATGGCGAAGATTGCATCCAGCGGGCACAATCAGATGAAGAGGACGACTACGGCCGAAGACGCGAACGCCGTAGCAAGAGGAGATCGCGCGTCTACGAGGACCGCGACGGACCCGACATGGTCGCAGCCGGCTACGCCGACCGCCGTAACGACAACAGCCGCAACAGTGGAGGATACCGCAGCGGAAACTTCCGCGACAACGGACGACCAACGCAGTCGTGGCAACACCGCGACCGCGACAACGGACCCTCAGCATTCGACAAACTTTCGGGTCCATGCACCATCCACTTCTACATCGACAAACAAGATGGCAAAAAGAAAGCTAGCCACATGCTCAAGGACTGCCGCGAGTTCCAGAAACTCAGCGAAGGCATGATGCAGATGAGGCAACAAGCTCTAATTCCTGCGTTCGGAAACGCACCTGCGCCAGGTGAAATAGCACACGGAGCTCCTCCACCACCGCCTATTGGAGGCCCAAATCAACCAGTCGCACCAGCGCAAAACAACGTCGGGGTCGCATACCCCCCACCAAAGGGAGCGCTAAATATGATCCAGAAGGGACGCCCCACCAACAGGGTGCAGAAGAAAATCACCCGACAAATCAACTTGGCCGTGGCAACTCCGCCTGCAATCCCTGAGTACCTCAGCGGATCGGAGTCCTGCATCACATTCACTCGCGCGGATCACCCTTGCTAGATCCCTCGCCCAGGTCATGTTGCCCTGGTGCTGGAGGCGCAGATCAGAGGCTTCGAGATGAGTCGCGTCTTCATGGACAGCGGCAGCAGCATCAACCTAATATTCGCAAGCACTCTAGCAGCTATGTGGATCCCGCAATGCAGCCTGGAACAATCAGACACAATGTTCCACGGCATTGTCCCAGGGAAGGGCATCTTCCCCCTGGGCAAAATAGGGCTCGACATCATCTTCGGGAAGCCGGACAACTTTCGGCAGGAGCGCCTAGAATTCGAAGTGGTGGACTGGTCGTCGCAATACCATGCCATCCTGGGACGTGTAGCATTCGCAAGGTTCCTGGCCGTCCCACACTACGCATACCTACTACTCAAGATGCCAGGACCAAGGGGCGTCATCACAGTCCACGGGAGCTTCACCCGATCGGACCAATGCGACAGGGATTTCAACAAAATCTCCCAGTCTTTCGGCATGCAAGACGAGCTTGTCAAGCTCCGCGAGGTGACGGACAATGGGCTACCCCCAGTCACAAAGCAGAACGCACCTGACATGTCTTTCGACTCCACCATCAACACCAAGAAAGTGCAGGTCCATCCAACGGATGCCTCCAAGACGGCGTTGATCGCCAACGATCTCAGCACCGCATAGGAAGGCGCGCTCGTCGAATTCCTCTGTGAGCGCTGGGAAATCTTCGCCTGGTGTCCTGCGGACATGACAGGAGTTCCCAGGGAATTCGCCGAGCACGCACTCAATGTCTTCCCAGACACCAAGCTAGTCAAGCAGTCCATCCGAAGACTGTCGGAGCCACGAGCCGAAGCTATCGGCAAGGAGATCAACAGATTACTCGCAGCAGACTTCATCCGGGAAATCAAGGAAAGCGAGTGGCTGGCAAACACGGTGATGGTCCCGAAGAAGGACACGGACATCCTGCGGATGTGCGTGGACTTCACGTCACTAAATAAACACTGCCCTAAGGACCACTTCCCTCTTCCTCGGATCGACCAGATCATCGATTCGACTACAGGTTGTGAGAAACTCTCCTTCCTCGATGCCTACTCAGGCTATAACCAGATTCGACTCAAGGTCGAAGATCAAGAGAAAACAGCGTTCATCACACCGTTCGGAGTATACTGCTACAACACAATGCCCTTCGGGCTAAAGAACGCGGGTGCCACGTACCAGCGATGCATGCAGGCCTGCCTCAAGGACCAGATCGGTCGCAACGTCCAAGTCTATGTCGACGACATAGTCATAAAAACCAAGGAGGCAAGAACATTTATCGACGATCTCCGCGAGACGTTCGACAACCTTGATCGCTACAGGATCAAGCTCAATCCAGAAAAGTGCGCCTTCGACGTCCCCTCGGGTCAGCTGCTCGGGTACTTCATCTCTCAACGAGGGATCGAAGTGAACCCGAAGAAAATCAAAGCTATCATGACAATGGAGAAGCCGAAAAACCTCAAGGGCGTTCAGCAGCTCGCAGGGCGAGTAGCGGCACTAAGCAGGTTCATCAGCCGCATGGGCGAGAAGGCCCTACCATTTTACCAGCTGCTGCGCAAGGCAGACAAGTTCGAGTGGACACCAGAAGCCAACGACGCATTCGAAAGCCTCAAGCGGCTCCTCTCCACCTCGCCAATTTTGGTCACGCCAAAAGAGCGCGAGCCCCTGTTGCTGTACATAGCAGCCACACACCAGGTGGTCAACACAGTACTCGTGGTCAAACGACCCGAAGAAGGCAAGACCCACGGGGTACAATGCCCAATTTACTACCTCAGCGAGGTTCTCACTCCAACAAAACAGCGGTACCCGCACTACCAGAAGCTGTCCTACGGCGTGTTCATGATGGCTCGACGACTGAGCCACTACTTCCAGGAGCATCAGGTGATGGTCGTCAACGAGGCACCCCTAAACAGCATCCTGAATAACCCAGAGGCCATAGGGCGCGTGGCCCTGTGGGGCATTGAACTATCACCCCTGGACATCATCTACGAGAAGCGACACGCAATCAAATCTCAAGTCCTTCCGGACTTCCTAGTGCACTGGATGGAGCTGCAGCTGCCTGACACCCCAGACATGTCGCAGTCCTGGACAATGCATTTTCATGGCTCCAAACGCGAAGCCGGAGCAGGGGCAGGAGTCATACTAACCTCCCCGCAAGGTGACAAGATGAAGTACGTCCTTCGGATGAAATTCAGAGCCTCCAACAACGAGGCCGAATACGAAGCCCTCATCCATGGCATGAAGATGGCAAAAATATGTGGCGCAACGCGCCTGGTCATCTACGGTGACTCCAACCTTGTCATACAGCAGACGATGAATGAGTGCGACGCACACGCCGAAAACATGATCGCGTACCGCGCGCTATACAACGCACTCGAAGGAGAATTCGACGGCTACGAACTTCGACACGTTGGAATAGAGAGCAACGAGGAGGCCGATAGACTCGCCAACATCGGCTCCACTTGTGCAAAGGTACCACCAGGTGTGTTCCTCGAACAGATCTGCGTGCCATCCATCAAGCGAAAATTCCCCAAAGGATCACCCGAAGAAGCAGAACACTCGGGGGCTACGCTACCCGAAGGTCATGAAGGACCCGAAAAGTTGGATACCGAAGTTTCCATGGTCAACCTGATGCAGATCATGGCAGTCGACGAAACTTGGACACGTCCATACCTCCAGTTCCTGATAAACGGAGAATTGCCAGACAGCCCGACAGATGCCCGGCGCGTATCTCGTCGGTCAAAAGCCTTCACCATCATCAACGGTGAGCTGTACAAACGCAACATTACGGGCGTACTACAACGGTGCGTCACCATCAATGACGGCAAGGCCATACTCCAAGATATCCACGAGGGCATCTGCGGCCACCACGCAGGTAGCCGCTCCCTCGTCGCCAAAGCTCTGCGAGCAGGATTCTACTGGCCAACGGCCATGAGCGACGCGAAAGACATGGTTATACCCTACGGGTACGTGACTTCAGCATACCTGGTCCAGCCCAAGGAAGGCCCACAGCAGATATACGCTGGCCCATGAAGATTTTCGGGTGACCAAGGCCCATGATGCCTTCAGATCCTTGGAGAGCAAGACTAGCGGAGATAGGAAATTCAAAGGGGTAAAACCCTAGAACTTGTAACCGACTAGGACTACGCCCGGGACCTGCCTAAGTCTATATAAAGGCCAGGAGGGCACGTCCTAGGACAACTCGACTCATACTTTCGCACACGCATCCACGCCAGATCGAATCTGCGCACCCTGTAACCTTCGGTTCCGCCGTAATCAAAGAGCAGACAAGCAGGAGTAGGGTTTTCCCTCCGGGGGCCTGAACCTGGGTAAATCTCGTGTCCCCTGGTTGCTTGTCTGTTAACCGTGCCACGATCTTCAGCATCCCCATCTTCTCCAAAACCCAAGTCCATAACAATGGGCATTGACGAGATTAAACCTCGTCAACACCCGTTGCACAGCCTATCATTGAGAATTTGTCTTCCTAAACTGAGGCAGTAGCTGCTGAATGTTATTCTCTTGTACAACTCGTATTTTACATACCCATCTTTTGATGAGTAATGCAGATTCTCCATTGGCATTGGCTTCCACTCCTATTTGTTATGCATTTCTGAGTCACTTGCTGCTATCTTCATCCCACTGTATGATGAATCAATGAGTACTGCTGCAATACTAGCCATGCGATATCTGTAACTGTCACCTTGGAATGTATTGAATATTCCCTGTATGTCTACATGGTACTCTTCAGGGATGAAAAACTTTTCTTTTATCAACATCTTTGAATCAATCCTCTTGTCGACGCTAATGAAGGTGATCTGTTTTTCCTTGAAAAAATCACGGAGTCCCTGGCATTTTTTCGTGGCCCTAGCATAATGATAAACTAGGACGTGCTCTCTCACGGTGATTTGTACGACGGCGATGGTTTTTTCACTTCCTTGAGCAGTATATTCAATGTCTAGTCCAACATACCTGCTCTTATCTTAGTGTCAAATGAAATGTGATTATTAGTACCAGAGTCTGGTGAAATGAACACTAGAAGGATACAGTTTAGAACTTGTATTATTGATTCTTGTGACATGAAAGATGTAAGAGTATTGATAATCTAGTAATGCATTTCCTATATCCACTCTAATCCTGTAGAGATTCATATGATACACAGTATATTTGTTCCTACCATTGGAAAATCAAGGGATTCTGATAAAATATGTATGGGTTGATGTTTGATTCGTATCTAAACTAGTGAAAAGGACTTGTTAGGAAAAACTAGTTCAAATTAATATGGTAAACTATTTTATACGAATCAAACTACCATGAATTCATTTGTGTTGTAGTCATGCATAATTCATATGACAATCGTTTTAATAGAATCAGTTGGTAAGTTGGATGAGTACAAACCTCTTCAAGCCAAGCCTCGTACATGGAGAGGATTTTGTTCAGCGTTGATTCCTCGTTGGTTTACTCTACAGTAAGAACCGTCGTTCCGTGAACAGTAATGCTATGAGTCTCTGTGGTCTGAAGCCCGTCGTCCATCATGTCTGGGACGAAGATGTCTGGTACCACGCCTTAAATCTGTGATTCCTCGCGGTAGGGAACAATGATGAATCTATTAAGAACAAGTATATGATGGAATAGAAAAGAAATAAATAATTCCATGCTCGAGAGGCACCTTGGTTTTTTTGAGTTTCGTCGGTGTTAATGATGAACTGCAGCGATCTTGTTTCAATTTGCCCCCTCCGCTTCCACGACTCCTCGTATCCTTATAACTAACCGATCGTGCAAATCGTGCTAGTAGTTATAAAAATAAGGCGCACTACGAAATTGTCCATACGATACCTCAAGAGTTCGCAACCATAAAACTGCTGCTTCCATACAAGAAAGGCGCACTAATACAATTCACAGGCCCATTATTGTTTGAAGCATAGCACTGCTTCTCTAAAGGATTATGCACTGCTTTATTTTGTTTTATCCTGATGTATTTTAATGCAGTTCATGTACTGCCAGCGATGTTAGTTATGTACTGCCCTGGTTCCTTGTTTATTTTTTAATTCCCTGATTCATCTGTTATATTGTGATTGCATAGATGTACGAGTGGTCTATCTTATAGTCTGTAAGAATAATATGTAAATTATTTCAAAAAAATAAATATGTAAATGTTCTACTTTTTTTGTTAAATAAAACATTTGTAGTTGTTAAGTTTGTATGATATATATAGTGCAATTCTTTTTTTAAAGCATTGTTCCATTGAATATCCGGTACAAAACTATTCTTTCGAACTACAGTAGATTGCTATAGAGTTTCATGGCTATTGTGTCTAATGTTTTTATCTTATTTGCAAAACCGGTGTAATGGTATGTATGGTTGTAGTCAATTTATCCTTTTTATACCAGTAAATAACAAGTGATGCCATGATACAAAAAACTTTCCTCTATAACTTTATGATAAGTTGATAAGAATACAAAATCTGTTCTATAATTTCTTACATTTATTATGAGTGAATTTTTAATTTTAAGTCTGTCTGCTACAAAACAATATTTGTATCATGACCTGATCCTGCTGCTTCTCCTGCATAAAATAAAGAAACATTGTTAGCAATCATTTTTTATAACATGTATGTAGAGCAAACTATTTGGGCAATCCTAATTCTAATGTTTTAAATATTATGAAATTTAAAACTTGCCTTGGCTCTTGAACTTGTCCAGTCAAATACCATTGTAGACAAACATGTCCATTTCTGGGGATTTTTAAACTGCTTGTGCCTTCCTTTTTATTATTGCTTCTAGACCAATCACTGTCGAGATCTTCATCTTGAATGGTGCTTTGTCTTGTTCTGACGGTTCTAATCACCGGACTTTTCGTACTATTCCTTTTATATACATTGAACTGTACTAAATTCACATGATTGTTTCTTGTATGTACATTCCTCTCAGCTGATGCTTGAGGTCTTTCGTGGCTTGACACGGATATCTGCACTGGACTGCTCCTTGTAATCACTTTTCTTTTTATTTGTATTTTTGTACTGCACTTCCTCTTTGGATTGTTCATTGCTTCTGCCGTTCTGCAGCTTCGTTCTGTATGACCATAACTTGGAGAAACATTTCCATCATTTCCACTGAGGTTGGCATCTGTCTGAGGGATTTAATACATATTCACAACATTCCGTATGGGATATGGATGAGATCTTTCTTTTCTGATGTCAGACTTTTGTCTATCAATCCCTCGTGTACAATTGCTTTCTTCTCTTGATTTTCGTGGTGTTCCTACTGAACTTCTCCTCTGCTTCTGTGGTTTTGATATCATCTGCATCACATGTATCAAGCGTTTTATTTTCACGACTTAACAAATATCATGTCCAATAATTTCCTATTTTCAAAGTGAGCAGCTATAAATTTCATATAATACTTACTCTATCTGAATCAGTTGAGTTGCTATCACTTCACGTTGCTGATGGACTTTGTTGATCCTTCTCTTTCCATACTCTTCTTCTTTTCTGTGGTGTCAAATTTTTCTTTAGAAAAAGCAGACAAAATGTTAGTCTTGTGTGGTTACAATCCGGTTCAAGATATGTTATAATAGGTATCATTGTGTAAAATTAGCTTACTTTATCTGTACTAGTGTTGTCAACATAACTGCGTCCATGTTTTGATTTACTTTTCTGGCTTGTATTTTTATGAAAAATTCTTCTCTTGGGTGGTGTCAGGATGTCCTAAAGATTATTTGTTAAAATATTAGTTCTACTTAATGTATCGAATATTTTTTTACAAGAAAACTTACACCAGTAGCATCAGTCGACTCGTAATCACTGCTTGAAGTTGGACGTTTCTCTGTTGTACTTTTTGATCTTATCTTGCGCTTCTTCTGGATCATTTTGGCCTGCAAACAAAAGTTAATATATAGTTCAATAACCTCAATCTGCAATAGTAAAAACTACATAGATATACTTTGTCGCTAGGTACGATACTTTGTAAAATATAAGAAAAAATATTCATGTGTATATATATACCTCTCTCTCCTTAAGCCAGAATTCACATTTAGGTTTTGTGTGTCCTCTCTTTCCACAGGTACCGCATTTTCTTTTCGTCTTCTCTGACCCTGGTTTTAGTCTCTGTCCTTTTTTCCTACCCTTTGTTTTTATGATCGGGGGATCTCTCAATGCAGTACGAATTGTTTCATGTAAGTTATCGATGCCATCTGCCATGCCCTCTGTGTTGCTTTGCTCATCCTGGTCTACTGAAGCATTCACTTTCTTCTCAATTTCATCGATGCACTCTACCAGAACTCGGTATGATTTGTCTGTACTGCATGCTTTTGAGCAGATCTTAGCAAAACGAGTCAACTCAATCACATAACGTATTGGACCTGCTGTGTTGCTCTTGTTACTATTAGGAAGACGAAAAACATAGTTGGATGGCTGATGTGGGTTGCATCTTTTCCATCTAGGGTTCACAAAACTGTCTGGCATCTTATGTACTAAACCAAGACGTACCACAACCCTGAGGACGTGACAGCACTGGATTCCATCCCTTGACATTTTTTTGCAGCTGCATGAGAAAATCTTATTCTCATTATCCACTTCAACTATAAAAACATTTATGTTGAAATCTGGATGTGTGACATGACTTCTTTTGGTCAGTTCGTATTTGATTCCTCTGTCAATTGTTTCTTCCCTTGTTATTTCGAAAGCTATGTTATCTGCTAGTTGCTTCTGAAACTTGATAAATATGTTTGTAGTGTAAATGTTTATTGCATCTGTCTCAAGTCCATATCTGCTCCAAGATGGTGCTGTCTTCTCTGAAGTCCTGTTCCTTTTCCTGTCGAGCGCACTCAAGCTTTTCTCCTGAATTGCCTCATATGAATCTAGGAATTTCAGTATTGTGTCTGTGTGGTCGACATAGTATTTCCACATGGAGTTGGTGCTCTCGCTTCTTGTAGTTGATGAGGAAAAGGGGTAGAAGCAGTCCATGAAGTAGGTTGGCACCCAGTGATCTTTGATATCCCATAAATCTAGTAGATGCTTGTTGTTTGCAATTCCGTATTTTTCCAACACTTGCCTCCATCATTTTTCAAACCCTTCTACAGTCAATGAGTTCTTTATCACATGTCTTAGTTCTTCCGACAGGCCTTCATTTCTTGCCAAAATGCTAGCAAGCTTTTCTAGCATATTTTTGATGATGTGCCACAGGCAGAACCTGTGGATTGTGTCAAGCAGTATATCCAGTTCATCAATTGCTTTCTTCATTGCTCTACACTGGTCAGTGATTATGTACTTTGGTGCTTTACCACCCATTTCCAAGACAAAAGTTTTGAACAGCCACTTGAACGTTTCAGTTGACTCGTCCTGCAGGAGACTGATTCCAAACAAAACTGTATTTCCATGGTTGTTCATGCTAATGATTGGTGCAAAAGGCATGTTGTATATGTTCGTCTGGAACGTTGTGTCGAATGACACGTATTCACCGTACAGTTCGTAGTTCATCCTGCACATTGCGTCTGTCCAGAAGATGCTACGAACAGTGTTTGTGTGGTCAGTGTCGAATTTATATGAGAACCCAGGAACCTTTGATTGAAGACGGGTAAGCATTCCTCTATATCTTTATTTCTGTTGTCTTTCTTGTCAGCATACTTAAGGCTTGACACGTATTTGCCGTCGAAACCAACTCCTCTGGTTAGAAGTTTCATTCCACTGTATATTTGCATCACTCTCCTCGGTGGAATCTATCCAAGGTGTAGTATACGTATAAATTCCTTGTCTTGCTGTGTCATTGACTTGTGGCATTTTGAAAACCTGATGAGCCAATCTATTGAGTGCAAAGGGTGATTGTGGTCTAGTTTTACTGTTTTGTACATCCAGTCTTTTTCTATTTTCTTTACCACAATGGATACAGGGCAAGAGCACCTGATAGTAGAACTTGTTTTCCTTTCTTTTACAACTTTCTCACTTATTTGAGTCTGACCTTGTTTTGTGCAAACAAATGTCTATTTAATCATTTCGCTTGTTTTCTTGGAGTTAAGGCTGGTGTATTTTCTTATAGAAAAACCGGTTTTCCTTGCATATAGTGCAAAGAATTGGAAAGCATTTTCCCTTGACTGAAATTCCATTCCTTCTTCCGGTGTCATGGCATCACCAATTTCATCCATAGTTGGGTACTCATTCTTAAACATTCTGTCCATCTCTAACTCTTCTTCCGTAGGTTCTCCTGGATTAATCTCTTTTTCAGGAATAGTGTCATCGCACTGGGGCACAGACTGCTCATTGCTCATTGCTTCCGAGTTGGTGTTAGTGCATACAGTTTCTGCCGGTTCCTCTGAACAATTGACATTTTGATGACTTGTATTCTATTCTCTTTGTGTGTTCAGCGTGCTAGTTGAATCTCTCTTGCCTACATCAGAACAATTAGGTCTATCAGTGCTTTCAGCTTGTGACTCTACTGTACTTGTAGCGATGGTTGCTGGCTGCACTGGAAAAAAAATGTTGCTGACTAGTTCACTTGCAACACTCTGCTCATGTGTAATCTGTTCATGTGTGATCTTCTCTCCTGAATTTGTTATTCTACTCTCGTATCCAGGATATACTGTCTTGCTTTCGTTTTTTTCTCATTGTTGCTCACCACTCCCCTATCATGGCAATTTTGAACAATCATGTTTGTTGTGATGATTGTTTTTGTTTTGTCTTCTGTAGAGCTACCAGCATACCTTACTAAAGCTTCTCCTTCTGTGTCACTCATTGGCATTCTAACAACTATTAGATTGATGTTTACGTGTGTCTGACCATTCTGTGTTGAAGTATTCGTGAGGATTCTCTGGCTTGCAGGAGCTGCTTGCACTGTATCTGATTTTTCTCGCTGTACCTGAACAGAATGTTGGTTACTTCATCTGTGTCCTTTGATGTTCTTGTCTGTGCAGAAGATGCTACAGTAGTACCACTGTTTTGTTGCATTGAGACAATCACATCAACTTGCACCTGACAAAACAAAAATAGAATAAAATAATTGTTAGCAGTACTCATGCAAAATTATTTTCATTTTTAAATTTTTTACTGATTGCAAGAGCAAACTCACCAAACTATTCTCATTACACTTTGCATCTTTCAATTTACAACTAGTCTTGACTGCACTGTTGCCTTTCACTGAAACACCTGATTGATCTTGGCATCGTAGCTTTGTTATACCACTAGGGTCTCTGGAAATTACTTGTGAAGCAGATATTGTGATGTTAATTTTTTCCAGCTTTGGCTTCAAGTTTGCGCGTGCTGCGTTACATCTTCGTACAATTTCTGTTGACGCCGCGAGAGCTATCAGTTTCTGCTCACGCTCTTTATCCCACTTATCATGTAGTGCTCTAAGATATCTCTGCCATGATATAATGAATATAGTAGCACCGTAATTATTCACAGTCAATCTTTTGATTTTTAAAGCATTTTAAAAAAATCATATATTATTCTTAAAAGTATATATACCATCCTGAATTGACGTGCAACACGTTCTGTTACGCCTGGAGCTTGAAATTTCGCACCTTTCATCATCTCTATTCTAGCCAATGTACGATCATTCAAATGAGATAATCTGGGTCCCTGCTGAATTTTGCAATTTGGTGTAATGCAGCATATATCGCATTCTCTAGGTTTAGTGAAAAAAATAACTCACAGATAAAAAATCAACACTCTGCTTGTGTATCTATAACATCAACAATAATAATCTATCTGCTATATAACTTATATAAGTAGGCTTCGATGCAAAAACAATCAGTTGAAATATGTATGCCGAAATATTTTGAAATTTACTATTGTATTATTTCCTCCTTTTACCTTTTTTGCAACAACCACCAACAACCTTGTTGATTATATATATAATAATAAATAGTATTTGTCAGGAATAGCTGAATTATATTTATAGCATAGTTTTATTGTACATCGACTGAACTTCTCAATGTATTGTATAATCTCTTGCTATTAAGTACACAGAGTAATACATTACTTTGATAGAAAATGAACGAATTTGTGTAGCCTACAATTGAAGTGATCCATTGTGAAAAAGTTTTTGTGATTACACATAGTGCTATCTGCTGCTCGAACTACATGCGTAGCAAATGGTCATGTAGTTTCGTATATAACTATTTCCGCTATATCAATTATACTAAACTATGATGGTTATTAAACTGTTCCCATCAGAGTAGAAACTATGCTCTATGCTTTAAAACTAGGAAGTTATATCTCCGTTGAATCTCAAGATAAAAATCAGCTACGTTGTTGGTAAAAAAAATTCAAAAAACTGTTGCGTTGTCGCTACAATATAGCTGTCGTCCATGTCTACCATGTAGAGATGAAGTACAAGCTGAATCGCCTCATCACATATATCCCTAGAATTTCAATCGTTTGAGCAGGTTTGATATCTGGTTACCTGATTTGTGGCGCCAGTGATGACGATGTCTCTCTCCATTGCCTTGCCTTGGTGATATAGAAATATCTTACTCCTTGTTTTGAAGCGTGGTTGAAACTTTCCTTAGATCGACATGCGGGCGACAGCGGCTGAGAAAGTTATGGGTTGTTCCAGCATTAGCTGGTTATAATAGTTTGAAGAAGATACGTTTTCCTACCTTCCCTTCCTTCTTTAAACACCAACGACGGGTGGGAAGGTTTTATCTCCCGAAAACAAGTTGTCTGACAGGTGGGTCATAATTCAGTATGAAAATGCATTACCCCTTTTCCAAGAAGAACACTTCAGTATTGATAGGGACATATATGCGGGGTCTACTGTCTAACCAGGCCTTCGTCAGGGGAGAGGCAGTACATTTGTGCTGGGTTTCGTGGCTTTGTTTATCCGTTTTGCACTGCTCATATACAACCAGCAATGTGCACCGAGATGCATAGCTCGTATACAACGGATGCACTGACCGTGAGTGCTTTGTGATACTGCTTTTATAATGCCATGGACAACGAGATGCAGTGCCCGTGAACAATATATGAAGTCCCTTACAAGTGCTTCATAATGCACTGATCATCAAATAAAAATGAGCTACCTATGTGCTGTACGCATGGTGCAAGATAATAATTTTTGGCAGTGCACTCACCTTGCAATACACTCCACCAGTTTTCTAAAACTCCTTTTAAAGGAGTTCAAAGTAGCATTTATTATATGTTATAAATGAAAATACGGAGTATTTCTGTATGTTATTAATGAGTTATGTATTAAAAACGTATCATTTTAGCTTTGTGATACTGCTTTTATATGCAGATGCACTGCTCGAATACAAATCATGCACTTCTTGTTGAGTACTTCGTGATGTTGTCATTATAACGCCATACACACGAGATGCACTGTCCTAAAGATGTAGATGAACTTCCTTAGAAATGCTTTGTAAACTGTTGTGCGCAAAGGTGCCAGATAACATGCGAGGGCAGTGCACTTAGCGTGCAATGCACCCCGCATGCTACGCACATTCGTATGCACTGTAGGTAAACAAAGCATGCACTCCCCATGAAGCGCTTCAGGATAGTACTACAATAATACGGTTAAAAACAGGTATGCACTGCCATTGGAATATGTATGAACTGCGTTCCAAATGCTTCGTAAAGTGATGTACGCACGATGCAAGACAAGTTTCTATGGCAGTTCAATGACCGTCCAATGCACCCCACCTGCTATGCACAGCGATGTGCACTGCCGGTGTACGTAGAATGCACTGCATAATGTTATCTATATCGACGTAGACTTTTGATGTATGGGGTATTGTTTCAATAACGAGGACTTTTTCGTTTTTCTCCTACTGTTACTGCTCGGTGAAAGATAATATGAAATTGAAGTGCACTAGCCGTGCAATTCAATCCCACCTGCTATATACACTGAGATGAACTGCTCGTTGATTGCATCGTCAAACTGTTATTATAATACCATGCACACGAGATACACTGCGCTGAAGCTCTATATGATCTGTCTTAGAAATGCTTTGTAAACTGTTGTGCGCAAAGGTCCAAGATAACATGTGAGGACAGTGCACTTACCGTGCAATGCACCTAGCATGCTACGCACACTCATATGCACTGCAGGTAAACAAAACATACACTGCCCACTGAGCGCTTTAGGATACTACTATAATAATGCGGTTAAAAACAGGTATGCACTGCCATTGAAATACGTATGAACTGCTTTCCAAATGCTTCGTAAAGTGTTGTACGTACGGTGCAAGACAAGTTTCTATGGCAGTTCAATGACCGTGCAATGCACACCACCTGCTATGCACAGCAATGTGCACTTCTGGTATACGTAGTATGCACTGCGTAACGTTATATTTACTGTTCAATAAAGTGATGTAGTCTTTTGACATATGGGGTATTGCTTCAATAACGAGGACCTTTTCGTTTTTCTCCTACTGTGCACTGTTCGGTGAAAGGTAATATGAAATTGCAGTGCACTAGCCGTGCAATTCAATCCCACCTACTATATACACTGAGATGCATTGCTCGTTGATTGCATCGCCATATTGTCATTATAATGCCATGCACACGAGATGCACTGCGATGAAGCTCTGTATGATCTGTCTGAGAAATGCTTTATAAACTGTTGTGCGCAAAGATCCAAAATAACATACGAGGGCAGTGCACTTACCGTGCAATGCACCCCGCATGCTACGCACACTCATATGCACTGCAGGTAAACAAAACATGCACTGCCCACGAAACGCTTCAGGATACTACTGCAATAATGCGGTTAAAAACAGGTATGCACTGTCATTGGAATACGTATAAACTGCCTTCCAAATGCTTCGTAAAGTGTTGTACGCACGGTGCAAGATCAGTTTCTATGGCAGTTCAATGACTGTGCAATGCACCCCACCTGCTATGCACAGCGATGTGCACTGCCGGTGTATGTAGTATGAACTGCGTAACGTTATCTGTATCGATGTAGACTTTTGACATGTGGGGTATTGTTTCAATAACGAGGACCTTTTCGTTTTTTTCCTACTATGCATTGCTCGGTGAAAGATAATATAAAATTGCAGTGCACTAGCCGTGCAATTCAATCCCACCTGCTATATACACTGAGATGCACTGCTCGTTGATTGCATCGTCATACTGTCATTATAATGCCATGCACACGAGATACACTATGCTGAATCTCTGTATGATCGGCCTTAGAAATACTTTGTAAACTGTTGTGCGCAAAGGTCCAAAATAACATCAGAGGGCAGTGCACTTACCGTGCAATGCACCCGCATGCTACGCACACTCATATGCACTGCAGGTAAACAAAACATGCACTGCCCACAGAGCGCTTCAGAATACTACTGCAATAATGCGGTTAAAAACAGGTATGCACTGCCATTGCAATATGTATGAACTACTTTCCAAATGCTTCGTAAAGTATTGTACGCACTATATAAGACAAGTTTCTATGGCAGTTCAATGACCATGCAATACACCCCACCTACTATGCACAGCGATGTGTACTGCTGGTGTACATAGTATGCACTGCGTAACGTTATTTGTATCGACGTAGACTTTTGACGTGTGGGGTATTGTTTCAATAACGAGGACCTTTTCGTTTTTCTCCTACTGTGCACTGCTTGGTGAAAGATAATATGAAATTGCAGTGCACTAGCCGTGCAATTCAATCCCACCTGCTATATACACTGAGATGCACTGCTCGTTGATTGCATCATTATACTGTCATTATAATGTCATGCACACGAGATGCACTACGCTAAAGCTCTGTATGATCTGCCTTAGAAATACCTTGTAAACTGTTGTGCGCAAAGGTCTAAGATAACATGCGAGGACAGTGTACTTACCGTACAATGCAACCCGCATGCTACGCACACTCATATGCACTGCAGGTAAACAAAACATGCACTACCCATGGAGCGCTTCAGGATACTACTGTAATAATGCGATTAAAAATAGGTATGCACTGTCATTGGAATACGTATGAACTGTCTTCCAAATGCTTCGTAAAATGCTGTACGCACGGTGCAAGACAAGTTTCTATGGCAGTTCAATGACCGTGCAATACACCCCACCTGCTATGCACAGCGATGTGCACTGCCGGTGTACGTAGTATGCACTGCGTAACGTTATCTGTATCGACGTAGACTTTTGACATGTGGGGTATTATTTCAATAACGAGGAATTTTTTGTTTTTCTCCTACTATGCACTGCTCGGTAAAAGATAATATAAAATTACAGTGCACTAGCCATGCAATTCAATCCTACCTGCTATATGCACTGAGATGCACTGCTCATTGATTGCATCATCATACTGTTATTATAATGCCATGCACACGAAATGCACTGCGCTGAAGCTCTGTATGATCTGCCTTTGAAATGTTTTGTAAACTGTAGTGCGCAAAGGTCCAAGATAACATGTGAGGACAGTACACTTACCGTGCAATGTACCCAGCATGCTACGCACACTCATATGCACTGCAAGTAAACAAAACATGCACTGCCCACTGAGCGCTTTAGGATACTACTATAATAATGCGGTTAAAAATAGGTATGCACTGCCATTGAAATACGTATGAACTGCCTTCCAAATACTTCGTAAAGTGTTGTACGTACGGTGTAAGACAAGTTTCTATGGCAGTTCAATGAACATGCAATGTATTCCACCAGCTATGCACAGCGATGTGCACTGTCGATATACGTAGTATGCACTGCGTAACATTATCTGTATCGACGTAGACTTTTGACGTGTGGGGTATTGTTTTAATAACGAGGACCTTTTCATTTATCTCCTACTGTGCACTGCTCGGTGAAAGATAATATGAAATTGCAGTGCACTAGCCGTGCAATTTAATCCCACCTGCTATATACACTGAGATGCACTGCTCGTTGATTGCATCGTCATACTGTCATTATAATGTCATGCACACGAGATGCACTGCGCTAAAGCTCTATATGATCTGTCTTAGAAATGCTTTGTAAACTGTTGTGCGCAAAGGTCCAAGATAACATGCGGGGGCAGTGCACTTATCGTGCAATGCATCCCGCATGCTACGCACACTCATATGCACTGCAGGTAAACAAAACATGCACTGCCCATGGAGCGCTTCAGGATACTACTACAATAATGCGGTTAAAAACAGGTATGCACTGCCATTGGAATACGTGCAAGACAAGTTTCTATGGCAGTTCAATGACCGTGCAATGCACACCACCTGCTATGCACAGCGATGTGCACTACCGGTGTACGTAGTATGCACTGCGTAACGTTATCTGTATCGACGTAGACTTTTGACGTGTGGGGTATTATTTCAATAATGAGTAACTTTCCGTTTTTCTCCTACTGTGCACTGCTCGGTGAAAGATAATATGAAATGGTAGCGTGCTGCTTGTAAACAGAAAATGAACGGCCTACGGAGTGCTTCAGGATACTACTAATATAATGCTGGTAAACAAAGTAGAGCTCTGACATGTGCGGTTTTGGTTCATTAATACGAACCTTCTTGTTTCTCAAGAATCACCGATTGCGGCTGGCGGATATAGCGTTTAATGAACGCTACTCTCTCCTTGTTCTTCTTTTAGGGTTGTTCTTCCACATTTTCAAATCTACTTTTACTGGCGAAGTTCATCTATTCATCTTGCATCCCTCCATGTCTATGTGATTCGTCGTATCCTAGAAGGTTGATTTTCCGTCTAGCTCACTTGTAGATCTCTGTATTATGCATATGTTTAGCTACTTCATATAAATCTTTCCGCGCTCACGACGAAAGTGTTTGTTGCTAGCGATATATTACTTGCACATTCATAATTAAGAACGATATAGGACGATTGTTGATTAAGCACGCTTTAATTTTTGTTTATTATTTCATTTTATGATCATTGTATAGTGTTTGCGAGGTTTTTTTTTAATTTCGAATTATTTTTTTGTACTGGTTCTATCCTGTGTGCTGCGTCGAATGTATAACTTTGAAATCTGACATATATGACTTACTAAAGAAATCTATACCTCGTTAACTGATAACTTTTTTTACCCTGTCGACAGAAAAAAAATCTCATACAGAAATGGCTGATCATGTTTTCACCACACAGTTATCTCTTCCAAAGTTTATAAAACTGGTGAAAAGGCTGACTAATGACCAGAAGGTTTTGCTAAGGATCATACAATTTGATGGTATGCTTGGTATGTGTTGTGAAGAGTTGCCAAGGTCACTAGTTTTGTGGCTTGTTGCTCACTTTAACGTTACTACAAGAAGTTTTGAATTTCCCAACGGATGCGGCTTTGAACTGAAGCCCTTTCACTTCAACAAGATACTTGGCATCCCCTTTGGGGGTAGAACCATAAAGAAGGCGTGTCCGCAATGGATACGCGATATTTTCAGAGAATTAACTCATTGTGCAGGGCCAATACCAACTATTAGTGAGCTCGAAAATATGATTACTCCTAATCTGGTAGGATCTCAGTTCAAAACACGTTTTGTTCTATTTGCAAACACTATTATGCTGTGTCCGAGCACATATGATAGAGCCAGCCCGGACTACTTCTCTGTAATTGAAGTGTCTGATCAGATTGACTCCTATGACTGGTGTCTTGCTGCATTGAACAAGCTTATTGGCTGTATTGACACTTTCCAGAAAAATGGTTTGAAAGGTGCACTTGGTGGTTTCCTTCCAATTATCCCGGTTAGTTACCCACCGTGATAATTATTTTCTATAATATTAGTTACTAGTAGTTTCTGCGGATTTGTTGTTTTAATATGGTTGTAACAATTTTAATGCAGGTAATGTACTTTGAACTACTGGACACAAATGCTCTACTTCTAGGCCATGCACTGCCTAGAATATCTTTCTGGTCAACTGAAAATATGGCGTTATATGAGAGTCTTGACCAGATGCCTCATCAACAAAACATTTATGGTGTTCACAAGGCAAGACTCCCATAGTTATTCATATTATGTGCAATTATTACTACGGTCTTGTTGCTTCTTACTCATATTATTGTATTGTATTTTCTATTTTGTCCATGTTGAATATGCAGTTGAAGGATATAAATGAAACTGTGTTTTCTAATGCTGAGATAAACAAAGAGATAGTTCAGAATGTTACAACTTTCATTGAAAAGTTTGTAACAGACCCACTTATACATGCGGAGGTAAGATTTTTTACAATCTTCCCAATTTTTTCATTCGTGATCATGACGAATCTTCTTGTGTTTGTGTTCTACATATACATTGCCTACTTGACCTTAAGCATTCGTGTTTTTTATTTCTCGACCATGTTGTAGTAGAGTATTAAATTCTCTCATCGTTTCATTGTACGATTTTTCTGCCTGCTTTAGCTACTTCCTACCAGGATGAACATTCTTTCTACAGCTGCATGTTCTACTAGGTTTAATTAGGTAACCATACTACTGGTGTTTGATCATAGTGTTACCTATTCAGTTATCTCAGCAGTGCACTGTTATATTTATGATACTAAAAATAAGCGATAGCGATAATGCTTATAATGTCAAAATTTCCAGGCCGCCAGAGAAATACAGGCCATAGTGACAGACATGTATGCTGACATGTTGTCTGTGATGAATCTCAATATGAAGAGCAATATTAGAAATATTTCTAGAATATCTATGCTCAATCATGAGAACAGGGGTATGTACTCTACACCTCAAGGGTCCCTATACGCAAGAGAAGATAATGAGCGCGATGTTGAAGACAAAGGCAGTGTGCTGGATAAATCAACATATGGGCTAACATCTGTATGTAGAAGGCTAGCAGAAGACCGTGAGCTGCTTGTCAAGTTAACTTTTGTGGACCAAAGTTATGGATCCCCTGAAAATATGAAATATATGCAGGAGTTGGAATCTTGTTGCAAGGCCCTGGTACATATGTTACCGACACGTGATAATTTGTCCAGAATTGAACAATTACCAAAGTTGAACTCTGAACCAATAGATTGTAGTGCTACTGATGACGTCCTGCGATCAGATGAAGTGATAATTCCTGTCGCAAATTCAACGCAATCCATGCAATCTGTCACAGAATATGCAGGTCAGGGTTCTGGTAACGGGATGATCGCTAAGCCTGCTACAGCTACAAATTGTGTAGCAACAAGTGCAACTTCAGTCGAAAATCAGCAAGTTCATACAGTTATTGTTCAGGGCAACACTATTACAGTATGTATAGCGACTTCCATTACATGTACTGATAATGAATCCCGGGAAGAGCTTTCGTCAGGAACAAGGTGTACATAGCGTGCAAGGAACGAGGTGGACACTGCAGATACAGTTCATGTGTCACAAGCAGCATCTCAATGGAACAGAACTAATGCACAGATTGTCGTGTTGGCTGTTTCCAATGGCGTGTCAAATACAATTGACAATGAAGACAGATCAAGAATTCAGGTGCAAACACGTGGTTTCAATCATAGCCATTTTTTACATTCTGAGTAAGCAACTCATTGCGCACAAGATAATTTTGATGAGAGACTGCCTGGTTCTGAACATACATTTCGTGATGCTCAAAAGATGCGCTTGAACCACCTTAAGGTACAGGTCGGTGCAGAAGCTGCTGGTTTGGTGCATGCTGCATCGTCTGACATTACTAATGCAGTTACGGTTCCCGTGCCAAAACTGGATATTGGAAATTATGAAAGACAGCTACAAATTTCCAATCCACAACATGTCCATGTGCCTGATCCGGATGTTTTCAACCGCTTGAATGCAAGCCTTTGCATCCCAAGTGCGAAAGCAGGACCAAGTCATCATGCAAGTGATCAAGAAGAAGAGAGGCAGCCTGCTGCAAATGGTACAGATACATTTCAGCTCTTACAGAACTCCAACTGTCTCGGTGAAAAACGGGTGGTTGCGAGATCACTGCAATTTGAGTTTGATCTTGTTTCTGATGATCGCATTTCAAAGAAACAGAAGACAGAAGATAACAGTGATGATTCGTTTTCTTTCTGGGAAGGAAATGATGAATTTTGGACAGAAGTTTCAGATCTGGCTGACCTTACGCAGAGAGCAAAAGAAAAATCTGGTATCACTTCAGCAGCCCAGCCTGAAATAGAAGCTAATCCAACACAACTTAACTGTATGTCAAGTGAAACGTATGAACCAGCATCTGCAAATGTGCATTCATCTGGTATTCAGCACGACGAACAAGTCTCTAATAATTATGATTCGTATGGTTCTATATCAATAAGTGGCAGCACTTCAGTGGCAGACATGTCTATGACACTGAAAATATAAACCTAGGCAATGACAATGGCGATGCGAGAACATTCTCCCATTCTGTGTAGCTTCAGTAGTCTGCCAAAAGTTATACACCAATTAGTGGAGCTTCTGCCATGAAAAAATTCTCTGGAGAAACCAATTCCAGTATAAGAGGTTCAAGTACCGATCATTTATCTGGAGGAATCAATTCCAGCATAAGAGATTCACTTACAAATGAAACCACCGATAACAGGAAAAGGTATAATGGTACGACAACTCCTAATTTTGCAATTCAAGTACCAAGAGTCAGCAGCATCACTCGCAGTGAAAACATCTCTGCTAAACACACGCAATGTTTGGTCGATACTATTAACAAGTCAAACAGTAGCACAGCCTGTCATCCAACTTTCTATTGGAATGCTAGATCAGGAAAGAAATATGTGCAATCGCAGCATGTTGTGCAGCAGGCATCCACACAAGGGTCTAACATGTTGAACAGCAAAAGGTCTACAGAGATAGCAAGATCGGATAAGACTACAGAACAGGACAAATCAATGGATGGACGTGGCTTCATAGAGCAGGACGGAGGAAGCGGAACAAACTCAAGAACAACATTGCAAGACCATGACTCTGAAAATCTAGGACATACAAATCACAGAGATTTTCATACATCAAGTCAGTATTCAAATTTGTGTTCGCGTAAACAGCAGTACGAGGCAACGCATGCTACTACTGGGATGGCAGTATCTCAGAGCCAACTACTAGGAAGTAGTTACTCCGTAAGACTAATGCACCAAGCTTACAGTCCTTGGCGTAACATTGCTAGCAGTCAAATGCACAGCGAAAATACAATATCCTCGAGTATGCCTAGGTCAATTTTGAGAAATACTGGAAACCAATAACCCAGCTACACAAGAAGTTGTCCTGAACGAGAAAACTCTCGAGACCCTAGACTGCAGCATAATAATGTATCATTCCGCACCGCTGGACCATCATTTGAGCAGGAAGCTTGCAGAATACATGTCTCTTTTGCATCAGCATCTATACCAAGCATTGGATCAGGTATGCAAACAAACAGTGTTGACAATGCTGAAACAAGAACAGGCATTAATCGCCGCCGAATTCCTTATCCTGCTGTGAAACAATCAAAAGATGTTGAAGTAGCTTTATTTGAATTCATAGTAGAGATCACTTCGAATCAAAAGGCGAGAAGGTAACGTTTTGTCTCGCATACTTTACTATAAAAATACATTTAATTGATTTCATCGCATTGTAATAATGGAGTATTTCGATTCTATTTTTTTGTATTCTACCAGCGACAAGGTGGTTCTGTGCAGGAAGAAATGGGCTTGCCAGAGAGTGTTTGGTTTATCAATGCAGGTTTATGGAAGTGTGAATTCACACGTAATAAATTATATGGCAATGTTGGTCATGACAGAACAGAAACACAACCTAGATAATAATCAACACAATCATGAATTGTTCCCAACCAGGTACATCATGATGCACGAAGATGCGGTAAGCGCAGTTACAAAGTTTTTTTAGTAACACCCGTTCTATCTATACATGTTTTCACGTGCGACTGAACATGCATACATCGATCCATGAACACAGAAATTATGATATCTATTAACTAGTTTGTTTTTTTCTAAAAAATTATGTTATTAGCTTTTGCTCACAAGGCTAGAATTTAATCCAAGATCGTTCAAACGATACTTATCAGAGAATCACATTGGATGGAACCTGGCGAATGTATCAATGGTAATTTTTAAATTTTAGTGTCTACGTTATTTTCTAGTGACATTGTTTTTAGATCTGCAAGCCAATTGTTTTGTCTCTTTGTTTGTTTAGATCATCATACCTCTACGGCCAAATGATGTATGGTATGCCGTGATTGCTGACCTTCAAGGTCGGAAATATAATATTGTTTGTTCGAACGTCATGAACGAGACTGTTGAAGAGGAAGCAGCCATTGTGATAAACAACTTCAAGTTTGTGTTTGAAGAAGCATACAGTTTTTTGTACAGGGTTGAATTTTGAAATATCAGAACCACACCTATTCAGTGGATATCTGACAATGAAAACCAATAAAGTATCGTTAACACTGCGTGATCCTTGCCCTATTAAAATTTATATATCAAACAAGCAACTGAAATATGGGTCTGTGTATAAAATGAGCAGGAAAGACAGCGGGGTAGGTTTGCTGAGGTTGCTCAAATCTTACGATGGTGTTGTTGACCATTGGTTCCAGTCTGTAAGTATAATTTCGAGACAGACTTAATTTCGTACTTGCACTAGTATAAAACAGCACTAAATTATAATTTATTTGATATGAACTTTCATTTGTATAGACTGATACTAAAGCCTTGCGGGAACAACTGACGTTTGACATGGTTTTGTCAAAGTTCAATGAAAAGTACACAAGAAAGATTAAGGAACTTGTCAATCAATACAGATGTATGTACTTCTATAATTGTACCAAAATAAAAACTATTTATTCAGTGTCTATCATCATTCAGTGAAGTTTTATTTGTTTTTTGTTTGATTTGCAGGAGTGATGAATATGATGAATAATGTTGCTTCATTAAGAAACAAAATCCTGACGTGTGTTTCCAACATGACTAGAAATTTATCGATGGAATTTTTGGCACTCTAAAAAATAGTATGAATTAATTGTAATAGGGATTATTAACATTTAAAATTTCAGACCATTGTCGGATCATTAAATTTATAAATCTGTTTTGACAGCAGTTTACAAAGCATTTTTAGGGCAGTTTATCTATAACTTTGGGGCAGTGCATCTCATGTGCATGGTATTATAATGACAGCATCACGAAGTACTCAACGAGCAGTGCATGATTTGTATTCAGGCAGTACATCTCAGTGTACATAGCAAGTGAGAATGCCCTTTCATATTATCTTGCACCGAGCAGTGCACAGTTTGTGACAAATAAAAAGGTATTTATTAGCGGAAAAACGTACTAATGAACGCACTGTCTATACTATAAATATAGCACTATCATCTATACTGCACAACACTTTGTTCAGACGAATAAGCAACTAGTATTCAGTACAATTCTTGACCAGCGTTAATCATTAATGGAAATTCGTTATTTTCAATTAAAAGCAATATGCAATCACATAAAAAACGAGCAAATTCGGAGCGTTTCAGGATAATACTAATACAATACAGTTAAAGCCAGGTATGCACTGCCAATGACGTATATATGAACTGCCTTCTAAATGCTTCATAAAGTGTTGTACGCACAGTGCAAGTCAACATTCTATGACAGTTTAATGACCGTGCAATGCACCCCATCTGCTATGCGCAGCGAGCTGCACTGCCCGTATACGTAGTATGCACTACTGAACGTTATCTGTATCGATGTATACTTCTGACATGTTGGGTCTTGGTTCAACCTTTTCGTTTTTCACCTACCGTGCACTGCTTGGTGAAAGATAATATGAAATGGCAGTGTACTAGACGTGCAATTCAATACCACCTGCTATATACACTGTGATGCACAACTCGAATATCAATCATGCACTGCTCGTTGAGTGCATCGTGGTACTGACATTATAATGCCATACACACAAAGATGCATTGCCCATGAAATATATATGAGCTTCCTTCGAAATGCTACATAAGCTGCTCTGCGAAAAAGGTCCGAGATATCATGCGATGGTAGTGCACTTATTGTAGAAGGCATGTTGTATCGTGAATTGTATGTTGCATCGTAAATAGTATTGATTACGACTTATAGTATACAACAGATGGATGTGTTAAATTTCGGCACTAAATAAAATTGTATGATGCATCGTGAAATTTCGATCAGAGCATGACAAGTAATCTGGGTAAAATTAATGGAACAAGAATTAGCTGGAAACGTTAAAATTAGCATCTTGTTTTTATAAATTATAATATATATATAATAACTCGAATACAGTTAGGAGTACAATTTATATCGTATACCTATAATAAATTCCAGAGCCGTAAATGACAATGATTTCCTGTTGTTGCTACACTGATTTACAGGAATCATTGTTCTGCCAACTAGTTTACTATTGAACTGCCCTTTTAAAAAAAAGATTTGCACTGCCCTGGAAAAATCTTAATAAAATTGGGCATTACAACAGTTATTATGGACGACGGGAGACACGGTTCTCCGTTATTGTATCTAATTAGCCTTCATCTGCTTCCTCTACTATCCATCCGCAGTAGAGAAACAACTATTCCGCAGATTGCGGAAAATCTGCAGCAGGAGAAACCGGCGGCGCCGTCCTATTTCCGAGGTAAGGATTCTCTATAGCAACTTAAATAACATCCTCATTGATAAGAATTCGAGATCATCCCTGCTACTACTCAATTGCGAAGAACTTACCGCTCTTACTTGGTCCCATCCCCAAAAGAGAAGCAACTCTTCCGCAGATTGTGGAAAATCTGCAGCAGAAGGAACCACCGGCGCCGTCCTCTTTCCGATGTAAGGATTCTCTATAACAACTTAACAAAACATCCCCATTGATAAGGATTCGAGATCATCCCTTCTACTACTAAGTTGCGAAGAACTTACCGCTCTTACTTGATAGCAAAGATTTCCTTGTAGAATCATTGATTCGTCGTCCATACTATGGAAACCTTGGTACTGAGATCAAGTCCACGATAAATTGAAAGATTATTATAGTCTAAATTAGTTTTTCAAGTTTGTTTCAGCGAAATACGATTGTAGACAGTATTTAGTACTCCCTCCGATCCAAATTAATTGACTTGGATTTGTCTAGATTCGGATGAACCTAGACATATTTTAGTACTAGATACAACCGAATCTATATAAATCCAAGTCAATTAATTTGGATCGGAGGGAGTATATAGATACATCCAAATTCAAACAAACTTTTGATATCCTTTTTAGGACGGAGGAAATAGGTTAGTAAAATTTAAATATCGAAACCCTAGCTTTCTATATCTAATACTTCCTCTGTTTCAAAATATAAGATGTTTTAGCTCTGTGAATGAAGTGTATTTAGACTTCTTTTAGTGTGTAGGTTCATCAAGGTGTGGAGTGAACATGGATACTAAAAGGGATCTAGATACACTCATGTCACAAAGCCAAAACATCTTATATTTTGAAACGGAGGGAGTATTTCGTTACTACATCATATTTTTTTCTATGAGAAATCTTGTTGCATAAATCGTACGGTAAGTAAAAAATATATTTATTATGCACTCGGACAACATACACAATATTTTTCACAAGTAGGATCAGCTTCAGTAAATTATATTTTACTGTTACTTCAAGTCAATTCCGATATTCAATGGATGATTAGTAACGCGTTCTGGTTAGTATATTTTTTTTCTCAGTTTTTATTGCATGCATAATTTTATAACTACTTGCACCTGCACCTGCACCTGTCCTATTCTGCAACTTGATGTTACACTGTACGTCGAATTGAAGTGCTTCAGGTGGTTGATTTAAAAATTATAATGTGTAATAAGATTTGTATGTCTCTTCCACCAGGGAAAAATGAGCTCTTGCAATGCTAGCGATGAAGAATATTCCGACGGTATGGTACCGACTGACGATGAGTTTGATGTGTCATAAAATGAATTTAACATAAAGATTGAGAATTACAAAATAAAGCTGGAGCTGAAAAAGAAACGCGAAATAGGTTCAAACATCAAAGGTGGTGTACGTAAGAAGAAACGAAAGATTAGTGGAGAACAACATGGCAGTCCGAACAACCAGAATAATGTTGTCATGGTAAGCTTACGTAATGTTAATGCATATCATATTCCTTAATCGAGACTACAGTCTACACTAAGAAATTTAGAAATAAGTTTATGAATATTTGATACGTTTTTTCTATAAACTACCAGGATATGTCCAAGAATCAACTGATGGCAATTGAAAAATATACAAGGGACAAGAAGAAGCCCCGTAGTAGGACTGGATCAAATTACACAGTAAGGTGCTCTCTCAAAGAGCTCAACAGATTGATTAAACATGATCTGAACAATCTCCAAAAATTAGAGCTCGTGAAGATTGGCTGGGGTTTCATCCTGGAATACAAGATGGATTCAAACATTAGTAGGCCCCTGATTATTAAGCTATACAAGAAGATTGATATAGAAACTCTGAAAATGGAGTTTGCCGGTGGTAGGACTATAGCTCTGACAGCAGATGCAGTGCATTCTGCCCTTGGTCTACCCAACGGCATTATAAAGGCGCCTCGGCCTTCAGAAGCTAGCGATACCTTTGCTTTACTATGGCTTAAGAAGAAATTGGGTTTGGGAGAGAGGGACACTGCAACGGTGCAACACCTGACCCGTCATATCAAAAAGGGTGCAACGGACAAGTTTACAATGAAATGCATAATACTTATAATCTGCACAAAGCTTATATGTCCAGGTTTAAACAACCACATCAGCCGGGAAGTTGGGGTAGTGAAAAGCCTTGATATCGAGAATTCTGGAAAAATGGACTTTTGCCAGCTTGTAATCAACGAGATCAAGAGGGCAGCAATAAATTTTCATGTTGATGATATGAATCAAAGTGTTGCCGAAGGTTGCATAGTCCTTCCTCTAATAATATACCTGGATTCGCTCAAGTGCAAAAAATCACTTATGACAAAAGAAACACCAAGGATCAAATATCTGGACAAATCAGATCTGCTTGCTGTATTGAAAGCGGATGTCATTGACAAAGAGAGGTGGGGACGACTGAACGTAAGTATTCTACTTGACCTCATCTTGTTTCACATAAAGAATCATTCTATCAAATGAACTATTTTAAAATTACCTCTTCTGACAGTTATTCACGATCCATGGAAATAACATTTGATTACTGTTTGCAGTGGAAAAGTTGTGACGAAAGAAGCTATTATTTGAAACATCATGTGGTAGAAACGACTTGTAACAAGATAACCTCAACCTCTAACAGAGAATTAGAGGGTTCAGGAAGAAAGTCTCAGAGGCTAGATCAATGCATGGACAAGTATATAGATATACTGCTAGAGGAGGAAGCAGGTGATGAAATCATAAGTGATGATATAAATGCTGCAACGATATATAAAGAACTTACCATGAAGCATAGGGATCTGAAAAGAAGTAAACTGGAAGTAATGGCTAACTGCTTTTGAGCATCAAATCAGTGTGCAACTGACATGCTGAGATATTTTGATAGATGCGACAATGACCTGACCAACGTTGCAAACATTTCAGGCACCAGTCGAATCAATCATTCAAAGCATACAACCGATGCAGCAACTCATGACCTTAATGTTGGGAACGAATGCTCTACTACAGACAAGTCAGCAGCGGTAACAGTGAATAAAATATATTCAGCTGATAACAACACGTCCTAGAATTTTGACGATAGAGGAATCATGTATATGGACAGAATAAAAAATATAGCAGCACCGGAAGGGGAGCACGGCATTGTAACCGCAAGAGCCTTCGATGAATAGGTTTGTATATCTTAGACGTGTATTTATCTACTTCCATCACACGAGCATATACAAATAATAATCTATGAAATAGAAGTGTAATGTAACAACTTGTCCATTTTTTATATTTTTTACTGATATATTTGATGTGTTATTCAGAGTTGTTCTGCGTGCATGGCGACACCGACACCAGTAACAACGCATACTACGGGAGAAGGAGAAGACAATTCTAAGCAATTTGAAACTGACCAACAGCCATCAACGGCACATCTAAGCAATGGTATTGTTGTATTCTGTAGACATGCTGCTAATAGCAAAATTACTAGTGGGATTGACAGGAAAACTACTTGTAATAATGATGCAGGAGGAAACTCGTCTAAACAAGTACAAGGATGCAACAAAGACGCTGTAGGAGCCGAGGAAGACAGGTTAACCACGCAGTTCAACAATGGTACTGTCACATTATGTCAAGATGCTTGGTTTTTACATTAGACGATGTTTTTTACATTAATAACATGTAAGAGGAAATAACACAGTTTTTTAAAAATATTGCTGCAGATGTGACCATGTTGTTACCAGAAATTACTCACAAAGAAGGTTCCTCTAACCATGAGGTCGCTGTTGTTGAAAAAGCAATTCAGAAAGGACATCCGCATGACACAGCTGATGTAAGAACACAAATTGACAATGCAGACACCTTGTGTATCGGATCAAAACGCCACGGAGAAGATGCAGATCAAGTATTAAGAACACATGTTACAAGGAGCAAGGCTCTTGGTCATAATTCCCCAGATAATATCAAATCTTACAAGAGGCCTCTACAAAACATCTTAAAACTTAAGTTGCCTGTGTACGTTCCCCCCACATTTAAGTACAAGGGGGACGCCGCAGTTGCTCGTAGATTGGTACTAAGCAAGGATTTTCTGGAGAAGAACGAAGAGTAAGCACCAACCTATGCTTTATGGATTCCTTTAGTAAAATATATGTGTATGTTGTCACACAATCATGGATCCCGGTTTTTATATTTGATCCTTTTTTCGTTTGTCTGTGGAAATTCTCAGGTTGGTTATGGTGAAATATTCATCAACTCTGGAACAAGGCCTGGAAATACCAAAATATTGGACTGCAGCAAGGCTTGCATCATGTTTCAATGAAAAAGGCAAGCTAGATGATGACATGATGGACTTCATAATTTCAAGCTGGCGCAGTATCCCGGACTACAAATGTCTGTTCAGGAATCGAAGGACAGTACTGCCACTAGTGGTTGCTCGTTTATGTGACATTGGGACAAAGGAGAATTTCACAAATTCTGGAGGAAAATATGAAATTTATCAGTTTGAAGCCGTCTCCAGGATTGAACAGTTCAAACTTCTAATTGGAAATGCAGATTTGAGCAAAGCTAAGATGGTAAATTTTTTAATACATAACTCATTAATAACATACAGAAATACTCCGTATTTTCATTTATAACATTTAATCAATGTGACTATTTTCCTTGCCCATCACAGATATTTCTGCATGTGTCATTTGACAATCACGTGTCTACTTACATCCTAAACAACTACCCCCAAGGTGGTCGCGTTGAAGTTATTGACACACGGGATTACAGAACACAGAGAAAAGGATTGTCTAAAACAGCTTACCACAATCAAATTGGGGAAAATGGTGTGGTTTTTTTACATTTATAACTTTATAATACAACTAAGACAATCTGCATAATTCGAAAAAAATTATGTCACTAACTATGCTCTACATACTGGTTTTTTCAGCTAAAGAGATTTGACAAGTTCGTTGACGAACTCTACCCGAAGAACAAGCTTTCAAAGTGGGGAAATATTGTATCTAGATCAAAACATGTGAAGGTACAAAAAGGAGTTGAAGACATGAATGGTTTTTGGATTCTAAAGAGCATTGAGAACTACAATGGCATTCAACTTGTACATGATCTTAAAGATGTAAGTAATGCCAGTTTTGAATCAATAGTTTTACCAAATACAAATTTTTGATTGACATTAACAATATATCTTCTTGATTCGTTTGAACCATTCGACCAGATGGACGCGAGCTCGGTCATGGAGGAGTATCTATTCTCGGCACTGTTCTCCGAGGCCAACGAAGCAAAAGATGAACTACCAGAAGAACTGAGAGCTTTGGCACCTAAGTCGAGCTGAAAATAAACAACGATGCTGTATACTGTGGTGTTATAAAAAGCGATGAATTAATTTGTTTATTATGTAGCAGTAGAGTTACTGTTTTTCAAGCAGTGCAGTTCTCTGTGGTAAAGAAGAACAACTTATCCCCGTGTATTACATAGGCACCGCCGTGCCGGATGCAGATATATATGCACTATCTGCACTTCCGTGTTTACAATAAGAGTTTTGTATATTAACTAACCTACCTGAGTTCGACATGCAGAACTGATTGCTGTTCAGACCATGAACTAGTAAATGGTTTTCGAAATGAAATCGTTTACAGTAAAATACATTTGATATTCCGTTAGAATCTTATGGATGAACCACCATTAGATATACTACTTGATTTGCCGCATGCTTCCTTTTCTTGGTTGTCACGGAGAGCTAGCGCATCACGTCATTCTCCATAAGTTTATCAATCTTTCCTGCCATCTTTCTCGATTAGTTAATCAATCTTTCCCGCCACTAACATGTATTTATCCCGCCATGTAGGAAATTTAGCAACGCTGGATTTCTATTTATAGCCCTCAACATTGTCCAGCTGCAACCTGCAACTACACCTATCTAGAATGTTTCGCCATCGCCAACAACGCCACCCACCTTCGCCCTTGTCGCCAGACCCAAACGGAGCAAACTCTGCCAGCTTTACACCTTTTCGATCAACCAAGAGATGCTACGCGCATAGATATGAGTTGCCCGCACCAGTAGTACCACAAATGGAGGAGGAGATCCAGGAGGAAGGAGTCGCCGAAGAAGCGGTGGAGCCCGAAGCAGAAATAGCATAAAATCAACAAGGACCTCAAGTAGAAGAAGATGAAGAATAAGACGATGAGAAAAAGGATCAGGAAGAGCCTGGTTCACAAAATCTAGGTTTTAGAAGATGATCCTGGCGTGGTTGAACCAACCACAGGAGAAGAACAAGTTGCCGATCCATAAATTTCTGCAAAAAAGGGTCATACAGTTTCCTCATAGATTCAACAATGCAAGGAAAAAGAAGTTGTTCAACAGTATCCTCTTCTAAGCATAAGTTCGTGGAATGTATTAATTAGGATACTTATTTGTAATACAATATTGTTTCCATGCGTGTGTATATGAATATTACTGTCAGACAAATTTCATCTTACCTTTGTGTTTATCATGTGGCTTGAAATCGTCGAGATAACAAAGATATTATTCAAGTCTATACCTATACACTTCCTTGTAAACATATACGTAAGGATGCTTCTCTATTCGTTCTTTACATTCCTTGTGGAAATTATATCACACTGCCGAGACTATAGGTGTAGCTGATTGCGCTAAAGCTGAGAAAATGGTGATTTCTTGACACATAGTGTTATGCTCTTGTCTGCTCTTGTGCGTGTGCACTTCCTTGTGAACAAATAATGCACTGCTTTTTTTTCTTCTCTAGTCGGTATTTGCACTACCTTTGAAAGGTATATTGCACTGTCTGTGCTATGGACGTAGCGATATATGACTTACCTCAGGCAGTGCAAAGGGTCCTTTTTGTGTCGGATGGGCTGCTTAATGCATTTTTTTGACGGAAACATATTACTGCCTCGTCAAATCATAGCGCACTGCTTTTGTATATGTGCACTGCTTCGGACCAATAATTACACTGCTTATTTTATTTTTTCATAAACTTGCTTCCTATAGACATAGATGACTGCGAACCTAAACACTTCCTTATGAACAAATATAAGACTGCCTATACTCTTGACGTAATCATATATATTACTTTGCTCACGCAGTGCAAAGGGTCTATAAGGCATCGAATGAGGTGATTAATAAATTTCTATACTGAAAAATACTGCTTCTTTCAAAACACATAATGCACTGCTCTTATAGATGTGCACTGCCTTGTGACCGAGTACTTCTTTTTTTTGCATTTTTTAATGATATTGTTTTCTCCGACAATTAGGTTAATTAAAATTCCGTCCGAGCACGAATTTCAATTTTTTTTGATATTCTAATATAGTTGGTTCTCTTATGGCTTCATACGCTGCCAGTTTCAGTTATATCCTCCTACATGTAATATGGACAAAAAGATATATTTCTTATTATATTTCTGCCAGACACAAAACAATGCAGTGAAATTATTAAGATTGAAGTTCGCTTAATTTTGTTTGCACTGCTCTGAAATAGTACAATAGCTCTGCGTTCAGTCCTGACAATTTTTGATCAGGTAGAATCTATCTATATTGCTGGCAATGACAAAACATTGCACGACCATTTTTAAAAGTATTGTTTCCTGGTAATCTTGTATAACTGATAAAGATAATAACAAAACTTAGGTGTCCTATAACACAAGTCGTATAACGTAAAAACACAAAAAAAACAAGCGACTATGGTGAAATACAGTTTCCAGGTGGCTAGTAATTATTCAACCATTTAATGTGGGTGAACTGCAATATGAACACTAATTGCCCTGCCTATTTCGTTTTAATATAGTTGTTTCGCTGTAGTTTGTTTACACTGCCTCTAGTACTACTATTGCACTGCGGTGAATCTCTATAAAATAAATTGATATACGTCATAAAAACTATATGTTGCATTTGTCAAGTGTGAGAATATATTTTATTACTTAGCTATCTCCAAGCAGTGCACCTTCACATCTAGAGGCAGTGCTCTTTAGTTGGGCTCATATGTAAACTACGTGGCGTCAACCCGCTAACGGTTAACACGCGTGCATACAGCAATACATCCCAACGGACGGCTATGATTACACTGTTATTCTTTTTTCCTCTTCTTCTCCGACACTGCTCCACTTTCTCTCTCTTCCTCCACCGTAACTGCACTGGGACAAGCCACCGCGGCAACTCCTTGGCGGCAAAAAGCTTCACCAGCGCTTAGGACTACTGCTGCTCTAGATTCTCGACTGGCGGTACGACGACAGGACAGGTATCACAGATTCTCCATTCTCATCCTAGATTCGGCCGGGTGTTGTCCGAAATTCCACGAAGTATTTTCCTCTCGGTCTCTATTTAGTTTGGACATGATTTTACGAGCACTAATTGAAGTTTTATTAGGGTTTTCTCAGGGGGGAAAGGATATATATAACACGGATCGAAATCGCCCACTGAAGGTTCCTAGAATTTTCATCCCCAAAACAGTTATTCATCGATTTCATGGCTGACAAAAATCGCGGTCAAGAAGGTTTAATGCAGGTATTTTGATTATTTCTGGCCATAGTTTAGAGTGAAGCATATATTAAAAAATGGTTAGCGCACATGGTTTGAACAATTTTGAGAATAACAAACCACGAGAAAGAAAACCACTAATCAAACTAATCTAGGGTTTCTTTCGATTTATTATTTTTAATGTCCGTAGTGAAGTAACATTTTTCTCAACAACATGGTTGAAATTCGAAACAATGACATAGTTTTCAGATAAGAACTGCCAATTATAACTTCAATGAACTGCTCCTCTACCGAGTACACAGATTAACAGTTCAAATTTTTCTGGGAAAGTTTGCACCTTTGCTGCACCAATTTAGTAACTGAAATGCACTGCCAGGAATTTTGTTTACCTGTGTTGATTTCGTACTAGTTGATTCTTCTTGATTCATGAGCTATTTGCTGACTGTACATCTTTTAATTTATTCACTTGATTCTAGTAATTCAAATTACGTATGTATTTAACTGTTGCTCTTTTATTATTATTTTTAAATAACATCATAGTGTAAAATATAAATTATAATGCATGATTTAATTTTTTCAACATAAACTTCTGCAGTTGAGTATTTGTTCATCTCATGGAACACGACGATTAACCAAGAGGAAACACAACAGTATGGATGAAAACATAGAAGTTAGGTCTGGTTCTCAAGAAAACCCTAATGCTGCTGAAGCTTTCATAGATAAACCTGGTTTCAAGAAGCAAAAACGTGACACAGTTCACAAAGAACTAGCAGACATGAAGGATGGTGAGATCATAGTGAGAGGGTCACTTTTAGAATTGCACAACTTTTTCGAAAACTATGTAACAAATGAACAAAAGATTTTTTTGAGGAATCATGGCTGTGGTTTCGTAGTTGATTTCAAATTGAACGGCAACATTTCCAAGAACATGATGCTATGGCTATACAGTAAATTCAGACCTGGTTCTCTAACAATTGTTCTTGAACAAGGGGAAGAGCTTGAAATAACAGAAGATGTGGTGCAAGCAATTTATGGTTTCCCAAAGAAGGATATGTTTGATGCTCCATGACCCTCAAGTGACCGCGATACAAAAGCTTTGTGGTGGCTGAAAGAACAACTTGGGTTGAGTGAGTCAGATAACATTATACCGAGTAAGCTTTACGATCATGTGAAGAATGGTGGAACATCAGATCTGGCAATGAAGCTCATATTTTTTGTGTTCTTCATCAAAACAACGTGCGCAACGAGTAATGCACATATAGGAAGGGAGGCTGGTATGATCATGGATCTCGATATCAAGAAAATTCAACAGATGAACCTCTGTAAAGTTCTCCTTGATGAGCTTAGGAGGGGGCTGAGAAAATTCCAAGATAAAAGGGAAATAAAAACACAGCTGAGGGTCCAGCAGCATTGCCTATGATCTATTATTTGGACACTCGTGCACACGAGAAAGCAAACTTGACTAACCTTGCACCAAGAGTTGGTCACCTAAAATTGGAATATTTGGATCAAATCAGATCAGATGACTAGAACAGTGACACTAGAAGCTACGGAAGCCTTAGGGTAAGTTATGTTTATTATAAAAATCATGTTTATATCTTCATCTAAGAATTTTTCAGGTTCGTTTTGAGTCAAATAAATTTAAACTATGTTAATTATCCAAGTCAAAAGAAATTAATCACTACTACGAAAAAATCTAAACTAATGCAACAAAACACCTACGATAAAGAACATATCGTCTGACTGTGTTTATTTAATTATTTTATACTGCAGGAAAGAAGTGATTATCAACTTTCAGACTTAATTATATGTGTCCACACTACTTGCCTAACAGTTTGTCAAAGCTCAGATGCTGCCGCAGGTTCTGAAACAGCAAATATCGATTTAACCAAAACCATAAATACAATTGGTAACAACACTCCATTGATACAAAACATAGATGATGAAGCATCTAACCAAGAGGAGGTTGGTAAGCTCAATGATATTGTTCGGTCAAGAAAGGAGGATCTGGAAGTATCTCTGGCTAGATTAAGGATTTTGAAGCTTGACCTCATGGAGAAGAACAATATTATGGCCAAGGAGAAGGAAATGGCCATACCAAACATCATCATACACAGTGTAGAGTATGAACAATTTCTGGCAGACATGGACCAAATGGAGGAAGTGGACCAAGCAGAAAAACCAGAGAAGGTGGTGCTAAATGAATATACTGAACCCTCTTCATCTAAACTAGAAGCAGATTCAAGTGAGGATCATCCCGCCATACATGCTGAAGACACCGTCATACCATCATTGAATACACCTGGCATAGACGTCAATGAACTGATCAATGACCAGAATATAGAATTAAGTAAAGGAGCTATAGAAGTTGTGGACGATGAAAAAAAATAATATAGTGACCAGAGAATGAATGATGCTAGTACAACTCAAATTACAAATGAGATTGTGGCAGACAACATGCCTTGTTCTGGTACAACAGATACAAATGTATGTGATACAGATCTAACACACAACATGCAGGTTGTCAACAACGAGAGACAACTTGAATATGGTAATGATGAAGTTGATGTTTGCGTGCCTCAGTTATGCACAGTTCCAGTTACAACCACAAGGAACCAGGATCATAATGTGGAACACGATGAAACAGGAGTGGAGCAGCAGGAAGGACAAGTAGAAGACAAAACCAATATCAACGCTGAATATTCAATGATAAGTGACCATCTAGAAGAACTGTCAGATGCATCAAATGTTATTGAAACAACTCAAATACCAGTAATTGCAAACACTGCGGCGTATGCACTTACAACACCTGTTGGGTCTGTCGAGCAAAACACTGAAGATAATTCCACCTCACATGCTGAAGACACCACCGTACCATCATCAAGTATACCTGGCACAGAAGTTGTTGAACTTATTAGTGAGCAGTCAAAAGCACTTGTTGACGAAGGAATGAAAGAAGACGGCGACCAGAGAATGAATGATCGCAGTGATACAATAATTACACCTGAGATTACGATAGAAAAAATGCTTGTTATGGTAAAGCAGATACAAATGCATGTCATGATGATTTAACAGAGGGGATTACTGATATTCAGATTGAAGATTACAACGATGAACTTCAACGTGCTAAAGATGAAGTTCATCAATTCGTGACTAAGGTACAAATTGATTCAGGGAGCACACGGGACCAAGAGCAGGATGTTGAAGTCAATGAAACAGAAACTAAGCAGCCGGCAAAACAAGGATAAAACCAAACATCAATTGATGATGAGTATTCAACGAAGGGTGATGTTTTGGACGAATTGACGCATGCACAAATTGTTATTAACACATTACAAATACCAGAACCTACAAACATTGCGTCAAATGCAGTTGTAGCACCTGTTACATATGTGGAGCGAAAGATTAACGACAACACGGATGGTAATCTGGCTGAGCAGGAAAGACACAATGAAGAAAAAGAAGATGACTTATGCAACATGGATAATAATATTATACAAGATGAAGCAATGAGGATTTCTGATGACAGACTGCCATATGACAACAAAAAGAATCCCACGCCTGAACATCAAGTAGAACCAAAAGCATCTTCTTTTGAAAATGACTCAATGCCAGATGAAGAAATGATAATTATCGATAGCATGAAAGATTTCAACGCCGTTGATAATATGGATCAATTGAATTGGAAGGGAGTTCAATTTAATAAAACCATGCCATACCAACAGGTTATCTATCTTTTAGATCTTACCCACGATATACATAGCAAACCCAGACCTTGATGCCGAAGTAGATAGCTGGATTACTGACGACAATGCTTCTACAGATTTATATGGTTGTAATCTCCAAGAAGGTAAGTATAGTTATAGTGAAAAGATATTTTGTCAAAAAAATAAGGTTTACATGTGAATAACTGAACAATTTTTTTAAAAAAAATAATGAATGGCTATCAAGATTGTTATTACAAATAACCATGATGATATCAATATGTTTCTACTCATGGAACAGGCAAACAGCAGTACGAACAACCTGGTGCTATAGTACCTGTTCGCGATGAGGCGCCTTTCAACCAAGGTGACTTTTACACACAAAAACAGTAATAAGGAAAAAATTATAATCCTACGTAAACGAAATAATACAGTTTATCACAAAGTTGCAGAGGAGGAATGTAACATCCCAAAACTTCAATCCAAGGTTATCAAGATCAAATCATCCAAAAATAGGGTTAACAAAAACTTTTTCAAATTTAAAATGAAAGCATTCATATACGTGTGCATTTAAAATAGGAGTTGTTTGAATTGCCATGATTGAATGATCCAATGCTTGTAAAATGTTTCTTAGGTGATTTAAACATCATCTACATCATTCCCAAACTTTTCCTAAAGAAAATCAAATAAAAAAGAATTAAAAAGGAAGAATGGTCATTTTGGCAAATTTTACTCTCATGCCTACTTTGGCTATTCCTAGTACTCAAAACTTAACAGAAACAATTCTTGATCTTTGCACCCCTTGCTAGTACACATAATGAGGTACCAAGGCCCACATTTTGATCTGCTAAAAACATTTTGTTAACTATTTTAAATGACAGTTTAAAATTGAATCTAATGCATATGCATAGATCACCCCTATTTCAAAAACCATCTCTTTAAGCTCCACTTTCAAAACCCTTGCAACCAGAGACTACCTATCACTAGTGGAGATCACTCAAAAAATTTGAAACCAAAATTCAAAACTTTCTTTCATGCGGCCATTTAATCAAACACTTGGCATGCATAATCTCTACTCTAATCCTAGCTCACTGTTTACTACAGGGTTTTGCCCCAAAATGATCTTCATTTATCTCCTCTGTCCCCTCTTGATCTAACCAAACCCCTAACACCCCTCTCCCTTGTCCCTAGTCCCCATGCCATGCCATGCCGAGCCATGCCTCGCCGGCCAACCCTTTCCCCGCTGCAGCAGACCATTCCCTCTTCCCTCGCCATGTCTAGGAGGTAGCCAGGAGCTCACCGCCACCGCCTATCCCTTGCCCGAGCCAAGAGCAGCAGTGGACCACCGAGCACAAACCGCGCCCAGTGCCACTGCACCATGTTAGTGCTGCCCCTAGAGCGCGCTCGGTCCTCGCTCGCACAGACCGCCCCTTAGCAGCAGCCCGCGCCCGCCGCTCCGCCTCGACCTGGAGAACACCCCAGACACCCCCGCTGGCCGCCCAACGCCTCACAGCCACTGCTCACCGTGGACACCGCGGCCTCTGCCTCTCAGAGCGCCACCTCGCCCATACCGCGTGCCATCGCCCCTACGCTCGCATTCAAGTTCTAGAGCACCGCTAGGGAACCACACATCGATCGCCACTCGCAGCCATGCCTCTACCTCGCCGTAGCCATGTCGCCACCGTCGACTGCCCATCCCGCTCGGTCTCACCGTCAGGCCTATAAAAGGAGCCCTCCCCAGCCTCTTCTCTCCACACCATTCCACTCCCCTTACCTCTCTGAACCTCACCCACCTCTAGCCGGAGCAAGGCGAGCTCTGCCTCGCCGGAATTGGAGCCGGAGCAGCCGCGGCAGGAGGAGAAGGGCGTCGTTGATTGCGACCACCCCAAGCTCCGCCGCAACCGCGCCTCGCCTCGCCATCGTCTTCCATGTCGTTTGCCTGCCTCGCCGACCCTGCTGGATCCCTGGTACGCCCCTAGTAGACCCCCACCGAGCCGCTAGGGTTCGAGCTCGCCGACGACCCTCAGCCGTTGATCTCGCTTCTAATCCTATGGCCCACAGCACGCGTACCGTTTCGCATGTTAAGTGCCGCTGACAAGCAGGACACCCCTGTCAGTTGAGCCCCGCGCTGCGGAGCGCCACTGGGCCGGCCCATTTCTTTTCCCGCGCTAGCCCACCCGTTCAAATCTGGATTTTTCTTTTTAGTTTGAATCTAGTTTTTGTTCCCTAGTTTGAAAATCAATTCAGAGAGTTTTAGAAATCCAAATTGCATGAAACCAATTTTGTTTGAAAGGTATTAAAATAATCTATCCAAACCCGTTGGATTTAATTCAATTAGAGTTATAGATCTCTCCTAATAAAAATAAGAAGACAGAAGCTTTTACAACTTGCAACATTTTTATAAAATCAACCAAGTTAGCTTTTGAGTTGATTACAACTCTCAAAAATCACATTTCATCATATCTATCTAAATATGTAATAATATTAAGGTTTACATGCAGTGACTTTGGACTAGTACCAAAATAATGCTATATAGGCATTTCTAGTCACTTTAAATCATTAAATAATAAACTTAAACTAAAGTAATATTGATCCAACCTTTAAATCTCATTCCCACATGTTAGGATATGTGGTGAGGACATGTGTCCACATGATCCCATATTTTGGTGGTAAATATTAAATTTTAGTTAATATTTCAATGAGTAGAAATTACTTTTCTAAAATAAAAAGGATGAAACTATTGAATCAAAACTTGTGATGTTTGTGATGATAATAGATCATCAAATGTGTGTTTTAGAATGCTACTTATCCTAGTTAAGTATTGTTTGGTGATTTGTGCACTCCCTATGCATTTATAGACGCTAGTACCGACCAAGCTTTCGAGGAGGAGGAGTTCGACCAAGAAGAAGAAGAAGAAAACTTTAACCACTGCACCAACCAAGGCAAGCCACCATTAACAGTGCAAGCTACCCTTAGCAAGCTAGCACTATCCAAGATTAACCCTTGCAAGTTAGTACTTGCAAGTGTAGTACTTAGCAAACTAGAAACAACTAGATGGTTTAGCAAAGATGCCTTAAGCATGCTTTGATCACACCTCCTTTTAACTATTAGTACTTCAAGTCTTGTTGACAAGTTTTACTTCCCTTAGTTTACACAAAGTTCTTTACTTGTTTTGAAGGTAGCATAAAAAGTATAAAACTTGACCTACTTAGAAACCTTTAGATGTCATTCTATGGCATGAGATTGATCCCATCCTTCCACCTTAGTGAACACTCTTAACTTAGTATTTTAGAGTAGATCAAAAACTTGAGTCACGTTAGATGGGAACAATTGGTGAAAATGAATTGTGAAAACCTTGGAATGATGAGTCATTCTATTGATATGTTTTGACATGTGTTGAGAAACACAACTGGTTTATGATAATGAATATGATGAGGCATGAGCCTTAACCCTTTTATAAAACTGATGGTTGGATTCGGATGCGATATCATTCCAAATTTACCGTACAACCACATTACGTGAATTGGGTAAGGCATAGCTGGAAATTTATATGCATTAGTATTAGTCCCTCACGGGAGAGGTTTGAGCTGAGGCTACCTGTCATGATGTCCACCTATGCAGTGCCCAAGATGACTGATGGTCATGGTTGGGAGGCCATGCTCATAGGAGAGGTGCTTATACTAGGGCGTGTAAAGGGAAGGTTATGTTTGATTATCTGCATACTAAGTATGATGATTCAGGGTTATCCCTGACAGATGTATCGAATCTTGTGGTGAAAGTGTACCACCTCTGCAGAGTGTCAAACTATTCGAATAGCCGCGTCCACGATTATGGACAGTTGGGATGGCCATACTATTTCGTTGTCAGATGGTTTCTAAATAACTTGAAAAGAATGATGAATGTTGACTTGACCACAACAGGGTTATGTTTATGACAATAGCTTCCCAACTTAAGTGATTCTAGAACTTTACTTTACCTTTCTTTGCTTCAGAACTCAGCTTAAGTTTCAAACTTAACTTTATAGTTAAACTTAGATTTAGCACTTTAATTTAGAACTATAGTACCTGTTAATAGTAGTTTGCGAGTACTTAAAGAGTACTCATGACTTTTGTCCCTGGCTATTCTCATGGCCAGACTATGAAGGAGATTATCAAGATGATGGTCAGCAGGACGGCTATGATAACTAGGACTATCTGCCTTCGTCAGCATTGCATGTGCCCCTAAAGATAGACCCCACCGCTACGCTATCTCTTATTTCCGCTGCTTGTTGTATTAAGACTGGATCATGAGATCCTTATTTGTGTAAGACCTTATATATGGTTTTTAATGGATGATGTACTGTGATATCCAATCCGTTATGTCTCGCAAAAATGGTAATCTTGGGATTGGGAGGTATGGCATAACGGGCATCTGGGATTAAAAATCCGGGTGTTGACAAGTTGGTATCAGAGTCATCCTGACCATAGGAGACCCTAGTTAGAATGGACGTTCAAACAAAAACTTAGTTTCAAAACCAACTGCACCTGACAAATAAGTATGCACTGCGTTCTTATGCTTAGTTAAATTACCGTGAATATGGAGCAAAATAAGGGGCCAAGGCAGAGAAATAACCGTGTATTGAACTGCAACTAAAATTTATAGTACCATGCACTGCTTGTTAATCACGTACGCACTGCATCGACGTCATCGATGAAACTGCTGCGCAAACGGTTCAAAATATTGAAATTGTTGTGCACCAGGCGCACTGCATTCCGTTTTTCTGCACTGCCTATCCTATCTACCGATAACTATATAAAACGAAAGTACACAAAGGGTTTCGTTGAAATAATTAGCATTATAGTATCTCTCTATAAAACGAAGCGACACAACCTATCCATTTAAGTACTCCTTTTCCAAATTCCTCTAAAGCTCGTTCCCGTTTCTGCCATCGCCAAGAAACCAACTCCTAGCCAAACTTCTGCCGCCGCCTTCAACGAAAGATCATCGATTCACCACTCCTGCTTCTTTGGTAAGTAACCAACATCGTTTAATTTTTTAGCAAATCGTTTACATGGTACAAACATTAGCAAAAATGTTTGCATGCTTATATTCCTCCAGATCTAAATCAATGTACTGAGATTTATACTATCCAGATTTTCACAAATATGAGTCCATTAGTATGAGTTAAAGATATAACATGATATATCTATATGATGTTGAACTAAAACTAAAGTTCATATACCTTTTTTAATGGTATGATGAGAATGTTCATTTGTTTAATTTGACAAACATCAATAGTAGTTTAATTACTAGATTAACCCTACTTATTAGTTCCAGTCTAAACGAACCATATCTACAGAATCAGATTATTAGAAGCAGCATAATTACAAAATATAAGAAAAATTCCAGGCACAAATTATAAATTATTTTATATATTTATAGAGATTTAATAACACACAACTATTTTTATTGCAAAAGAAATGGTGCCATGTCAAGTTTGTTTCAGTCACTGTGGTAAAAATTTAGGACATTCAGGCTCGGAATTCATTGTTCGTGTCATAGAAGGCCGGTTCGAGCATTCACTGGTATGTATACACTACGTTTCAATATATAAATCCATTTCTTAATATTTGTTAACATAATAGTCCTCTCCTTCACTAAATCATTCCACAGACTATACCATGCAATCTAAGGTTGCAATTCAATGACATAACTGAACTTGGAGTGGAATTCCAAGCTCTTGGAAAAACATATTATGTTGAAGTCTACAAAGAACGCACAATTACTCGCATTACCGATCCAGGTTGGACAAGGTTCATCGCAGAGAACAGGATCGGCGCAGGAGCACACATATTCTTTTCATTGGGAGCTCTAGGTACAAAGATCACTGTGATATATTTTGATTCTGAAGAAGATAACAGCAGCAGTGATGCTAAAAACGGCAATGTCTAAGTGCTTAATTCTACAACTTTTTCTAGGACATGCACCCTTACAGATTCTGAGGAAAATTACTTATTCGATATCTTCCCCTTGGCCAATTCATTTGTAGGGTTGCCATTTGTCACTCGTTTGACAAAAACAAACATTAAACAACACAATATGGTATGTTTCTAAATTTAACTTTATTTATTTGTTTATTGATTTCACATTGGTTTAATACATTCATAATGTTATTCCTAAAAAACGTCTTTCTTCTATTGCAACTCAGAAATTACCATTGAAGTTCATATCTACATTTGAAATTGCTAAAGAAGGTCTTGTTGGAGTATGCTTAGGAGCAAGTGGTAATGTCAACACCATGGCGTACAAAACAACAAAAGATGGCCGCTTCTCATTCAACAAAGACGCATGGAAGAACTTCATTGAAACTACAAATCTTAGTGTTGGACAAGAAATACTGATTACAGCGAAAAAATATTCACAGCTTAACCCTGAAATGATGTTTGTCATGAACATCATTATTCATAGTAGCCAGCCATTAGCAGGGTCGTCAGAATCAAACTCCGATTGATAAGTTGCTTATTTCTTATGTCTGTTAAGAATATGTACTTGTTTATCTCTTATGTCTATTTAGAATTTGCAATGTACTGAAACGAAATGTTTGTGTCCTACTGTTATCTCATAATACTATTATCGGTGCTTTAACTACGCACTGGCTGTTATAAATAATATTAGATTAAATAATGATTATCTGCTATAAGTGTATAGCCATATAATGGAAAAATATATAACTCAAGCGGTACATGTATAAACCAAGTTTTCAAAGAACTGCAAGATCTACACTGATAGTTTAGCCCAACAAGGCCCACCAGACGGAAACCCTAGAACAACCAAGGAATTGTATATAAAGGCATACAACAACCACACCTAGTCTCACACAGCTCAGAAGCCGCCGCCTTTCATTTTGCAGCATGCTAAGCGGGTCGATGAAAAAATATCTGCTTGTAGATGGAATCATAGGTCCAAGAAATATTAGATACAAATCAAATTGTTCAGCTAGAGGTGAAGCCAACCAGAGAATTACATATAGGAAGGGATCTACAAATTCAAGAGCAAATCAATATCGTCAAGTGCATCTGCCATGCCCAAGTCGTTTTACACACCCAAGGTACTACTTTATGTATAAGTTTACTATACAATAGCGATATACAGAAGTTAATATGCTATAGATTTATACTAATCTTGGTGTATGAGACAAACACCTAACACTGCTACAAAATCTAACAATAGGTATATTATTTTGGTCACACTGTATAAGAAATCCTTTGTACAAGAGGGATATCAGCATGCTTGCAAACCCAGACCTTGAATACCGAGGTGAGAGTTTTACCTGGTAAAAATATATGACTGAACACTCAAAAAATATAACTCATATGCTTAAACTAATATATTTGTTTTCTACCTTTGTCTCTACAGGGTGCAGCATATTGCAGCAAGTCACAATTTGTTCTACAGTCCGTTGCTGTTGTGATGTTTTGGTGCACTGTATAAGATACATTTTTAATTAAGAGTATCTTATACAGTGTGACCGAAATATCACATGAAGGTGACGACGATTGGACTACATTATGTACAAATCAAGAATATTAGTCTGTAATACATCGACCGCAATAGAAACAACGAACTAATGTGCTACGACTATGTATTATAACTGCACTATCATTATATTCATATATGCCATGCTCTTTGTAATGCTACGCGCAGCCTAGTTTAATTTCGAAGCACTATAACTGCACTTGTTAGCGCCCGTGCACTACCTTATAAATAAAAGACTTGCAGTCATATAGAAAACTGCTTTCGCTTATCTTGCAGGAACACCTCTTTACTTTCGAAGAACTACCCTATTTATCCTGAGTGCACTGGATTACCTAAAAGTTACAGTGCACTACAAGTGTACACTAGTTTAGATTAGAACCACTGTGCTTCTACACTAAATGCACTGCCTGTGAAACCAATTAACCGTGGTGTTCTACCAACACAAACAAATATGCAACGACCGTGTACTCTTCCTGCACTGCCATTATTTAAATATATGCACAGCTCTGCGAGTTGATCCAGCCAAATTAGTTTACTATGAGGCACTGCCATATTTAACCCTCGCGTGCACTGCCCTGTACTGCTCAGACTACTTGCACTGCCTTCAATTCGACAATTGCACAGCTCTATGTAATGTTGTAGGTACACTGGGTTTTTTTCGAAGCACTGTGCTTCCTCAGCCACGTGGACTGTCTAACCTAGAAACTATACTAGCCCCTAACGAATACGGGACGACCCTGTATTCTAAGTGTATTGTCCGTATAGTCATATAGAAAAACTGTTTTCTACACGGATACGTACCTAGCTGTCCTATTTATCATGCGTGCACTATTTATCCTGCGTGCATTGCCCTTATTTCGACAATTGCACTGTTCTATGTAATGTTGTAGGTATACTGTTTGTTTTTTGAAAGCACTGTGCTTCCTCAGCCACGTGCACTGCCTAACCTAGAAACTATACAAGCCCCTAACGAATGCGGGACGACCCTGCACTCTAAGTGTACTGCCCATATAGTCATATAAAAAACTGCTTTCTACACGGATACACACCTAACTACCCTATATATCATGCGTGCATTGTTCTTATTTCGACAATTGCACTGCTCTATGTAATGCTGCAGGTACACTGATTTTTTTTCGAAGTACTGTGCTTCCTTAGCCACATGCACTGCCTAACCTAGAAACTATACTAGCCCCTAACGAATGCGGGACGACCCTGCACTCTAAGTGCACTGCCCGTATAGTCATATAGAAAACTGCTTTCTACACGGATACACCTAACTGGCCTATTTATCCTACATGCACTATTTATCCTGCGTGCACTGCCCTTATTTCGACAATTGCACTGCTCTATGTAATGATACAGGTACACTGGGTTTTTTTCTAAGCACTGCGCTTCCTATTTATCCTGCGTGCACTATTTATCCTGCGTGCACTGCCTTATTTCAACAATTGCACTACTCTATGTAATGCTGCAGGTACACTGGTTTCTGTTCGAAGCACTGCGCTTCCTCAGTCACGTGCACTGCCTAACCTACAAACTATACTAGCCCCTAACGAATGCGGGACGACCCTACACCCTAAGTGCACTGTCCGTATAGTCATATGGAAACTGCTTTCTACATAGATACACACCTATGTACTTTCAAAAAACTGCCCTATTTATCCTGCGTGGACTGCTCTTATTTTGACAATTGCACTGCTCTATGTAATGCTGCAGGTACACTATTTTTTTCGAAGCCAGGACTAGGACGCCAAATTTAGCATACTGCTCTATGTAATGCTGCAGGTACACTAATAATATGAAATTGCACTGCATCAGTTAGCAATTATAATAGCAGTACTAGGACGCCAAATTTAGCATACAGTGCAAGAAGATTACAAAAAAGCAACATAGTACATATTTGGAGTCAGAATAAAGTGCTAGAAGATCAAAAGAAGCAACAAATGGCTTAGTGTGCTCACATTACAAAGAGATATTTATTTTTTATTGCATTTCGGTCAATGACTATAGATCAGGTGGCCAGGCTTCAGACATTGCAAAAGCACTACGAACAACTAATGGTGTAGATAACTTGGATAAAACTGATACAGTCTTCTTCAGCATGTCTGCACAGAACAAGCCTACATCAAAATCAACTGTCATCAGAACATAGCGGCCATCATCTGACATTGTTATAACACGCAACACACCACAAACTGGGAGACTACAATTCTCACAGATACTACCAAGTCTTTCCTTCCAGTAATCTTCAATATCCCAGCCAAAAGTAGTTCTGCATGCAACAGGCAGATCTAACATTGTCTGGATGATCCACTTATTTTGAGCATTATTGTAGTCAAGGAGCCAAGTTGTCCGTATACCATCACTAGAAAAGGCAGCTAGTAAAATGTTTCCTGATCTATCCTCTGAAATAGAATAATTCCTCTGATTCTTTGTTGTCAGCCTGACTGATTCAGGGAATTGTATCACATAAGTTAAATGTGTGGATATGTTGTAACACAGAAGAATGCCTACAACATATGCCATAAATAGGTCTTTTCCTATCAGGATTCCTTCAGGATGACTAAAGTAAGTGGTTGGTGTTGGCACAGGAATTGGGTCAGAAATATGCATCTCCCATTGACCATTTTGCTGAATATAGACATGCACAAATATTCCAGATGTTGTATTAGCAGTAGCACCATGATATGAAACCTTGCAAGCATTGAATATATTTCTACGAAAGAATGTCATTCCTGATCTAGCAGCACTTGCAATCAAACAGAATTGCCTATATGAATGATCTGTATCACTCTTCGACATTGATGGCATTCGTGTAACAGGTGAGGCAAGAAAAGTGAACAAATCTGGAGACCTAGAAGGATAATTAACATAGTACCTAGGATCTCTAGAACCATGTGGAAAGACCTGAATGAGGACTACTCCGTTTCGACAGTAGACGACCAATTCCCTTAGAAGATATGTTGAATCTAAGTTCTAACAAATAGCTAGATATGTTTCATCTTTAGATGAATAATCAAGCTCCTGTAGCCTATTACCAACCTCAGGCATCCAATGATAATCAACAACAAATCCTAGGCATGATGGCGAATTTTTCTTCATATAACGCAAAAGGAATCTAGGCTCTTTGAGTGCACTATACCAAGCTTTGTTGAGGATACTGCAACGAATCAAAGATTTCGTAGACGCTAACCTTAAAACAATCTCCTGCACCAAATCTAGATCCTCACCCACGCGACTGATCGAGGAACCAGATCTAGTAAAATCCATCGCTATTCAATAGATCGTTTTCTTTTGCTCCAGACAGAAGAAGAAGGGTTTGAATCTTTTCGTGGAAGAATGAGGCCATAACGTCCTATGCTAGCCGTATCCATCGGTTAACATCCAAGCTAAAATATATTAAATGAGAAACTGCTTTGTAGGAACGTGCGTACTGCTCTATAATTGTAAATGTGGTAGCCGGTAAACTGCTCTGTTAACCTACGTGCATTGCCATGGGCGGAGCCCGCAACCCACACTCCGAAATACAAGGCGCTCGAAATACACGGCGCTCTGAAATACACGGTGCTTCAAGATCTATATGAATGCTTGATGCGCCGAAGGCGCCGTGCCATGGGCGGAGCCCACAACACACACTCCGAAATACAAGGCGCTCCGAAATACAGGGCGCTCCGAAATACAAGGCGCTCCGAAATACACGGCGCTTCAAGATCTATATGAATGCTTGATGCGATGAAGGCGCCGGGCCACGGGCGGAGCCCGCAAAACACACTCCGAAATACAAGGCGCTCTGAAATACAAGACGCTCCGAAATACACGGCGCTTCAAGATCTATATGAATGCTTGATACGCCGAAGGCGCTGTGCCCATGGGCGGAGCCCGCAACACACACTTTGAAATACAAGGCGCTCTGAAATACAGGGCACTCCAAAATACAAGGCGCTCCGAAATACACGGCGTTCCGAAATCTATATGAATGCTTGATGCGCCGAAGGCGCCGTGCCCACGGGCGGAGCCCGCAACACACACTCTGAAATACAAGGCGCTCCGAAATACAAGGCGCTCCGAAATAGATCTGTGTACTGCCCTTAATATATAAATGCACCGTGTTACTGTAATCCGTTCAAATTCAATACATTCCGCTGCGCTGAATCATCTGTGTACTGCTCTTAATATACAAATGCACTGCGTTACTGTAATCCGTTCAAAGTCAATAAATTCCGCTGTACTGAATCATGTTTGTACTGCTCTTAATATATAAATGCACCACGTTACTGTAATCCATTCAAATTCAATACATTTCACTGCGCTGAATCATCTATGTACTGCTCTTAATATACAAATGCACTATGTTACTGTAATCCGTTCAAAGTTAATTCATTGTGTTGTACAAACCAGACCCCTCCCATTACACCCCATAAAATCTCCATTGCCCGTAAAGAGAAAAAAAAGATAATAAAAATAAACGAAAAATGGAAAAGAGAAGAATAAAAATAAACGATAATGAAAAAGAAAACAAACTAAAAATGGAAGTGATAGAGAGTGTATACTTAACGTGCGGAGCGGAGAACAGCGTACAAAGAGAAAAAACCGAAAAGAGAAAAAATCGGAAAAGAGAAATAACCGGCGACATCTGCGTGGCCAGTTTCCCAGAATGATTCCACGACGACACATGTCGGATACCCTCGGATGGTCGCTCGCGCGTTCTCGCGGCGTGCAGCGCGCGCTAGTCGCTCTCTCTTGTTTTATAGGAATGGAAGTTTTATGTTTCATCTTTTCTTTTTTAATCTTTATGAGAGCGTCAGTAATGTGTTGTAAAGGCCATGTTCATAGCACTAGCATTAGGACTTTTAAAAAACTTTTGTAGGAACTTAATAACTTCGGAGATATTGCAACCATCAAGATTAAAATCATGATTATCATCTAAGGTGGTAGAGCTATTACTAGCCTCAACACTAGCGGTGGTGATAATAGAAACACTAATGTTTCTAGCAATTTCATCTTCTTTTTCCCACTTAGCATGTAATTCAGCTAATAGTCTAACATTTTCATCAATTCTTAGTTGTATGGCATTAGTAGCTGCAAAGGGATTATCATTAGTTTCAGGTTTAGCAGCCATTTTATTCAAACAAGATATAGCTTCAGCCAAAGATGCTATATTTCTTTCAGCATTAGAGAGTTTTTCCTCAATAGTTTTATTGGAAGCAGTTTGTTTACTAATAAAGTCTTTAAGCACAACTTCAAGTTCAGAAGGAGCACTCCTATTATTGTTGTAGGAATTTCCGTAAGCATTACCATTGTTGGGAGGATATGGCGTATAATTGTTGTTACCAAAATTATTCCTGTAGGCATTGTTGCTAAAATTGTTATTTCTTATGAAGTTCACATCAACTTGCTCTTCTTGAGCAACCAAAGAAGCTAAAGGAACATTATTTGGATCAATATGTGCTTTCCCATTAACAAGCATAGACATAATAACATCAATATTATCACTCAAGGAGGAGGTTTCTTCAACATAATTTACCTTCTTACCTTGTGGAGCTCTTTCAGTATGCCATTCAGAGTAGTTAACCATCAGATTATCCAGAAGCTTTGTTGCAGCACCCAAAGTAATGGTCATAAAGTTACCTCCAGCAGTAGAATCCAATAGGTTCCTTGAAGAATAGTTCAATCCTGCATAAAAAGTTTGGATGACCATCCAAGCAATCAGTCCATGAGTGGGACAATTCTTTACCAAAGATTTCATTCTTTCCCAAGCTTGAGCAACATGTTCATTATCAGATTGTTTAAACTTCATTATTTCACTTCTCATAGATATAATCTTAGCAGGAGGATAGTATTTTCCAATGAAAGCATCTTTGCATTTAGTCCAAGAATCAATACCATTCCTAGTTAAGGAATTCAACCATTCTTTAGCTTTTCCTCTCAAAGAGAAAGGAAACAATTTCAGCTTAATAATATCACCATCTATATCCCTATGCTTTTGCATCTCACAAAGTTCAACAAAGTTATTTAGATGGGCAGCAGCATCTTCATTACCAATACCAGAAAATTGTTCTTTCATAACAAGATTGAGTAAAGCAGGTTTAATCTCAAAGAAAGTAGCTTCAGGAACATGTGGAGCAATAGGTGTGCTCATGAAATCATTGTTGTTGGTGCTAGTGAAGTCACACAACTTAGTGTTTTCAAGAGTAGTCATTTTTTTGTTGTGTTTTTAATAAAGAAAGCAAACTAGTAAGACTACTTTTTTGTGTGTTTTTGATAAAGAAACAAGTAAACAAAGCAAAAGTAAACTAAGCAAAACAAAAATAACAAATTAAAGAGATTGGTTATGAGGGACTCCCCTTGTGAAGATGTCCTTGACTCCCCGGCAATGGCGCCAGAAAAAGTTGTTGATGGCCCAAAATATATCGAGCTCGTTGGGGAACCCCAAGAGGAAGGTATGATGAGCACAACAACAAGTTTTTCCTCAGTATGAAACCACGTTTATCAATCCAGTAGGAGCAAGGAAATACCCCAAAGGTGTAGCTAGTTGAACGTTGGCAGGGCGCACTACCAGTGCCAGCAGCAACATGGAGACCTACACAACACAACCATAGAACTTTGCCCCCAACTTGCGATGAGGTTGTCAATCTCACCAGTTTTGCTGAAAACAAAGGATTAAACGTATCGAATGGAAGGAAGTAATAGTTTGCAGATAGTAAACACAAAGCAGTAAACAGTTTGTAGATTGTATGTAAAAGAAAGGACCAGGGTCCATAGTTCACTAGAGGTGGCTCTCCTTAAGATAGATAACATGCTGGGTGAACAAATTACAGCGGGGCAATTGACAAACATCGAGAAAGCATACAAACATATATTAATCATCTTGACTCCTTTGAGACTTGATTGGGAATTACAACATTATACATAGACCGCCATATAGCTGCATCTATGACTAATAATCCACCTTCAGGTTATCATCCGAACCCCCTCCAGTATTAAGTTGCAAGCAACAGATTATTCCTTTATGAATTTCGTGTAAAGTAAACAATATGATTGTTCTATGAACAAAGGATTGTTGTTTTCTCCCTAGTAGCAACAGCACATCTAGTACCTTAGAGATTTCTGTCACTTCCCCAGATTACCAGAGGCATGAACCCACTATCGAGCATAAATACTAACTCTTGGAGTTGCTAGCATCTACTTGGCCAAGATAGCTACTAACAACGGAAAGCATGCAAGATCACAAATAACAAAGACATGATAGAATCAATAATCAATCTGAAATAGCATCTCAATATCGATCAGATCCCCGCAAACACAACATGCAGAATTACAAATAGATGATCTTGATCATGAATGGAGCTCACAAGATCTAAACATGAAAGCACAAAGGAGGAGAACCAGCCATCTAGCTACTACATGGACCCGTAGTCCAGAGATGAACTACCCACGCATCACACCGGAGGCTTGCATGATGATGATGAAGGCATCAAGGGTCCTCTCTGACAGGGTGCCAGGAAGAGCTTCAGATCCCTCCCAATCTAGGGATGGAGATGACGGCGTTGATGACCCACAAGTATAGGGGGTGTATCGCAGTATTTTCGATAAGTAATAGTGTCGAACCCAATGAGGAGCAGAAGGTGCTGGCTAGTGGTATGGATCAGGAATTCTCTGCAAATACTTAGCAAACGGATTTTTAGGGGTTTTTGATAAAGCAAGTAAAACAAAGTACGAGTAAATAAAAGACAGTAGGAATAAATGCAGCAAGTGGCCCAATCCTTTATGCACCAAAGGACAAGCCGGTTGTATTACTTAAGATGACCAAACGTTCTCGAGGACACATGGGAAGACAGTCAAGTGCTTTCGCTTCATATAGTTGATTAATCTTCTTTAGCTTGCTAAGTGTTGTGTGGGTGAACCAGTGCTAATGTACCGACCTATCCAGGACTAATACATACTTGTGATTATGCCCCTTGCAAACATCCATAAGTACAAGAAAGTAACTAAGGTAGAAACCTAACCACAGCTTTAAACTCTAAGACCCTTACGTCCCTTGTGCAATGGTTTCCTAACAGGGGTTCAGGTTTCTGTCACTCCGGTAACCCCTACAATTCGTAGCCAAATACACAATGCATTCCCCTAGGCCCATATAGGTGAAGTGTCATGTAGTCGATGTTCACATGACACCACTAGAAGAAGTACACCACAACTTAAATAACAATCTATTGAATCTTTCTCAACACAACTCCACTACTAACAACATGACTTCTCCCATGTCCTCAAGAACAAAACAAACTACTCACAAGACATCATATGGATCATGATCAGAGATGGAATAATGATGTATAACAATCTGAACATAAACAATGATTCAATGGTTCACTCAATAGCATCAACTACAAAGAGTAATCAACACCGGGAAAGTTTCCCTTATGAACTATGCAAGATTCAACGCAACTGTTACAGCAATATGGAGATGGTGATGAGGATGATGATGGTGATGATGGTGATGATGATGATGATGATCCCGATGAAGTCCAGATTGATGGTGGTGTTGATGGCGACGATCTCCCCTCTCCGGAAGGAATTCCCCCGATAGAAATCTGTCTATCAGAGAGATCTTTCTCTCTCGGTGTTTTCCGCCCCGTAGAGGCGACGGAATCTTTCTGTGGTCGCTCCCCGAGTCTTAGCGTTTCGGGAGGATGATATACGCCAGAGGGGGGAGCCAGAGGTGGGCCAGGGTGGCCACACCACCTGCTAGCGCGGCCTAGGGCTGCCCGCGCCAGGGGGTGGTGTGGGCCCCCTATGGCCCATCTCCACTCCGTCTTCTGGCATCCTTAGTCTTCTAGAAAAATAGGATTTTCCGTATATTTTCCCAGATTTTCTGATCTTCGCGAATTTTGCCTCCAAACAACACCTTTTCCATCAGAATCCTGACTGCACTGGTCCATACTCCAAAAGTCATCAACCATGCAAAAACAGATGAAATAACATAAGTATCACCTCTCAATACGAAATATATCAATAAATAATAGTGAATTAAGACATAGAATAGTGATGCAAAATGGACGTATCAACTCCCCCCAAGCTTAGACTTCGCTTGTCCCCAAGCAAAACTGATCTCAATAAACATGGTCTCACGTTTATGGAGTGAAGAGTCGATAAAAGAATATAGACAAGAAGCATCACATTCATCAAATACATAGATCATAATAGAAGACGACTCACTATTATATAACTCAACTTGCAATGAGTAAAGGAAACACAATAAAGATACATAAAGTGAATCATAATTGGTAATGGCAAACTGAGCTCTTGGTCGAAGAATAGTTGATAATTTGCTGGAGTTCACAAATAGCTGGTTTTTAATGATAGCTTTCAAAGTAGTAAACATCAAGATAAGAGCAATGTGCAAAACAAGGAACATAAGAAACATGACTGAATAAATCATCATATGAATGAATGAAACACAACAACTCAAAATACTTGCTGAGATAGAAGGGAATAGGTTTACTGACTCAACTACAAAGTAAAAGAAAGGCCCTTCATAGAGGGAAGCAGGGATTGCAAGTCTCATAAAGAGCTCCCAAAAATTATGATACTTACTAGCTTTCAGATCGCATTGCCCCTATCATAGGCATCTTTTGGTGGTTAAGGTTAAAGTGACACAACTAAGAGGATATGATTGACAAGTTATAAATTGAAGCCCCATGCCCCTTACTTATGAGTACCGAACCTCATGCTACTCAACTTCAGTCATGAGCAAGCTCTTGTCATTGTAAATACACGTGTATCATTGAGAACCTCCAACGGGATACCCCTTTCACATGACACAGGAGCTATCCCATAATCAAAATGACAAGGCAAGCAGACAGTGAGCATCTCAGCGATCTTTTTATTTGCTATTTGCATAGGTTTTTTATTGAGGATGCTTCATAGAATGCTCACTATAGTTATGCTGCAAGTTTCCACCATGATTAGGCATGGCTTAGGATAGCGGCTAGGCGTTTCTCTAACACACATATAAACTCCATGATCTTACAAGTTCCACTTTTATTTCACACCGTCGGGATCCATAAGCAAAAGAACATGATATCAACTAGGCACGAAGTACCAAATGAAGTGTTGAAAGAGGTCCCCATGATACATGGTTCTGCTAACCTCAACTCATAAAGCGCAAGCATATACGCAACAAAGAAGGACCCAATGGTTCAAGTTTATTAAATGCAAGAAAAGTAAAGTGTGCCATCAAGTTCGAGAGAGCTTTAATCACTAATATTCACATAACAAGTTTAATTTGGGAGGTAGATAAAACAGGAATTTACTTGGAATAGCAATAATGCTACTAGGTAGGTATGGTGGACACAAATGGCAAAGGTTTTGGTTTAAAGGAGGTGGATGCACGAGAAGAATTCCCTCTTAGTACAGGTTTTTGGCTAGCAAGGCTGGGTAGCAAGTACAAGAGTTGAAGGAAACAACCAAACATACAAGTGATAAAAACAAACATGTAATCTTCCTTGGAAGCACAAAAGATCTTAACTAGAGAATACTAGACTTATGAGCAAATCAAGAAAGAAAGATGATGAATTTTTTTTTAGTGGTACGTTTATCTTTTCTTTCAACTCTCAAATAGTGTTGCTACTGACCGAGCCAGGTTTGCCAAAACCAACTAAATTAACTCAATGATCCCAAAGTGATACCAATACTAACAACAAGATCAATCATATAACCACGAATTGAAAACTAATATAAGCTATGAAAAAGAGTGAATGCTAGAACTTCTCATTAATAATCCATAACGGCAACTCACACCAAGGGATACATATCTAAGGAGAGAGGGGACACTTCCATAATGCAAACCATACTACATAATAACTCCTCTATTCATGATATGAATCTACTAATAAGGTAAAAAGATAGAAGATAGTGATGTGATACCGCGGCACTCCCCCAAGCTTGGAACAAACCAAGGGGGTGCCAAACCTGATGACGAATTACTCCTTCGGTGGTGGTGGTATCCTCTCGATGAGCTCTTTGATCAATTTCTCCAAGTCCTCAATCTTGAAGGTGAGAGTACAAATCAACTCTGAGTTGTGCTCAATACGGCTCATGATCATTTCAGTTTGTGGATCCCAGCTCTTGTGATTCTTTTTCCGTTCTTCCCTCTTGGAGTCTTCTTTTCCTGCATGATTATGGATAAAGGTATGGAAGGGATTCTTGGTGTGTCGAGGAAGTGACCGTGGAGCCAGACTGTGACGGGGAGCTTTCCCCCCAGTCTGCATCCGTGCCATCCTTCTAACCCCGGCAGGTTTTGTCACCACTCCAATGCTTGCAACGGTAGTGCCGGTGTGTGGATGTTGGCCTTGCTCCTCTTCACCTTCGCTCTTGATCTCCTTCTCCTTCCAGGGGTCTTCGAGGTCTTCCTCCATAGGCTCCTTCCCTTTATCCTTGGACACCATTGTGCTTCTAAGCCTTCAAAGAGTATGTCCTGGCAGAAACAGATCGAAACAAAAAGATGACGAAAACACGATATACAAACCTCAGGGGATCCAGGGGTTATATATTATGAAGTTTCATATCAAAAGGAAGGTACTAGGTGAAAACGGGTCGGAGGCGGAGTCTGGGGTGGACTCACCACCTGGTGGCGCGGCCAGGGGAGGGCCCGTGCCACAGGGTGGTGTGAGCCACCTGGCTCCGTTTCCGTCCCTCTTTCGCTTCGTAGCTTTCCTTATTGACTAAAAACTGCAAAAACATAGTTGGATTGTATTTTCGTGGAACTTTTCTTACCAGAACCGTTACCTATTTGAACACAGACTCTGCAGGTCTCTGAATTTGGTATTTAGTGGATTCTTCCGGAGTCTCCACTTGAATAATCATCAGTATCTTCATCTTCATACACGTATTACTTGAGTCATAAAACCTTTCTCTTCCTTATTACACCAACATCTCCACTTCCTAGAAATTCCTTTCACACAAAACTTCACACAGTTCTCATTAGCAACATTAGTATAAGTGAAGTGATAAAACCTTTTGAGTCTAACTTCAACTGAAAACCATCAAAACATAAGCTACTGTAGCAACTCCTTCCTAAAACCCAAAAAGAATTCAAAAAGGCAATCGAATAAAGAAGCAAATGCAAGAGTGGCAAAATCTGTCAAAATAGACCAGCAGGTAAAGATCAATTTTTTCAAAAATCTTCTGTTTCTCAATCAAAAAGTGCAAAACTAACGAAAGTTAAATAACAACCTGGGGCAGAAGCAAAAACAATTATAGCTCAATCCGACATACAGAGATCTCTCACGAATTTTTACGGTAAAGCACAAAAATCTGTTTCGGGACAACAACTTCCCCAAATATTACTTCTCTCTCATTAGAGGTTGATCTTGACACAAAAACCAAACAAAACGGATAAGGAGCGGTTATTACCGAAGTAATAACTTCCAAGACTCAAGGAAACAAAAACAAAACTGAAAGCAAAAACAAACTGGGTTGTCTGCCAAAAAGCTCTTTCTTTATAGCCATTAAGATGGGCGTGATAATTTTGGAGATGCTCACATAGGAATAAGGATTGAATCGAAAGAGAGCATTAAGAATAAAAAATACACACATTTAAGTCTAACCCACTTCCTATGCAAGGGAATTTTGTAAACAAACAAGTTGTTGAAATTAGAGGCTACTTGCATAAGAAGGCAAAAGAAGTGCAACATAAAAACTTTCAGCATAAAGCGAGGAAACTTGATATTATTGAGATACATAAGAACACTTTTCCCTCTCTCGTAGTAACATTTAGTATCATGCATAAACTTAACAATATAGCTATCATAAGGTCCATCATAGCAATGATCACTTATTCTAACAGAAAACACAAGAATACTAGCTCTCATAACACTACTATGTGAAACAATATTAGAGGTATCCTTACAAAGGATAGTGTGTCCCTCTTTTTCATATTTAGTAACAAAGTCTTTCACATTTGCTATTATAGGTTCATCAACCATTTTTTATCCGGTTCAACAGCTTTATGTGTACTTTCATTAACCATACTAGCTATCATAGAATGTTCCTTTACCTTAGCTGGGAAAGGGATTTTCTCAATGTAAGGTTCAGGTAAAACATGATTAGCAGTACAAACTTTAGTATTTCTTGCAGGAACACTCTTAGCAATATCTTTATAAGGTTCATGATACTTATTCCACTTCTTTTTAGGAACTTCAATATAGGAAGCAAAAGCCTTAAAATAAGAAGCAATAGCTTGAGAGTCTAGACCATAAGCATTTTTAATATTTTGAAAGTCATCAGTTCCCATAAAAGATTCAATGCATTCATAATCATAATTTATACCTGACTTTCTACCTTTGTCATTCTCCCAAGCTTCAGCATTGTCTTGAATACGGTCCAGAAGATCCCATTTAGCTTCTTCTTCCATGCAAGTGAATGATCCAGCACAAGAAGCATCCAATAAATCCTTGTCATGTAGAGGGAGCCTTGCATACAAGTTATTGATAATAATATTGTTGGGGAGCTCATGAATGGGACATTTGAGCATTAGTAACTTCAATCTCCCCCAAGCTTGAGATGTACTCTCTCCATCAAGAGGCCAAAAGTTGTATATTTGATTCCGATCTTTATGAATCTCACTAGGAGGATAAAACTTTGATTAAAAGAGAGGCACTATTTCCTCCCATTCCAGAGCTTGACCATTCTTCAGCAGCTTATACCATTCCTCAGCTCTTCCTTTCAGCGACAATGAGAATAACTTCTTCTTAACTTGATCTGTAGTAATACCTGCACACTTGAACAACTCGCATAATTCATGTATAAAGAGTAAATGATCACTGGGATGGACAGTTCCATCCCCAACAAAGTAGTTATCCATAACATGATCAATAATTCTTGTAGGTATTTTGAAAACATCATTCTCAACACGTGGTGGCTTATCTAAGTGGTAGTAGCATTACCAAATAAGAAACTCAGCGAATTATCCATAACGAAAATAAAGCAACTAACAAAAGTAAACAATACTCACAGTAGAAGTTTCCTTTACCAGTTCCACTCTCTAATAGCGCTTCACTCCCCGGCAACGGCGCCAGAAAATAGTCTCGATGACCCACAAGTGTAGGGGGTGTATCGCAGTATTTTCGATAAGTAAGAGTGTCGAACCCAACAAGGAGCAGAAGGTGCTGGCTAGTGGTATGGATCAGAAATTCTCTGCAAATACTTAGCAAACGGATTTTTAGGGGTTTTTGATAAAGCAAGTAAAACAAAGTACGAGTAAATAAAAGACAGTAGGAATAAATGCAGCAAGTGGCCCAATCCTTTATGCAGCAAAGGACAAGTCGGTTGTATTACTTAAGATGACCAAACGTTCTCGAGGACACATGGGAAGACAGTCAAGTGCTTTCGCTTCATATAGTTGATTAATCTTCTTTAGCTTGCTAAGTGTTGTGTGGGTGAACCAGTGCTAATGTACCGACCTATCCAGGACTAATACATACTTGTGATTATACCCCTTGCAAACATCTATAAGTACAAGAAAGTAATTAAGGTAGAAACCTAACCACAGCTTTAAACTCTAAGACCCTTACGTCCCTTGTGCAATGGTTTCCTAACGGGGGTTCAGGTTTCTGTCACTCCGGCAACCCCTACGATTAGTAGCCAAATACACAATGCATTCCCCTAGGCCCATATAGGTGAAGTGTCATGTAGTCGACGTTCACATGACACCACTAGAATAAGTACACCACAACTTAAATAACAATCTATTGAATCTTTCTCAACACAACTCCACTACTAACAACATGACTTCTCCCATGTCCTCAAGAACAAAACGAACTACTCACAAGACATCATATGGATCATGATCAGAGATGGAATAATGATGTATAACAATCTGAACATAAACAATGATTCAATGGTTCACTCAATAGCATCAACTACAAAGAGTAATCAACACCGGGAAAGTTTCCCTTATGAACTATGCAAGATTCAACGCAACTGTTACAGCAATATGGAGATGGTGATGAGGATGCTGATGGTGATGATGGTGGTGATGACGATGATGATGATCCCGATGAAGTCCAGCTTGATGGTGGTGTTGATGGCGACGATCTCCCCTCTCCAGGAAGGAATTCCCCGGCAGAAATCTGTCTGCCGGAGAGATCTTTCTCTCTTGGTGTTTTCCACCCCGCAGAGGCGGCGGAAACTTTCCGTGGTCGCTCCCCGAGTCATAGGGTTTCGGGAGGATGATATACGCCAGAGGTGGGCCAGGGCGGCCACACCACCTGCTAGGCGACCTAGGGCTGCCCGCGCTAGGGGGTGGTGTGGGCCCCCTGTGGCCCATCTCCACTCCGTCTTCTGGCATACTTAGTCTTCTGGAAAAATAGGATTTTCTGTATATTTTCCCGGGTTTTCTGATCTTCACGAATTTTGCCCTCAAACAGCACCTTTTCCATCAGAATCCTGACTGCAGCGGTCCATGCTCCAAAAGTCATCAACCACGGAAAAACAGATGAAATAACATAAGTATCACCTCTCAATACGAAATATATCAATGAATAATAGTGAACTAAGACATAGAATAGTGATGCAAAATGGACGTATCAGGCGTCTATAGACTCTTTCGTGGATTTTTGATCGGGTCCTTAGGGTTTCTGTATCAGAGGCATCTTATAGGCGGAAGGAGAGGCCGCGGGGTGCCTGGGCTGGCCACACCATCCCCTGGCGCCGGCCACGCCTAGCCGCGCGGCCAGGTGGTGTGGCCGCCCTCTGGCCCTTCTCTGTCTCGTATTCTGGCTCCAAGTGTCTTCCGGTAAAATAGTGACTTTGGCTTTTGTCCCGTCCAATTCCAAGAATATTCATTTTCTGACTTCCTGGAACCAAAAACAGCAGAAAACAGGCAGCTGGCACTGTGGCTCTTATTAATAGGTTAGTCCAAGAAATCATATGAAAAGTACTCCAAAGTGTGGACAAAACACAAGAAAGTGGATAAAACCAAGCATGGAACATCAAAAATTATAGATACATTTGCAATGTATCAACATCCCCAAGCTTAACTCCTGCTCGTCCTCGAGTAGGTAAGTGATAAAAAGAAAGAATAATTTTTGAGGTGACATGCATGATACATTGCAAATGTATCTATAATTTTTTATGTTCCAAGCTTGGTTTTATCCACTTTCTTGTGTTTTGTTTCAACTTTGGAGTACTTTTCATATGATTTCTTGGACTAACCTATTAACAATAGCCACAGTGTCAGCTGCCTGTTTTCTGCTGTTTTTGGTTCCAGGAAAGTCAGAAAATGAATATTCTCGGAATTGGACGGGACAAAAGCCAAAGTGCCTATTTTTCCGGAAGAGATCAAGTGCCATAATACGAGACGGAGAAGGGCCAGGGGCCGGCCACACCACCTAGCCGCACGGCCAGGCTGGGCCCACGCCAGGGGGTGGTGTGGTGGCTCCCGGCACCCCCTCGGCCTCTCCTTCCGCCTATATATTGCCCTCGGGTCGAAAACCCTAAGTACCCGATCAAAAATCCACGAAAGAGTCTGTAGCCGCCGTCATCTCCATCCCTAGATCGGGAGGGATCTGAAGCTCTTCCCGGCACCCTGCCGGAGAGGGGAATTCACCCTGGAGGCCTTCTTCATCACCATGCAAGCCTCCGGTGTGATGCGTGAGTAGTTCATCCTTGGACTACGGATCCATGTAGTAGCTAGATGGCTGGTTCTCCTCCTTTGTGCTTTCATGTTTAGATCTTATGAGCTCCGTTCATGATCAAGATCATCTATTTGTAATTATTACATGTTGTGTTTGCGGGGATCCGATGGATATTGAGATGCTATTTCAGATTGATTATTGATTCTATCATGTCTTTGTTATTTGTGATCTTGCATGCTTTCCGTTGTTAGTAGCTATCTTGGCCAAGTAGATGCTAGCAACTCCAAGAGTTAGTATTTATGCTCGATAGTGGGTTCATGCCTCTGGTAATCTGGGGAAGTGACAGAAATCTCTAAGGTACTAGATGTGCTGTTGCTACTAGGGAGAAAACAACAATCCTTTGTTCATATAACAATCGTATTGTTTACTTTACACGCAGTTCGTAAAGCAATAATCTGTTGCTTGCAACTTAATACTGGAGGGGGTTCGGATGATAACCTGAAGGTGGATTATTAGTCATAGATCCAGTTGGATGGTGGTCTATGTATTATGTTGTAATGCCCAATAAAGTCTCAAAGGAGTCAAGATGATTAGTATATGCATGTATTGCTTTCTCGGTGTTTGTCAATTGCCCCACTGTAATTTGTTCACCCAGCATGTTATCTATCTTAAGGAGAGCCACCTCTAGTGAACTATGGATCCCGGTCCTTGTCTTTTACATACAATCTATAAACTATTTCTGCTTTGTGTTTACTTTCTGCAAACTTTTACTTCTTTCCATTCGATACGTTTAATCCTTTGTTTTCCGGAAAACATGGTGAGATTGACAACCTCATCGCAAGTTGGGGACAAAGTTCTGTGGTTGTGTTGTGCAGGTCTCCACGTTGCTACTAGCACCGGTAGTGCGTCCTGCCAAAGCTCAGCTAGTAACACCTTTGGGGTGTTTCCTTGCTCCTACTGGTTTGATTAAACCTTGGTTTCATAACTGAGGGAAACTTGCTGTTGTGCTCATCATAGCTTCCTCTTGGGGTTCCCAACGAGCTCTACATCAACCACGAGCCATCAAGCATTTTGCTGGCGCCGTTGCCAGGGAGTCAAGGACATCTTCACAAGGGGAGTCCCTCATAACCAATCTCTTTACTTTGTTGTTTTTGTTTTGCTTAGTTTCTTTTTGCTTTGTTTGCTTGTTTTGTTCTTCAAAAAACACAAAAAAATTAGTTTTACTAGTTTGCTTTTTTATTTGAAAATCCAAAAAAATGACTACTCTTGAAAACACTAAGTTGTGTGACTTCACTAGCACCAACAATAATGATTTTATGAGAACACCTATTGCTCCACCTGTGGCTGAAAATACTTTCTTTGAGATAAAACCTGCTTTGCTCAATCTTGTTATGAGAGAACAATTTTCTGGTATTGGTAATGAAGATGTTGCTTCCCATCTAAATAACTTTGTTGAACTTTGTGAGATGCAAAAGCATAGGGATATAGATGGTGATATTATTAAGCTGAAATTGTTTCCTTTCTATTTGAGAGGAAAAGCTAAAGAATGGTTGAATTCCTTAACTATGAATAGTATTGATTCTTGGACTAAGTGCAAAGATGCTTTTATTGGAAAATACTATCCTCCTGCTAATATTATATCTATGAGAGTGAAATAATGAAGTTTAAACAACTTGATAATGAGCATGTTGCTCAAGCCTGGGAAAGAATGAAATCTTTGGTAAAGAATTGTCCCACTCATGGACTGACTGCTTGGATGATCATCCAAACTTTTTATGCAGCATTGAACTATTCTTCAAGGAACCTATTGGATTCTGCTGCTGGAGGTACCTTTATGACCATCACTTTGGGTGCTGCAACAAAACTTTTGGACAATATGATGGTTAATTATTCTGAATGGCATACTGAGAGAGCTCCACAAGGTAAGAAGGTAAATTCTGTTGAGGAAACCTCCTCCTTGAGTGATAAGATTGATATAATTATGTCTATGCTTGTTAATGGGAAAGCCCATATTGATCCAAATAATGTCCCTCTAGCTTCTTTGGTTGCTCAAGAAGAGCAAGTTGATGTGAACTTCATAAGAAATAACAACTTTGGTAACAATGCTTATAGGAATAATTTTGGTAACAACAATTATAAGCCATATCCTCCCAACAATGGTAATGCTTATGGAAATTCTTACAACAATAATAAGAGTGCTCCCTCTGAACTTGAAGTTATGCTTAAAGAGTTTATTAGTAAACAAACTGCTTTCAACAAAACTATTGAGGAAAAACTCTCTAATGCTGAAAGAAATATAGCATCTTTGGCTGAAACTCAATCTTCTTTGAATAAAAATGTTGCTAAACCTGAAACTAATGATAATCCCTTTGCAACTACTAATGCTATATAAGTAAGAATTGATGAAAATGTTAGACTATTAGCTGAATTACATGCTAAGTGGGAAAGAGAAGATGAAATTTCTAGAAACATTAGTGTTTCTACTATAACCACCACTAGTGTTGAGGCTAGTAATAGTTCTACTACTTTAGATGATAAAGTTGATTTTGATCTTGATGGTTGCAACATCTCTGAAGTTATTAAGTTCCTACAAAAGCTTGCTAAAAGTCCTAATGTTAGCACTATGAACATGGCCTTTACAAAACACATTACTGATGCTCTCATAAAGATTAAAGAAGAAAAGATGAAACATAAAGCTTCTATTCCTATAAAACAAGAGGATGGTTGGGAACCCATCATTAATATGAAAGTGAATGACTTTGATTTCAAAGCTTTGTGTGATCTTGATAGTAGTGTTTCTATTATGCCTAGAAGGATTTATGATATGCTTGATTTGCCTCCTCTTGAAGATTGTTATTTGAATGTCCCACTTGATGATAATGCTAAAAAGTAAATCATGGGGAGTCTTAATGATGTTCTTATTATGGTTAACGATGCCTATGTCCCTGTTGATTTCTATGTTTGGGATGTTGAATACAATGCTTCTTGTCCTATTACTTTGGGAAGACCTTTTCTTAGAACTATTGGTGCCATCATTGATATGAAAGAAGGCACCATTAAATATAAACTCCCATTCAAGAAAGGTATAGAACACTTCCCTAAAAAGAGAGAAAAGATTTCTTTTTCTTCTCCTATGAAAAAAAATTTGGTTTTAATGCTTCTTCATTTGAGAACACTTGATTCTTTCTTTGCTTCTTATGCCTAACTTAAAGGCGTTAAAGAAAAGTACTTATTGGGAGATAACCCAAAAGTTTTAGATGAGTCTTGGAAGTTATTACTTCAGTAATAACCGCTCCCTATACTTTTTATTTGCTTTTTGTGCCAAGAGTAATCTCTAATGAGAGTGAAGTAATGATTGGGAAAGTTGCTGTCCCGAAACAGATTCTTGTGCTTCACCGTAAAAATTCGTGAGAGAGCTCTGTATGTCGGATTGAGCTGTAATTGTCTGTGCTTCTGACCCAGCTTGTTATATAACTTTCATTAGTTCAACACTTTTTGATTTGAGCAACAGAAGGTCTTCGAAAAAATTCGTCTTTTCCTGCTGGTCTGTTTTGACAGATTTCTGCCATTTTCTGCATTTGCTTCTTGTGGGTTCCTTCTTGAGTTCTTTTGGGGAATTGAGCTTTTTGAGGGAAGTGCTACAGTAGCTAGTGTTCTAATGGAAGTTTATTTGGTGTTAGAACTGAACCTTAAGACCTTTTATCTTAAGTGCACTAATGTTGCTAATAAAGATTGTGTGAAGTTCTGTATGAAGGAAAATTTTCAGGTGTATGGAAGGAATGAGTAATGAGATGAAGGATTGTAACATCCCTAAATTCATGTTTCAAAGCTCATTCATATCATCCTTGCATCCTTCATCATTTAGGGTTTTTCTCAAAATCATTTCAGAAACAGAAGCTTGTGCTATGATTTCATGTGAGCAAATTTAACTCAAATGGCCATCACCCTTTGAAACTTGAATGTTTAGGAACTTGTTTGCTTGCCTCCATTGTTGGAAAGTTTGTGTGAAAATTTTAGACCAAAGTTTTCAACTTAGAAATAATTTCAAAACCCTAATTATCAACATTTGCAAACCAGAGGCAAAGTCTCTGATTGTATTAAGCCCAAGCTTGATCAAGCCCTTGCAGGGTAACTACATGTTTAAATAACTAGTTTTTGAAACCATAGTACCCTACAAAAGTTCCCAGATTTGTTTGAATTCAAAAAGGGTTTGAATTCATATCAAAATCTACCCAGAAAATCAAAATAGAAAAGGAAAAGGATTAAACAAAAGAAAAGGGCCGTGCGCCAGGTTTCTGGCCAAGCTTCGAATCGAGCCCAACTAGCCCACCCGGGGTATTTCTTTTCTTCTCTCACGCGTGAGCGCACTCACTCAGCCGCTGACAGACATACCCCACACCCCCTTTGCTTATTACGCTGACCAGCGGGCCCCGTCCACGTCGTCTTCGTCTTCCCCCTGAATCCGCGCATGATCTCCGCCGCCGGCCGTTGCAGCAGTGATACCCCGAGCTTAATTAGCATTGATGCGACGAGCGTTTCCTGTCGAGCCTCTAGATATAAGATCCCCACCTCCCCGCGACCATTTCCCCCTAGTCAATTTTGCATTCACGCCACTAGGCCGCCCACGACTCGCACGACTCCGCCGCTGTTCCGACGACTGCGCCGGCAAATTCCGGTGAGCCTCGTGTCCCCCTCTGTCTCTCATTCATGCTATCTTGCTCAGTGAGTCTCTGCGCATCTTCTGACACACTCCGTTTACCTTCGCATGACCCATAGCTCCAGCAACATTGACGACTGGCCGCCACCGTCTTCTGCACGAACTCCGGCGACCTCCCTCCGTAAGTAGACACCGCCCCTTGCTTTCTGACTGATACGCCTAGAATCCTCATCGACATGCGCATCTAACGGTGCTCCTATTTTGGCTTAGCACGACGAGGAACCTCGCCAACGTCAACCACTGACCGTGCCGACGCCTGTCTCTACTCCGACGAGCAATCATCGCCGTGTCAGCGCGCCCCTCCGCAAACCAGTACCACGTCGAGCTTCAGCACGCCTTTGCGGATCTGGTAAGCACCTTCTTGCTTCCTGGGGCGATCTAGAACGCCGGCACCGCCGTAGTCAGACACGCCGCCGCCAGTCAACGCCGCTAGCGCCGCCCGAGTATGGTCAGGTTGATTAGGAACGTTGGATCTAGATCCTGTGGCGTAGATTAGAAGGAGGACGAAGAGGTACGCGCGCGTCTGAGCCGCCAGATCTCACTTAGATCGTGCGGTCCGCAGGACCCGATCCAACCGAAGCGGTACGCGCCAATAGGGACGCGACGCGTGGCAAGTGTTAGAACTAAAAACAGATTTAAAATCAGAATTTGATCCAAATTTCAAATGCCTATAACTTTGGACTGCCACGTTGGTTTTTTGCAAACTTTATACCGTTGGATTCAGTGAATCAAGGCCTTTCTGATTATGCAAAGTGTTTAGAAAATAGTAACCATTAAAATGACTTTGTTTGTAGAAACGTGTTTAAGGCTAATTTGAGAATAGATTTGTTTAGTAAATTGTTTTGGTGCCAAATAAGTTTGATTTGGAAAAACTTGACTCTTGTTATGTTTCAGTATCATGCACTTGCTTGGTAGAGTTTTCAAAATCCCCACTTAGTAAATTCATGCATTCATATTATTTTTGATTGTATATAAATTGTGTGTAATTGTATGCTAAATTTTGTGTAGATTTTGCTAGTGATTGTGACTGTGAAGAGTGCTACTCTCCTCATTACCAAGGCAAGTGATGCTTCATACTTTTGTCCCATTATTTTCACTATGCATTAGTGATATTTCTAAGTAGGACTTGCATGGAATTTTGCTAAGTATAAACTATGCTATGGGAAAACCTAGTAGATGAAACCTTAGTAGAAATTTCCTAAGTTAAGATTCCTATTACTTTCATGCTTAGCTTAGCTAATAGAAAACAAGGGTGGAATATATATTCATGCTATGGAAAATTTCTAAGTCTGTGGACTTATGTTTTGTTTAATAAAACAACTAAGTGAATGAATCACCTGGGTGGAATGGAAGGAATGGTATGTGTTGAGTGGTTCACAAGGCCATGGACTTGGCTTGTGTATCTCACTTGTGGATGGCCACCCAGGAACAAAGAGATTTGAGATGTCAAATGTTGAGAAGCTTCAAGTGCAGCCACTTGGCATTATGGGCTCTGCCTGGATCATATAGGTTGCAATAACTTAGCCAAATGGACAGTTGGTGGTAGGGGTTTGATAGGTTGGAGCGCGTCCATGTTGGTCTAAGGGAAGGCTTCTGAAAGATCTTGTCTTGGTGAAACCAAGTCTTGTGGGGAAAGTGCACCACCTCTGCAGAGTGTAAAATCTAAGTACTTAGCCATGTCCCTGGTAAAGGACAATTTTGAGCATCAAGACATGGAAGCAATCAAGAATCTCCTCATCCCAATTTCTAAGTTAAAATCTTGTGGGTGAACAAGGGTTAAAGGATCTTCAATCTTTGATTGGTAGATGCCTTGGGTGATTTGTGCCAAACAAAAACTTAGTGATTTCAACTAATAGGAAAACCTATTTTGAGCAAAGCAAGCCAAGCTACACTTAGCCAAAATGCATATAGTATTTTAGTCCACTTTAAATAAGCTAAGGTATCACTTGCCAATACTATTCCAAAGTATTGACCCTCTGTGGCTGTAACTTGTGATGTTGCAGGTTACTCCGATGATGAATAGGAGTCATGAGTCTACACTCAACATGCTTGCCTGTGGCACATGAAGATGAAGACTTATGTTTATTGCTTATTCCATAAACTCTTGTATTAGGCCTTTGGCCCCGAGTTGTAAAAGACTATGTTTTATCTCTGGAATGAATGTAATAAACGACCTTTGTATATGTGTACTTCATCTTAAACTGTGGATGCTAGCATTGATCCAGGGACTAGCATTGCAATCACAGGGATCCTTTCCTTTATAAAGGAGGGGTCTAACAGATGGTATCAGAGCATTGTGTTGCCTGTAGGATTATGACCCTAGGATTGGAAACCACTAAGGAAAATCTTTAACTACTTCTACACTTGTCTATTCTTCTCGTAAACTTTTCTAATCTTCTCATTCTCATCTCTATTTGTAGATGAACTCCATCAACGAAGCCATGAAGAAAGGGCCACTCATGACCATGACCTTGGAGTGTGAAACTAAATTTCCCAAAATTCTCAAGGACCTCATGGAGGCAATGGAAGCACATGGTGCAGCTGTGTACAAGGGCTTTCCAGTGATGGAGGAAGGAGTGGAGTATTGGTGGGTGCAACTTCACTTGTACAAAAACAAGGAAGACAACCACAAAGAAAGAGGCTTCTGCATGTACACCAACACTGAGATGCACACCACATTCTTTGAGTCAGCCAGAGATGCAGCTTGGAGGACCATCAAAGAACTAAGTGCTAGAGTCAAGTGCAGGATGCTCAACCTCCAAAAGGACTTAAATAAAGAGAAGGAACATACCCAAGAGTTGGAAGCCACCAACCAAACCTTAAGGGGAGATATTATAGACTTAGTGATGGAATCATGTGAACAAGATAGGCTGATTGCCTCTAGGAACATTGTGTTAGCCACCGGATCCAGTGAGATAGGTTTGTGAACGCACTTCGTTAGTTGGACCACCACCTATCACCTTATTTTCCAAATGATACCTTAAATAAGTTTGAACCTTGGTTGATGTAATGGATTCATGTATGCATGACTTGAGTGATTTTGTGTTCCAAGGATATGTATGAGTGTTTGTCTTGTTTTAACTTGTGTTGTTCTAACTTTTTCAATCTTATAAATAGATGCCTATTACCATCAGCACTGTTGAGGAGTTCCAGGTTACCCGTTTTGGTCCTCGTATTGTAGAGCTTACTACCTTGCTCGATCTCCCTCTTCCCACCATTATGGTGCACCCACTCACCAAGTTTGAGAGGAAGGACCTCTGGGGCTTCAAGGTGAACCAGCCCAGACGCCAGACAGAGCCTACTACGGAGGCCATCGTCTTCAAGCTTATGCACGATGACAGGGAGAGAGGCATGGAGGTCGTCATGCAGGACCTGATAGGACGTCTGCTAGGCCGTCACTCCCGACAAGTTAGAGGCACTCACTTCCACGCCTTCGTAAGGCGTGATGATGATGGAGAGTCCATCGACTTTGAGGACGACTCGAGGGCCGCCGCAGAGCCGATACGCCTGTACCTCCAGGACTTAGAGACTCTTATTAGGCACGTGGATACTGACAGGACCAATGTCATGCTCAGTAATGACGAGCTCCAGGTGCAGCTTCGCGAGAAGGACAAGCTCTTCGCGCAGCAGGACGAGATTGTCAAGGAGATGGAGACGAAATTCGAGACCCAGGACCAGAAGTTCAAGAGTTAGGAGAAGCGTGTCCAGGAAAGGAACAAGAGGATCCGGGATATGACCGAGGAACTGCAGTCCAAGGACTTCGAGTTAGAGCAGCAGCAGACAGTGATTGAGAGACTTCGTTCCCAGAAGAGGGCTCTCAAGGCCAAGATCGACTCCTTGACCACTACTATCGAGGAGAACAAGACCGCAATGGAGAACGCAGGTCTTACCTTTGTCGAGGAGGAGATTGATGCTGACGAGTAGACTTGACTACTCAGTTATCTCTATTTACCGTACTCGTTATTTGTGAACTTATTATTGGACCATCCGACATGTGGATGGCTTGCCACTTGTGTGTTTTTACTTTGAGACTTTTGTTATCTTGTTGTTGAACTTTGATCCTTATGTTGCATGCTATGTGTTTGCTTACGTGATGTATTGTGCATAAACATCTAAGGGTATCTCATTCTTTCCTTGAATAAACCACAGATGCCTCCCCGTCGTGCAAACCCCAACCCCAACAACATTACCCCAGAAATGCAACAGATGATGAATGCGCAGACACAGCTTATGCAAATGATGACGACATTCATCCAAAACCAGAACAACAACAACCCCAATAACAACAACAACAACAACCCTCCGGGTTTTGATATGCTCACCAGATTTCTGCGTCTAAGGCCAGCTAAGTTTTCAGGAACGACTGATCCCATGGTGGCCAATGATTGGCTACGTTCTGTGAACAAAGACTTAGTGACCGTGGGTTGCACGGATGCTGAAAAAGTCAGGTTCGCAGCACATCTGTTGGAAGGACCAGCCGCCACATGGTGGGACAACTTCAAGATCACCACTCCTATTGATGAGGTGACTTGGGCTATCTTTGAAGATGGCTTTCGCACTACTCATATCTCACCAGGAATGATGAGCCTGAAAAAGAAGGAGTTTCACAACCTGAAGCAGCGCCACCACAGCGTGGCTGAATATATAGAAGAGTTCAACAATCTGGCGTGCTATGCACCGGATGAGGTTGACACAGATGCCAAAAGAAAGGAAAAGTTTCTGGAAGGCTTAAATGATGAGCTGAATCTGTAGCTGTCTGTGGCATATGTTCCAACTTATCAGTCGCTATGTGACAAGGCTGCTATTGTGGAGAGTAAAATGAAGCAAGTCGAGAGTAGGAAGAGGAAACACTACGACAAGCACAGCTCGGGATCGTCTCATAAACGATCTCACTATGATGATAGTGTCAGCTCAGGATCCCACAAGCATGGTAAATTTAACAAGCACCACAACCACAACCGTCATGACAACAAGCATCATCGCAGTCATGACAATGATAAGTACAAGAATCACAAGAGTGGACATAAGAGCCACCATAGTGGAAGTGGAAGTGGAAACCAGCCTAAAAAGGACATCAGTCAGGTTGAATGCTACAAATGCAAGAAGCTGGGGCATTTTGCTAATGAGTGCCCTGAAAAGAAAGTTGAAGGACCTAACAAACCCAATCCTTTCCAGAAAGGACAGGTCAACCACATCAATGTGGAGGAGGTCTATGAAGAGCCTGATGCTGTTGCTGGTAAGTTCAGACTCAATTCCATCTCAGCATTTGTACTCTTTGACACTGGTGCATCTCATTCATTCATATCAAAAGCATTTGTTGATAGAAACGGGTTTGCATCTGAAAACATTGGGTGTCCAATAAAAGTTAGCTCTCCGGGTGGAGATATGATAGTGAGTCTTGGATGCCGGGATCTAGTCATAGAGATCGGAAAACATAAGTTTCCAGTGAACCTAATAATCCTAAATTCCCAAGGATTGGATGTGATTTTGGGAATGGATTGGATGGCTAAGTATGAGGGAGTACTAGATTGTGCCAATCGCACAGTTGCACTCACAACCCCTGAAGGTAAGAGGATAAAATTCAAGTCCAATTTTAAATCTAAAGGAAGTAAGCTGAATTATCTTAAGGGGGTTAGCATGGACACTGTGCCAATTGTGTGTGAATATCCGGATGTGTTTCCGGAAGAGTTACCGGGGATGCCACCAGATAGAGATGTAGAGTTTATAATAGATTTGGTACCAGGTTCTGGACCAAGAGCAAAGAGGCCTTATAAAATGTCAGTTGACGAACTTAAGGAACTCAAGAAACAACTTGGAGAATAATTGCAGAAAGGATTCATCCAGCCAAGTTCTTCATCTTGGGGAGCTCCAGTTTTGTTCGTAGAAAAGAAAGACAGAACTCAAAGATTATGCATAGACTACCGTTCTCTCAACGAGGTAACCATCAAGAACAAATATCCTTTGCCAAGAATCAACGACTTGTTTGATCAGCTAGAAGGAGCATGTGTGTTCTCGAAGATTGATCTTCGGTCAGGCTATTTTCAACTCAAGATAAGAGAGCAAGACATACCTAAAACAGCTTTCACCACAAGGTATGGATTGTATGAGTACACTGTGATGCCTTTTGGTTTAACCAACGCTCCAGCATACTTCATGAATATGATGAACAAAGTGTTCATGGAATTTCTCGATAAGTTCGTTGTCGTTTTCATCGATGACATCTTAGTATACTCCAAGAGCAAGGAAGAGCATGAAAGACATCTACGCTTGATACTTGGGAAACTGAGGGAACATAAGCTTTATGCCAAATTCAGCAAGTGTGAGTTTTGGTTAGAGGAAGTTGGATTTCTTGGTCACGTTATGACAAAGGATGGTGTAGCAGTTGATCCTGCTAAAGTTTCAGCTGTGACAGAATGGGAATCTCCTAAGAACGTAAAAGAGGTTCGTAGTTTCCTTGGTTTAGCAGGTTACTACAGAAGATTCATTGAAATTTTTTCAAAGGTTGCTAAACCAATGACAGAATTGTTAAAGAAAGATAAGAAATTTGCTTGGTCTGAAGGTTGTGAACTCAGCTTTCAGGAATTAAAGAAGAGGCTTGTGTCAGCACCAGTTCTGTGCCTACCAGACTTGGAAAAGGATTTCCAAGTGTATTGTGATGCTTCTCATCAAGGATTAGGTGCCGTACTTATGCAAGGCGGAAAAGTTGTGGCTTATGCCTCGAGACAACTCAAAACTCATGAAGTAAATTATCCTACTCATGATTTAGAGTTAGCCGCTGTTGTCCATGCACTCAAAACATGGAGACACTACCTTTGGGAAAATGTTGTGAAGTATTCACCGATCATAAGAGTTTGAAGTATATCTTCACCCAGAAGGAAATCAATATGAGACAAAGGAGATGGCTAGAACTTATCAAGGATTACGACTTGAGTTTGCAATACCATCCTGGTAAAGCAAATGTAGTAGCAGATGCTCTAAGTCGTAAGGCGTTTGTAAATGGCCTTACCAAAGGTGAATTGCCAGATGACTTGTGTAAGCAATTCAAGGAACTCAGGTTGGAGATTGTGCCAGAAGGACATCTTATGTCTTTGGATGTTCAACCCACTCTGTTGGATAAGATTAAAGAAGCCCAAAAGATGGATAAAGAAATCGAAGAGATTAAGGAAAGGATTAGTCAAGGGAAAGCTAAAAGTTTCCATATAGACGGACAAGGTACTTTATGGCACGGGAAACGTATTTGTGTTCCACAAGATCCGGAGTTGCGGAAACTGATTCTACAAGAAGCCCATAACTCTCCATATTTTATTCACCCGGGAAACACCAAAATGTACATGGATATGAAAGAAAGATTTTGGTGGAACAATCTCAAAAGGGACATCGCCGAACACATTGCTTTGTGTGATGTGTGTAGTAGAGTGAAAGCGGAGCATCAGAAACCAGCAGGTTTGCTTCAACCACTGCCTATTCCTGAATGGAAGTGGGAAAATATTGGTATGGATTTCATTACCGGATTACCAAGGACCAGGTCAGGGTATGATTCCATATGGGTAGTAGTGGATCGCCTAACTAAAGTGGCTCATTTTATACCCGTAAAGACAACTTATACCAGTGCCAAGTTAGCCAAAATCTACATGAGCAGAATTGTATGCCTTCACGGTGTGCCTAAGAGTATTGTGTCTGATAGAGGAACTCAGTTCACTTCTCACTTTTGGAGACAGCTTCATGAATCTTTAGGAACGAGGTTGGAATTCAGCACTGCTTTTCATCCTCAAACTGATGGACAAATAGAAAGGATTAATCAAATTCTTGAAGACATGTTGAGGGCATGTGCCCTAGACTATGGAGCAAGTTGGGATGAAAGTCTGCCTTACGCAGAGTTCTCTTACAATAACATTTACCAATCTAGCATTGGGATGGCACCATTTGAGTTTCTCTACGGAAGGAAGTGTACCACCCCATTGCTATGGAATGGTGTGGGAGAAAGAAGTTTGTTTGGAACAGATCTTATCAAAGACGCCGAAGAAAAGGTCAAATTGGTTAGGGACAGGTTGAAGATAGCACAGTCTCGACAGAAAAGCTACGCAGATTCTAAGCGTAGAGAAGTCACCTACGAAGTTGGGGATAGAGCTTATCTTAGAGTATCACCACTTCGTGGAGTGAAAAGATTTGGAGTCAAAGGAAAGTTGGCACCAAGATATGTTGGGCCATTCAACATTCTAAGTCGCAAGGGAGAAGTTGCATATGAAATCGAACTGCCAGCATCTTTATTAGCAGTCCATAATGTTTTTCATGTGAGTCAGCTTAAGAAATGTCACCCAGAAATGGAAGAATCTTCTTTGAAGGATACCATACCTTTGGAAGAAGTTCAACTAGAAAGTGATCTCACCTATGAAGAAAAGCCTGTCAAGATTCTTGAGACCGCAGAAAGAGTCACAAGGACAAAAACTATCAAGTTTTGCAAAGTGCAATGGAATCATCATTCCGAAGAGGAAGCAACATGGGAAAGAGAAGATGATCTTCGGAAAGACCACCCTCACCTATTTGCTAGCCAATCCGAATCTCGAGGGCGAGATTCATCTTAAGGGGGTTAGATTTGTAACATCCCTAAATTCATGTTTCAAAGCTCATTCATATCATCCTTGCATCCTTCATCATTTAGGGTTTTTCTCAAAATCATTTCAGAAACAGAAGCTTGTGCTATGATTTCATGTGAGCAAATTTAACTCAAATGGCCATCACCCTTTGAAACTTGAATGTTTAGGAACTTGTTTGCTTGCCTCCATTGTTCGAAAGTTTGTGTGAAAATTTTAGACCAAAGTTTTCAACTTAGAAATAATTTCAAAACCCTAATTATCAACATTTGCAAACCAGAGGCAAAGTCTCTGATTGTATTAAGCCCAAGCTTGATCAAGCCCTTGCAGGGTAACTACATGTTTAAATAACTAGTTTTTGAAACCATAGTACCCTACAAAAGTTCCCAGATTTGTTTGAATTCAAAAAGGATTTGAATTCATATCAAAATCTACCCAGAAAATCAAAATAGAAAAGGAAAAGGATTAAACAAAATAAAAGGGTCGTGCGCCAGGTTTCTGGCCCAGCTTCGAATCGAGCCCAACTAGCCCACCCGAGGTATTTCTTTTCTTCTCTCACGCGTGAGCGCACTCACTCAGCCGCTGACAGACATACCCCACACCCCCTTTGCTTATTACGCTGACCAGCGGGCCCCGTCCACGTCGTCTTCGTCTTCCCCCTGAATCCGCGCATGATCTCCGCCGCCGGCCGTTGCAGCAGTGATACCCCGAGCTTAATTAGCATTGATGCGACGAGTGTTTCCTGTCGAGCCTCTAGCTATAAGATCCCCACCTCCCCGCGACCATTTCCCCCCAGTCAATTTTGCATTCACGCCACCAGGCCGCCCGCGGCTCGCACGACTCTGCCGCTGTTCCGACGACTGCGCCGGCAAATTCCGGTGAGCCTCGTGTCCCCCTCTGTCTCTCATTCATGCTATCTTGCTCAGTGAGTCTCTGCGCATCTTCTGACACACTCCGTTTACCTTCGCATGACCCGTAGCTCCAGCAACATCGACGACTGGCCGCCACCGTCTTCTGCACGAACTCCGGCGACCTCCCTCCGTAAGTAGACACCGCCCCTTGCTTTCTGACTGATACGCCTAGAATCCTCATCGACATGCGCATCTAACGGTGCTCCTATTTTGGCTTAGCACGACGAGGAACCTCGCCAACGTCAACCACTGACCGTGCCGACGCCTGTCTCTACTCCGACGAGCAATCATCACCGTGTCAGCGCGCCCCTCCGCAAACCAGTACCACGTCGAGCTTCAGCACGCCTTTGCGGATCTGGTAAGCACCTTCTTGCTTCCTGGGGCGATCTAGAACGCCGGCACCGCCGTAGTCAGACACGCCGCCGCCAGTCAACGCCGCTAGCGCCGCCCGAGTATGGTCAGGTTGATTAGGAACGTTGGATCTAGATCCTGTGGCGTAGATTAGAAGGAGGACGAAGAGGTACGCGCGCGTCTGAGCCGCCAGACCTCACTTAGATCGTGCGGTCCGCAGGACCCGATCCAACCGAAGCGGTACGCGCCAATAGGGACGCGACGCGTGGCAAGTGTTAGAACTAAAAACAGATTTAAAATCAGAATTTGATCCAAATTTCAAATGCCTATAACTTTGGATTGCCACGTTGGTTTTTTGTAAACTTTATACCGTTGGATTCAGTGAATCAAGGCCTTTCTGATTATGCAAAGTGTTTAGCAAATAGTAACCATTAAAATGACTTTGTTTGTAGAAACATGTTTAAGGCTAATTTGAGAATAGATTTGTTTAGTAAATTGTTTTGGTGCCAAATAAGTTTGATTTGGAAAAACTTGAGTCTTGTTATGTTTCAGTATCATGCACTTGCTTGGTAGAGTTTTCAAAATCCCCACTTAGTAAATTCATGCATTCATATTATTTTTGATTGTATATAAATTGTGTGTAATTGTATGCTAAATTTTGTGTAGATTTTGCTAGTGATTATGACTGTGAAGAGTGCTACTCTCCTCATTACCAAGGCAAGTGATGCTTCATACTTTTGTCCCATTATTTTCACTATGCATTAGTGATATTTCTAAGTAGGACTTGCATGGAATTTTGCTAAGTATAAACTATGCTATGGGAAAACCTAGTAGATGAAACCTTAGTAGAAATTTCCTAAGTTAAGATTCCTATTACTTTCATGCTTAGCTTAGCTAATAGAAAACAAGGGTGGAATATATATTCATGCTATGGAAAATTTCTAAGTCTGTGGACTTATGTTTTGTTTAATAAAACAACTAAGCGAATGAATCACCTGGGTGGAATGGAAGGAATGGTATGTGTTGAGTGGTTCACAAGGCCATGGACTTGGCTTGTGTATCTCACTTGTGGATGGCCACCCAGGAACAAAGAGATTTGAGATGTCAAATGTTGAGAAGCTTCAAGTGCAGCCACTTGGCATTATGGGCTCTGCCTGGATCATATAGGTTGCAATAACTTAGCCAAATGGACAGTTGGTGGTAGGGGTTTGATACGTTGGAGCGCGTCCATGTTGGTCTAAGGGAAGGCTTCTGAAAGATCTTGTCTTGGTGAAACCAAGTCTTGTGGGGAAAGTGCACCACCTCTGCAAAGTGTAAAATCTAAGTATTTAGCCATGTCCCTGGTAAAGGACAATTTTGAGCATCAAGACATGGAAGCAATCAAGAATCTCCTCATCCCAATTTCTAAGTTAAAATCTTTTGGGTGAACAAGGGTTAAAGGATCTTCAATCTTTGATTGGTAGATGCCTTGGGTGATTTGTGCCAAACAAAAACTTAGTGATTTCAACTAATAGGAAAACCTATTTTGAGCAAAGCAAGCCAAGCTACACTTAGCCAAAATGCATATAGTATTTTAGTCCACTTTAAATAAGCTAAGGTATCACTTGCCAATACTATTCCAAAGTATTGACCCTCTGTGGCTGTAACTTGTGATATTGCAGGTTACTCCGATGATGAATAGGAGTCATGAGTCTACACTCAACATGCTTGCCTATGGCACATGAAGATGAAGACTTATGTTTATTGCTTATTCCATAAACTCTTGTATTAGGCCTTTGGCCCCGAGTTGTAAAAGACTATGTTTTATCTCTGGAATGAATGTAATAAACGACCTTTGTATCTATGTACTTCATCTTAAACTGTGGATGCTAGCATTGATCCAGGGACTAGCATTGCAATCACAGGGATCCTTTCCTTTATAAAGGAGGGGTCTAACAAGGATGGACTAAAGCTCAAGCTTGGGGATGCCACGCATGTCACCCCAAGAAATATCCAAGAAGTACAAGCGTCAAAGCTTGGGGATGCCCAAGGCATCCCCTTCTTCATCAATAAAAATTCCAGGTTTCTTCCAAACGCTTCATTTTTATTGTTTCATGCACAGTTGTGTTTTTCTTGGAGCGTCTTCGTTTTCTTTTTCGTTTTTGTTTTGGTTTTTAGTTTGCTTGGTTTGCTTAGTTTTCTGAATAAATTGGTTGGACCCCCTCTTTCATACTTTGGTTTGCAAATAGTTTGGTTTGGTTTGGAAAAGAGTAGGAAAGTTCATACTTTTGTGGTAAAAAGAGCTCGTTTTTTACTGTGGCCTATGCTTTGTCATGCCATGCTTGATATAGTTTTGGCTTTATGCTTAGTATTCTTTGCTATAGAATGACTTGTTATAAACAATTGAGATTTCTTAATGTGCCTTGGATGAATCATGCGTTGTTTTAGCATATTAAAGCATAGTATAGTGGTATTCTCCTTTGATGCTTTATTTGGGTTGACTTGGCACATGTTCACACCATGTTATGACTATCCAAAGTCACCATAGCCTTTATGATCCTTTGGTTTTCAACTTGTAGTATCACTTTATGCTTTGATCAATGATGTTTTGTCGCTCTGCATGATTATGGCCATTATTGCTCTCTTAGTTTGTCCCTCCCAGTCTTTTGCTAGCCTCCACAACAAAGTATGAGTTCCACTCATGCATCCAACTCCCTAAACCAAGTTATCCCAAAGAGTCCACCATACCTACCTACTAGCTTATGTTATTCCAAGTATATTCATGCTTTTGTTTACCTTCCAAATTAAACTTGTTATGAGAAAACTAGTGATTAAAGCTCTCACGAACTTGATGGCACACTTTACTTTTTGCCTCCAATAAACTTGAACCATTCGGTCCTTCTTTGTTGTGTATATGCTTGTGCTTTATAAGTTGAAATTAGCAGAACCATGTACCATGGGGAACGCTTTCAACATTGCACTTGTACTTTGTACCCCGTTGATATCATGTTCTTTTGCTTACGGATCCCGGCGGTGTGAAATAAAAGTGGAACTTGTAAGATCATGGAGTTTGTATATGTGTTAGAGAAACGCCTGGGCCGCTAGCCTAAGCCATGCCTAATCATGGTGGAAACTTGCAGCATCACCATAATGAGCACTCTACGAAGCATCCTCAATAAAAACCTATGCAAATAGCAAATAAAAAGATCGTTGAGATGCTCATTGTCTGCTTGCCTTGTCATTTTGATTATGGGAAAGCTCTCGTATCATGTGAAAGGGGTACCCTGTTGGCGGTTCTTAATGATACACATATACTTACAATGACAAGAGCTTACTCGTGACTGAAGCTGAGTAGCATGACGATCGGTCTTCGTAAGTAAGGGGCATGAGATTTCGGTTTATAACTTGTCGAGCATATCCTCTTAGTTGTGTCACTTTAACCTTAATCACCTTCAAGATGCTTATGATAGGGGCAATGAGAGCTGAAAGCTATAAGTACCATAATTTTTGGAAGCTCTTTATGAGACTTGAATCCCTACTTCCTTTTACAAAATGGCCTTTCTTCCACCATTATATTGAGTCTCCACCTTCTATATTTATGCATCTACTTTGAGAGCATAGTGGCCATTCTTAGTTCTATGTGCATTGTCCCAAGACTAGTTGATTGATGCATAACTTGATATTGCTTGTTTTAAACTATTGTATCTAGTCACTCTTATAAACTTTGAAGGTGTCCTATGCATTTATATTTGCTACTCTATTAAGGGACAAGCTGAATACTATTATGCTATGTTTTCTTTATGTGAAACAAACAAACGTCTTGCAAAGCATGTTATTCATGAATCTTTTGTTTGTGCCTTTTCATGTTGCATCATAGTTTCTTTGCTTATTGCTAGAACTTTGTCTTTCATGTTATGATTGAAGTACTATGATCACAACTTTGAATGTTTTGCAAATACTTTGATCAAGTCTTTGATGGTGCATGTCACCTCAAAAATTATTCTTCCTTTTTATCACTTACCTACTCGAGGACGAGCAGGAGTTAAGCTTGGGGATGTTGATACATTCCAAATGTATCTATAATTTTTGATGTTCCATGCTTGGTTTTATCCACTTTCTTGTGTTTTGTTTCAACTTTGGAGTACTTTTCATATGATTTCTTGGACTAACCTATTAACAAGAGCCATAGTGCCAGCTGCCTGTTTTCTGTTGTTTTTGGTTCCAGGAAAGTCAGAAAATGAATATTCTCGGAATTGAACGGGACAAAAGCCAAAGTGCCTATTTTTCTGGAAGAGATCAAGTGCCAGAATACGAGACGGAGAAGGGCCAGGGGCCGGCCACACCACCTGGCCGCGTGGCCAGGCTGGGCCCGCGCCAGGGGGTGGTGTGGTGGCTCCTGGCACCCCCTCGGCCTCTCCTTCCGCCTATATATTGCCCTCGGGACGAAAACCCTAAGTACCCGATCAAAAATCCACGAAAGAGTCTGTAGCCGCCGTCATCTCCATCCCTAGATCAGGAGGGATCTGAAGCTCTTCCCGGCACCCTGCCGGAGAGGGGAATTCACCTTGGAGGCCTTCTTCATCACCATGCAAGCCTCCGGTGTGATGCGTGAGTAGTTCATCCTTGGACTACGGATCCATGTAGTAGCTAGATGGCTGGTTCTCCTCCTTTGTGCTTTCATGTTTAGATCTTGTGAGCTCCGTTCATGATCAAGATCATCTATTTGTAATTATTACATGTTGTGTTTGCGGGGATCCGATGGATATTGAGATGCTATTTCAGATTGATTATTGATTCTATCATGTCTTTGTTATTTGTGATCTTGCATGCTTTCCGTTGTTAGTAGCTATCTTGGCCAAGTAGATGCTAGCAACTCCAAGAGTTAGTATTTATGCTCGATAGTGGGTTCATGCCTCTGGTAATCTGGGGAAGTGACAGAAATCTCTAAGGTACTAGATGTGCTGTTGCTACTAGGGAGAAAACAACAATCCTTTGTTCATATAACAATTGTATTGTTTACTTTACACGCAGTTCGTAAAGCAATAATCTGTTGCTTGCAACTTAATACTAGAGGGGGTTCGGATGATAACCTGAAGGTGGATTATTAGTCATAGATCCAGTTGGATGGCGGTCTATGTATTATGTTGTAATGCCCAATCAAGTCTCAAAGGAGTCAAGATGATTAGTATATGCATGTATTGCTTTCTCGGTGTTTGTCAATTGCCCCGCTGTAATTTGTTCACCCAGCATGTTATCTATCTTAAGGAGAGCCACCTCTAGTGAACTATGGATCCCGGTCCTTGTCTTTTACATACAATCTATAAACTATTTCTGCTTTGTGTTTACTTTCTGCAAACTTTTACTTCTTTCCATTCGATACGTTTAATCCTTTGTTTTCCGGAAAACACGGTGAGATTGACAACCTCATCGCAAGTTGGGGACAAAGTTCTGTGGTTGTGTTGTGCAGGTCTCCACGTTGCTACTAGCACCGGTAGTGCGCCCTGCCAAAGCTCAGCTAGTAACACCTTTGGGGTGTTTCCTTGATCCTACTGGTTTGATTAAACCTTGGTTTCATAACTGAGGGAAACTCGCTGCTGTGTTCATCATAGCTTCCTCTTGGGGTTCCCAACGAGCTCTACATCAACCACGAGCCATCAAGCATTTTGTTGGCGCCGTTGCCAGGGAGTCAAGGACATCTTCACAAGGGGAGTCCCTCATAACCAATCTCTTTACTTTGTTGTTTTTGTTTTGCTTAGTTTCTTTTTGCTTTGTTTGCTTGTTTTGTTCTTCAAAAAACACAAAAAAATTAGTTTTACTAGTTTGCTTTCTTATTTGAAAATCCAAAAAAATGACTACTCTTGAAAACACTAAGTTGTGTGACTTCACTAGCACCAACAACAATGATTTTATGAGCACACCTATTGCTCCACCTGTGGCTGAAAATACTTTCTTTGAGATAAAACCTGCTTTGCTCAATCTTGTTATGAGAGAACAATTTTCTGGTATTGGTAATGAAGATGTTGCTTCCCATCTAAATAACTTTGTGAGATGCAAAAGCATAGGGATATAGATGGTGATATTATTAAACTGAGGGAAACTTGCTGCTGTGCTCATCATACCTTCCTCGTGGGGTTCCCAACGAGCTCTACATCAACCACGAGCCATCAATGCACCATCATAAACTTGATCAAAGTATTTATAAAACATTCAAAGCTAGGATCATAGTACTTCAATCATAACATGAAAGACAAAGTTCTAGCAATAAGACAAAGAAACTATGTTGCAACATGAAAAGGCACAGACAAAAGATTCATGAATAACAATGCTTTGCAAGACGTTTGTTTGTTTCACATAAAGAAAACATAGCATAATAGTATTCAGCTTGTCCCTCGTAGAGTAGCAAATATAAATGCATAGGACACCTTCAAAGTTCATAAGAGTGACTAGATACAAACAGTTTAAAACAAGCAATATCAAGTTATGCATCAATCAACTAGTCTTGGGACAATGCACATAGAACTAAGAATGGCCACTATGCTCTCAAAGTAGGTGCATAAAGGTAGAAGGTGGAGACTCAATGTAATGGTGGAAGAAAGGCCTTCATAGAAGGAAGCAGAGATTCAAGTTTCATAAAGAGCTTCCAAAAATTATGGTACATGCACCCACCCATATGAACGCACACACGCACACCCTACCCCTATCAGCACCTCTGAGATACTGAGCCGGCAGAGCGGGTCTTGAGATTGACGAAGTCACCACGGGCGCCTCGCTATCGACAGAAACGTCGCCTCCCAGTGAAAGAATATTCCGCCTTTTATGCAACACACTGTGTCAAACCTGGGGTTTGAACTCTAGTGGGATGGGGGTACAACCACCCTCCTAGCCATCCAACCACATGTTGGTTTGCAAGGATATGCTACTCTAACACTAGATACATTAACATTTGCAAGTTGTTCATTAGCAAATCTATCATTAATAGGAATAGGATCTAATGGAATATTTTCCACCCTAGACAGATGATCAGCTACATGATTCTGTTCTCCTTTCCTATCGACAATAAATTCTTGAAGTAAAAGAGCTCATCTTATTAATCTAGGCTTATCATCTTTCTTGTTCATAAGATATTTAATGGCTGAATGATTAGTGTGCACAATGGCTTTAGAATCAACAATGTAAGGTCTGAACCTATCACATGCAACTCACTATTAATTCTTTTCCAGTAGTAGCATAATCTCTTTAAGAACCATCAAGTGTTTTACAAGTATAGTAAATGACACTTAACTTATCAACTCGTTGGCCTAAAATAGCACCAACTACATAGTCACTAGTATCGCACATAATTTCAAAAGGTAAATTCCAGTCAGCATGTTGAATTATAGGAACACTTATTAAAGCATTCTTTAAAATATTAAAGGACTCTACATAATTATCATTAAAATAGAATGGAACAATACTTTTGCAAAAGATTAGTTGTAGGCTTTGATATTTTAGAGAAGTCTTTGATAAACCTTCTATGAGAAACAACATGACCAAGAAAACTTCTTATACCTCTTATATCCTTAGGATATGGTATCTTCTCTATAGCTTCTATTTTAGCATGGTCCACTTCGATTCCTCTTACTGAAACGCGGTGTCTAAGAATAACTCCTTTTGTAATCACGAAGTTACACTTCTCCAAATTTAAAATTAAGTGTTGGTCCTCACATCTCTACCAAACTTTGTTAAGGTTGAATAGACAATTATCAAAAGAGGCACTACAAGAAATGTGTTGACTAGTGACCTTTTCTTAACGACCATGAGTTTTTTGGTCATAGAACTATGACCATTTCAAACCAAATGGTCATAGTCCATTTTGGAGGGTCCAAACCCTGAAAAAATCCAAATCATTACGACCATTTTAGCTAAAAAGGTCATGGTTCTCTTACACTAAATGGTCATAGTCTAGCTGATCCAATTTAATACTCTACTTTTGGTAGATTACGACCAATTTAAAAGGTTATGGCGGCTAATTCGTGGTGCGTTGATATGACTGGGCATCCACCCAAGCAGTTTCACCTACATGTAGTGTCCATGTGACATCCATGCGTCAACTTTTGCTTCTAACAAGTGGGACCCAATTGTCATACTAATCAGAGAAACAAACTAACTAACAAAATAAAAAAATAACATACGCATGTACAAACTACCCACGTTTTTTCTCATAAAACGCCTCTTTTTTGCACTTGCAAAATGAAAAATTCCTTATCTGTGCGACGAAAAAGAAAAAATTTCTCCTAAAACATTGTTCGCCATCTTAAAATACACATGTATGCATAATACAGACACATCATCACTAAATATGTCTTAAATTTTGCCATAATATTGGTTATTTGGCCTAAACCTTATAGTATAGAGCCAGCCAATCAGGATAAAGAGTCAAACTCCCCACGGATCGCTCCATCGTAATAGATCTCAGCCGTTCACGCCCTCCGTCCACGCCTAAAATTTCATCTATAGTCCACCCACACACTTTGGACATGAATTGACTGAAAGGGCCTACAGTTCTCACAGTTAACACAAAAGTGATCAAGGGTAGTTTCGTGAAATCGTCTACCCATCTAGATCGTGATCGAGTGGAACATCCGAACCCTAATCCCTCATGCCCCGCAAGTTTTCTCCCCCACCTCGAACCCGTCCAGATCGACCTCTTCTTCTCTCCCCCACCGCCGCCGCCATCCATGGCGCGGACAACTACTCCCGTATAAGCCACTTGCCCCTTCCTCCCTACCTGCTAGGTAGCAGCAGTAGTAAATCGACCTGCTCTCGACGGTTACCGGAACAAATTTTCCCTCCTGTCTAGCCACAGCGCACCGTCCCATTGGAGCTGCGAGAAAGCCGGCCGACAGTCACCGGCACCTCCCACCGTCACGCCTCCGCGTCCCCCTCGCCACGCGCCGCGCCTCAGTGCCTCCGTGTCCCCGTCGCCGCGCGGGGACTGCCGCTGGCCCGGATGTCGTTCCACTACCCCGACCACGGCCTCCTCGCCAAACCCTAGATTTTCCCCCGACGGCGGAGGGGAGCGGGAGAAGGTGGCCGTCGCGGCCCACCCACTGTACGAGCGCCTCCTGGAGGCCCACGTCGCCTGCCTCTGCGTCGACCATCTCCCCCGAATCGACGCTCAGATCTCGGCCCGCTCGCCCCCGCTCGTCGCTGCCGCCGCGGCCGGGCCCTCCGGGGACGAGGAGCTCGACCTCTTCATGGCTCTCACACCTCTTCCCCTTTTCTGTTCTGCTCTCACATCTCTTCTATGGGTAGATTGTGTTGCTGGAGAAGTTGCTGCATAAGCGGATCAAGGTTGCTAGTGGCAAGGCCGACAGCAGTAGTACTGCTAGTGAACATCTGTACTAGAATTTTTTTTGAGCTGCTATCAAACTTTACCGAGCTGATCTTGGTCACTTGCAATTGTTGTTTGTTAATTGTGTCATGTCTAGAAAATTAGCGTGTGAATCATTTGACTAGCAATATTCTTCTCGAGTGGTGGTTCATGTACACTGCAGTTTGTCTTTGTCATGTATAGCAGGACAACTAAAATATACTGTTGTTAACCATATATAGCGTGTGTATCTGTTAATCTGATGTGTTGTTTATGTTTCAGCACACACATGCTCATATGTGGTGCTTCCATTGACTATGCTTCTTATTGTATATAGTATGTCGCTATTTGATGGAAATGGACCTACCACTCTTAATTATATTATAGTATGTCGCTATTGTATATAGTCTGATGTGATGTTCAATCAAGCCACTTGCACCTTCGACAAGCTCCGAGGTGCTGAATTGCAAGCATGTCACAGCCCCCTTTTCCTCTGGAAGCTTCTCAACTTAGGTCATCCCATAGATCTATCTCTCTATTCCTGTTGTTAATCTAGTTTGTAGGAAGTCATTGAATAGTCTGACTTATGCAAAATCTGGATTAATGTTTATGTTGTCGTGTTTGTTTGTGTGCATGTTCGAGCGGCTGTTGCTGGTGTGCCAGAAGTTGCTTGGAGCTGTCGGAGTGATGCATGAGGAGGTACAGAGCTCATGTGACAAGCGGCAGCTCAGCCGCGCTTTCTAGTATGAGTTCTATTAATTGGAGATATAATGTTCTAGCTGACGATGTCCATCTGAATCTCAAATCAGTGTTGATAATAGTAGACCACATTCAGGTTTAGTGCTTTTGATACTGCTTCTCACGTTGTTACTGTTGGTAGCCTCTGCGGAGATGTGGGGCATCGAGGCATCGAGGAGATATGGGGCGTCGAGGCGGATGGCGGCAGCAGTAGCCACATGTGAGGCTTCACCGCTTTAATCTTTTCTACCAGCTTTGTTATTTGATCTGTGTGCTCTGGTTCATAATAGTACAATCATCTACTACAAGTTCAATTACAGTCATCTACTCTCTCTCTTTCAAAATATAAGATGTTTTAGCTGTGTGAAAGAAGTGTATCTAGACCTCTTTTAGTGTGTAGGTTCACTTCAAACCTAAATGAACCTACACACTAAAAGGGATCTAGATACATTACTTTCATAAAGCTAAAACATCTTATATTTTGAAACGGATGAAGTACTTTACAAGTAGATGTATGCGTGTAGTAGCAAGTATATGTGTGCGTGTACAAGAAAAATATTGGGGACCTTCCGCTCCATTGCAATGTTAAGTTAATTTAGGTCTCAGTAATAAGAATCATACGATGCTACTGATCGCTGATAGCTGGAATATTAGTTATGCCTTTCTGCCTAGAAATTTTCTTGTGTTCTCCTAATTTTTTTGATCTGTGACCTGTAGGTACCCACCTTCATTCATCCAAAACTGGCATACAAGAGCTTCAGGATGGCGAAGCCTGAACAAAACCTGCTCCAAACAAAGTGTGCTCGCTCATTGGAGCTGGTTATTTTTATAACTAGTTGTATGAAATATTGTGATTGTAATCTATTGTCTTTGGCTGTTGTAATCTACTGCCTTTGGCCGTTGTATGAAATATTGTGTGTTTATAAGATTTGTTTGAAACAAATGATTTGTTATTTCACCTGTAATTGTGGGTTGATTTATGGGATGCATTTAAAATGAAAAGAAAACGAAAAAAAAAAGACTAGTGGGACCTTATTGGCCTGACAAGTAGGCCCAACGTTGACCTAACAAGTGGGACCAACGAGTTGACCTGACAAGTGGGTTCATTTGACTAGTATTACCAGCTAAAAAAACACAAAATAGGCAACAGACCAAACACATGTGCCAAGTTATTAGACCTGGCCTGATAAGATAACCATCATGGACTGGGCTGGACGTTGCCACATAGGATTGGCATGTTGCCACGTAGGATTTGCCATGTTGGATCTGATGTGGATATGCCAAATTACCCGTGACCAAAAATTTAATCATGAACACTATGACCATCTATTTTGGTCATAGGTGTCCATGACCAATACAAAAAATAGGTCGTTAGCTGTCTATAGTGATCCTCGCTATGTGACCTACTGTTTTTGATCATAGAAAGATCATAGATGAATTACTATGACCTTTCTATGACCAATATTTGGGGTCACCAGTTAGCACATTTCTTGTAGTGAGGTACCATACACATAAAAAATCATCCATGAACACTTTCTTAATTTTCTCAATGTACTCAGCAAATATACCATTCATACATCTTTAAAAAGTAGTAGAAGCATTACATAAATCAAAGGTAATTCTCCTAGAAGAAAAGGTACAAAATGGACAAGCAAAAGCTATCTTTTCCTAATCATCCTTATGCACATGTATTTGAGAAAACCCGAATAACCATCTAGATAACAAAAATGTGAATGTTTTGACAACCTTTCTAGCATTTGTTCAATAAATGACAACGGATAATGATCTTTATGAGTAGTTTTTTTTGAACGTAATGCACATTCAATAACCAGAAACAATACGTTGAGCTACAAGTTCATTTTCATCATTTGAAATAACAGTAATTTCACCTTTCTTACATACACAATGACATGACTAACCCGTTTACTATCAACTATAGGATAGATAATACCCGTTTCTATGAGTTTAATTATCTCTATCCTTACCACTTATTTTATTTTTGGATGGAGACGGCGTTGATAATCAACAAGATTTATTTTTAAATTAATTTTATGCATACATAAAGTAGGGCTTATACCTTTCAAATCATAAAGAGAATAACCAATTGTTGGTCTATGATCACGTATTACATCTTGATTCTTGAGAATACTTGTTATAAAGCCTCTTTTTTATTAGTGAAGGGTTCATCTTAGTTAAGTATATATCGCTCCATCACGTCCGACGAAGCAACAACTACATAAGTAAGGGTTCCCACTCGATCCTTAAGAAATAGTTCTTTTTCTAGATATTTATCAGTAAACTTAGAAAAATTAAATTCTAACTTTTCACAATCACATTTAATGAACACTTTCTCTTTAGGTAAGCTAGTTTGAGAACCTATAGTGTGTAAGAAGGGTCTGCCAAATATGATAGGGCAGAAATAATCTTGAGAATATCCAAGTATTATAAAATTGGGAGGGTATTTAATCTTTCCTACAAGTACTTCAACATTTCTAACCATACCAAGAGGACAAATCTATTTTTTATTAGCAAGTTGAATTGTCATACTCGCCTCTTCCATTTGTATTGGATCAATATCGGTCTTAATCTCAAGATATAAGGAATATTATATAAAACTTATGCTTGCTCCAATATCACAAAGACCATGATAACATGAAGTCCCAACATCACATGATATAATTGGCTTACCCACTTTAGTAGTGTTTCCTTTAATTATTTTGTTGGAATCTTCACATAAATAAAAAACACATGGATTTTCTTCATTTAGTTCTTTAATAGTAGAAACTTGATGCTGGACTTCAACTTGTTCATAAGGTATACAACATCTTCCAACACTTTTGTTTGCAACAATAGTAAGTAAGTTCTCCTTCACTTTACTTGGATATGGAGGAGTTTAACATATTATTTAGCAACAGTAGATGAAACAATACTGACCTACTTAATGATTTTAGGAATAATAATGGAATACTTAACAAGCTCAACATATACTATAAATCTTTCTTTAGAAGCATCAGTATGATAAGCAAAATATTTAACAACTTCTACTAAAATATATGGATCAAGACCAAACATGTTACCGAATTCTTCAAACAAAGCACAAGTAGAGAAATTGTCTACACATGAATATTCATATCCTAACCGAGGTTCATTACCTTTGAAGTATTTTCAGACATCGTATTCAATATATCCCATGCTTATTCTAGACTATTATGAGGAAAGCTTCCTCCGAAACAATTATCTATAAAGTCCTTTTGATGTTGAGGAAGCCTCAGATAAAGATTGATCAATAGAATGCTTTTACATAAACCATGAGAAGGATTCTTACAAAATAGTTCTTTTAATCTCCCCAAGCTTGAGTAATACTTTCTCCAACATGAGGCCAAAAATATAAATATTACAACGATCACTATAAGCTTTCATAGAAGAATAGTATTTGAGTTAGAAGGCCTTCTTTAGAAATTCCCAATCAAGAGGATGTTTTTCATTTAGAGATTTAAATCATAAGCGAGCATCCCCAGTGAGAGATAAATATAATAATTTCCTTTTCACTTTGTCTTCAGATATACCAGAGAGTTTAACGAGAGAACATCTCTCTTCAATCATTTGTAAATGATCCAAATCAGTTTTACTTTCATCTCCTGAAAAAGTTCTTTTCATAACATCTTTAACAACACCCATAGAAATTTGATAATCCCTCTCCAACACAGGAGGTTTACCCAAATTTTTCTTTTTAACAAAGTGAACATAGCTCAAAAGAGAGACTCTCAGAATTTCAGTACTCATTGTAACAACAATAGAGTTGAACAGTAAGGTAAAAACAACTTTCAAGTTTCCTTACCAAACTGACTTACCAATAGCGCTATGCTCCTCAGAAACGCCACAAAATATATATCTTGATGTCTGCCAAGTGTAGGAGATCTATTTTAGTACCTTTGAACATAGAAAAAGTTGTCAAACCCACGCGGAGATGAAGGTATTGGTTAGCAAGTTCAACAAGTAAAACAATAAAAGATGCATGAGTTTTGTGTTCTGGGGTAAATTGCAAAAAATAAATGATATTTTTAGAGAAATCCCAATCCTCTATACAACATGAGAATAATCTCAAATTTGTGTTCTTATATGTGACAAATGTTCCCAAGGGTGGCATGACTTTACATAGCATAACGAAAGCATGGTATGTATCTTTTCAAGTTTTACCCTCGTTGGACAGAACCTAATATAGGTGCAACAATATACACATGTAAGTACACCTATAGTGATTATTCCCAAGGCCATTTTCATGTGCAAGCAAAGGATTCATTAAGACATAAAAGTCTAACCATTGCTTAAAGTTCTAAGGTCCCTGATCAAGAACCTCCTTAATGCAACTCAAAGTGTGAGGACACAGTTTCTATCATTCCATCTCTCCCTACTCTCTTCATTACACTAAGGTGCATCCCTATGATGCCATAAAGGTGAAGTAACATGCAGTCGACGTTCGCATATTACTATAATAGAACCACATAAAAGATAAAAACTTAACCAAATACTCATTCCATACTATCACTAGTAGGAAAATGCCTATGGTAGTCATTTTGCCAGTGGCGTGCCCTAGAAAGAACACGCCGTTGCTAAGAGCCAACCTAGTAGTGGCGTCTAGAATATACTGAATGCCACTACTAGATCTTAGTTGTGGCATTCAATGTACTCCGGACACCACTACTAAAGCAGACCCACAGGTAGAACTGGGCCAAATTTAGGGTGGCGTTCGGAGTTTGCAAACGCCACCAACCCGGACGCCACTTCCTGACCCGCGCCGCCCTGACCCGCATCTCCCCCATCACTCCCTCTCCCTCTTATGCAACCACCCCCCTCTTCCCAACTACGTCGGCCGCTGCCGCACCCCGCATGCACCATATCAGCCACCACCGCCTGCCTCCACCGTATCGGCCGTCGTCGCCCCCACCTCCACCACATCCGCTCCTCCACCCACCGCCTCTTCCCCATCGCTGCCTCATCCCCGTCTCCCCATAGCCGCCTCGTCCCCGTCTCCCCCGTCGCCGCCTCGTCCCTATCCCCCCATCACCACCTCGTCACGTCACCGCCCCGTCACCGTCTTCCCCTCGCTGTCTCGTCCCCATACCCGCGACCTCCCGTGTCCATCGCCCCTCGCAACCGCCTTGAGCCACCACAGTTGAGCCCCTCTCTCCCCCTATTTTTAGCAAATGTACTATATATATTCATGTAGATTTAGTATATAGTGTACATGGTTGTAGATGCTTTAGAGATATTAAATTTGGGCTCAATTTATAGATATAGGAATGTTAGATTTAGTATATAGTGTAGATTTAGTATATAGTAGCAAATGTACATGATTTTAGGGGTAGAAAACCTAGATAATTTTAGGGATAGATGTAGCAAATGTACATATATATTCATTTCTTATATGTTGACTAATAATTGTATAAAATGTTGCTATTTAACTACTTATTAGTATCATGTAGAAACCCACGAGGACCCCGACTTGGGCAGCTCAGATCATAGTGGATAACAGGAAGATCCAGCTAGGTACTTTCAGGTGCCCTTGGCAGCCAGCCCGCGCCTACGACTACGCCACGGTCCAGCACTTTGGGGTGAGGAGAGCGGTCCTCAACTTCGAGGCTGAGTGTCGCGTGGTGCATCTATTAGCGCCAGATGGCATGCGCCATGAGGGCCGAGAAGAGGGATCTGTTGGAGATATGCCCTAGAGGCAATAATAAATGTAGTTATTATTATATATCTTTGTGTTTATGATAAATGTTTGCATTCATGCTATAATAGTATTAACAAGGAAACCATTAATACTTGTGTGATTTGTAAACTTAATTTGAAGTCCCTAGTATAGCCTCTATACTTCACTAGCTTGTTGGTTGATTGATGATGTGGTTTCTTTGTCATGAACATTGAGATGTTATCAACAACAAGATCATATCGTTAGGAGAATGATATGGTGGACATACTCCTATAGACAAGCGTAGCATAAAGATCAAGTCATTTCAATAGTTCAATTGCTATATGCTTTCTGATACATAGTAACCTAATTCCTTCGACCATGAGATCATGCATATCACCTTTACTGGATGGATGCTTTGATGTCATCAAACACCACACCGTAACAGGGTGGCTATAAAGGTGGCATTGAGTGTTCGGAAAGTATTGGTTGAAACACATGGATCAAGAGTGGGATTTGTCCATCCACATGACGGATAGATATTCTCTGGGCCCTCTCGGTGAAATGTCATCCAATTAGCTTGCAAGCATGTGACTTGGTCACAAGGGATCACATATCACGGGAACGAGAAAAGAGTACTTATCAGTAACGAGGATGAACTAGGTATGCAGAGATACCGACGATCATAACCTCGGATAAGTAACATATCGTGAGACAAAGGGAAATTGGTATCGTATGTAAGTGGTTCATTCGATCGCAAAGTAATCGTAGAAATATGTGGGAGCCATATGAATTTCCAGATTCCTCTATTGGTTATTGTTCGGAGAAGTGTCTCGATCATGTCTGCATAATTCACGAACCGTAGGGAGACACACTTAAGGATTCGACGTTGTTTGAGTAGTTATGGTATTATGAGAAAGAGACCGAATGTTGTTCGGAGTCTCGGATGGGATCCGGGATATCACGAGGTGATCCGGAATGGTCCGGAGAATAAGATTCATATAAGGAAAGACCCGTTTCGGAGTTCGGGAATGATTCCGGTGTTTTCATCGGGGATATTCTAGAAGGTTCCGGAATGTCCGGCACTCCGGAGGGGGAAGGGTACATGAGTGTGTCATTACATATTGGAATGATTGCATCATGTACTAAGTATTCTTGCTGTCCCAAATAAAGGATTTATTTAAATCCTAAATTGAAAAGTCAAACGGCTAGTTTGAAAGTCAAACGGCAGTTTTGGGAAGTGGGAAAAGAGGAGGAGAGGTGGAGGCCGAGTTGGAGGAGGAGTCCCACTCCTCCAAGCCGGCGCCAGCCCTAGGCCGAGTTGGGGAGGGACTCCCTCCCTCCCCTGGCGCGCCCACACCCTCCCACCTATATAAGGAGGGGCAGGGCTCCCCTCCTATACACACAAGTTTCCTATCCTCTAAACTAAACCCTAGATCTAGACCCCGGTTTAGAGCTATTCGGTTTAGAGCCTTCTAATTGGTTTAGAGCCCTCTAATTGGTGTGTCTAATTACTAGACCACTAATAGCCTCTCTCATAAGCTCCACCATACTCGCACCGGCTTAAGGCGAAGCCCTGCGGGATTTCCCCTCTACCTCCGGTACCACGCCGTTGTGCTGCCGGAATCGCGAGGAGAGTGCTACAACCTCCGCTGCCTGCTGGAACAAGGGAGAGGAAGGTCTTCGTCGAGTACCGAACGTGTGACCGACTGCGGGAGCGCTGCGGGAACGCGGCGCCGGAAGGATCGTCTACGCGATCTTGAGATCGGAAAGAGTACGACTACATCACCCACGAGAATCTGCTCTCGTTAAACACTTTGGAATCTTCGAGGGTGAGTTATTCCATCGACTCGTTGCTACAATCTAGTAGATAGATCTTGGCTTGTTTGTTTGTATGCGATAGAAAATTTTTGTTTTCCATGCTACGAACCCCTACAGTGGTATCAGAGCCGTGTCTATATGTAGATCTGTTGCACGAGTAGAACACAATGGTCATTGTGGGCGTTGATGCTTTTATTGTAGATTGCTTTTTGTGTACTTTGCATCTTGCGGTATGTTGGGATGAAGCGGCCCGGGCTAACCTTACATGACATCGTTCATGAGACTTGCTCCACGCTTGACATGCAACTCGTTTTGCATAAGTGGCTTTGCGGGTGCCTGTTTCTCCTAGCATAGTAAAGATCCAATTTACAACGGGTGATCAACAATGCTAGTATCAATGTTGTGGTTCTTGTTCGTAAGTTAGAACGACACTTATGGAAAGCCCCAAACCACGTAAAATATGCAAAGAAAGTAGAAGCGTCTAACTTTGTTTTGCAGGGGTGTGCAGTGATGTGATATGGCCATGATTGTGATTATATTTGATGTATGCAATGTTCCTTATTGTAAGTTGGCAACCGGCAGGAGCCATATGGTTGTCTTTAATTTCTGTTAAGACCTGCGTGTCTATTCAAAATAGTTGTAATAGTTGAAGCTGGTGGACGACAACCATGGAGAAGCGTCATTGACCTTGATGCTATGCCGGTGATGATGGAGATCATATTCGTGCTTGAAGATGGAGATCGGAAGCACAAAGAAGAAAGGCCATATCATATCACATATTATGAATTGCATGTGATGTTAATCCTTTATGCATCTTGTATTGCTTAGTAGACGACGGTAGCATTATAAGATGATCCCTCATGCACATAAATTTCAAGTTCTAGAGTGTTCACCCTTAGTATGCACCGTTGCCAAAGCTTGCTGCTTCGAAGCACCACGTGATGATCGGGTGTCTTTGATTCCGCGGGTGAATACAACGTAAGCAAGCCAGATTTGCTTATGCGGAAGCTAAGGTTTGATCCTGACGAGCCTAGCATGTACAGACATGGCCTCAGGAACACGGATCGCCGAAAGGCAAAGCATGAATCATATAGTAGATATGATGAACATGATGATTGTTCGCCATTAAAACTATATCAGCTCTCGTGATGATCGGTGTTGATGTAGTGGATTTGGTTCATGTGATCACTAAAACAATGTGAGGGATGTTGTTTTGAGTGGGAGTTCACCTAGTTTAATTTCATTAATTAATTTGAACTCAATTTGTCATAAACTTAGTCTAAACTATTGCAAATATGTTGTAGATCAATGGCAGCCCCTACCATCAATTTTAATGCGTTCCTAGAGAAAGAAAAGTTGAAAAACAATGGAAGCAACTTCGCGGATTGGTTCCGCAATTTGAGGATTGTCCTCACAGCTGGTAATTTGACCTATGTGCTGGATGCACCGCTAGGTGACCCACCTGCAGCTGATGCTACCGATGAAGTAAAGAATGTTTACCTTGCTCGGAAGAATCAGTACTCCATAGTTCAGTGTGCTATCTTGTATGGTTTAGAATCGGAGCTTCAGAAAAGGTTTGAAGAGTCAGATCCATATGATATTGTCGAGGATCTCAAATTAATCTTTGAGACTCATGCGGCAATTGAAAGTTATGAAGCTTCTGAAAAGTTCTTTAACTGCAAGATGGAAGAGGGTAGCTCCGTCAGTGAGCATGTGCTTAAGATGTCTGGGCACGCAAATAAACTTCAAAGTTTGGGTATAGTGATTCCTAATACTTTGGGAGTTTACCGCATCCTCCAATCACTACCACCAAGTTACAAGAACTTTGTGATGAACTACAACATGCAGAACATGAACAAAGAGTTGCCAGAACTATTTGCTATGTTAAAATCTGCAGAAGTGGAGATCAAGAAAGAGCACCAAGTGTTGATGGTCAATAAGACCACCAAATTCAAGAAAGGCAAGTCTAAGCAAAAGGGACACTTCAAGAAGGGTGGTAAGAAAGTTACCACGCCGACGAAGAAGACCAAGGCTGGACCTAAACCTGAAACTGAGTGCTTTTACTGCAAGGGAGAAGGTCACTGGAAGCGGAATTGCCCAAAGTACTTGGCGGATTTGAAGAACGGCAACATCAACAAGAAAGGTATATCTGATATACATGTTATTGATGTGTATCTCACTAGTACTCGTAGTAGTGCCTGGGTATTTGATACTGGTTCGGTTGCTCATATTTGTAACTCGAAACAGGAGCTGCAGAATAAACGGAAGCTAGTGAAGAACGAGGTGACGATGCGCGTAGGAAACGGATCAAAGGTTGATGTGATCGCGGTCGGCACGCTACCTCTTCATCTACCATCGGGATTAGTTTTATACTTAAATAATTGTTATTTGGTGCCTGCATTAAGCATGAACATTATATCAGGATCTTGTTTATTGCGAGACAGTTACTTGTTTAAATCCGAGAATAATGGTTGTTCGATTTATATGAGTAATGTGTTTTATGCACATGCACCTTTGATAGATGGTCTATTCATATTGAATCTCGATAGTAGAAATACACATATTAATAACATTGAGGCTAAACGTTTGAAATCAAGCGATAATTTGACCTATATGTGGCACTGTCGTCTTGGTCACATTGGAGTGAAGCGTATGAAGAAACTCCATTCCGATGGACTTCTTGAATCACTTGATTTTGAATCACTTGAAAGATGCGAAGCATGTCTGATGGGTAAAATGACTAAGACTCCATTTTCTGGTATAATGGAGCGAGCTACGGACTTACTGGAAATCATACATACCGATGTGTGTGGTCCAATGAGTGTAGCATCGCGCAGTGGTTATCGTTATGTTCTTACCTTCACGGATGACTTGAGTAGATATGGGAATATCTATTTCATGAAACATAAGTCCGAAACTTTCGAGAAGTTTAAGGAGTTTCAAAGTGAGGTAGAGAATCAACGTAACAAGAAGATTAAATTTCTACGTTCTGATCGTGGAGGTGAATATCTAAGTTACGAGTTTGGCGAGCATTTAAAGAAGTGCGGAATACTTTCACAATTGACACCGCCGGGAACACCACAGCGTAATGGTGTGTCTGAACGTCGTAATCGAACTCTCTTAGATATGGTTCGTTCTATGATGTCACTTATAGATTTACCGCTATCATTTTGGGGTTATGCATTAGAAACAGCCGCATTCACTTTAAATAGGGCACCATCTAAATCCGTTGAAACGACACCGTATGAATTATGGTTTGGGAAGAAACCTAAATTGTCGTTCCTTAAAGTTTGGGGATGCGAAGCCTATGTAAAGAAGTTACAGCCGGACAAGCTTGAACCCAAAGCGGAAAAATGCGTCTTCATAGGATACCCGAAGGAAACTATTGGGTATACCTTCTATCATAGATCCGAAGGCAAAATCTTTGTTGCCAAGAATGGATCCTTTCTAGAGAAGGAATTTCTCTCGAAAGAAGTGACTGGAAGGAAAGTAGAACTCGACGAGGTTGTCGAACCTTCTCTCGAAATTGCGAGTAGCGCAGCACCGGAAGAAGTTCCTGTGGTGCCTGTACCAATAAGAGAGGAAGCTAATGATAGTGATCATGAAACTTCGGTTGAAGTTGCTACAGAGCCTCGGAGGTCAACGAGAACTCGTACCACTCCAGATTGGTATGATTCCGTTATGAATGTCATGTTGGTGGACAACACCGATGACCCCGAGACATATGAGGAAGCGATGATGAGCCCAGATTCCAATAAATGGCAAGAAGCCATGAAATCCGAGATTGGATCCATGTACGAAAACCAAGTATGGACTTTGGTGGACTTACCGGATGGCCGGAAGGCTGTCGAGAACAAATGGATTTTCAAGAAGAAAACAGATGCTGATGGTAATGTTACTGTCTATAAAGCTCGACTTGTCGCAAAAGGGTTTCGACAAATTCAAGGAGTTGACTACGATGAGACTTTCTCACCGGTAGCGAAGCTAAAGTCTGTGAGGATTATGTTAGCAATCGCTGCATATTATGATTATGAGATATGGCAGATGGATGTCAAAACAGCATTCCTCAATGGAGACATTGATGAAGAGTTGTATATGATACAACCCAAAGGTTTTGTCGATCCTAAAGATGCTAACAAGGTATGCAAGCTTCAACGGTCCATCTATGGATTGAAGCAAGCATCCCGAAGTTGGAATCAACGTTTTGATAAAGTAATCAAAAGTTTTGGTTTTATACAAACTTATGGAGAAGCTTGTATTTACAAGAAAGTGAGTGGGAGCTCTGTAGCATTCTTAATACTGTATGTGGATGACATATTGTTGATTGGGAATGATGTAGACCTTCTTAATAGTGTCAAAGAGTATTTGAATAATAGTTTTTCAATGAAGGATCTTGGCGAAGCAGCTTACATATTAGGCATAAAGATTTATAGAGATAGATCGAAACGCCAAATATCATTGTCACAAAGTACATATTTGGACAAAGTTCTAAAGAGGTTTGGAATGGAAGATAGCAAGAAAGGGTTCTTGCCCATGTTGCCCAATACGACCTTGAGTAAAACTCAAAGTCCGACATCGGCAGAAGATAGAGAAAGGATGAGTAAGACTCCCTATGCCTCAGCCATAGGATCTCTAATGTATGCCATGCTATGTACTAGACCCGACATCGCATATGCTGTTAGTTTAACTAGCAGATATCAAAGTGATCCAGGAGTGGATCATTGGACAGCGGTCAAAAACATCCTTAAGTACTTGAGAAGAACTAAGGATATGGTTCTTTCTTATGGAGGTGATGAACAGCTCGTTGTTAATGGTTACACCGATGCTAGTTGGAACACCGATCCGGATGATTCTAAATCACAATCTGGATACGTATTTATTTTGAATGGTGCAGCAGTTAGCTGGAGGAGTGCAAAGCAAAGCGTTGTGGCGAGATCTTCAACTGAATCGGAATACATGGCTGCTTCGGAGGCTTCACAAGAAGCGATATGGATGAAAGAGTTCATTACAGAGCTGGGTGTGGTTCCTAGTGCGCTGGACCCAATGTCTATCTACTGTGATAACATGGGCACCATAGCCAATGCGCAAGAACCAAGGTCACACAAGAAGCTGAAGCATATCAAGCTACGTTTTCACGCTATTCGAGAACATATCCAGGATGGGGATATAAAGATTTGCAAAGTACACACAGATCTGAATGTGGCGGATCCATTGACTAAACCTCTCCCGAGGGCAAAACATGACCAACACCAAACTGCCATGGGTGTTCGGTATATTACCATGTAATCTAGATTAGATGACTCTAGTGCAAGTGGGAGACTGTTGGAGATATGCCCTAGAGGCAATAATAAATGTAGTTATTATTATATATCTTTGTGTTTATGATAAATGTTTGCATTCATGCTATAATAGTATTAACAAGGAAACCATTAATACTTGTGTGATTTGTAAACTTAATTTGAAGTCCCTAGTATAGCCTCTATACTTCACTAGCTTGTTGGTTGATTGATGATGTGGTTTCTTTGTCATGAACATTGAGATGTTATCAACAACAAGATCATATCGTTAGGAGAATGATATGGTGGACATACTCCTATAGACAAGCGTAGCATAAAGATCAAGTCATTTCAATAGTTCAATTGCTATATGCTTTCTGATACATAGTAACCTAATTCCTTCGACCATGAGATCATGCATATCACCTTTACTGGATGGATGCTTTGATGTCATCAAACACCACACCGTAACAGGGTGGCTATAAAGGTGGCATTGAGTGTTCGGAAAGTATTGGTTGAAACACATGGATCAAGAGTGGGATTTGTCCATCCACATGACGGATAGATATTCTCTGGGCCCTCTCGGTGAAATGTCATCCAATTAGCTTGCAAGCATGTGACTTGGTCACAAGGGATCACATATCACGGGAACGAGAAAAGAGTACTTATCAGTAACGAGGATGAACTAGGTATGCAGAGATACCGACGATCATAACCTCGGATAAGTAACATATCGTGAGACAAAGGGAAATTGGTATCGTATGTAAGTGGTTCATTCGATCGCAAAGTAATCGTAGAAATATGTGGGAGCCATATGAATTTCCAGATTCCTCTATTGGTTATTGTTCGGAGAAGTGTCTCGATCATGTCTGCATAATTCACGAACCGTAGGGAGACACACTTAAGGATTCGACGTTGTTTGAGTAGTTATGGTATTATGAGAAAGAGACCGAATGTTGTTCGGAGTCTCGGATGGGATCCGGGATATCACGAGGTGATCCGGAATGGTCCGGAGAATAAGATTCATATAAGGAAAGACCCGTTTCGGAGTTCGGGAATGATTCCGGTGTTTTCATCGGGGATATTCTAGAAGGTTCCGGAATGTCCGGCACTCCGGAGGGGGAAGGGTACATGAGTGTGTCATTACATATTGGAATGATTGCATCATGTACTAAGTATTCTTGCTGTCCCAAATAAAGGATTTATTTAAATCCTAAATTGAAAAGTCAAACGGCTAGTTTGAAAGTCAAACGGCAGTTTTGGGAAGTGGGAAAAGAGGAGGAGAGGTGGAGGCCGAGTTGGAGGAGGAGTCCCACTCCTCCAAGCCGGCGCCAGCCCTAGGCCGAGTTGGGGAGGGACTCCCTCCCTCCCCTGGCGCGCCCACACCCTCCCACCTATATAAGGAGGGGCAGGGCTCCCCTCCTATACACACAAGTTTCCTATCCTCTAAACTAAACCCTAGATCTAGACCCCGGTTTAGAGCTATTCGGTTTAGAGCCTTCTAATTGGTTTAGAGCCCTCTAATTGGTGTGTCTAATTACTAGACCACTAATAGCCTCTCTCATAAGCTCCACCATACTCGCACCGGCTTAAGGCGAAGCCCTGCGGGATTTCCCCTCTACCTCCGGTACCACGCCGTTGTGCTGCCGGAATCGCGAGGAGAGTGCTACAACCTCCGCTGCCTGCTGGAACAAGGGAGAGGAAGGTCTTCGTCGAGTACCGAACGTGTGACCGACTGCGGGAGCGCTGCGGGAACGCGGCGCCGGAAGGATCGTCTACGCGATCTTGAGATCGGAAAGAGTACGACTACATCACCCACGAGAATCTGCTCTCGTTAAACACTTTGGAATCTTCGAGGGTGAGTTATTCCATCGACTCGTTGCTACAATCTAGTAGATAGATCTTGGCTTGTTTGTTTGTATGCGATAGAAAATTTTTGTTTTCCATGCTACGAACCCCTACAGGATCACCGCCAAGCAGAGAGACAGCTGGCGCACCACTATCGCGAGGAGGATGACCCCCTTGGTCAGGGATCTCCTACTAGATCCCTAGGTGATGGTGGTCCAGTACGAGGTCCTTACCGAGAGCCGGTAGCAGCGCGGGCAGGGCGAGGCTGGCCCCTCCGGCACGCACCAGCAGGGTCAACCGGGCCCCAACGACACGCAGTAGGAAGACTCTTGCAGCTTGTCGTTCTCTTTCTGGCACCGCTCGGATGACGACGACATCACTGACACTAGGTGTACTCGAGTTTAGGATGTTCTCATATGACTATCGTATGCTTCCTATCGTACTACTTATATAGACTTATCATGCTACTATTGTACTACTTATATATGATGCTAGCTAATCCTACTTATGTGTTATGTTGTTATATTGTGCTACTTATGATGCTAATTAAGTTAAAATGGTCTATATAACTGATACATCCAAAACGTATCTACTTTCCCGAACACTTTTGCTATTGTTTCTCCTCTAAACTTGTATGATTTGGATGCAACTAACACGGACTGACGCTGTTTTCAGCAGAATTGCCTTGGTGTCTGGTTTTTGTGCAAAAAATCAACTATCAGGAAAAATCCCAGAAAATATGCCAAAAATTCTATTTCACCAGAAGACTCCCGGAGCCAGAATATGAGACGGAGGAGGGCTGGGCCCAGGCCACACCACCTGGCCGCGCGGGCTAGCCCAGGCCGCGCCAGGGGGTGGTTTGGCCGCCCCAGACACCCCCTTGGTCTCACTCTTCGCCTATAAGATGCCTTCTGACCTAAAAACTCAGGGTGTTCGACGTTTTTCCAAAAAGAGTTCTGCTTCGCCGCCACCACCAGATTCCACGAAACAGCACCAGAAACTCCGTTCTGGCACCCTGCCGAGATGGGGAATTGGAGGAGATCATCGCCATCATCATCACCATCGCTTATCCATCGACCACCCATGTTTCCCCCATCTACGAGTGAGTAATCCCCCGTTGTAGGCTATGGGGATGGTAGGGATTGGATGAGATCGTTCATGTAATGGCATCAGATTGTTAGGGCATGGTGCCTAGTATCTTTTATTAGTGCTTTATGACTTTGTTACGACTTGTTATGCTTAATGCTTGTCACTACGGCCTGAGTGCCATGATTTCAGATCTGAACATGTTATTGATTCATTATGATAGTATTGTTTTTGGTCTTACCTATAAGTTGTATAGACACGTTGTTGTCCGAAACCAATAGCTCTGAAGTGATAAAAATCGGGATAACCGGAGGGAATGGCTTTGATGTGAGGATCACATGTGTCCACGGAGTGTTAATGCTTTGCTCCGGTGCTCTATTAAAAGGAGCACCTTAATTGCCAGTAGTTCCCTTGAGGCCCCGCTACAAACGGGCTGGCAGGGCAAAAGATGTTGTGCAAGTTCTCATTCCGAGCACATATGACTATATATGGAACACATGCCTATGATTATCTAGTACTTGGATGCTTTATCTTATTTATCTGCAATTGCCCTATGTTCTGATTGCTATGTGAATTGTCTTGTCCATGCAACGCCCGTCCATCCATCCCTATGCCTACCGCACTTTGATACTACTGTTTACTGCTATTGTTACTACTGTCTTTACTTTTACTACTGCTGTTACTTTACTATTCCTACTACAAAACTGTTGCTACTTATAAAGTGCTGTCAGCAAGATTTTTTCCAGGTGCATCTGAATTGACAACTCAGTTGTTAAGGCTTATAAATATTCTTTGGCTCCCCTTGTGTCGAATCAATAAATTGGGTTTCACTTCCCTCGAAAATACTGCGATACACCCACTATACTTGTGGATCATCAAGACTATTTTCTTGCGCCGTTGCCGGGGAGCATAGCTTTATTTATTAAGTTCACTTGGATTCTCTGTTGTTCGCTGCCATCCATCCATCATGAGTAAGTCTCGTGATGGCAAGGTTCCTATTTTACCATCCACTACAAGAAGAGGTACTGTTCTAAACACCTATGTTGCTCTTGATTCACCATCTGCTATGAGTAAGCTTGTTACACCACCACACACACATGTTATGCATACTGCTACTACTACTGAATCTGAAATTTCTGATACTTATGATGTTACTTCTACCGTGCTTGATAAGAGTGGTTCATTGGGTCCTTTCCTAGATGCTACGATTGCTAGAACTATAGCTGGAAATACTGAAACTCCTAATGAAGACACTACTACACCTGTTAGTTCACCTGAGTCTAGTGAGAGTTATGATATTGAAGACGGTTATGTTGAGATGACCGATGAATTTATTAAAGAATGTAAAAACACCCATGATAGGAACGCTGCTAAGAGTTTTCTTGAGAGGCGTACTATTAGACCCAAATTGTCTCCTATTGCTAAGTTTGCTTCTCCCATAAACATTAAAGATAAAGATTATGATTTCTCCCTTGATCTATCTTACATAGCTATTGTTGAGAAAGAACCTTTTTGTGGGATTAAGAATGAAAATGCGGTAGCACATATGAATGAGCTTTCTACCATGAGTGGCTTGTTTTCTGATGATATTAAGATGCGTACTTACTTTGTTGCTAATATTATCCCCTTTTTACTGAAAGGAGAAGCTAAAACTTGGTTTAGTAATGTACCTCCTGGATCTATTGATAGCCCTGATTGCTTGATTAGTACTTTCCTGCAGAAATATTTTACTCCTAGTGCTAGACATGCTATTTTGCAGGAACTTTTTGATTTTAAACAGGAAGAAAAAGAGATATTGCCCGAATCTTGGGCAAGGTTTTGTGCTTTGATTCATGCACATGCTAGAACTCCATTACCTAAGGATGAGCTTCTTGATATATTTTATAATGGACTCACCGAAGAATCTAGGACATACCTAGATAGTTGTGCTGATTGTGTTTTCAGGAATAGGACACCCAAGGAAGCCGATGAATTAATAGCTAAAATAAGCAAGAACTATGAGGATTGGAATCCTCCTGAACCAGCTATACCTCAAGTAATTATACCTGAACCAATTATACCGGTACCTATTCCAACATCAAAGAAGAGGAGAGTTGTTGAATTAAATGATGAAGGGATGAAGGAAGCTAAGAAATGTCTTAAGGAGAAGGGAATTAAAGCTGCACATGTCAAGAATTTACCTCCTATAGAAGAATTATGTAAGTCTATTTCCTACTTATCCACTATTGAGCTACACTCTCTCCAACACTTTGATGAAGGTGATATCCCTTACTCTAAACCTCCTGATCAATGCTTAGAAGAATTTGATATTTTTATTGTTAAGCAAGATAATTTTAATAAAAGGGTGCAAAATCATCTAATAGAAAACTCTAGAGCTATAGTTGAGCTAAAAGATATTGTGAAAAAACCCTCTAATGATGTTAAAATGATTGTTAAACACTTCCAAATGGTTCAAACTCAAATAGATCAACTCATTAAAGTGCAAAAAGACTTGCTAGTTAATGCTGTTAAAGAAAAACATGCTTATCACCACTACTATTAAACAAGCAAACATTATCTTTCCTACGCACACCCCCTTATCGTACACAAACCAATCAACACCACACGATTTGGCCCACCCAAGTCAATCTAACTGCCAGAATTGATCTATTCCATCAACTATGTACACTTAGCAATTAACAATGACTGAACGTGCTCCACCGCAGAGGAAATCTGAAAATCCCACGTCCCGTGTCTGCCTCCCGTCAATCATGCAAGTCACGCAAAAATAGAAATTGATCCCCTAATAACCCTCAAACACCGTCTGACTCCTTCCTTGGGTCGCCGCTGCATCAGACGTCGCCCTCCCTTCCTGGAGGTTGCCCTCGCCGATCTCGCCGCCCTGCACCACGCCGTCAAGTGGGCTGCCGCTCCTCCTTCACAGGTCACCTGAGTTGCCCTCGCCGACCTTGCTGCTCATCACTGCACCGCTGGACCATCCCGTGGCCATCCTGTCAAAAGGGTAACAATTTAACTATGCCTTGTGCATATAGTCAATCTTTCACTATAATTGGATTGGATTCAGTTATTGCTTGCAGGCTACAGCGAACCGGTATGATATATTGATCTACTGGGCTTAAAAAAAATCTTTCACACATGCCTCAGGTATCCTAGAATAGAGACATAAGTAAGGTATCCATAACTCCCTCACGAGATAGTGCTACACACGACTTGATATACATCTTATATCTTAAACCTGACAAGCCACATACTACTGTCATCTTTCAGAAAACCAGATAGTATATACATTATTATTTAGGAAAAAAGCTTTACAACAAATATTCCATGTATTTATACACACCTTGTATAGAAGGACAAAAAGCAAGTATCTCTAGCAGCTCAATAAGTCGATCTCTTAGATAAATAAAGAATCCACTAACGTCACTCTCGATGTAAGTCACCAATCTGCACCATCAATGTTAGCATAGCTTTAAAATGTCTGTCAACCCAATCAAAATATAGTAAAGGACTGCCATTTTAATAGTAGTGGTGATATTTGTTCTAACTAGGCTTCAAACTTTTACATGGAGATTATATTAAACAGATTTATGTTTTCATTATCTTTCAGATGAAAACTTAATTATAGAACAAGTTGCTAATGATATACCACATGAAGACCATGACACTGATTTTTAAGAAAGTATTGGTCATCATTGCTTATTTTTAAATTCTTACGGTATATATCATTGATGCATTAACGTTGTTTAACAATCTTTTATATAATAACATGATGCGAGAACCAGTTGGTAAGTCTGTCGGATATGAAGAACATGCTACTGATCTACCAACAGGTATTGGTCATCATTGTTATTTTGTAGAGAAGATTACTGCAGCCATCCTACAAATTTTTATGTTGTCAAACAACTTTTAGATGACATCGAGGACAACATAGATGAGGATTTTGGTGACAATGAGGTGAATGCAACACAATCCAGGAAATTTGTTAGTGCGAGGGAGTACTACTGCTTCAGGAAGAAGCTTTTTAACATCATCTTATTCGGGGACGCCTTTTCCAATGGTGGGTTGTTGACAAGTACATCAAGATTGAGACTACGAGGCTTGACTGGTACTCAAAGCCGGAAAACTAGAAAGTTATACTCGCTGACCTCTACCAGGTAACATGCTTCTGTGTATTCTAATACATCAGTGTAGATTTTGCATGCTTTTCTATAACCTTGTATACTTCCTTATTACAGGGTCTTGTTGACACAGTCGTTGTTGGCGAGTCACGCGGTGATCGGATTGGCAAGAGAATCGTGCTTCCACGTACATTTCCTGGTGGTAACCACGACATGCAGCCGAGGTTCCTGGATGCCATGGCAATAGTTCAGCGTTGGGGCAAACCAGACTATTTCATCACGATGACTTGCAATCCCTACTGGGAGAAGATAACAGAGAAATTGTTGCCTGGACAACTACCACAAGACTTAATTGAGGATGATTTACAGAATAATTGTACGATTGACTTTCTGAACTCTATCACACCAAATGGCTTGCCCGCACATGTCTTGAGATTGGAGGTAAATTGCTAGGTCATTCTGCTCTGGAACCTCGACCCTTATAATGGCCTATGCAATCGAACTCGGCTGATGGTCAAAGCCTTCCAGGATAATGCAATCAACGTGGAGATTGTTGGTGGCGAGCATGCTAAAAAAAGGGTGTTCATACCTAGGATCCCTATGTCGCCCTCGGAGGAATCTCACGTCCCTTAAAAGTGAAGGGAAAATAGTTCCCCATTCGCTTGAGTTTCACAATGACCATTAACAAGACACAAGGTCAGACCATACCAAACATCGGTATTTACCTTCCCAAGCCTGTATTCTCACATGGCGAGCTATATGTTGCATTGTCAAGGGGGTGTCAAGAAAGACGACACGGATTTTGGCCAAGCCGAACAAGGAAGTCGACAAATCCGGGAAAAGCACCAAAAATATTGTCTACAGTGATGTTTTAGAGGGGTGAGGCAGGTGTTTCGGTGTTTTCCTTGCACCTTTGCTTCTGTATCTATATAACTATTTTTCAACCTAACATTATTTCGTTTTTTATATGCAGGTTTTGTTCATGATCGGACTATAAAATAAGCATGAAAGAAGAATGAACCCTTCTATATTGTATTTGATGCGGCTCTTTATATGTAGTTGTAGATTTCAGTGGCACAATGGCTACTCTCAGTAAATTAGGGGCACAACTATATCAGAAAGACAATTATTGTTAAATTTTGTAGTTATTAGTAATGTGATTTCCATCCTATTACTTGTACAAAGAGCTTATTTCTGCTGCTCACGGGGAAGAGATATTACTCTATCAGTTGAGTTAAACTACTTCGGCAGTTTTGGTTGCAATACATGAACCTTATTTATCTTCCTCCTACTATTCCTTGATGATAAATAGAGAAAGTTAGTAGCGATCTGATTTTCGTGGAAATCAAGGTGCTACAGGCCAGTCTGCAACCACGACGACATGCTCCTGGCGAAACAGCCACCATGTGGTTAACTCACGGTTTGATCTTTTCTGAACTCAACTGTGGTTTATGAATTTTAAAGGACACAACGATAGAATAAACATGCAATGTATAACAGACTGATCACTAAAATCAACAATCTGTCTATTTACCACCAGATACTACTCAAAAAACTACAGATTGTTACTAATAACATACTTCCATGGAAAAAAAACAATGTGGAAAAAACCTTTCAGTTCAAAATCACTACTGGAGCTTTGGTGCTTGTGGTTTTCTGGAAAGTGTGTAATGTTCTTTCGCCAGCCAATACACACACTTTTCGGACACAGATGCATGACCTTCTAGCAACATAATCACATATAGCATGACAGTAAAATATGTGCATGTACCCATGCGAAAGAACTTCGTTTCTCACTAGAATGCTACTACTAATCCATTGGTAGCAGTAAACTGGTGTAAAGTAAACAAATTTATGAGAAATCAAGCAAAATCGAGATGAGGATGGACGAGGAGTTACCAGTCATGAAAGAGGTTGGGAGGGGCGTCGACCATCGACTCCGGGAGCATGCCATACTTTGCTGCTCCGGTTCGCTCGGAGGTGGCCCATGTTGTGGACTCATCGAATGCCGCTGTGGTCGATCCGGTGGAGACGAGGTCTGCGCCTTACGCCTCCGATGGCGCCAAGCTCTGGGTCACCTTGCCTTACGCGAGCCTCCTCCTCCCTCCTGGTCTCCGGTGCCTCCTCGGGTTCTCGGACGACTGGAATCGAGGACGAGCTGAGGCGAGCAGCAGGGGCGTGCCACCGGCGCGAGCTAATTGTCGGCAGCGGCGGTGGGTGGGAAGAGCAATGAGGCGCCGAAGAGGGGGCAGCCGCCGAGGTCAGCGGCAGGGAGGCAGGGGCGCGAGCGGCCGGTCACCGGCGGTGGGGAGAAAGGGGAATCGACATAAGAGAGAGAGAGAGAGAGAGAGAGAGAGAGAGAGAGTGGGAGCATGAGGCAGGGGCATGAGACAGTGTGTGGGAGACGAGAGGGACGTGTCCCATTCCTTTTTTGTCTGATATACTGTCAGATGGAAGTAACTCGAATTTCTTTGTGAACTGAATTTATTATGAGGTATACCGGGTGGTTTCTACGTACCGTCCGGGCTTCAAAAAATATTCTCATATGATCATTTGGTGACTTTTAATTCTTTTAAAACTAAGGTTTCTTTGATAGTTGTTTTATTAAATATATTAAATCTGAACCATTGAAATTTCATAAGCATGCAGGTCATCATGTGGTCTGTGTATGCTAAATTTCATGCAGCAATTCACGGTAGATATTTTATCTAACATTTCTGAACAAGCATATTTCATTTTGTATCATGATACCTATTCTATGTTGTTTCATTATTTGAGATCTAATTCCGATTACTACTTGACAGCTTCATTATTTTATCTGAGTAAGAAAGACTCTAAAGACATGGTAAAAAAAATACTCTAGAGAATATCCCAGCCAGGGAGCGAAGCTCTATTAGAGCGCATAAATAGACGGACCTTCAAAAGAGAAACATCATAGAACAAATAGTAGATAATATTGCTTAGTTATTTTTTAAGTACTTTTGTAACTAATTAGTATATATTTTATGTGATTGTGAACTTTATGTAAAGACATGGGTGTGGACTGTGTGTTACACGCACGCTCACATTGTTGGGCATACACACTTAAGTGTCTTGGTAAAGATACCCGCTAAGAAAAAATAAGATTCAAAATAGATGTTTATATTATAGAAATGAGACGTGTGTTGCACGTGCACGCTTACTAGTGAAATTAGAACTAGAAGTGGTGCTGCTACCCAGGATCCTCTATATCCTGAGGGCATCCCAAAAGAATTGAGCAGGATTCTCAACAAGCTGAAAATAGTGGCTCTACTTATAAGAAAAGGAAAAAAGAAACATAAAAATATTGTAGAACCCCCTGAACCTGCTATAGATCCTAATAGTATATCTGTCTCTGATGCTGAAACTGAAAGTGATAATGAAGAAAATGAAGCTCAAAATAAAGAAAAAGTTGAAGAAGAACCTGAAAAGCACACTAAGAATACTAAATACACTAAAGAAGATTTTATTACTAAGAAATATGATAGTGAAAGAGAACCTTGGGTCCAAAAACCTATGCCTTTTCCTGATAAGAAACACAAGTCAAAGGAAGATGAACACTATAATAAGTTTTGTGAGTGGATGAAACCTTTATTCCTGCAAATTCCTTTGACTGATGCTATTAAATTGCCTCCTTACACAAAGTATATGAAGGATATTGTCTCGAATAAAAGGAAGATCCCTAATAAAGAAATTTCTACTTTGCTTTCTAATTATTCCTTTAATGGTAAGGTTTCAAAGAAACTTGGAGACCCAAGGATTCCAACTATCCCTTACTCTATTAAGAATAGTTATATTAGAACTGCTTTGTGTGATTTGGAAGCTGGAGTTAGTGTTATGGCTTTCTCTCTCTATAAGAGGCTTCAACTAGAAAAATTAATACCAACTGATATATCTTTGCAAATGGCTGATAAATCTACTACTATTCCTATTGGTATATGTGAGGATGTACCTGTTCAAGTGGCTCATAATTGCTTGATATTAACTGATTTTGTTGTGCTTGAAATGCCTGAAGATGATAATATGTCTATTATTCTTGGGAGACCTTTTCTTAATATTGTAGGGGCTGTTATTAATTGTAATCAAGGAAATGTGACCTTTAATGTTAATGACAAGGAATATACTGTCTATTTCCTCAAGAAGATTGAAAGGACTTATGGTTTCAATTCAATTGAACATGTTGAGGGCATTTAAGTTTGAGAGATATATTGCCCCATACCAAGAGAAATATTTGAAACTATTATGATTGGGACCATTGCTATTAAGGTTGAGGTAACATAATCATTAGTGGAATATAAAGTTTTGTCTCATATGGAATTGTTTTGGTAACAAGACCTGATCAACCTTGTTAACAAAAGGATTTCATTAAACAAAACAATGTTTTTACTGTGATTATCTCCATTTACTTTTATTCTATCCATTTTAGATTTTGTTTTCGTTTAGTTTTCTTTATTGTTAGTTGTTTGCATGTTAGAGTGTCTTAGAAATTCTGTAGTTCTAACCTTGTTTTGTCATTGCATCATTTAAAAAAAAACCTCTTTCTGTCAGAAAATCATTCATCTATGCGTGAAAATTGCCCAAAAATAAAGTGTATCGAAAAATTCAAGAAAATTCATATTAAAATTTTACGTGAAAAAAGGGGCAGAGGAGTGCCTGGAAGGTACCAAGGGGCCCACCAGGCAGGCACACCACATGGTGGCGCGGCCTGCCCTGGGTGGCGCCATGCCATGGTGTGGGCCACCCCTAGCCCTCCATTCACTCTCTCACTTGCCACTTTCTTCTCTCTCCCAAGTGAACTCCAGTTCATTGCTCAAAATCGCGTTCTTGCTGTGCTTGCCCTCGATTTTTTGATCTCCTTGCTCAGCCCATCTTTGCTGCTGAAATGTGGAGCATTTGTTCTCCGGTATGTGACTCCTCCGCTTGTCCAAGTAGATTTGTGTTTAGTGCATTATATCTTAAGTATTTTGCTGCTATAGGTGACAGGTTATGAGAGCTTGTAAGCTTGTTTGATGCTTAGAGATATAGTTTTGATGCATGTTTAGGCCTCTTACAAGTCCCTATGAGTAGTGCCCTTCATTATATTCACTTTGCAATCACTTGTTTAATAAGTGTTTAAATTTCAGAATATCAAGCATGAACAACCATACTTTTGGAGAAATATTTGAGAGGGATGCACCTAGGAGGTCAAGGCCCTCAAGATAGCCTCTCAGTTTAGGCCATCATACAACGAAGATCTCATTGCAACTCGTATTGGTAAAGAAGGGGATGATGGGGATGCTCACCCATCCACTTTTCCTTGTTTTACTTTCTTACAAGCTGCAGGGATTCTTCATGATTTCTTGCTACTGATTCGGAGGGGTGGTTTGACCTTATACATGCAAGATGAGAGTGAGCAATACGCTATGCTCACCAAGACTTTTGTTGAGAGTTTTGTGTTTACTAACACGCTCTATCAGTCGACCGTCTCTTTCAAAATTTATAATCTTCCCTTTACCATGCCATTGGAAAGATTTTGCAGTATTGTGGGTGTGTGTATGACAGGGACCGTGAAGAAGATTGAAGGGCGACCTGCTGATTTTCTGAAACTCTACCGAGGGGTGACTAATGATGATGACCGCGTGGCTCAGCGCGGAAAGATAAGAAACATCCAACTCCCTGCTCTTAGATACTTTGCATATTATCTTGCTACCAGCGTTCTTGGTAGGGAGAATACGAGTAATATCTCCAACTATCATTTAGCCTTCCTTGCTGCTGCGCTTAACAATGATACTCGGTATAACCTTGGCTTGCTTATTGCTCACCGCCTAGCTGCTAGGGGGCCTATCTATGGGGGCATCATTGCCTCACGTATGGTCAATGCATTAGGGCTTTCAGTGGACCCCAATGATACTATATTAGCGCCACAAAGGCTTGACCTTGTTTCTATGAAAGCTCATCACTTTGTCACTGCTGATTCTGATTTGGACAGTCTAGTATATAGGATGTTGTTTACTGACGGGGATGAGAGGGATATCCCTTTGCTGCAGTCTTCTTTGTTTAGTGTTCACAGGAGACCGTGGTCGCGCTCTAAGGAGGAGGTGGACAAGCAGCTCCGCTTGCTGGGTTTCCACGAGCAGCACCAGGAGGATGTGCCCTCCTACGATTCCTCTACGCACTACGGAGGGACGTACTCAAGCTCGCACCAGGACAAGGGTACCTCCTCGTCATACCATGGTGACACTTCATCCTGGCTAGCTTGGGATTGACACCCACTTAGGCCAAAAGCCTAAGCTTGGGGGGAGGTACGCCGACATCGCACTCATCTCCTTATCATGTTGCGTCGGTACTTTTTGTATTCATGTTTCGTTCTCCTTTTAGTTTTCGTTCTTTCTTTGCTTTCGCTTTCTAAAACACAAAAAGACCAAAAATATTTATGTTGTTTCTCTTTGGTTGCTTCTTCTTCTTTTTGCCTTGGTTTGTTTTTCCCTTTTTGCTTTGTTTGAACTATTCGAAAAACCCAAAAAGATTTTGCTTTGCTTGCTTTTCGTTTTTGGTTCTTGCTTTAAAAAACCGAAAACACCAAAAATATTTGTTGTTCTTCTTTGGCTTTGTGAGTTTGTTGCAGGGTTCAGCAGTCCTCAGTGGATATTGGTTTCATATTATTATTCAAGCCACACAAGTGAAGAGCAATAATAAGGATTAATGACAACTTGAGGTGTGGTAAGAGGCTGGTAACGAACTCTTTTTGTCTTCATTTTTGTACATATACTCATCATTGTGGGCATGCTTAGTCTGTTCGTATAGGGTGTATGTTATTTATGGATGCTTTCATATGATTAGTTTCAGCTTGCTAATAGTTTGTAGCATGTCTTATGAGTGTTTGCTTGCATTACTCTATTCATAACTTGGTATGACACCGTGGTATCCTCCTCTGAATGTTTCATTTGAATTGACTTGGCACATGCTCACGCATGCATATGGCTGAAATAATCAGTTAATCCTTGATGAATTATTTTTCCTTGAGGGTCTTGAATCACTTTCATGCCATGATTAGTCCTGTTTTGTTGCAAGCATGATTATGACAGCTATTGCTCTCTCGTTTGTCGCTCCCTTACTATTGCTAGCCTTCACTTTCACTGAGTATGTTTTACTCATGTTTCCAACTCCCTAAAACCAAATAAAATGTCCACCATACCTACCTATTAGCATCATTTGCTATTTCCGTGCATATTCAATATGCCTTGTTTTCTTCCGAATAAAATGTTTGCTTGTTATGAGATTGTTAGTTAGTAAAGCTCTCACGAACTTGATGGCACGCTTTATTTCCTGCACTTAATAAACCAGAACCATTGTGACTGTCCATGAAAGTTATATGCTTGCAAATTATAGGCTAGAGATTAGCAGAACCATGCTATCACGAGGAACGCTTTCAACACTTGTAAATATATACCTAGTTGATACCATGCTCTTTTGTTTGCGGATATCGTCGGTGTGAAATAAAAGGGGAGCTTGTAAGTCCATAGAGTAATGTATGTGTGTTAGAGAAACGCCTGGGCCGCCGGTCTAATCCATGCCGTCATGGTGGAAACCTGCAGCGTAACCATAATGATATCTATGAAGCATTCTTCTTATAAAAAAAGAGAGATAGCTATTGAGAAAAAGAAAAAAAGAGGTATGTGAAAATAGGATAGAGAGAAAAAAGCACCATTTTCCCATGGTAAATAAGAAGATTGCTGAGATACTCATTATCTGCTTGCTTTGTCATTTTGATATGGGGATTCTTCCGTATCATCGGGCAAGGGGTACCCCGTTGGCGGTTCTCTATTATACGCACGTATTTACGATGACAAGAACTTACGGGTAACTAAAGTTGAGTAGCATGAGGAGCGGCCCTCGTACTCAAGGGACATGGGATTTCCAGTTTATAGTCTGTCAAGCATATAACTCAGATTGGACCTCACTTTCACCTTAACCACATTAAAGATGCTTATGATAGGGGCAATGAGAGCTCAAAGCTAATGAGTACCATACTTTCAGCATTTGGAAGCCTTTCAAACTATTCAAAACCTTTTCATTTCTTTGTTGAGTTTCCACATATTCTTTGAGCACTTTCTTGAGAGTATAGTTGTCATTCTTTGTGCCTGTCTCATTACTTGATTATTTGTGTTATGACTTTGATGCTTGTATCTTTGACATCTTTACTTCTAGTCTTCACCTGAACTTCAGAGGTGACTTGGCATTCACAATAAAAAGGCAAGGGAGATACCACTCTATCATACCTTGTTATGAGCATTGTAATGTTGCTTATATTTATACTTCATGCTACTTATTATTTTTAAGTTGGAATCTCTTCATAGCTTGCAATGCCTATTAAGTAAACTTAGTTGCATACTCTTTATTATGAATTGTCTAAGTAGTTGCTCACATGCTGAGAATATATACATTATATGAAGCAAATGTGTTCGTGAAAGTTCTTTTATCGCACTCAGTTTTCAACTGAATTGCTTGAGGACAAGCAATAAGCTAAGCTTGGGGGGAGTTGATACGTCCAAAACGTATCTACTTTCCCAAACACTTTTGCTATTGTTTCTCCTCTAAACTTGTGTGATTTGGATGCAACTAACACGGACTGACGCTGTTTTTAGCAGAATTGCCTTGGTGTCTAGTTTTTGTGCAGAAAATCAACTATCAGGAAAAATCCCAGAAAATATGCCAAAAAAATCTATTTCACCAGAAGACTCCCGGAGCCACAATACGAGACGGAGGAGGGCTGGGCCCAGGCCACACCACCTGGCCGCGCGGGCTAGCCTAGGCCGCGCTAGGGGGTGGTCTGGCCGTCCCAGACACCCCCTCGGTCTCCCTCTTCGCCTATAAGATGCCTTCTGACCTAAAAACTCAGGAGGGTTCGACGTTTTTCCAGAAAGAGTTCCGCTTCGCCACCACCACCAGATTCCACGAAACAGCACCAGAAACTCCGTTCTGGCACCCTGCCGGGACAGGGAATTGGAGGAGATCATCGCCATCATCATCACCATCGCTTCTCCATCGACCATCCATGTTTCTCCCATCTATGAGTGAGTAATCCCCCGCTGTAGGCTATGGTGATGGTAGGTATTGGATGAGATCGTTCATGTAATGGCATCAGATTGTTAGGGCATGGTGCCTAGTATCTTCTATTAGTGCTTTATGACTTTCTTGCGACTTGTTATGCTTAATGCTTGTCACTAGGGCCTGAGTGCCATGATTTCAGATCTGAACATGTTATTGATTCATTATGATAGTATTGTTTTTGGTCTTACCTGCAAGTTGTATACACACGTTGTTGTCCGGAACCAATGGCTCCGAAGTGACAGAAATCGGGATAATCGGAGGGAATGGCTTTGATGTGAGGATCACATGTGTTCACGGAGTGTTAATGCTTTGCTCCGGTGCTCTATTAAAAGGAGCACCTTAATTGCCAGTAGTTCCCTTGAGGCCCCACTGCAAACGGGCTGGCAGGACAAAAGATGTTGTGCAAGTTCTCATTGCGAGCATGTATGACTATATATGGAACACATCCTATGATTATCTAGTACTTGGATGCTTTATCTTATTTATCTGCAATTGCCCTATGTTCTGATTGCTATGTGAATTCTCTTGTCCATGCAACGCCCGCCCATCCATCCCTATGCCTACCGCGCTTTGATCCTACTGTTTACTGCTATTGTTACTATTGTCTTTACTTTTACTACTGTTGTTACTTTACTATTCCTACTACAAAACTGTTGCTACTGATAAACTGTTGTGAGCAAGATTGTTTCCAGGTGTAGCTGAATTGACAACTCAGTTGTTAAGGCTTATAAATATTCTTTGGCTCCCCTCGTGTCGAATCAATAAATTGGGTTTCACTTCCCTCGAAAATACTGCGATACACCCCCTATACTTGTGGGTCATCAATAACTAAGTTTGCATGATCATACATAGGTATAATAAATGATGATAGGTGTGAGCATTATGGTTACCAACAGTGCAAGGAAAAGAAGGTTGTCATAGTGCTCCCTTATGACTATGAAGTTAGTATGGTATGTCCATTCATAAGCAATTAACCTATATATAACCCGGAACTGAATTACATTCTAATTGTTGCTTTCTTATGATTCTATATGTAGAACATACCCTGCAAGTTTAGACTTGATTTTCTGGACCATTTTGATTGGTTGTTGTGGCAGCAGGGATAGTTTTAGGTCGATCTACTACCTCCGAAGCAACCTACACTGACCTACACGGTCCAAGACACGAACGAGGCGAACCGCACCTTTTTCGGTGGCCCGAGGTGGACTGAGATGGTCGATGCCTATGAGATGGATTCCCAAGAGAGGTTGGTCATCCATCTCTGTGAAGATCACATGACCTACTTCAACTACCAAGTCCCTAAAGCATCGAAAGACTCTGACGCTTCTTCATTAGGTTGCCCAAGAGAGGTTGATTTCAGCTGCTGCCATTAGGTATGGCACGAACTTTTCCGATAATACTTTGGAGGACTAGTACTTAGTGCTATGTAGCTAGCTAGCTCAAATATATGTAGTTGACTGTAATGATGTACTACCATTTCTATGAATATATCTTGTTGTGTTGTGAATATTTAATTGGATGCACCAGATTTTTTTTTCCAAAAACTCACTTGTGGCGTTCATAAATAAAAATAACGCCACAAATAGGATATGTAATGGTGGCGCTTACAGGAAACACCACTATTAGGATATGTAATGGTGGTGCTTACGGTAAACGCCACCACTTGAAATCCTACTAGTGGCGTTAGGTGGAGACGCCACTACTACGACCTACCAGTGGCGTGCGGCTTAAACGCCACGAACCGCCTTTTCCGAATGCCGCCACTAGGCCTTTTCCTACTAGTGTATATGGAAATTATAGCCAATTTGTCCTATGCCCTTAGGAACATGACAACTACTCATAACGGTGAAAGATGACACAAACTAGTAGCATATGGATTACAACACAATTTGAAAGTATAACTTCACCATAAAATAAAGACAAGTTACCAAGCACAATCATGCACACAATAATCGAACGTTATTCTAGGGTTCAATCTACCACAAACTATGAGGTGGATGATATCGATTTTGAGATGGAGATGGTGTTGATTTTGGGGGAGATGGAGATGGTGATGGAGAGACTCCTCCTACGTCAAGGAGAAGTTGGTGATGATGATGGATTCGATTTCCCCCTCTCTGGCGGCCTTGGAGTAGCATGATTTATCCTCTCCCGGAGTAGGAGAGAACTTTCTCCTCTTCCACCGCCTCTGTAAATCATGGAAAAAATATGATGTAGGTTTTTTGTCAAGGCAGAGGGGCGTGTGTAAAAGGACAAGCCGAGACAATGCTCGAGGAGGGAACATGCCCATGTGGCACGTCCTAGGGTATGGGCAGCGCCACTATGTCCTTCTCCTGATGATTGGTTCCAGTGGCTCCTCTTGTTTGCTTCTAGTGCTCAATTTCCTTCTCCCCCAATGAAAAGCTTCCATAGGTATTTTTCCTAGAACTAATTGGTGTTCAAAAGATTCCTGAAACATCGAAATACGAAAAAGAAGATTTTCTGCCTATTAGAAATTAAATACCAAATCAAGGGACTTTGTAGAAAGTCCGAGAAATCTTCTAAAAAATGCATAGATAGTGATATATCAATGCAAATAACAATATAAACTAGTCCTATATGTGGCTATTATGATGATACAAAATGCAAGTATGACTTATTCACCAGGAGAACATGTGAGGAAAACTCAGAAGAAGTACGGTGCATAAGGCAACACTCCAGCATGTTAGCGCACTATCACTCAAGCTCGTCTTTCCGGATGGCTGGGTAGCGATACAGTGGGATGACCACGAGTACAATCCTAGGCACCAATCAGATGCGGTGCGCGAGGTGGAGGCAGTCCCTAATGCTCGTTGTCGAGTAGGTCTCTCCCAGAGCAAGCATGGATGTGGTGGAGTCTGAGGTAAATGCCGCAGTGCCATACCACTCTACTCGATGGCTAGAATGCTAAAAGGACATCTAGAGACGCGTGAAGTACCAAAGTATGGATCCGAGTGTCTTGAGCCAGCGTGCCCTGAGAACAACATCAAATCCACCAAGGGAATGGTGTAGATATCGACCGCAAAGTTGTCATGACCTATGTTGATGGCATCCTATTAGAGAAGTCCGCCACATGTGACATGATCCCCATTGGCTACCATCAAGCGGAGGCGGCGCCCAATTGAGAAGTGGCTGCCCACTTGTGCAAGAAGCTCCTTATTGATCAAATTGTAGGTGCTACCCGAGTCAAGGAGGGAGACCGCTCGTGCTTGCCTACATGCACAACTAGTTGTATTGTGTCGCTAGTGATCACGAGCAACGAGATCTATAGGTTATCACCTTCATACTCATCCTTGTCATCTTCGTCATCAGACTCAATGCAGAAGAGGTGCTTGCAGCGATGTACCTGAACATACTTTTCATCGCACTTGAAGCATACACCCTTGCTGTGGCGGTCCTCCATCTCGACAACATTGAGCGAGTTTCTTGAAGATGGGACTGCCCCTAGAAGAGGAGTCCACTGTGGCAACGACTTGGCTGATGGGACCATGCGAGTAGGACGAACATGCCATGTTGGAGTTGCAGCAGCCATGGTCACTGCGGTGAGATGTTCGTAGGAAATGACCATGTCCATAACATCCTCGAGTGTAGACGGATGCAGTAGCTTGACCCACTTCTTTAGTGGTTCGCCCAAATTATTTGTGAGAATACTACACTCATCATCATCAGGGATGGGGTTGATGCAGGACAATAGTTAGAGAAACTTCTTGGTGTACTGCGCCACCAAACATGTACACCGAGGGAGATGAGCTCACCAAAGGGATTAGCATGTGTATGTGTGTGTGTGTGTGTGGGGGGGGGGTGCTGGCTGACCCGGGCAACGAAGTCTGACCAAGTTGGTTGGCTAATTTTCGCCTCTAGATGGCCATACCAAAGGGCAGCCACATCTTTGAGATGGTATGAGGCCATCCAGGTCTTGTCCATCTACGATCGTGCGCTAGACGAGGAAGAACATATTACATCTAGTCAACCACGGTCGGGGGTCACCTTCGCCGTCGTGGGTCGGAAAATTGAGCTTGTAGAGTTGGGGCATACGCTCGTCGATGGGACACAATGGCGCCTGCAGCTAGCGTGAACCTCCGACGCGGGTAACTAGTAAGGTGGTATCGGTGTTGACGATGGCGGGCTCTCCCCATCTAGCACGCTCCAGCCTGGCGATGGCTACGTGGTGTGCGCGCTGCTGCTGGGACATGTTGAAGTATGCCTTGAATGTTGTCAGGGCGTCTATGACGTCTTGGAGGGCCTTGGTCATGTCGCTGCAAAGGAGCTCGACGCCCCACGCCAGGTCACCAAGATTCTAATGGTTGTCCTCGATATCGTCGTGTTCCTTGGCAGCGAGTATTTCGAGGGTTTGAGGAAGACCAGACTTCTTGGGAGAGGACGATGTCGTTGCCGGCACAACGGAGATTGATGAATCTGGTACCAAATTGTCTGATGGTTAGGAATTAGGAGGGTTGAGACATGATCATAGGTAATAAGTGTGCTCTACGGGAGGACAAGGTATGTAACCTCATCGCCCCGTGGCAGATAGAGAGAGGCGTCCAAGACATAGGGAAAACCCAGGTTTGTGTAATTTCTTTGTTGCCTCGCTCCTCTAAAGGGGGGCAATATAAATAGCTGATTAGTCCTAACAGAAATAGAAACAAGCTCCTAATGTTATTTGGAAACTACGGGACAAGATCTTTCTGTTTTCAAAATACAAACTAAACTAATTCGGACTCTTCATGACTGCTGAATTGTCTTTTGTCATACGTTTACACCCCAGATGACAAGTGGAGTAACTTAACATATTAGTGATAGAGCTAGAAACGAAGCTCGGGAGTAATATGAGACTCAGAGAGAGATGAAAGGCACTAATTTAGTACTCCCTCCCTCTAAAAAGGATGTTTCAGATATCTATACACTAAAACACGTTTAGATACATGCAAATCTAAATAAATCTTTGACATCTTTTTTAGGACAAAGGGAGTATAAATAATGCATTATGGAAAGGTGAAACTTGAGAGAGTCTCGCGGTAACAATACATGCACTTAGCTAGTTTTATGCAAATAACTAAGTTTCCCCAAACCTAGCGGTAAACTAAAGTTACCTTCTCAGTTAGGCGATGTGTTTTGGTAGCAAACTATTTTAACAATACAATAATATCTTAAAATACCACAATTTTACATAGTCTGATGCGTTTGGCTGTGACTAAATACCGTGGTATTAATACTTCAGTATCTCTTAAAACATGTTATTTTTTGAATTGTTGAAAAAATCACTCCGGACTTTTTTTTCCTGAAAAACCGAAGTATATATTGCTATCCAGACAACAGTTACTCCCTCCGTTCAGAAATATAAGATGTTTTAGCTTTGTGAATCAAATGTATCTAGACACTTTTTAGTGTATAGGTTCTTAGAGGTTTGGAGTGAACCTATACACTAAAAGATGTCTAGATACATTCGATTTACAAACCTAAAACGTCTTGTATTTCTGAAAGGAGGGAGTTGATACTATGGATTTGTAATATTTCAGTTTTAGAAACACTTTGTTACCAAACTACTAGGCCTTAAGTATTTCAACGCTAGACACCACGTAGATAGCCACTACAGAAATCGCAAGCTACGCCGACGGCGGCCTAGTAGTTTAGCGTAGCCTCGATCCCTGTCGGTGTAGGCTACGCCGAGGGCTGTCATCGGCGTAGCTCCTCAGCAACGATCTTCCTCGGCGGAGCGCGAGGAGGCTGTCGGCATATGAAAAAACCGTCGGCGTAGGCTACGCCGACGGCAGCCCTCGACGTAGCTACCGTCGGCATAGCCTAACGATCGGTTGCAAAAATAATTTAAAAAAAAATTCAAAAAAAATTTAAATTTTTTCTCTATTTTTTTAATATTTGACTCGTTAATCTGTCACTTGGAACAATTTTAACCTAATTACACTTAATCTTAGATCAAATTGCACTTATGATCAAACTTCCCGGTCAATCACCCATCCTAGCACTACTCCACCCCCAGCATGCTTAACTTCTCTGTTCTTTTAAAATCTGTTCCCGCAAAGCAGTTTATACATTCTTGTCAATACTATGATATCAATCCTATTAACTCTTATATCATCATGTCACATGTTTGTATATTTTGAAATTACAAACAATTATTTAAGTAAACAACAATGAATAAGTAAAAATATTATTGAATAAAAATAAAAATATAATGATTTTATTTATTTTGAATTTTTCCATTTAATATGGAATAATTAATATCTCTAAATCCATAAATCGGAATTCGAAAAATAATATGTCTAAATTGATCAGAAAAATGATAGGAGTCCAAATATGATATCCATATCAACTTATAACTAACTATGACGTGATTATAGCTATAATTTTATTTACCCGTTTAAAACGACAGACATAAAGATTCTTAGCTCGGGGTTGAGCCTCACTAAACTTGAAGTGGATCTGATGAAATAGCATATTGTGAATCTAATAATGATTTTTGTAAAAAATAATGAGCATCAGATCATGTACATGTAGTTCATATCTGACTCACTTCCTATCGATTCGGCAAAAAGTTGTCTTTTGTCACCAGGGATGGACGGAAAGGTTTGAGATCCCCCTGTTAGGATATTATCCATGTAAGGTGGTCTAGTATTTTAAAAAAATGGGGTGGTAGCATTTTGAATTAGCCATTTGGTGGTTGCTTCACAAAACCTCCCGTTTTTTGCGCTCGGAAAATGGAAAATGGCTTTTTGGTGCGATAAAAAGGAAAACTTCCTCCTGCAACATTATTCGCAATCCCATGATGCACATTCATGCACAATATGGGCATATTATCACAAACTATGCCTTGATTCTATCCATAACATTGGTCATTTGACCCGAAAGTCAATAAACCTCGAATGAGATAGGTCATTTTGTGAAGGTTTTCTTAAGACATAATCAATATACCAAGTTTGATATTTTTTCCTTGCAACTATATCACATAATATGACACCACGTGAAGGTTTTGCATTGTTTGGATTCTTTTTAAAATTTTTATGCCCGTTTCAAACTATCGTCAAACTTTGTCGAACGGCGGGCATGAATATTCTTAGCTCGGGGCTGGGCCTCGCTAAACTTGAAGTGGATCTCTGATGAAATAGCATATTATAAACCTAAAAATGATATTTGTAAAAAATAATGAGCATCAGATCATGTACCTGTAGTTCATATCTGACCCACTTCCTATCGATTCGGCAGAAATTTATCGTTTTCACCAGAGATGGACGGAAAGGTTTGAGATCCCCCTGTTAGGACATTATCCATGTAAGGTGGTCTAGTATTTTTGAAAAATAGGGTGGTAGCATGTTGAATTAGCCATTTGGTGGTTGCTTCACAAAACACCCCGTTTTTTGTGCTCGGAAAATGAAAAATGGCTTTTTGGTACGATGAAAAAGAAAACTTCCTCCTGCAATATTGTTCGCCATCCCATGATTCACATTCATGCATAATATGGACACATTATCACAAACTATGCCTTGATTCTAGCCATAACATTGGTCATTTGACCCGAAAGTCAATAAACCTCGAATGAGATAGGTCATTTTGTAAAGATTTTTTGAGACATAATCAATATATGAAGTTTGATATTTTTCTTTGCAACTATATCACATAATATGACTCCGCGCGAAGGTTTCGCATTGTTTGGATCGTTTTTGAATTTTTTATGCTCGTTTCAAACTATATGTAATGTTTTATGTTTTACTTAATTTTTATTTATAAATGTGTAAGATTTGAGGGTAGATAGATAGATCTTATTTTTCTACATTTTTTGGTATATTATTTATATTTTTCTGAATTAGAATGATTTAGTTATGATTTTTTAAAGATTAATGAGGTAAAAGGGAATATAGCTATGCCGAGGGCAGCCGTCGGCGTAGCTCTCGTACGCCGATGGAAATTCTACGCCGACGGCTAGCTTTCTGGGACGCCCAGCTCGTGACCTACGCCGACGGACCCGGCATTTGGCTGTCGGCGTAGCTATCTATTCCTGTAGTGAGCGGTTACAAAAGCTCTGTACATTTGTGCGTATACGTGTAAACGCATGTACATCTCAAATTCCCGGCGCCTCAATGCAACGCCTAGATGTTTTGATGCCGACGGTGCGTCTCAGCACTGGTAGAAAGAGGGACTTTGGTCCAATGCCCAAAATTCATTGGTCCCGGTTCGTTTCGATAATCGGGACCAATGCCAGGCACCGGTTCCGGTTCATACCGCTCGGCATTGGTCCCGGTTCATCTCTAAGCATTGGTCCCGGATCGTGGCATGAACCGTGACCAATGCTCCCGCGACGCACACGTGGCGCTCTGCGGGGCATTGGTCCCGGTTCATGCCACGAACCGGGACCAAAAATCCCGCGACGGTAAGCAGTCCAGGACAATTAATGTAAATTAATTCGGGGCAGAGATTAATTCGAGGTAGAAATTGAATTGATCAGTATTTTTGAAAAAATCTTTCACAAATTAATTGAGACAAAGATCTAAATTGAGACATTTTATTATTCATGATAAATTTTTCTATATAAAGATGCGACTTTACAAATTTTCCTAGTCGACAACACTTCCGCTGCCGCTGGCCTCCGAGCCGCTGTCCTCCGAGCCGTCGGCTTCCTCGTCGTCGTCGGACGAAATCTCCATGATTTTGGTGTTGTTCGGGAGACGGAGCTTCTCTGCGCGCCTAGCGGCGTCGATGGCGGTGTAGATGGTCCGTCCAGGGACGGACCAGAACATCTCCCGCCCTTCTTGGTTGCGGCGATCCGGGTGCACCAGGCGCCCGTCCACGATGCGGTTGCCAAGCTTGGCCTTCCGCTCCTTCTTGAACAGCCGGGGCCAGTATTGGCTGGCCGCCGCGTACCGAGGCAACGCCCTCATCGACGCGGACAGCTGGCGGCGACGCTCCGCGATGACGTACTCCATCTCGTATCCGCGGGGGTTGAGGAGCGGAGCCACCGACACACCCGCCTCGCTGATGCGAAATCCGGCGGGCACGGTCGCGCGCGGCGCCGCGAGGATGCCATAGTACGCAAACATCGCCGCCTCGTAGTGGTTGAGCATGGGCACCTCCATGGCGGCGTGGTGGAGATTGGAGATTGGAGAGGGAGGGGAGGCGAGACGACGACGCGGTGGAGATGGACTGCAGAGAGGCCGAGGCGATGGCGAAAGCGAGCGTTGTGGCCTCATATTTATACACGGGGACGATGAAGCGACGGTGGGCATTGGTCCCGGTTATTGCCACGAACTGGGACGAAAGCCCCTCCCGCGCGACACGTGGCGGCCCAGCAGCGCGCCCTCCACCCAGGTCATTGGTCCCGGGTCGTGCCATTAACCGGGACCAATGATCTGGGTGGGGTGCGAGCTGCTGGGCCGCCATGTGTCGCACGGGAGGGGCTTTGGTCCCGGTTCATGGCAATAACCGGGACCAAAAACCCTCCCCTGACTATATATAAGCCCAGCCCTTTGCCCATCAATTTTTTCTGGATTGTGTGTGAGGTGTGGGTGCTAGCTTTTTTTCTTTGATTGCACACAAGCTGTTCGACGAAATGTCCGAGCCACACTTTAGTTCGCACAACACGGTATCCTCGGCTGAGGTTAGCAACATTATCTTCTTTATCTGTAACTGATACAAAAAATATTGCATATGTCCATGTAGGGTGGTCATTTTACTATTCACGATGTTATTGTAATGGTTAATTATTATGACGCAGATCGATGCACATATTCGATGGATGTATGGCGACTGACGCCATTCCGATTTTATTGCAGGCCTGCATAAATTTATCGATTTGGCTAAGGCAAAGAAAGTGGATAATTTTATGCCTTGTCCCTGCGTCGACTGTCGGAACGTGGCAGAGCACTCTGCCCCGAGAATCCTTCAAAGCCATCTGCTTCAGAGAGGTTTCATGCCCGAATATTATTGTTGGGCCATGCACAGAGAAAGAGGGGTTAGGCTGGAAGAAAATGAAGAAGAGGAGGATGATGACAGCTATCCTATGCCCCTGAAGAATACGGTGATACTGCAAAGGAAGACAATGAAGAAGAGGGAGGCGACAATGAAGAAGAAGAACGGGCATCGGATGAGCCCGCTGATGGTCTTGGTCGGGTCATTTCTGATGCAAAGCAACAATGTGATACAGAAAGGGAGAAGCTTAAGTTGGAGGCCATGCAAAAGGATCACAAAAAGTTGTTATACCCAAATTGCAAAGATGGCAGCACAAAGCCCGGTACCACACTTGAACTGCTGAAATGGAAGGCAGAGACTGGCTTATCTGACAAGGGATTTGAGAAGTTACTGAAAATAATGAAGCCGAAGCTTCCAAAGGATAACGAGCTGCCCGAGACAACGTACGAAGCAAAGAAGACTATCTGCCATCTAGGATTAGATGTGGAGAAGATACATGCATGCATTAATGACTGCATCCTGTACCACGGTATGCACTGCATGTCGATACAAGATCAGACAAAATGACCCTGGTGATGTTGAGTGCGATGACGAGCCCTCCAGGAAGAGGGTTCCTGCTAAGGTTATGTGGTATGCTCCTATAATACCACGGTTGAAACGTCTGTTCAGAAATAAAGAGCATGCCAGGTTGTTGCGATGGCACAAAGAAGAGCGTAAGAAAGACGGGAAACTAAGACACCCCGCGATGGGTCGCAGTGGAGAAACATCGAGAGAAAGTACTCGAACTTTGCAGGTGATGCGAGGAAATTATGGTTTGGTCTAAGTACAGACGACGTAAATCCTTTTGGGGACCAGAGCTGTAGTCACAGCACCTGGCTAGTGACTCTATGTATCTACAACCTTCCTCCTCGGTTGTGCATGAAGCGGAAGTTCATTATGATGCCAGTGCTCATCCAAGGACCGAAGCAACCCGGCAACGACATTGATGTGTACCTAAGGCCATTAGTCGATGAACTTTTGCAGTTGCAAGCAGAATCAGGTGTAAAGGTGTGGGATGAGCACAAACAGGAGCCATTTGACCTACGAGCGTTGTTGTTCGTAACCATCAATGATTGGCATGCTCTTAGTAACATTTCAGGACAGTCAAACAAGGGATACAATGCATGCACGCACTGTTTAGATAATACTAAAGGTACATATTTGGATAAATGTAAGAAGGTTGTGTACCTGGGGTGTCGTAAATTTCTTCCGACCAATCATCAAGTAAGAAAGAAAGGCAAGAATTTCAACGGTGAGGCAGATTACCGGAAGAAGCCTAAGCTCCCTAAAGGTGCTGATGTATTTGATATGGTGAAGGACCTAGAAGTAATCTTTGGAAAGGGTCCTGGCGGTCAATCTGTTCCGAAAGACCCCATTACCGGACACACGGCCATGTGGAAAAAGAAATCTATATTTTGGGAGCTTGAGTATTTGAAAGACCTAGAGGTCCGTTCTTCAATCGACGTGATGCACGTGACGAAGAATCTTTGCGTGAACCTGCTAGGCTTCTTGGGCGTGTATGGGAAGACAAAAGATACACCAGAAGCACGGGAGGACCAGCAACGTATCAAAGACCCATACAACAAGCATACTAATAAAGGACGTGAATACTTAAGCAGCTACGCTCTTACCAAAGCAGAGAAGGAAATCTTTTTTGAAGTCCTTTACAGTATCAAGGTCCTGACTGGCTTCTCGTCAAATATAAAGGGAATAATAAATATGGCAGAGAAAAAATTTCAGAACCTGAAGTCTCATGATTTTCACGTGATTATGACACAGTTGCTTCCGGTTGCATTGAGGGGGCTTCTACCGGAAAATGTTCGATTAGCCATTGTGAAGCTATGTGCATTCCTCAATGCAATATCTCAGAAGGTAATCGATCGAGAAAGTCTGGAAAGGCTACAGAAGGATGTGGTCCAATGTCTTGTCAGTTTTGAGTTGGTGTTCCCCCCGTCCTTCTTCAATATTATGACGCATCTCTTAGTTCACCTAGTCGAAGAGATTTCCATTCTCGGTCCTGTATTTCTACACAATATGTTCCCCTTGGAGAGGTTCATGGGAGTCTTAAAGAAATATGTTCGTAACCATGCTAGGCCAGAAGGAAGCATCTCCAAGGGTTATGGAACAGAGGAGGTCATTGGGTTCTGTGTAGACTTTCTTCCTGACCTTAAGCCGATTGGTGTTCCTGAATCACGGTATGAGGGGAGACTGAGAGGAAAAGGCACGCTAGGAAAGAAATCAATGATATTTAGGGACGCACATTCTTTGAATCAAGCACACTACATAGTTCTACAAAGTTCTACCTTCGTGGCTTCGTATATCGAGGAACACATGAATGTTGTACGCTCCAAGTTCCCGGGGAAGGATGACTACTGGATTAAAGAAAATCACATGGAGTCTTTCGGCACTTGGTTACAATTACATCTCATGAATGACACCACTATTGGAGATCAGCTGGCCGCAACACCATCTGCGACTGTATTGACTTTCCAAGGGTACGAGATAAATGGAAATACATTTTACACGATTGCCCAAGATAAAAAGAGCACCAACCAAAATAGTGGTGTCCGCTTTGATGCAACATGCGAGAATGGGAAAAAGGACACATACTATGGTTACATAGAGGAGATATGGGAACTTGACTATGGACCTACTTTTAAGGTCCCTTTGTTTCGGTGCAGTTGGGTCAACATGAATGGAGAAGGGGTAAAGGTAGACCACTTGTACGGAATGACAACAGTGGATCTCAAGAATCTTGGTTACAGAGACGAACCATTCGTCCTAGCCAATGATGTGGCTCAGGTTTTTTATGTGAAGGACATGTCCTCTAGACCGAAAAAAGAAAAAATAAGGAAACGAATACATCAGACGATGAGCCCAGGCGTCACATAGTTCTTTCAGGGAAAATAAACATCACGGGAGTCGAGGACAAGACAGACATGTCAGCAGATTATGATAAGTTTGATGAAATTCCGCCCTTCACCGTGAAAACTGACCCAAGCATCCCGTTAAGCAAAGAAGATGCTCCATGGTTACGGCCTAAGAAACGATCATAGGCAAGGGATCGACATACGCGACGAAGGATTCATATCCTAAACCCTAAACCCTATGTAAATCTATGTAATGTATGGAAACTTTATGTGATGTATGGAAACTTTATGTGATGTATCGAAATTTTATGTAATGGAGTCTTTCACGGGCTTACAGGGAAATTTTTCCGAGGCGGAGGTTCCGAAGATGCCGTAGGGCATGTGCACCAACGACATCTTCGAGAAGCTCCGCCACGGGAGATTTCCCAACCCTTTCCCCAACACTGTTAGAGGAGATGGAGTCTTTTACGGGCTTGCAGGAAAAATTTCCGAGGCGGAGCTTCCGAAGATGCCTTAGGGCGTGTGCACCAGCGACATCTTCGAGAAGCTCCGCCACGGGAGATTTCTCAACCCTTTCCCCAACACTGTTGAGGAGATGGAGTCTTTCACGGGCTTGGAGGGAAAAAATTTCGAGGCGGAGCTTCCGAAGATGCCGTAGGGCGTGTGCACCCACGACATCTTCGAGTAGCTCCGCCACGGGAGATTTCCCAACCCTCCATCCATGGGGATGAAACTCTCTCTACCTATGTTGGCTTGTTGAGTTGCTTGCCATGGCGTATCGATGGTCCTTTTATAGGCACGGCGCCGCTTCTACTTTGTCTTGTTCCTCCGACAGGGCGTCGTGCGCTACATGCTTTATCTCATCGAGCAGTGTGTACACCCACACATCCTCATCCCGTCGATAGCTTTAGTCTCGGTTACACCCACCAGCCGAGACTAAAGGTTACCCACTTGTCCTTATCCCACCGACAGCTTTAGTCTCGGTTGCACCCACCAGCCGGGACTAAAGGTTACCCACGCGTCCTTATCCCACCGACAACCTTAGTCTCGGTTGGCTTTTTCGTGTGTCGAAAGGGAAAACTTCCTCCTGCAACATCGTAAGCCCTCCCAAGATGCACATGTATGCACAATATGGGCACATTATCACAAACTATGCCCTGATTTTAGCCATAACATTGGTGGTTTGACCTAAATGCCATGAAACCTCGAACATGATAGGTCATTTTGTGAAAGACTTTTATGATGTTTGCAATTTTTCAAGTTCAATATTTTTCCTTGCAACTGTGACACATAATATGACACCACGTGAAGGTTTCATATTGTTTGGATCATTTTTGAATTTCTTATGCCCGTTTCAATCTATATTCAAAACGGCGGGCATGAAGCTTCTTAGCCCAGGGCTGAGCCTCGCTGAACTTGAAGTGGATCTCTGATGAAATAGCATGTTGTGAACCTATAAATTATTTTTTTTAAATTCACAAGCATTATATCATGTACTTGTAGTTCAAATCTTGGCAACCTCCTGCCGATTCGGCAGGAATTTGTCATTTTCATGAGGAATGGACAGAAAGGTTCTAGATACACCGGTTGGGAAATTGTCCATATAAGGTGGTCTAGTATTTTTGAAAAATGGGTTGGTACCAATGCCAAACTTTAATTTGGTGGTTGCTTCACTGAACACCCCAATTTCGGCACCTCAAAAATGGAAATTGCCTTTTTCGTGCGTCGAAAGGGAAAACTTCCTCCTGCAACATCGTAAGCCATCCCAAGATGCACATGTATGCACAATATGGGCACATTATCACAAACTATGTCCTGATTCTAGCCATAACATTGGTGGTTTGACCTGAATGCCATGAAACCTCGAACATGATATGTCATTTTGTGAAGGAATTTTTATGATGTTTGCAATTTTTCAAGTTCAATATTTTTCCTTGCAACTGTGACACATAATATGACACCACGCGAAGGTTTCACATTGTTTGGATCATTTTTGAATTTCTTATGCCCGTTTCAAACTATATTCAAAACGGCAGGCATGAAGCTTCTTAGCCCAGGGCTGAGCCTCGCTGAACTTGAAGTGGATATCTGATGAAATATCATGTTGTGAACCTATAAATGATTTTTTTAAAATTCACAAGCATTATATCATGTACTTGTAGTTCAAATCTTGGCAACCTCCTACCGATTCGGCAGGAATTTGTCTTTTTCATGAGGGATGGATAGAAAGGTTCCAGATACACCGGTTGGGAAATTGTCCATATAAGGTGGTCTAGTATTTTTGAAAAATGGGTTGGTACCAATGCCAAACTATAATTTGGTGGTTGCTTCACAGAACACCCCGATTTCGGCACCTCAAAAATGGAAATTGGCTTTTTCGTGCGTCAAAAAGGAAAACTTCCTCCAACAACATCGTAAGCCATCCCAAGATGCACATGTATGCACAATATGGGCACATTATCACAAAGTATGCCCTGATTCTAGCCATAACATTGTTGGTTTGACCTAAATGCCATGAAACCTCGAACATGATAGGTCATTTTGTGAAGGATTTTTATGATGTTTGCAATTTTTCAAGTTCAATATTTTTCCTTGCAACTGTGACACATAATATGACACCACGTGAATGTTTCACATTGTTTGGATCATTTTGAATTTCTTATGCCCGTTTCAAACTATATTCAAAACGGCGGGCATGAAGCTTCTTAGCCCGGGGCTGAGCCTAGCTGAACTTGAAGTGGATCTCTGATGAAATAGCATGTTGTGAACCTATAAATGATTTTTTTTAAATTCACAAGCATTATATCATGTACTTGTAGTTTAAATCTTGGCAACCTCCTACCGATTCGACAGGAATTTGTCTTTTTCATGAGGGATGGACAGAAAGGTTCCAGATACACCAGTTGGGAAATTTTCCATATAAGGTGGTCTAGTATTTTTGAAAAATGGGTTGGTACCAATGCCAAACTTTAATTTGGTGGTTGCTTCACAGAACACCCCGATTTCGGCACCTCAAAAATGGAAATTGGCTTTTTCGTGCGTCGAAAGGGAAAACTTCCTCCTGCAACATCGTAAGCGATCCCAAGATGCACATGTATGCACAATATGGGCACATTATCACAAACTATGCCCTGATTCTAGCCATAACATTGGTGGTTTGACCTAAATGCCATGAAACCTCGAACATGATAGGTCATTTTGTGAAGGATTTTTTATGATGTTTGCAATTTTTCAAGTTCAATACTTTTCCTTGCAACCGTGACACATAATATGACACCACGCGAAGGTTTCACATTGTTTGGATCATTTTTGAATTTCTTATGCCTGTTTCAAACTATATTCAAAACGGCGGGCATGAAGCTTCTTAGCCCGGGGCTGAGCCTCGCTGAACTTGAAGTGGATCTCTGATGAAATAGCATGTTGTGAACCTATAAATGATTTATTAAAAAATTCACAAGCATTATATCATGTACTTGTAGTTCAAATCTTGGCAACCTCATACCGATTCGGCAGGAATTTGTCTTTTTCATGAGGGATGGACAAAAAGGTTCTAGATACACCGCTTGGGAAATTGTCCATATAAGGTGGTCTAGTATTTTTGAAAAATGGGTTGGTACCAATGCCAAACTTTAATTTGGTGGTTCCTACACAGAACACCCGGATTTCGGCACCTCAAAAATGGAAATTGGCTTTTTCTTGCGTCGAAAGGGAAAACTTCCTCCTGCAACATCGTAAGCCATCCCAAGATGCACATGTATGCACAATATGGGCACATTATCACAAACTATGCCTTGATTCTAGCCATAACATTGGTGGTTTGACCTAAATGCCATGAAACCTCGAACATGATAGGTCATTTGTGAAGGATTTTTATGATGTTTGCAATTTTTCAAGTTCAATATTTTTCGTTGCAACTGTGACACATAATATGACTGATGGGTTCGTAGCATGGAAAAACAAAATTTTCTACCGCAAGAACGAACAAAACCCAGATCTAATCTAGATAAAAGCCAAGATCTAATCTATTAGACATGTGCAACGAGATAGATCTATACTAACCCTCGTAGATTCGATAAGCCTTGTTCGAGATCGGATCTCGTGGTTGATGTAGTCGATCACTAGCCGATCTCAAGATCGAGTAGACGATCCTTCCGACGTCGCGTTCCGGCAGCGCTTCCGCAGTCGGTCACACGTGCAGAGTCGAAGCAGACCTTCCTCTCCCCGTTCCAGCGAGCAGCGGAGGTAGTAGATCTCTCCACGGAATCCCAACAGCACGACGACGTGGTGGTGGTGGTGGAGTAGAGAATTCTGCAGGGCTTCGCCTAAGCCAGAGCAGAGGAAAGGAGGAGGAGAGAGGCGGCTAGGGTTTGAGGATTGGAGGGGGCCAGGGGGTGGCGCCTCCACCCCTCTATTTAAAGGAGGGAGGCGCCATGGGGAGGTCGAGTCCTTGTAGGACTCCCCTCTCCCTTGGCCGGCGGATCAAGGAGGTGGGGGGAGAGTCCTACTGTAACATCCCAAAACTTCAATCCAAGCTTATCAAAGATCAAATCATCCAAATTTAGGATTAACAAAAACTTTTCCATAATTAAAATGAAAGCATTCATATATGTGTGCATTTAAAATAGGAGTTATTTTGAATTGCCATGATTGTGTGATACCTTGCTTCTAAAATGTTTCTTAGGTGATTTAAACATCATCTACATCATTCCCAAACTTTTCCTAAAAGAAATCAAATAAAAAAGAGTTAAAATAAAGGAATGGTCAATTTGACAAAATTAACTCTCATGCCTACTTTGGCTATTCCTAGTACTCAATTCTTAACAGAAACAATTCTGGATCTTTACACCCCTTGCTAGTACACATAATGAGGTACCAAGGCCCACCTTTTGATCTTCTAAAAACCTTCTGTAAACTATTTTAAATAACAGTTCAAAATTGAATCTTTATCATATGGGAAGATCCCACTTTTTCAAAAACCACTAAAACAAGCTCAACTTTCAAAACCCAAGCATCTGCAGACTCACCAGCACCAACTTAGCACACCCACCAAAAATCTTTTCAAAATTCAAAACTTGAGTTCTTGCGGCCATTTCATCGAACAGGTGGCAGACACAGATCAAACATTTGTCAAAACACTATAGTGTGTAGTACTTCTTGTCACCATTTGGGCCTAACTCGGTCCCCCTATCCCCCAGCTCAAACCCCGGCCCTAGCTCTCTCTCCCTCTCCCCTAGCTGCTCCAGTGCCAAGCCGCCCGACGCCATGCACCAGGTCGACCATGGACAGCTCGCACAAAGCCGCCCCGCGCTCTCCTTCGCCCGCTGGCAGACATGCGCCATCACACCGCACCTCCTCGACCAGCCCCCGACCAAAATCGAGCGGAGGACAAGCCCCAGTTGCTCGCGCCCATGTCTCTGTCCGCCATGCCGATCACCCCGGAGCGCCGCGCCCGCCAGAGCAGCACCGGCCTCGCCAAGCCCTAGCCTTGCGTGGCAGCAACCGCAGCAGGCCCAGCAACCTCCCAGACATCCTTGTTTGCAGCCTCGCAACCAGCAGCCCGAGGAACCGCGTCGAACACCGCCGCCCGTGCCCAGTGCACCGCCCGCTCCCGACCAGCATAGACCGCCCCTTGCAGCGCCATCAAGCCATAGAGAATCACCAGGAGACCGGCCACCGTCCACCTACCTCGCCCATGCCCTTAGCTCGCTGTGCCGTCGCCCACGTCGAGCTCTGCCCATGCCGCTCTGCACCCTTCGCTCGCCTATATAAGGAGGCCTCCCCAGCAAGCTCTCTTCACACCATTCTCACCCCCACCTCTCACTCTCACTCCCCACCGCCAGCCGGAGCCGCTCGAGCACCAGAGCGCCGGAATTGCAGCCGTTGCTCCAGGCCATCCCAGGAGGCGCCGCTTGTACCAGGAGAACCACCGTCGTCTTCCACTTCGTTCGCCCGCATCGCCAACCCCGCTGGAGCCCCGGTACGCCCCCACTGCACCCTCACCGACCGCGCTAGGGTTCGAGCTCGCCGGCGACCCGTCTGTCATCGACGACGACCCTCAGCCGTCGATCTGCCCTCTAATCGCACGGCCACCGTTCGCCCATACCGCTTCGCACCCCCTCTGTGCCACTGACAGGTGGGGTCCTCACTTAAGTCAGCCCGCGACGCCGCGCGGAGCGCAGTGGGCCGGCCCATTTCGTTCCCGCGCGCGTTGGAAATTCAAATTAGGATTTTTCTTTTTAGTTAGAATATAGTTTCTGTCCTGTGTTTCAAAAATCAATTCTGTGAGTTTGACAAATCCAAATTGCTTGAAACTAATTTTGTCTAAAAGGTATTGAAATGATCTATCCAAGGCCGTTGGATTTAGTTCAATTAGATTTATCGATCTCTCCTAATAAAAATGAGAAGACAGAAGCTTTTACAACTTGCAACATTTTTATAAAATCAACCAAGTCAGCTTTTGAGTTGATTCTAGCTCTCAAAATCACATTTCATCATATCTATCCAAATATGTAATAATATTAAGGTTTACATGTAGTGACTTTGGACTAGTACCAAAATAATGCTATATAGGCATTTCTAGTCACTTTAAATCATTAAATAATAAACTTAAACTAAAGTAATATTGATCCAACCTTTAAATCTCATTCCCACCTGTGGAATATGTGGTGAGGACATGTGTCCACATGATCTCATATTTTGGTGGTGAATATTAAAATTTTAGTTAACATTTCAATGAGTAGAAATTACTTTTCTAAAATAAAAAGATTAAAACTATTGAATTAAAACTTGTAATGTTTGTGATGATAATAGACCATCAATTGTGTGCTTTAGAATGCTACTTAGCCTAGTTAAGTATTGTTTGGTGATTGTGCACTCCCTATGTATTTCTAGACGATAGCACCGACCAAACTCTCGAGGAGGAGGAGTTCTACCAGGAAGAAGAAGACAACTTCAACCACTGCACCAACCAAGGCAAGCCACTATTAGCAGGGCAAGCTAACCCTTGCAAACTTACCTTAGCAAGCTATGGTTAGCAAGCTAGAATAAACTAGATGGTTTAGTAAAGATGCCTTAAGTATACTTTGATCACACCCCTTTAACTCTTAGTACCTCAAGTCTTATTAACAAGTTTTACCCCCTTAGTTACACAAAGTTCTTCAATTTATTTTGAAGGTAGCATAAAGAGTATAAAACTTGACCTACTTAGAAACCTTTAGATGTCATTCTATGGCATGAGATTGATCCCACCTTTCCACCTTAGTGAACACTCTTAACCTAGTGTTTTAGAATAGATCAAACTTGAGTCATTTTAGATGGGAACACTTGGTGAAAATGAGTTATGAAAACCTTGGAATGATGAGTCATTCTATTGAGATGTTTTGACAGGTGTTGAGAAACACAATTGGTTTATGATGATGAAAATGATAAGGCATGAGCCTTAACCCTTTTATAAAACTGATGGTTGGATTCGGATGCGATACCATTCCAAATTTACCGTACAACCACATTACCTGAATTGGGTAAGGCTTAGCTGGAAATTTATATGCATTAGTATTAGTTCCCTCACGGGAGAGGTTTGAGCTGAGGCTACCTCTCAATGTTGTCCACCTATGCAGTGTCCAAGATGACTGATGGTCATGGTTGGGAGGCCATGCTCATAGGAGAGGTGCTTGTACTAGGGTGTGTAAAGGGAAGGTTATGTTTGATTATCTGCATACTAAGTATGATGATTCAGGGTTATCCCTGACAGATGTATCGAATCTTGTGGTGAAAGTGTACCACCTCTGCAGAGTGTCAAACTATTCGAATAGCCGCGTCCGCGGTTATGGACAGTTGGGATGGCCATACTGTTTCGTTGTCAGATGGTTTCTAAATAACTTGAAATGAATGATGAACCTTGACTTGACCACAACAGGGTTGTGTTAATGAAAATAGCTTCCCAACTTAAGTGATTCTAGACTTTACTTTATCTTTTCTTGTTTCAGAACTCATCTTAGGTTTCAAACTTAACTCGATAGTTATTCTTTCAATTCAGTACTTTAACTTAGAATCATAACCCTTGCTAGTAGTAGTTTGCGAGTACTTAAAGAGTACTCATGGATTTTGTCCCTGGCTATTATCATGGCCAGACTATGAAGGAGATTATCAATATGATGGTCAGCAGGACGGCTATGATAACTAGGACTATCTGCCTTCGTCAGCATTGCCTGTGCCCCTGAAGATGGACCCCACCGCTACGCTATCGTTTATTTCCGCTGCTTGTTGTATTAAAGACTGGATCATGAGATCCTTATTTGTGTAAAACCTTATGTATGGTTTGTAATGGATGATGTATTATGATATCCAATCCGTTATGTCTCGCAAAAATGGTAATCCTGGGATTGCGAGGTATGGCATAACAGGAACCTGGGATTAAAAATCCGTGTGTTGACAAGTTGGTATCAGAGCCATCCTGACCATAGGAGACCCTAGTTAGAATGGACGTCCAAACCAAAAACTTAGCTTCAAAACCAAAGTGAGTATTTATGAAAAACTATTTCCCCTCTTACCCTTGTGAACTCATTCTTTATCAAAAATACATGTTCCTCAAAAATTCTTACATTACTACTTAAAATTTGACACACTTGATCACTTCACTAATTTCCTTATCCTAAATTCTTGTAGATGGAGACTCAGTTTAACAAGTTTTACCAGTTGGGAAACGGAGGTCAGCTGATCTTCGAGAGGGATCTGGATTCACTGTCAGAATTTCTGGGACGCCCACATCCGGAGTTTCTTGGAGCTCAACTTCCAGGACCCCCAGGAGGAGACCTACAATGGCTAGTCACCGCAGATCTTCGAGTTAGCATTGAAGCACCAACCTCCGGGAGAATTCAGTTCTCCGTGAGAGAGAACAACTGGCTAGATGGATTGGCCAGGGCAATGCATGAAGCTCTCGCACGTCTATGTGCCCTCAGCATCAACAAGATTCAAGGAACCCGTTTTGCCCACTATACAAGACGTGACTTCATGGGAATGCCGATGGAGATGCCAAGTCACCCAGAGTTGAGGCGCCAAGTGGAGAACCTTGACTTCTTGCTTCATGACCGACAGCAGGAACTGGACAATGCCAGAGAGTTAGCCAACCAGAACTGTGCCATCGCCGACCAGAAGGCCCAGACTTTCACACTGCTCATCCAAGATCGCCAGTCTCTTTGTCGCCAGCGTGCCAAGAAGGATCGCACCATCGCCCGTCTTCGCAAGAAGGTGGCAGACCTCGAGAAGACCGTCAAGGAGCAGGAAGCTCAGCTTGTAGCAAAAGAAGAAGAAGATGAGGGTGAAGACATCCAAGGAGATATGGATTCTTACCTCAGCAACAATGATGACTTTCTGGAGGAGGATGCCGTGGACTTCTACACTGAAGATGAAGACTCCGACTTCATCGACGATGAGTAGATGCACTAGAGCACTGTCGTAGCATGAGGTGTATCATCTCATTGTATCGTAGCTTGCAGAATGGTTCTTTAAACCATCTGTTTTCCCTTTTATTGCTGTGGTGTGTGTTGTATCGTGTGCTTGTTTGCATGAATGAAAAAGCAGTTAGTTGAGAAGCCTGAGTCTAACTCAAAGTTTTAGCTTTGAAAACCTCAAAACCATGAACCTTAGAATTTCCCTCTTACCCCTATATCCATCTAAATCTCTAGATGCCTCGTGGAAACCAAGGAGGAAGCAGCTCGTCGCAGGACCCAATGCTGCAGATCTTGCAGAATCTCATAGCGGATCATGAAGCAAGCAGGGCCGAACGTCAAGCCAACTTAGCAACACTGCAGCAGATCGCCCAGATGGCTCTCAACAACCAAGGGCATGGAAATCAGGATCACCAAGGATCCAAACTCAAAAACTTTCAGAACACAAATCCCCCAATCTTCAACCAATCTGAGAACCCACTAGATGCTGATGACTGGTTACAAACCATAGAAAACAACTTAGAGGTTGCAGGAGTGGATGCAAATGAGAAAGTTCTATTCGCCACCCACTATCTGGCAGGAGATGCAAGAGCTTGGTGGAATAGCATCCGCACTATGAACCAAGGTCAAGTGATGACCTGGGAAGCATTCAAGGTCAAGTTCAGCCGCACCCACGTGCCGCAAGGTCTTGTCAACAGGATGAGAGATGAATTCCGTGAGTTGAAGCAAGGAAGAATGACGGTGGTAGAGTACCGTGACAAATTCCTGTCACTTGCTAGATATGCACCCGATGAGATCAACACGGAGGCCAAGAAGAAGGAGAGATTCTTGAACGGACTGCATGATGAGATGCACTGTCCTCGTCAACATCCGTTTCGATGATCTCGAAGAGCTAGTCGACTCTGCCATTCAGATGGAAGGGAAGATTAACCAGGCAAACGACAATCGCAAGCATCGTATGATGCAGCAGTCTGGATCCAACAGTCACCAGAAGTACCGTCCCAACCCTTCACCAGGATATGCACCAAGGAACAACCGACCCTCGAATTCTCGCCCAAGCTACCCCAACCGTAGCGGAGGCAATGTGAAGTCCGGAGGAAACAATCACAACTCCGGTAATGCCAATCATTTCAACCGTGCACCTCCCAAGAGCAACAACAACAACAACTGCAACACTGCAGCCAGAACTGGCAGCAATGCTATACCGGTCGCAGCCAAAGACAAGTCCCAGATCACCTATTTCGAGTGTGGAGTGAAAGGTCACTACTCCAATGAGTGTCCCAAGAAGGCTGCCGCCAATGCCAATGTGAATGTCCCAGCTCAGCAGGAGCGTCGTGTTCAGCCAGGAAGGAGGTTTGCCCCAAGGAACCCGCACAACTGCAACGGTCGTCTCTTCCACATGAACGCAGAAGAAGCCCAAGAAGCGCCAGATGTAGTGCTGGGTATGTTTTCTGTCAACTCAGTTTTAGCAAGAGTATTGTTTGATTCAGGAAAATCGCATTCCTTTGTCACCGAAGAATTTGTATGCACTAGTAAGATTCGCCCAACCAACTTGAAGCATGTCATGATAGTTCAAATCCCCGGCTCAACTACCAAAGCTAGAAAAATTTGCAAAGCGGTACCTATCAGAATACATGGGATAGATTTTTATGCCAACCTAATTGTACTTGGAACCAAAGGATTGGAAGTAGTACTAGGCATGGACTGGATGTCAAGGCATCAAGGACTGATAGACTATGCTAAGAAAGCCATCACCATGACCAGTAGTTCTGGAGTAACAGTAGAACATATCTCTGAAACCTTGCCCCGTCAATTCAAGTGCAACAAGAGTGTAGCCCTGCCTACCATTGACCAAGTCAGAGTAGTCTGTGAATACCCCGACGTATTCCCAGATGAATTGCCAGGTATGCCCCCGGATAGGGATATAGAGTTCATTATCGAACTAATCCCCGGAACCGGACCTATAGCCCAGAGACCTTATACCATGAACCCCTCAGAGTTAGTGGAACTGAAGAAGCAGTTGGATGCCATGTTAGCAATAGGCTTGATTCAGCCAAGCGCATCGCCATGGAGATCACCAGTGTTATTCGTCGACAAGAAAGATGGAGGCAACCGTCTGTGCACAGATTACCGAAAATTGAATGATGTCACCATCAAGAACAAGTACCCCTTGCCAAAGATAGAGGATCTATTTGATCAGTTGACTGGAGCTTAGGTATTCTCAAAGATTGATCTTAGGACTGGTTATCACCAACTTAAGATTCGTGCAACGGATATTCCGAAGACCGCCTTTACTACTCGCTATGGTTTATACGAGTATACGATTATGTATTTTGGATTAACCAATGCCCCTGCTTATTTCATGAATCTCATGAATAAGATCTTTATGAATTTCCTAGATAAGTTTGTAGTTGTGTTTATCGACGACATCCTTATCTACTCCAAGTCCGAAGAAGAGCATGAGCAACATCTGAGAATCATCCTAGGAACCCTGAGAGAGCATCAATTATATGCCAAGTTCAGCAAGTGTGAGTTTTGGCTGAAAGAAGTAGGATTCCTAGGACATATTGTGTCTGCCGGAGGAGTCTCTGTTGATCCCAGCAAGATCAAAGATGTTGAATAATGGGAAGCCCCAACCAATCAAACCCAGGTTCGTTCATTTCTCGGATTAGCGGGATATTACCGCAAATTCGTAGAAGGATTCTCGAGCATAGCCCGACCAATGACCCAATTATTGAAGAAGGACAAGAAGTTTGAATGGACAGACAAGTGTGAAGCCAGTTTCCAGGAGCTGAAGAAGAGATTGATATCAGCCCCAATTTTGATCATGCCAGACATCAAGAAGCCATTTGATGTATATTGTGATGCATCCAAGATTGGTCTAGGATGTGTATTGATGCAAGAAGGCAAAGTCATCGCGTATCTGTCGCGACAACTGAAGCAGCATGAGCAGAACTATCCGACCCATGATCTTGAGCTAGCAGCCGTGGTTCTGGCGTTGAAGACATGGCATCACTATTTGATGGGTAATCGCTGTGAGATTTACTCAGATCATAAAATCTTGAAGTATATCTTCACCCAGAAGGAGCTAAATATGAGGCAAAGAAGATGGATAGAGTTAATCAAGGATTATGACCTTGACATTCACTATCACCCCGGCAAAGCCAATGTGGTAGCGGATGCTCTTAGCAGATTGCCGTGTAGGCTTAACACCATGATCAAAGAGAAGCAACCAAGTTTGTATGAGGAGTTGGAGCAGTTCAGGACTGAGTTAGTTAGCAAAGGGTTCCTCGCTAGCATTGAACTTCAACCCACTTTGATTATCCAGATCAAGGAAGCCCAGAAGGGAAATGAGAGTGTTGATGGAATCAAACATCGTATTGGTACAGGAAAAGTACCTGGATTCACCGAAGACGAAGAAGGAGTACTGTGGTACAAAGGACGTATCTGTGTTCCAGCAGATTCAGAACTGAAAGAAGTTATCATGAAGGAAGCTCATGATACTCTTTATTCTATCCACCCCGGAGGAACAAAGATGTATCAGGATTTGAAAGAGCAATTTTGGTGGCACAAGATGAAGCGAGAGATCGGAAGCTACATCACCAAGTGTGACATTTGTCAAAGAGTCAAAGCAGAGCATCAGAGACCTGCAGGATTGTTGCAACCATTGCAGATTCCGTAATGGAAATGGCATTCCGTCAGGATGGACTTTATCACAGGTTTACCTACTTCTAGTAGGGGAAATGACTCAATCTGGGTCATAGTTGATAGACTATCTAAGGTAGCCCACTTCATACCTGTCAAGACAACCTACCAAAGTGCAAAACTAGCAGAGCTGTACATTGCTAGAATTGTTAGTCTGCATGGAACCCCCAAGACCATTGTATCAGATTGAGGAACCCAGTTTACTTCAAGATTTTGGCAGAAAGTCCAGGAAGGTTTAGGAACCAAGTTAAATTTCAGTACCGCCTATCACCCGCAAACAGATGGACAGATTGAGAGAGTCAACCAGATTCTTGAGGATATGCTTAGAGCCTGTGTGTTGGAATACTGATCAAAATGGGAAGACTGCCTACCATTCACAGAGTTCTCATATAACAACAGTTATCAGGCTAGTTTGCAAATGGCACCATTTGAATTCCTATACGGAAGAAAATGTCGTACCCCCTTAAATTGGTCGCAAGTAGGAGAGAGTCAAATCTTTGGACCCGACATTCTCCGAGAAGCCGAAGAGAAAGTTCACAAAGTCCGTGAGCACCTCAAGACCACCCAATCCAGACAGAAAAGCTATGCTGACAAGAGAAGGAGAGACCTGACTTTCAATGTCGGAGATTTCGTATATCTCAAGGTTTCACCCTTGAAGGGAACTCAACGCTTTAGTCTGAAGGGAAAGTTAGCCCCCAGATATATCGGACCTTTCAAGATTCTGAACCGTCGAGGAGAAGTATCGTATCAGCTGGAATTGCCTGAAGAGATGTCAGCCATCCACAATGTGTTCCATATCTTGTTACTCCGCAAATGCCTAGAAGTGTCGGAAAAGACTGAAGTTTTCAAGAACATCGATCACAGAGCTGTGGAAATCAACAACGACCTGACCTATCGGGAAGTGCCCATTCGTATCTTAGAAGAAGCCTACAGAACCACCAGGACCAGGAGTATCAAGTTTCTCAAGATTCAGTGGAGCAACCATATCGAGGAGGAAGCCACCTGGGAACGCGAAGATTACATTAGGACAGAGTTCCCAGATCTTTTTAGTTCCTAGTTTTCTTTGTAAATCTCGGGACGAGATTTTGTTTAAGGGGGGAAGGTTTGTAACATCCCAAAACTTCAATACAAGCTTATCAAAGATCAAATCATCCAAATTTAGGATTAACAAAAACTTTTCCATAATTAAAATGAAAGCATTCATATATGTGTGCATTTAAAATAGGAGTTGTTTTGAATTGCCATGATTGTGTGATCCCTTGCTTCTAAAATGTTTCTTAGGTGATTTAAACATCATCTACATCATTCCCAAACTTTTCCTAAAAGAAATCAAATAAAAAAGAATTAAAATAAAGGAATGGTCATTTTGACAAAATTAACTCTCATGCCTACTTTGGCTATTCCTAGTACTCAATTCTTAACAGAAACAATTCTGGATCTTTACACCCCTTGCTAGTACACATAATGAGGTACCAAGGCCCACCTTTTGATCTTCTAAAAACCTTCTGTAAACTATTTTAAATAATAGTTCAAAATTGAATCTTTATCATATGGGAAGATCCCACTTTTTCAAAAACCACTCAAACAAGCTCAACTTTCAAAACCCAAGCATCTGCAGACTCACCAGCACCAACTTAGCACACCCACCAAAAATCTTTTCAAAATTCAAAACTTGAGTTCTTGCGGCCATTTCATCGAACAGGTGGCAGACACAGATCAAACATTTATCAAAACACTATAGTGTGCAGTACTTCTTGTCACCATTTGGGCCTAACTCGGTCCCCCTGTCCCCCCAGCTCAAACCCCGGCCCTAGCTCTCTCTCTCCCTCTCCCCTAGCTGCTCCAGTGCCAAGCCGCCCGACGCCATGCGCCAGGTCGACCATGGACAGCTCGCACAAAGCCGCCCCGCGCTCTCCTTCGCCCGCTGGCAGACAGGCGCCATCACACCGCACCGCCTCGACCAGCCCCCAACCAAAATCGAGCGGAGGACAAGCCCCAGTTGCTCGCGCCCATGTCTCTGTCCGCCATGCCGATTACCCCGGAGCGCCGTGCCCGCGAGAGCAGCACCGGCCTCGCCAAGCCCTAGCCTTGCGTGGCAGCAACCGCAGCAGGCCCAGCAACCGCCCAGACATCCTTGTTCACAGCCTCGCGACCAGCAGCCCCGAGGAACCGCGTCGAACACCGCCGCCCGTGCCCAGTGCACCGCCCGCTCCCGACTAGCATAGACCGCCCCTTGCAGCGCCATAAGGCCATAGAGAATCGCCAGGAGACCGGCCACCATCCGCCTACCTCGCCCATGCCCTTAGCTCGCTGTGCCGTCGCCCACGTCGAGCTCTGCCCATGCCGCTCTGCACCCTTCGCTCGCCTATATAAGGAGGCCTCCCCAGCAAGCTCTCTTCACACCATTCTCATCCCCACCTCTCACTCTCACTCCCCACCGCCAGCCGGAGCCGCTCGAGCACCAGAGCGCCGGAATTGCAGCCGGAGTCGCCGCCTTGGGAGGAGAAGGGCGCCGTTGCTCCAGGCCATCCCAGGAGGCGTCGCTTGTACCAGGAGAACCGCCGTCGTCTTCCACTTCGTTCGTCCGCATTGCCGACCCCGCTGGAGCCCCGGTACGCCCCCACTGCACCCTCACCGATCGCGCTAGGGTTCGAGCTCGCCGGCGACCCGTCTGTCGTCGACGACGACCCTCAGCCGTCGATCTGCCCTCTAATCGCACGGCCACCATTCGCCCATACTGCTTCGCACCCCCTCTGTGCCACTGACGGGTGGGGTCCTTGCTTAAGTCAACCCGCGACGCTGCGCGGAGCGCAGTGGGCCGGCCCATTTCGTTCCCGCGCGCGTTGGAAATTCAAATTAGGATTTTTCTTTTTAGTTAGAATATAGTTTCTGTCCTGTGTTTCAAAAATCAATTCCGTGAGTTTGACAAATCCAAATTGCATGAAACTAATTTTGTCTGAAAGGTATTGAAATGATCTATCCAAGCCCGTTGGATTTAGTTCAATTAGATTTATAGATCTCTCCTAATAAAAATGAGAAGACAGAAGCTTTTACAACTTGCAACATTTTTATAAAATCAACCAAGTCAGCTTTTGAGTTGATTCCAACTCTCAAAAATCACATTTCATCATATGTATCCAAATATGTAATAATATTAAGGTTTACATGCAGTGACTTTGGACTAGTACCAAAATAATGCTATATAGGCATTTCTAGTCACTTTAAATCATTAAATAATAAACTTAAACTAAAGTAATATTGATCCAACCTTTAAATCTCATTCCCACCTGTGGAATATGTGGTGAGGACATGTGTCCACATGACCTCATATTTTGGTGGTGAATATTAAAATTTTAGTTAACATTTCAATGAGTAGAAATTACTTTTCTAAAATAAAAAGATTAAAACTATTGAATTAAAACTTGTAATGTTTGTGATGATAATAGACCATCAATTGTGTGCTTTAGAATGCTACTTAGCCTAGTTAAGTATTGTTTGGTGATTGTGCACTCCCTATGTATTTCTAGACGATAGCACCGACCAAACTCTCGAGGAGGAGGAGTTCTACCAGGAAGAAGAAGAAGACAACTTCAACCACTGCACCAACCAAGGCAAGCCACTATTAGCAGGGCAAGCTAACCCTTGCAAACTTACCTTAGCAAGCTATGGTTAGCAAGCTAGAATAAACAAGATGGTTTAGTAAAGATGCCTTAATCATACTTTGATCACACCCCTTTAAATCTTAGTACCTCAAGTCTTATTAACAAGTTTTACCCCCTTAGTTACACAAAGTTCTTCAATTTATTTTGAAGGTAGCATAAAGAGTATAAAACTTGACCTACTTAGAAACCTTTAGATGTCATTCTATGGCATGATATTGATCCCACCTTTCCACCTTAGTGAACACTCTGAACCTAGTGTTTTAGAATAGATCAAACTTGAGTCATTTTAGATGGGAACACTTGGTGAAAATGAGTTATGAAAACCTTGGAATGATGAGTCATTCTATTGAGATGTTTTGACAGGTGTTGAGAAACACAATTGGTTTATGATGATGAAAATGATAAGGCATGAGCCTTAACCCTTTTATAAAACTGATGGTTGGATTCGGATGCGATACCATTCCAAATTTACCGTACAACCACATTACCTGAATTGGGTAAGGCTTAGCTGGAAATTTATATGCATTAGTATTAGTTCCCTCACGGGAGAGGTTTGAGCTGAGGCTACCTCTCAATGTTGTCCACCTATGCAGTGCCCAAGATGACTGATGGTCATGGTTGGGAGGCCATGCTCATAGGAGAGGTGCTTGTACTAGGGTGTGTAAAGGGAAGGTTATGTTTGATTATCTGCATACTAAGTATGATGATTCAGGGTTATCCCTGACAGATGTATCGAATCTTGTGGTGAAAGTGTACCACCTCTGCAGAGTGTCAAACTATTCGAATAGCCGCGTCCGCGGTTATGGACAGTTGGGATGGCCATACTGTTTCGTTGTCAGATGGTTTCTAAATAACTTGAAATGAATGATGAACCTTGAATTGACCACAACAGGGTTGTGTTAATGAAAATAGCTTCCCAACTTAAGTGATTCTAGACTTTACTTTATCTTTTCTTGTTTCAAACTCAGCTTAGGTTTCAAACTTAACTCGATAGTTATTCTTTCAATTCAGTACTTTAACTTAGAATCATAACCCTTGCTAGTAGTAGTTTGCGAGTACTTAAAGAGTACTCATGGCTTTTGTCCCTGGCTATTATCATGGCCAGACTATGAAGGATATTATCAAGATGATGGTCAGCAGGACGGCTATGATAACTAGGACTATCTGCCTTCGTCAGCATTGCCTGTGCCCCTGAAGATGGATCCCACCGCTATGCTATCGTTTATTTCCGCTGCTTGTTGTATTAAAGACTGGATCATGAGATCCTTATTTGTGTAAAACCTTATGTATGGTTTGTAATGGACGATGTACTATGATATCCAATCTGTTATGTCTCGCAAAAATGGTAATCCTGGGATTGCGAGGTATGGCATAACGGGCACCTGGGATTGGAAATCCGGGTGTTGACACCTACTCCCCCACGAATCCTTGTCTTGCCCCACAAGTATTCCTTGACCCTTTCTTGGTTTTCAAGCAAACTCCAAGAAATCTTCTAGAACCTTCCGAAACATTTTGAAACCTTCTAGAATCCCCATACAAATACTCCGGAACATTTCCTAACTTAGAAAATGATCCCCAATATATGAATCTTATTCTCCGGACAATTCCGGATCTCCTCGTGATGTCCCAGATCCAATCCGAGACTCTGAACAACATTCGGTCTCCAACGCACATTCCATATCTACTTAAAAACAACTTTGAACCTTAAGTGTGTCACCCTACGGTTCGTGAATATGCAGACATGATGAAGACACCTCTTCGATCAATAAACCATCAGCGGGATCTGGAGATCCATAACGGCTCCCACATACTCAACGATGACTTCGTGATCAATAGAACCATTAACATACGAAACCAATTCCCTTTGTCACGCGATACTCTACTTATCCGAGGTTTGATCGTCGGTATCTCCATACCTAGTTCTACCTCGTTACTGATAAGTACTCTTTACTCGTTCCATGATATGTCATCCCTTGTGACCTAGTCACATGCTTGCAAGCTAACTAGATGACATGCCACCGAGAGGGCCCAAAGTATATCTATCCGTCATATGGATGGACAAATCCCAATCTTGGTCCATGCGCTTCAACACATACTTTCAGAATACCCAATGACACCTTTATAACCACCCAGTTACGAAGCGGTGTTTGATGTCATCAAAGTATCCATCCGGTGATGGTGATTAACATAACCTCATGGTCGAAGGATTAGGTTACTATGCATTTGAAAGCTTGTAGCAAAATGAACTTAATGACTTGATCTTATGCTATGCTTACTATGGGTGTGTGTCCATCACATCATTCTCCTAATGATATAACCTTATTATTAATGACATCCAATGTCCATGATCAGGAAACCATGGTCATCTATTAATCAACAAGCTAGTTCAACAAGAGGCTTACTAGGGACTCTTTTATGTTTACAAAACACACAAGTATTAATGTTTCCGGTTAATACAATTATAGCATGGGATGTAAACATTTATCATAAACATAAAGATATAATAATAACCACTTTATTATTGCCTCTTGGGCATATCTCCAACAGTCTCCCACTCGCACTAGAGTCAATAATCTAGTTAAAAATTTGTGCATTCAACACCTATGGCTTTCTGGTGTTGTATAGACACTATTGCTAGTGGTAAACATAATCTTCGGATCTGACACTTCCAGGTCCGTGTGTATTTGCATTTCCTTGCGTCTCTACGCATTACTCATTCTCCAATGAGATGGCATTGTATAAATTTGGTCCTTTGGTGAGACCTTTAGTTCCTTGGGATTAAATCATGTTGATACAATTGTCGTACAATGTATCTTCATAGTATTATCCCGCTATGAACCACACCTAGTTTGATAACAAACTACTTGACGCAAATGCCCTCATTTGCTGCTACAATAACAGTCATATACTTAGCCTTTTGTTGTAGTATCTGTCACAATGTTTTAACTTTGGTACTCAACCAAATCCGTTATGGAACTTCCTTTCCATTACATTGTGCCACCCATAGTTTAAATTGAGATAAACTTAATTTGTGACAAAACTAGTATCAATGTAACAATTTACAATGAACTATTTGTCACCACTATATAAATAATATATTCTTAGTTCTTCCAAAGATCATAGGAATATCCCTACTATTGTCCAATGATCATCTTATGAGTCATTCTGGTATATGCTCATAACATTTAGAGCATAGGATATATCTGGATGTGTACATCTCAAAGAATGATTGATCAAAATATTCTTGTGATTTCACCAAGTGTCAAAACACTTGAATCTCGTGTCAACACACTTGAATCTTGATTCAGTCCTTTCCGTGCGTCAAGAACCTTTCTTGTTGTTTCCATATTGAACTCATTCAACATCTTATCTATGTACATTTGGCAAAACCATATTAGCGCCTCAATCTATCCATATAGACATTGATGCCTAATTCTTGGGTTATGCCTAAGTCTTTCATCGAAATGAAATTCTTAACCTGTGTCAATAAAAGATACATCATTTCTAATCAACAATATGTCTTTCACATAATGTATTAGAAATATGTCTTAGCGCTCCCACTTAATTTCTTGCAAAATGCAAACATCTTCATCGTCTCTGATGAAACTAAACCTTTTAACGGTTTCATCACGGTGAAGATTCCAACTCCGCGATGCTCACTTCAACCATTGAAGTTTTGCATACTCTTTTAGCATCCTTTGAATTAACAAAAAACCCTTTGGATCGTGTTATGTACACGTCCTAGGTAACCATTCTATTAGAAGAACTTGTTTTGTTTGTTCAACTACCATATACCAAAATATATGTAGTGGTTGCTACATTAATCCGTCCAGACTAAATATCGCTATGAAAGATCAAATATTATCATAGTCAATTCCTTGAACATTGTCGTAAACTCTTTCCGACATGTCGACTATTTCATAGATGTGAAACATCCATGTCTATTTCTTTATAGATCCATATATGACTGTAAGGTCTTGCACCTTTCCAGAGGGTCTTTCAAATTTAAAGCTTGATTTCTCGTGTATGGAATTATCACGGATTTTATGGCTTCAAGCCACTTAACAAAGTCAGGGCCCATCATTGATTATTTGCATGTAGTCGGTTCATCATTGTCAAACAACAATGATTTAACTCTCAAATCTTGGCATTTGATTATTTACCCGACCTACTTGGTTCAATAGGAACTTAGATCTCCGTGACCACAACCTTTGAGGCACGTGAGCCATGAGCATTGTTGCTGCCTCCGGGACACTTACCGATGCTGCGCAACTCAGCACATATTAGCCAAGGTTCAACAACCTTGTCAAAGTTCTATTGTCCTCCCACTTAACTTTTCACCAAAAATTCCTTCTCAAGAAACTCGACATTCTAAGTGACAAACACTTTTGTCTTCGGTGTTATGGAGGAATACCCAATGGTTATTCGAAATAACCTACAAAGACATGCTCATTCGACTTTGGTTGTAAACACTTTACTTACGCCTAGCATACCAAAAATTTAAGAAAGGACAACCTGGGTTTTATCCCAAACCATGACTTATATGGTGTCATTTCAATGGATCACGATGGAGCTCTTTTCAGTGTAAAAGCGGTAGTCACTAAAGCTTTAATCTTTTAAAATATAATGGCAGTTTTATAAATGACACCTTTGATCTTATCATGTCAAACAAGGTTTCATTACATATCTTGAACACTCCATACTCCTATGGTGTTTTGGGAAATGCAAATCCATGGAACGATTCCTCAAATCTTAGGTGTTTTGATAAACTTGTAACTCAAACATCTTTCTTTATGATCCAATCATAAACTTTTTATTTTCTTGTTACAATGATTTTCCACTTCATCTTGAAAGTCTTTGAACATTTTCAAATGTTTCATACTTCTTCCTTATTGAGTAAGTATATACATATACTCACTCAAATCTTCGGAGAAAGCATATGAAGTTGAAATCCATCGCCCACGACTACACATAATGGACTATATACATCAATATTTACAAATTCCAATTAGTTAGTCGTCCGTTCCTCTTTTGGCCTACGAACAGAGTTTTACTTATCTCCAGGAAAGTACCACAAGCGTCATTTGATCAAAATCAAAGACTCCAAAAATCCATCAACATGGAGTTTCTTCATGTATCCCTTTCAATATAATTTAAACGGCGATGTCACTTTGCAAGTGATCTTTCAATCATTTGTCTTGCGACATTTTAGCATTAGTTTTATGGTCATTATTTCTCCAACAAGAGTTGTATATCATCCATCTATTATGGAATGCGGTAATTATTTGAACAACCTTTTGTCGTCATAATACCTGATCATAATAACAATTATTGAAACAAATCTTGAAGGCAAGCTCTGATGTTAACGAGCAACACAACAACCCTTTGTTTGTTTTCGATGAGCATCATCACATATTCTCTTGCTAGTTACTTAGGCCATTGTAGTTCATGAATTGTGTTGTCCTGTATGACACTTCATACCAACCAATTCGGTATCCAATACCGCAGAACCACATTGTTTAACAACCAAGGAATACATCCATAACATGTATCTTCTATATACCTAAGTTGGACATCTCCAATCTTTTCTTTTCTGCCAAATATTTTATAGATTCTCTTTCAACAATTCCTTTTCTTTTAAAAGAATCTATCAACATCAATAGTGGTGTCATTCACATGACACATAGTACAAAGTGTGTATAGTCAAATACTAATACCTTTGGACTTGCACTTTGAAGTGGATCACCTTCATCAAATGTTTGGCATTCTTTCAAAGTTCCATTCTTTAGTAATATTTTAGTGTAGTAAACATTTTACTTACATCTTCTATTCATCCTTATCATGACAACTTTCATGATCAAGCTGCTATAGCTTATAAAGGTGAATTGCGAGTATAATGTTTCTTTTCCAAAACCTTTTGGAGGATTAGGACGACTAGCGTCTCCAACCTTCACAAATTCTCATCAATTATGAGGACATATACTCTATCATGTTGTAACCAACATATTGTTTTAGATATCGCAATACCTTTCACATATGATGGTTTCTGAAACATTGCTTTCAGCTCTTAGATAAACTTGATATTAAAAACAATCTTTTGAGTATCAAGAATCATGGAGGCAAACATGATACATTAGATACTAACACTGAAATTGTTACTCTTGATTTAATACTGTTTATTAAACTTCACAGAGTAAACGGAGTTTGCTGAAAGTTTGCAATATGACTTTTAAACTTTAGATTGACACTCAAAACAATACGATACCAGTTCGTAAAGAAAATATCCAGAATTTCTATAGTTCCACTATCTCAACTATAACTAAGCGTAAGGTGATGAACGGATGCCAATGACTACAACAAACTATGCAAATTCACTTTGATTGTGTTTATGATAAATTGAGTTCGACTAATCCAAATTACAAATAAACTCCCACTCAAAACAACATCCCTCGAGTTGTTTTAGTGATTACACGAACCAAATCCACTACACCAAGTCCGATCATCACGTGAGATGATGTAGCTTTAAAGGCGAACAATCAACATGTTCATCATATCATCCATATGACTCATGCTTTACCTTTCGGTATTCCGTGTTCCAAGACCATGTCTGTACATGCTAGGCTTGTCAAGGTTAACCTTAGTTTCCGCATGTGCAAATCTAGCTTGCACCCGTCGTATGCACACGTAGAATCTATCACACCCGATCATCACGAGATGCTTCGAAACGACGAGTCTTAGCAACGATGCCTACTAAGGACGAACACTTTATTACTTGATATTTAGTGAGAGGGATCATCTTATAATGCTACCGTCATGATCTAAGCAATACAAGATGCATAAAGGATTAACATCACAGGCAATTCATAATTAGTGTGATATGATATGGCCCATTCTTCTTATGCCTTTGATCTCCATCTCCAAAGCACGGACATGATCTCCATCATCACCAGCATTGCGTCAAGGTCAGTGGCGCCGCTTCATGGTTGTCCATCATCACTAGCAACTATTACAACTACTTGGAATAAAGATATTACAAGATGAATAGACACGCAGGTCCTAACAGAATTAAAGACAACCATTAGGCTCCTGCCGGTTGCCATATTACAACAAGGATCATTGCATACATCAAATATAATCACAATCACATGATGGCCATATCACATCACAAAAACCCTGCAAAAACAAGTTAGACGCCTCTAATTTTCTTTGCATGTTTTACGTGGTTTGGGGCTTTCAAATAAGAACGGATCTTACCTACGAAACTTAACCACAACGTTGATACAAGTGCTATCAAGTGCAAAGTGTAGATTGGATCTATACTATGGTGAGAGAGACAGACACCCGCAAAGCCACTTGTGCAAAGCAAGTTACACGTCAAGCGTGGAGCAAGTCTCATGTGCGATGACATGTAAGGTTAGCCCGAGCCGCTTCATCCCACCATACCGCAAGATGCAAAGTACACAAAGCAAAAGACGACATGAGCACCAACACCCACAAAACCATTGTGTTCTACTCGTGCAACAGATCTACGCATAGACACGGTTCTGATACCACTGATGGGTTCGTAGCATGGAAAAACAAAATTTTCTACCGCAAGAACAAACAAAACCCAGATCTAATCTAGATAAAAGCCAAGATCTAATCTATTAGACATGTGCAACGAGATAGATCTGTACTAACCCTCGTAGATTCTATAAGCCTTGTTCGAGATCGGATCTCGTGGTTGATGTAGTCGATCACTTGCCGATCTCAAGATCGAGTAGACGATCCTTCCGGCGCCGCGTTCCGGCAGCGCTTCCGCAGTCGGTCACACGTGCGGAGTCGAAGCAGACCTTCCTCTCCCTGTTCCAGCGAGCAGCGGAGGTAGTAGATCTCTCCACGGAATCCCAGCAGCACGACGGCGTGGTGGTGGTGGTGGAGTAGAGAATTCTGCAGGGCTTCGCCTAAGCCAGAGCAGAGGGAAGGAGGAGGAGAGAGGCGGCTAGGGTTTGAGGATTGGAGGGGGCCAGGGGTGGCGCCTCCACCCCTCTATTTAAAGGAGGGAGGCGCCATGGGGAGGTCGAGTCCTTGTAGGACTCCCCTCTCCCTTGGCCGGCGGATCAAGGAGGTGGGGGAGTGTCCTACTCCCCCACGAATCCTTGTCTTGCCCCACAAGGATTCCTTGACCCTTTCTTGGTTTTCAAGCAAACTCCAAGAAATCTTCTAGAACCTTCCAAAACATTCCAAAACCTTCTAGAATCCCCATACAAATGCTCTGGAACATTTCCTAACTTAGAAAATGATCCCCAATATATGAATCTTATTCTCTGGACAATTCCGGATCTCCTCGTGATGTCCCAGATCCAATCCGAGACTCCGAACAACATTCGGTCTCCAACGCACATTCCATATCTACTTAAAAACAACTTTGAACCTTAAGTGTGTCACCCTACGGTTCGTGAATATGCAGACATGATGAAGACACCTCTCCGATCAATAAACCATCAACGGGATCTGGAGATCCATAATGGCTCCCACATACTCAACGATGACTTCATGATCGATAGAACCATTAACATACGAAACCAATTCCCTTTATCATGCGATACTCTACTTATCCGAGGTTTGATCGTCGGTATCTCCATACCTAGTTCTACCTCGTTACTGATAAGTACTCTTTACTCGTTCCATGATATGTCATCCCTTGTGACCTAGTCACATGCTTGCAAGCTAACTAGATGACATTCCACCGAGAGGGCCCAAAGTATATCTATCCGTCATATGGATGGACAAATCCCAATCTTGGTCCATGCGCTTCAACACATACTTTCAGAATACCTAATGACACCTTTATAACCACCCAGTTACGAAGTGGTGTTTGATGTCATCAAAGTATCCATCCGGTGATGGTGATTAACATAACCTCATGGTCGAAGGATTAGGTTACTATGCATTTGAAAGCTTGTAGCAAAATGAACTTAATGACTTGATCTTATGCTATGCTTACTATGGGTGTGTGTCCATCACATCATTCTCCTAATGATATAACCTTATTATTAATGACATCCAATGTCCATGATCAGGAAACCATGATCATCTACTAATCAACAAGCTAGTTCAACAAGAGGCTTACTAGGGACTCTTTTATGTTTACAAAACACACAAGTATTAATGTTTCCGGTTAATACAATTATAGCATGGGATGTAAACATTTATCAAAAAAATAAAGATATAATAATAACCACTTTATTATTGCCTCTTGGGCATATCTCCAACAATGACACCACGCGAAGGTTTCACATTGTTTGGATCATTTTTGAATTTCTTATGCCCGTTTCAAACTATATTCAAAACGGCGGGCATGAAACACTTTTCATGTTCAAAATTGTATAGTTCAAATAAAAATATTTGAAAACACAAAATGGTTTTTGATTAGTTAGTTATATTGAAGCACTTTTCCTGTTGAAAGTTTTTTGAAATTCCAAATTATGTAATAAATATTTGTTAATGCAATTTTAATTGAAAATAGTAAAATTGTATAGTTCAAATAAAAATATTTGAAAACACAAAATGGTTTTTGATTAGTTATTTAAATTGAAGAACTTTTTCTGTTGAAAGTTTTTTGAAATTCCAAATTATGCAATAAATATTTGTTAATGCAATTTTATTTGAAAATAGTAAAATTTTATAGTTAAAATAAAAATATTTGAAAACAGAAAATGGTTTTTGATTAGTTATTTAAATTGAAGCACTTTTTCTGTTAAAAGTTTTTTGAAATTCCAAATAAATAATCATCTTAAATTGAAACATCTTATTAATTAAAGAAGAAAACAAATGTGAAAATGGCGGGAAGACCAAAAGGTTTGCCTGAATCTGAAAAACGGATCAATGATCCTGGTTCTTCCCACCAACCGGGACTGTTGGTCCTTTGGTCCCTGTTATTCGGACGACCCGGGACCTGGAACGATCCTGGATGCGCGCGCTGATCGACAGGCCTTTGGTCCCGGTTGGTGGGATGAACCAGGACCAAAGGACAGACCATTGGTCCTGGTTCTTCCTACCTACCGGGACCGTTGGTCATTTGGTCCCGGTTATTGGGACGATCCGGGACCAATGGTCTGTACAGTTAACAACCCCGGATCTTCCTCCTCCCCAACTCCCCTAATTCACAGAGCACATCGACGTGCGGCTAAGGAAACTTTGCGGCGGAGCAAAATCATGCCGGCAGGCTGACCAAATCCAGAGCGGCCGCTTCACGTCGTCCTCGCCCGTCGTCGAGCGCCACTGTCCGCCGCCGCGAGCAGGCAAGGAAGCTCCGCCTCGCTGCAATCGACCCTACCGTCTCCGACTCCGGCCGCCGTGTTCTCCACTGATTCCGGCAGCGCCCGGCCTCCTCCGGCCTCGCCGCACCCTCCATCGGCCTCCTGGTGAGCCACTATTGCTCCAGCACCACTCCTACGTCTCCCTCCCTCACTGTATCGTCCTCCCCATGAGCACCTGCCGCTGTCGGCCGCCGGCCACCGTCAAACAGCTTGCTCTGGCGCACCTCCTGTAGCGGCGCCGCCCGTTTTAGGTAGCACGCATCGCGCTGGTTTGAACCGGGACAGTGGCGTCACCCCGCGCGCTTCTCTCCGCCGTCTTCCACCACCGCCTGGCAGTTCGCCGGCGAGCCTACGTGGCGCCACGGTGGCATCGACATGGCGTCGCGTGTGCGTGACGTGGGCGCTGACCAAGCCCCGCCAGCGTGGCATCTGAGGTGGCTTGGGCCCCCCGCATCAGTCTCTGTGGCTAGTTTAGCCGTGGAGAAAAAAAAACCCACCCCAAGCTGACATCATAATGACGCAGTAAAAGTTTAATAATTGTTTAAATAATTTCAGAAAAGAGTTTAATCTTATAAATTCAATGACTAATTATTTCTAAGTCAGAAAAATATGTATAATATATCAAAATGTTTAGAAAAATGAGATCTACACAATAGACTCATAATCATGCATTGTTCAATAACTTTAATTACAAGTTTAATAAGAGAATGAAATCAACCCCTCGTAGGTGATTTCGGGGTCTCTCCTGTACTAGGGTTTGGACCCTTCGGATCCCACTTAAATTGCCAAGCATGCCTTAGGGTTACATTTCAACTCTATTTAACTTGTCATATCATTATCGATGCCATGTGTTGATTGTTGTTTCCCCTTTCTTGTCATAAACTTAATATGTAATTCCAGAACATCATCTTTGCAGATACTATGGATCCAACAGATCAGGAAAACATCCTCCAAGGAATGATCTGCGAAAATGAAGATATCGATATCGATGTCACCAGTGAGTTTCTGAATGATTCTGGTCAGGGAGATGAGTCTCTCAACCGAGGAGACGGCTCCGGTGAGGTAGAAGCCGAAGCCTGGGATAGGGGAGAAGCCAATGAGGAAGAAGACGACGGCTCCGGCGGAACCTTAAATCTCGCAAACACCGACGAGGTGTATATATTTATTTTTGTAATTAAAATGCTGCTGTCTATTTATATACATGCATATATTAACACTCTTTCTTCTTTTAGCCCTCCGGATCGAGAACTTCTTCCGTAAGAACGAAACGAGGCCCAACAAAAAAGTTGGATGACATTGTGAGGTATAGGATCGAAGTGGTCGGTGTAGATGGCGAACCGCAAGCTCCCGTCGATGTCGCAAGAAAATTTGTCAAGCAATGCGGAGTTCTTGCGAGAGACTACATCCCGATCACCGTTCAAGAATGGAATCAGCCAAGCGGCGGTGGAGTCCCGTATGTCGGCGATGCCGCCAAAGATAAGCTTTTTGACAAGCTCATGACTAATTTCTTTCTGCCGATGCCAGATGTGAATCTAGATGAGGAGGAGAGAGCAAGAATGGAGCTTGTGCAAAGAGTCAAGAAGTTTGCTCTCAGCAAGATGGCCGATGCATTCAAGAACTGGAAGAAGAAACTGTACCATACATTTGTC